>CAWUFW010008016.1:0-600000 GCA_963921515.1 Calotriton arnoldi | reverse complement strand
GCTGTGTGGGCCTTGCTGGAGGTAACGGGAGGGCTAGTTGGCCCCCCAGGACCCTCAAGAGCCAAGGGGACTTCATCCCCAACCAGTCGTGCACCAGGAGGCGCGTTTGCAGAGTGGTGGAGAAAGGGGGTGTGGCCACCAAAAACCTCTCAGCAAACCCACTGTGTGGGACTTGCTGGAGGCAACAGAAGGGGTAGTTGGCCCCCACGGACCATCAATAGAAAAGTGGACTTCATCCACTTACTAGTAGTGTGCCACAAGTTGTGTTTGCTGAGTGGTGGAGAAAGGGGGTGCGGCCTACTACAATGTCTCAGCAATCCCACTGTGTAGGACTTAGTGGAGGTAACAGGAGGAGTAGTTTGGCCCCAAGGACGTCCTTGGGGGCCAACTACCCCTCCTGTTACCTCCAGTAAGTCCCACACAGTGGGACTGCTAAGAGGTCTTTGGAGGCCACACCCCCTTTCTCCACCACTCTGCAAACACGCCTCCTGGCACACGACTGGTTGGGGGATGAAGTCCACTTTACTCCTGAGGGACTTTAGGGGCCAAGAAGCCCTCCTTACCTCCTGTAAGTCATACGCAGCAGAATTCCTGAGAGCAGGTTGGAGGACCAGCCCCCTTTCTCCACCACTCTGCAAACGTGACTGCTAGTTAAAAAACATTAGAAATTCGCTAAAAAAACAAAGGTTACAGGGTTGTTATAGTTAGCAAATAGAAATTAAAAAACCTTAGACATTCACAGAAAAAAACAAAGGTTACAGGAAAGTTATGGTTATCAAATAGAATTTAAAAAAACTTTAGAAATTCACATAAAAAGGTTAATACTTTGTCTTTAATTCCTGGTGCATTAGGTTAGTTTGTTGGTGGCTGGCAGAAGCCGCATTAAAGCTCGGCTCGTTTTTGTGCTCGGGTGTTCAAGAGGTCCTCGAGCAGAGCCAAAGGCAGACAAGTGGCTCGAGCTTTCAATGGCTCGCCCAGTTCTAGTGTGATTGGCTCCCAATTCAGTTTAAGTTGGAATTCGAGCCCCTGGTTAATAAAACAGACAATGAAAAATAGTTCTAAAATACAAATTTGCACAAACAACACAAAAAGAAAAGTCTGATAGTGTATCAAAGTCTGAGTAGCATACGAATAAACAAGTGTTCAGAATTACTAAACATGTTAGGCCATGGGTCCCTAACATGACAATGAGCTACAAAGAGTTGGTACAGAACTAAGATAGTAAATAGTCCATTGTTACTACAGAAGGTCATATACCTAAGATAGTAGATCTTTCTGCTGTATTTCTATTGGGAGCTCAAACCAAGCATCCTCATGCTGGGTCAAACTGTGCATTGTTATGTTATGTTGATTTGTGTAGCGCACTAATCACCCGCAAGGGTATTCAGGCGCTTGGGCAGGTGTGTAGGTTTACGGTCCTCAAGGTACTTATGCGAAGAGCCAGGTCTTCAGCTTCTTGCGGAACTCAAGAAGTGAAGAGGAGGCTCTGATGTGTTGAGGGAGGTAGTTCCATGTCTTGGGTGCAATGAAGGAAAATGAGCAACCTCCAGTTTTACGTTTGTGGATGCTGGGAGCGTATGCAAGTGAGAGTGAGGCAGAGCGTAGGTGTCTGGTGGGTTGGTGAAAGTGTATGCGGCTGTTCAGGTATTCAGGTCCTGTGTTGGATAGGGCTTTGTATGTGTGTGTGAGAAGTTTGAATTGGCATTTAACCTTTTAGAATGGGTTTCTGCTTAGTGATGGCAGAGCTTGATGATTCAACCAGGCTGTGGAACCCATCACTCTCTTGGGGCTGTGTGAGAAACTCTGCAGTTTAGCTTAAGAAAATCATCCACAATGTTAAAAAGCTGGGGTGTGTCTCTGCTCTTAAGCTTGACAACGGATGATTGATCACACAATTCCCTGGGCTAAGTATTCCATTCCCTTTCAGCAGCACAAGAGAAGGCTCGGCTGCCAAAAGAAAGTGACTAAATTTGAGGTACAGTAAGCAGGAATTTGTCGTGAGAGGAAGGTTGGAAGGTGGCTCGTGCTTCTTGGATTTCTTAGCTAGGAAAGCAGAAGAGCCATTATGGACAATTCTTTGTACCATGACCGTGGACTTGAAAAATTCTCTGCTTAATCGGCAGCCATCAAAGATGTAGTAGGGTTGGAGAGTTGTGTTCCCTAGAGGAGGCATGGGCAATAACAAGTGCAACGCTGTTTTTGCATTAGCTGTAATATCGAATGGACCTAAGGCGAGGTCCGAAAACAGGAATTTGCACAATCTAACCATCATTGGGTAAGATAAGTAATGACTTGTTTGCGCTAATTCACTGGAATACAAGGCAGACTTTTCCTAAGGACTTTTAACTGCCAAAACAAGAGCCGAGTACCTTATTAATCTGTGACATTAAAGTACAATTAAAATCCCTACATTTTTTACTACTGTTGCAAGGACAGGGTCTGGGCCAATAGAAGTAGGCCACAAAGAGGATTGCAATTTTGCCAGGTAGCATTTAGTAGCGAATACCTCCATCTTATCAGGACTCAATTCATGAAAATTACAGACCATCCACTGTCTTACAAGTACAAGAGTATTTGCAAAGAGATCACAATTGCTCATTTCAGGTTAAAGTTTAGAGCATTTGCGTGTCGTCGACGTACATACAGAAATGGAGCCCTTAAATCCATCAGTGCTGGAGCAACATAAATAATAAAAAAGCAACGGGGACAATATAGAACCCTGAGGAACCCCCAGTTTACACGCAGGGTAGAAGAATAGGTAAGTATAGACTTATTAGTCTTAATGGTGCGGAATATTGTCTACCACTTCAAGAAACATACTTCTACCTTCAAGGTAAATAGATGTGGCATTAATTTTGGGAAATCTATACTTCTCTCTACATATATATTTATCGGGATGATATAGTGTTAGTTCAATGTCCTGCAGTCAATATTGCTATTGGTTGATATTTTATCACTCAATATTGTGACATACAGGTGGTACAGAATAGGAGAACTTCTTCTGCATGTGTTGGCACCAAAGTAAGCTCTAGAGCTTTTTGGTCAGTTTTGTGCAAGATCTAATTGGGTTACTTGAATGGAACTTTGCACCCTCACCACACCTGTGTTGGCTCAGGTTTCTGCTAAGAATGAATAGTCTGAGCATCAACTTCCTACCTTTGGGACAATATTATGTTATTTTATGAGGATTTGTACAGCATGCTATACCTTGGCGGGGTGGGGTGGGGGATCCTGCGCAGCTGTGAATCTAGGCTAGCCTCAGGCAGGAGGGAAGCTATTTGAAGGGCCAGGTTTTTTTCTTCTTGTGAACCTCAAGAATCAAGGAGGAGGTTCTGATGTATAATGTCACTTTAGGAGCGAAATAGGAAAAAGCTTAGCTGGATCTGGTTTTGAGGATGCGCAGGATGTGTGAAATAGGAGTCCAGTCATGCGTAGGTGTCTGGACGGTATGTGGAAGGAGATTCAGTTGTTGTGGTATGCTGGTCCAGTGTTGTGTAGTGCTTTGAAGTTGTGGGTGAGAAGTTTAAACTGACCGGACTTGAGTATCGGGAGCCAGTGGATCTCCTTAAGATGTGGTGTGATGTGTCTGTGGCACAGGAGGTTGAGAGTCAGTCTGGCTGTCATATTTTGAATGGTTTATAGCTGTCTGGTGAGATGTTTACTGATCCCGATGTAGAGGGAGTTCCCGTTGTCCAGCTTGCCAGTGATGAGTGCATGAGTGACCGTTTTTGTGGTGCTAGTTGGAAGTCACTTGAAGATTTACCTCAGCGTCTTCAGGGTGTGGAAGCAGGAGAGTGTGACAACATTGACTTGAGCGGTCATGTCGAGTTTTCTGTTGATGACGATCCCAAGGCTCCTGGCATGGGTGTACGGGGAGGATGTGGGGCCTAGTTCAGCCAGCCACCATGTGGACTCCCATGGTGAGGTGTTCTTTCCGAAGACCACAATGTCTGTTTAGTTGATGTTCCTTTTCAGACAGTTGGTGTTGGTACAGTTGGCTACTTCAGTCATGTAGGCAGTGACCTTGTTCCGGGTGCTGGGTGTCTTGTCCGAGAGGGAGAGTATAAGTTGAGCACTGTCGGCGTAGGAAAGGACATCAATGTCGTGGTTGCAGATGATGCTGGCAAGTCGGATTATGTGTGTGTTAAAGAGGGTCGGCTGGGTGATGATCCTTGCAGTACTCCACAGATGAGGGTGTGGGTGTCCAGGATGACTGATTGAGTCCTGCCACTCAAGAAGGAGCAGATCCATCTGAGACATTTTTGCAATAAAATCCACCAGATCCTAGGTTATTATTACTGAGTTGGGTGAGACATCTACAGAATAAGGGAGCTTCACAGAATAATCTGCAAGACCTGAAAAAGGGGAGAGTATGTGGGATATGTTTCCTATATATTTTGGGGTAAATTCTTGAATAAAGTGAAAGTAGAATCAGATTTGCAAATGTAGAGTCCTATATGCTACCCATCTCTATCCTTCCATGTCTTGTTACTTATGGTCAACAATTTCAAATCTGTAGTTGTTCACATCTGACTTTCTGGCATGGCTGCTGCATGTGAAGAAGGGGCATGGTATTTCAGTAATACTGCCACTCAAATCAAATCTCTGGCTTGTGTCTAGTGGCACATGAAGGAGCTATTCAGCACTACCACCCCTTGTCATGGGAGGAGGGTACCAATAGTTTGAGATTCAGCTTTGGGTAACTACGTTTTGAGATTGTTTGAGTCTATGCAACAAATTGGGGGCCGTTTGTGGTGCTATCTTAAAAAAAAAGCCTTTTCCTTGAAAATCAAGAATGGCGCGTGTTTAGATTTCACCAGTATACCATTTGAACACTTAAAGAAATGGGGTGGGTGCCAGCCTGATAACAAACACACTGCCGGTGTATCCACTCTAAGGAGTGCAGAAGAACTGGGCCATTAAGAAATTAGGCTCTCAGGTTCTGACATTTACCATCAAGTGAGCACTCTAGAAAGGCTTTGGCGGTTTTAGATATTTGCCATGCATAGTAGAATGTAAAATCAAACACACTGTTTCTGGATTCGATTACTACTGTTTTGCATTTGACTTTTTTCAGTACACCTCACAGGGATCATATTTAAGAATGAGTACTTAGCTATTTTTGTTTATTGTATATTTCATTTAATAGCTTGCTGCTGAAGCAAATATAGTAGTAAAATGAAGCAAACCCAACTGGCTTTCTCCTCCATTATGAATAAATGGCCCGCAAGTGGCATATAGCATGCATGCATTAGGCTGCACTTGGTGTCCGTGGACCTAAACACCTCACATACTGTGGTTGGTTGCTAATTAGGTAAGCCTTTGTTTTTCGCATTACGCTGCATTTTTGTGAAGTGATGGGACTGTATATCTGAATTAGCATGGCATCTCAAAATGTTACAAAATGGATTGTTTGGTCTGCAAGTGCTTATTACTGTTACACCAACTCCATCTCCATCTCGAGATGGCGTTGCTGAAAGGCTATTTAACACTCCTAGACACAAACCTAGAGTCTCAGTTATTTCTTTGCAAGTGTTCAGTGAAGTCATATTTGAGTACTTGCACCTGTAGACTCTGCACCAACCCCGCTTGAAATGAATGTATATATTTTTTTCCACTGAAAAAAAACAAAGGCTAGGTGACAATATGACACATGTAAACATGTAAAAACAGAAGAAAAAAACACAGAAGTTCACCAGTTATAGATTATCCAGCTAACTATAACTTATGCCCTTATATCACTTATAACATGTTAAATGACATAATTGATGACATCACTGAAGATATCTCAAATGACATTATTGATGACATCACCAATTACATGATACAATGAATGTGACAGTTTGCTTTACGCTTTTCACACTGGAAGGTATTCAGCGAGCCACAACTAGACCCAAGTTTGTATTACCTGTAGTGATAATTGGTGTAACTTTAATAACATGCAGGAAATAAAGAGCATCAGTGAAATCCCCCACATTTAGTAGATATTTTGCTCTTTTTTTTTACCGGTATACAGGTACGTAGGAAACAAAATGTCTCTGTAGACATTAATACAGTCAGCAATTTATTAAACCATAAATACCATTCAAAAGAGTGTTTGGTCAATATTTACCTAAATGAGATGTACTTGTTAAATACCTAATTTGACGTCGAATTTCAAGCACAGCTTCACATGTATACATTAGCCACTGCTGGTGGGGGGGTGAGGTCCCCTTGCCTCCTGAGGGCCTCAGGACTAAAGTGGACTTCATCCCCCAAGCATCAGTGCGCCAGGAGCCGCGTTTGCAGAGTGGTGGAGAAAGGGGGCGCTACCCCTGACCACCTCTCAGCAATAGAGCTGTGTGGGGCTTACTGGAGGTAACAGGAGGCCTAGTTGGCCCCCAAGGATCCTCAAGACCTAACGGGACCTCATCCCCCAAATAGGAGTGCACCAAGAGGCACGTTAGCAGAGTGGAGGGGAAAAAGGCGTGGCCACCGAAAACCTCTCAGCAATCCAGCAGAGTGGTGGAAAAAGGGGGTGTGGCCTGCTATCAGATCTCAACAATCCTGCTGTATTGGACTTACTGGAGGTAATAGGAGGGGTAGTTGGCCCCAAGGACGTCCTTGGGGGCCAACTACCCCTCCTGTTACCTTCAGTAAGTCCCACACAGCAGGATTGCTGAGAAGTCAGAGGCCACACCCCCTTTCTCCACCACTCTACAAATGTGCCTCCCGGCGCACTACTAGTTGGGGGATAAAGTCAGTTTGGCTCCAGAGGGACCTTGGGGGCCAAGAAGCCCTCCTGGTACCTCCTGTAAGTCGTACGCAGCGGAATTCCTGAGAGCTGGTTGGAGGCCCAGCCCCATTTCTCCACCACTCTGCAAACGTGACTGCTGGTTAAAACCATAGAAATTCACTAAAAAAACAAAGATTACAGGGACGTTGTAGTATGGAATTAGCATTGAAAAAACCTTAGAAATTCACTGAAAAAACCAAAGGTTACAAGGACGTTGAAGTTAGCAAATCATTTTTTTTTTTAAAAGTTGAAATTCACAAAATGCCCGAAAGGTTACAGGGACGTTATAGTTAGGGTCAAATTTTACTCATACAAAGCCAGAGAAATTCAGCCATTATAGTTACCTGAGTTAACTATAACTCACGCCCCAGCAATGCACTGCTTATGACCTCACATATTATATCACTCATGACATCTCAAATGACATCACTGATGACATCATCCACAGCATCTCTGACGCACCCACTCAGATCCCAATAGAATCTTTTATACACCCACTGCCACTCCCACACAACCATTCACAAACCCATTCACAGAGCCATACCAGTACTTACATACCCATTCACTGATTCATAGAGCTACACACACATCCACTCACTTACCCAGATCAGCCATCCATACACCCACTGACTCACTAATACAGCCATTGGCATATCCACTCATACACCCATACAAATACTAACACACTGAGTGAGTCACCCATAAAACTACTCACACACCTAGACACTCACCCATACAGTCAATCACACACCACTTACTCAGCCGAACAGTTACATACACACCCACTTACTTAATCATGCAAATAGTAACACGTAGTCACTCACCTATACAGTCACTGACAGAAGCACGCACTCATCCATATAGCTGCTCCCACATTCACTCACTCACGCATACAGTCAATCATATATCCAGTCACTCACCTATACTGCCTTTCACATACCCAGTTACTCACCCATACTGACACAAGCACTCAATCAACGGCACAGCCATACAAACACTCACTCACCCATACAGCTTCTCCCACATGCACTCACTACCCCATACAGACACTGACTCACCCACTCACTCATCCATACAGGCAGTCACACACCTCCTCACCCATACACACAGACACCCAGACAACCATAGAGGTAGTCAGACAACCAGTAAATCACCCATATAGCCATTCACATACCCACTAACACACTCATACACCCACTTAGATATCAACTGACAGATAGACACATTCACACAACCAGTCACTCATCCATACATTCACTGAGACACCTAATCACTCACTTATACCTTCAGTTCACCATTACACCTTGGTATATATATTTAACACTCATCAACTTTTTAAAAACACTCTCAGTCATTGCGGGGCACAGGTTATAGTTAGCTCAGCTAACTATAACTGCTTAATTTCTCTGTTTTTTTACGAGTGAAATAGCCTAAATATAATATCCCTGTAACCTTTGGTCTTTTAGTGAATATCTAAGGTTTTTTAAGCCTATTTCCTAACTATAACAGTCCTGTAACCTTTGTTTTTTTCAGTGAATATATATATATATCTCAATCATAAACAAAGTAGACTACCAAAGTCATGCTCCTAAATCCATTAGATCAAGTTACCATAACAATACAATCATATGCAGGCGCGTCACATACAATAATACAAAAATGTCAAACTAGAGTTCAATGCACTGTAAATTGTGCAAATAACATACATGTAAGGACACTAAAGGAGAACATGCCAACTGCCAAAAGCAGACAGTGTCCAGGGTGTGCAATCTCCCACAAATGCGGGAGATGTGGGGGTACATACGTGCGAAACATGCAGTAGCGTGTGCTGCATGTTCAGGGTGCCCAGCCACCAATTTGCCACAGTGAAGTCGGTGAGGCTAGGGCCTCCACTAGGACTATGGTCACTTGATCTGATGTATTTATGAGCATGACTTTGGTAGTCTACTTTTTTGTTATTCCGCACCGTGAGTATGTCCCAATTTTACTCCCACACTTGCGCATAATTTTGGACTGTGGACACTGTCCCATTATGGCAGTCGTCTTTTCATTTGGGCTCTTTCATTCACGCATGCCCATGGCTGGTGGGCAGAGGCCCTCGACTGGTCTACAACGCGGCCTAGCCTCGGGCTTTGCGGAGGACTGTCTCCCCATCCCCGTCTCCTCCGAAAAGGTGAACAGGCTTGGCGCAGCCCCGTGGGGCGGGATCCGGCGGACGCATCGGGAGGAGGACGAGGCCTCCTCCCACCAAGGCGAGGCGTGGCCGGGGAGGACGGCGCCGCTCACGTTGGGCCCGAGTGGTCCAGCCGTCGAGGGCTGTGCACTGGGGGCCCAGGGGTGAAAGACAAACAAAACGAGGAGGCGCCTTCCGACCGCTCCCCCTGCGACCTGGATGTGGCCGATACTCGCCTGGAGATAGAAGGCAGGTGTGAAGGTGGAGGCCTCATATCACCTGCAACGTCGGTGACCCCCTGTGGACCACACAGGGGCCAGGCTGTGACTCGGAGCAGTCGGGCAACAGGAAGTGGTACAGCCCCCAAGAACAAGACAGTCTGAGATGGCTCAACCACCATGTATCCGGGAGGGGCCACACCAGGGAAACTGAGACAGCAAACTTGTCATCAACAACGAAATTGAGCCAGATATAAATTACTAATTCCACAGCACCCCGGGGCTCCTAGCTGTGACGTCCTAAGGCCATTGCCCCGCAGTGAGTGAGAACCCATAGGCGGCAAGGAGCAAGAAACACAGGGCCACAAATAGCAAGGTCCACTGGAGGAAGTCGACAGGCCGATAGGGGAAAATAGCCCTATGCAGCGGTGGCGAGTACCCAGTGCCCATAGTGAACGGTGCCCAGAAGCCACAGCTCCCCCACTAGCAAAATGACGGGTGGCAACGGAGGGCGCATATCCCACCAGCCCAAGCTGGACAAATTCTCAATGCAGAAGAACCAGGAGGGGGCAAACAAACAAACTGAACCTACACAACCACAATCTCGGGCGTAGGAGGAACAGAGTGATCTTACTGTACACAACATTATGGCGGCCATCACCACCGTGCGCACCTCCTTGGAATCTCGAATAGACTCAGTCTCAACAGAAGTTTCCCTTATACGTGTAGATCTGCGGAACATGGACACTAGAGTCAAAGAAGTTGAAGATACCACGCAGTCGCTTGTGACAAGCACCTCTGTACTTCAGAAACAGATCCGTGAGCTGCAAGAGACTAGTAAGCACCTGGTCGCGCAGTTAGATGACTATGAAGGCAGATCGAGGCGTAACAACATCTGAATTCTCGGCATTCCAGAAAGAGCGGAGGGCCCGGCAGCAGACCTCTTTGTTGAAGACTTGATCTCAAATCACCTAAAACTGGGAAATCTCTCCAACTACTTCTCAATTGAAAGAGCACACTGAGTCCCAAGTGGCCCACCTAAATTGGGTGCGCCACCGAGACTGTTACTGGCCCGAGTCTTTAACTTCAGAGATATCATACTTCAAATGGCCCGTTGCGCGTCACCAATCAAGTATGAGAACAATACCATTACCTTCTTCCCAGATTTAACCCTGCAAGTAACAAAACAAAGACGCCATTTCCTGGAAGTTAAAAAGACCCTCAGGGGAAAAAATCTGAAATATTCCATGCTGTTTCTGGCCAGGCTAAGCGTGGAGGCAAAGGGAAAAACCTGTTTTTTTGATGCACGGGAGTAGGCGTGGGAATGGCTGGACAGATGGAGGAGGGTTGGAGAAAAAGGAGCCAATGACAGACGTAGGCGACAAACGTGGAAGCCACAGAAACAAACAGCCCCCAGCCTGGAAGAGGCGCAATCGATAAATCGCGGAACACATGACAGCCCGAACAGCATATAAACTCTGAGTTGGTGTTGCTTTGTAAAACTCCCCATAAGGAATTTAGATCTCAAATATTCTGATTGAACTGCAACTGAGAAGCACACAACTGGCGACACCGGTACTCCTGGCGGCCGACCAGCGAAAGGTTGTCACCATCCAAGTATAGGATCGGCATGACGAAGGACTACCGCCAGGAAGGAAACGGATTGTAAATTGTAATATATAGCAGTGTGCCTTACCATTATGCATAGTTGGGGAATTGCGGGAGGGATAACTAGGGCCACACTCCTATCGACATGGGGGAGGGGGAACAGGCACTCTGCAAGGTTGGGGGGTGGGAAGTTCACACACTGTCATGCAGGGAGGCAGGGTGGGCGGGGTTGTTATAGTTACTAAGATGGTTCTAGTTATGGCAGGGTTGAAAAGGAATCACAACTAGATATCTTTCTTTACAAACCACAGACAGGGCAGCACTTGAACCCAAACTCGCTATCTCGTTACAGCCAGGAAAAACAATTCGATCAAACAAGTACCGCAGTCAAGCTGCCTCTAATGCCCCAACGTGAAACACTAACCAGTGCTCTCCCCAATAACGACTATGACAGATCAACACACACAACGATAGGAAGACAGAGAAATCACTTAAATTGCTCTCCTGGAACGTTAATGGTCTGGCAGATAAAATCAAAAGGGGAATAGTGCTCCAATATATTAAGACACCAACCAGATGTTGTCCTTTTACAGGAAACTCACTTAATCGGGCATACATGCAACACACTGAACAGGCGGGGATATAGATTGATTGCACATTCGGGTTTTACCTCTGGGTCCAGAGGAACAGGCATTCTCCTGCGCAATAGCTTCCCCTTTCTAGTAGACAAAACTCGTATAGACGAACACGGCCGCTTCGTGGCCATATCCGGCAGCTGGGAGGGCAGGGGTTTCAATATTGTGTCAGTGTATGTCTCCCCAGCATTTCACAAGACTGCACTCACAGATATAAGCACAATGATGATGAATTTCCTAGCAAGAGACACAGTACTCGGTGGGGACTTTAATATGACGCTCTGAGACCAGGAGGACCGATCACCACCGAGAAGCACACCTTACCCCAGAGCTCACCTGGCCGGTTTTTAGAGGCATTTGGGATGGTAGACGTTTGGCGTAAAAATAATCCTCTCACATGGCAATATATTTTTTACTCTGGCACCCACAATAGCCATTCTCGAATAGATCACATTATCATACCGGCTGATCAATTACCAAACTTCAAAGATGTAACACACTTAGCAAGAGGTATCTCAGACCACTCCCTGATCTGGGCACGATACTCTCTGGGGACAACACCCGAGCGCAAGGTAATCTCGCTTAACTCATGGTACCTGAAAGTCCCGCATGTCAAAACTGGCCTTACTAAATCCACAGACAACTATTTTAAAGAAAATGCGGGATCAGTGGACTCTCCTCAGATACTTTGGGAAGCGTTCAAAACGGTAATAAAGGGACAAGCACTTTCATTTATAACAGGCTATAAAAAAGAAAAGAGGAAACAGTTAGAAGCACCTGAGAAAGACCTAATACACTGTGAACAGAGTTTCGCACTCACTCCAGACGACTCAACCAAATGCACTCGTGGTTAAGAAACAAGAATACATTATCCTAGTCTCAGAGACAGCCAGAGCCCAACACCTAACTATGAGGCACAAAATCTACGAGCATGTGGATAAAGCAGGGAAACTCCTGGCATGGCTAGACTAATGAGAAAGGGCAAACCGCTGGGTAAACACACTAACAATAGATAGCTTGACAATATCTGATCCACAGGAAATAGCAGAGGCCTTCGCTGCCCATTTCACAAATCTATATTCCCCCACCGCAACGACTACAGCCGAGGAGGCCAAAGAGTTCTTAGTTGATCTCCCCATGTCAACGCTCTCTTCAGAGGAGCAGCAACAACTTGATGCTGACCTCACTGATGACGAAATTGAAACAGCAATCTGAAGTATACAGTCAGGGAAAGCAATGGGGCCCAACGGCCTGCCGATAGAATTTTATAAATTAACAACCACTAAAATAACCCCATACCTACGTCAAATGTATCTAGAAAGTAACAGGGCATACTACCCAGCGACCAGAAACTAGCATCTGTGGTAATCATACATAAAAAAGGCAAGCCAGCAGTAGACACTAGCTCCTACTGTCCCATTTCACTGCTCAACGCGGAGGTTAAAATGTTGGCAAAAATACACGCAACGCAGTTGCTCCAAGTCGTGACCAAGCTGATACACCTGGATCAGTCGGGGTTCATTCCGGGACGTAACACGGCCCTCAATCTCGTCGACTCCATGGGGTGGTGGGGCGAAGAGACATGATTGAAGAAGACGCAGTAATATTGTCTTTGGACGCCCGCATGGCCTTCGACACCATCGAATGGCCCCACATGTTCGCAGTGCTAGAACGAATAGGAATTTGGCCCCAGTTTATGGCCTGGATCCGCCTGTTATATCCGGGTCCTCAGGTGCAGGTAGTGGTTAATGGACATATATCTCAGAGGTTTGCTTTCCATTGTGGCACGAGGCAGGGATGCCCCCTGTCGCCCATTTTGTTTGCTATTGTCCTGAAGCCCTCGGCAGTCTGGATGCGTGGGGACCGATTGATATGTGGTCTGAAATGGATGGAAGGATGGGAAGACAAAATATCCCTATATGCAGATGATGTTCTTGTTTACTCGCATCGCCACGGGTCTCAATCAATAGAATACTCCAAATTTGCACCAACTTTGGGAAATATTCAGGATACTCCATAAACTGGTCAAAATCCACAATATACTTACTAAGTGCCCCCTCCTCAACCCTGCCCTGAATAGAGAAGCCACAGTAGTGACAGAGGGCTTCCGATATCTAGGTATATTTGTAACGGCTGACACTGATCTTTTCTATGCACACAACCTCATGGGTCTGATCACACATTTGCAAAGTGACGTGGGCCACTGGAGGTCCCTGTCTCTTCTTGGCCGAGCGGCCCTCTTCAAAATGATGGCACTACCCAGGTTCTTCTATACCCTACAAAATACACCATACAAGGTTCCAGAGACTTATTTTAATATGATAGAAGGGGAAATAAGGGCATTGCTATGGGATGTCCGGCCACCGCGGAAAGCGGTTCACAAGCTGACCCGGGGATAGTATGATGGTGGAATAGCACTGCCCGATGTGAGAGCATACTATTGGGCGGCCCAGCTAATGGTCATAAATCATTGGGTACACCGCCCACATGACGACTCTGCATACCGGATGGATAGATGGATCATGGGCCCAGGGGACTACAAAACCTCTTTATACACTAACCCGCACCACCAACATCTGACAGGCCCGACAGTGCAGACAGTCACCCTGTGGCATTGAGTGACAAAGAAATTAGGGTGGCAAAATAGATTGACACAGGCCACTCCACTCTGGGAGGCAGAAACACTGGGGAAGCTTGGCACCTGTCGGGGATTTAACAAATGGGACATTATTGGAATATCAAAGGTAGGCGATCTCTGGCTCAGGGGGAAAATACCCTCCTTCGCAGCACTACGAACAGAATACGAAATGTCAGAAATAGAGATATTTCGGTACACACAAATCAAACATGCACTGACAGCAGCCATCCTGTCTGACAAAGACCTACCAGAGGCTTCCCCACTGGAAGACAGACTGCTTACAGACTACATGACTTGGAGAGCCATCTCTATGATGTATCAAAAAATAATCAACAACCTCCCTGATCCACTCGCACAACTTAACTCCCAGTGGCAGACAGATTTAGGAGATCTCGCGGAAGATGAATGGCGAGAAGCGATCTCCTCCCCACAGGAGGTAGTGATAACATCGAGGCTACGATTAGTACAACTTAAAGTACTAAACAGAATGTATTACTCCTGTAAAATTATGGGGAAAATGGGATAAAAGGAAAACGCATTATGCAAACGGAATTGTACTCAGGTGGGCACGTTTTATCATACAATATGAGAATGCCCGATAATCCAACAGTACTGAGAGGGGGTAACGTCACAGCTACGGCAGGTATGTGGGAAGGAACTGTCTCCTCAGCCGAGGCTATGTCTCCTCAACATATGCTCCGTGCGAGTCAACGGACTTGACTCGCACGGAACAAACATGGGTTACCCTGGGGATGGTGATAGGAAGTGAAATATTGCCCGTAGGTGGGGGGGGGGCCACAAGAGGCACCATTAGTTGAGGAATGGAAGCAGGATATGGACTGGTGCATGCTGGCTGGAAAAACGGTTTTCGTAACAGGGGATGCTTCCGGAAGTGGGATCGAATGTGGGGGAACTGGAATGCTCATAGGGGATATATGTATACCTCTCTTTCAATACAAAGAAATGGCATCGGGGGCGGAGGGATGCGCGAGACGTAAATGTTGAAGAAACTTAATGGGGCGCAAGTGTCTGGTACTGTCAGGAACAATATTTTGAATGCAAACTTTATGAATATCTCATGGTATGTTGAATAACTTCGATTGTTGTATGATTCCAACCTTAATAAAAAGATGTTTAAAAAAAAACATATGGTGTAAAATATAACAAAATAAAACAATGTTATAAACTCCTTTTAACCAACATTATGAAAACTATTGGGGTCTAAGAATATTATTTATACTATTCCCACTCTAGTTTATGCAATGGTAGAGAAAGGGTTGACTTTGGAGAGGTAAAATTTACTGTTCCCACTCCAGTCTGTGCAACAGTAGGGAAACTTTGGATTTTGGAAGGAGGAAATTTACAATTCAGACGTCAAGGAGCACAACTGTAGGAGAAATGTTGGATTTAGGAGGGGTCAACTTGCTATTCCCACTCCAATCTGTGCCACAGGAGGTAAAGCGTTGGACTTCAGGAAGGGGGGTTTGAAATGTATTATTACTACTCCAAACAACACAACAGTAGGGAAAGTGTTGAACTTCAGAGGGGTTACATTTACTATTCTCACTTCAAACAGGGCTAAAGTAGGGACAGCACTGGATTTTGGAGAGGTAAAATTTACCATGCCACTCCAGTCTAAGCAACAGTTGGAAAACAGTGGGATTTTGGAGGGGTGAAATTAACTATTCCCTTACCAAACAGAACAACAGTAGGGAAAGTGTTGGATTTTCGAGGAGTGAAATTTATTATTCCCCTTCCCGTCTGTGCAACAGTAGGGAAAGCGTTGAATTTCGAAGGGGTGAAATTTACTATTCCCACTCCAGTTAGCATAACAGTAGGGAAAGTGTTGGACTTTGGAGGGGTTAAAATTTACTATTCTTACTCCAATCTCTTCAACAGTAGGGAAATCGTTGTATTTTGAAGGGGTAAAATTTGCTATTCCCACTCAGGTCTATGAAACAGTAGGGAAAGCGTTGGCTTTTGGAGGGGTGAGATTTACTATTCCCACTCCAAATAGTGCAACAGTAGGCAAAGTGTTGAATTGCAAGAGGTTCATTTTCCTACTCCTACTGCAGTCTAAATAAGAGTAGGGAAAGTACTTCACTTCAAACACGTTACACCATGGAGGTAGAAAAATATTAAATTCTTTATATATAAATTAAGTAAAATAAACGTATATATGCATTAAAAAATAAAAAAATAATCAATTTGCATAATTTCTATTCAATATAATTATCAATTAATAAATAATTATTCAATAAAGTAATTAACTTCCCAGCCTCCTACAAACCTAGTAATCCACACCTAAAATATAACCTAAAAAATAAGTATTCCATAACTTACATATTTAAAATCAATTAAATAATGAATTCATTATTAATTGATAATTATTACTTAACGTCCCAGCCTAGACCCCTACAAACCCAGCAGCATACAACTAAAATATAAGTAAAATAAATAAGTATTCCATAATTTAAATATTAAAATGCAATTAAATAATTAATTGACAAATAATTAACAGTTAATTATTAATTTATTAACGTCCCACCCTATACCACTACAAACCTAGCATAGCACAATTAAATATCAGTACAATAAATCAGTATTCAATATTTTACATAGTAAAAATATAATTAAATAATTTATTAAAAATTATTACTTAATTAACTTTCCACCCTAGACCCACACAAACCTAGCAGACCACAACTAAAATATAATTAAAATAAATAGGTATGCCATTAATTATGTAATTAAAATCAATAACATAATTAATTGTTAATTATTTTTTAATAAACTTCCCACCCTACACCACTACAAACCTAACAGCCTGCAAATAACATATAACAAAAATAAATCAATATTACGCAATTTACTTCATAAACAGCAATCATATAATTAAATACAACTGATTAAATATTCAAAATTGTTATTAACTAATTTACTTCCCACCCTATCCCCCATTAACCCCAATAACCCACTACAACAGTATAAAGTACTATAAAAAATTAAAAATATCTAAATCGCTTAAAATTACAATCTTTATTTAAAAACAAAGTAACCTCTATATAAACAATAAAAACACATTAATACATCAACTGAAAACACATTCAAATAATTAAAAAACAATGTTTTAAGCTCTATATTACTGAAAACAATATTAAAAACATCAATATTATTTCAAACAATATTACTTACCTCAAAAAACTATATTCTTGTTAACGATATTTCTGCATCACGATATTTGTGTATCACTATATTTATTTTCCGATATTTCTGCCTCCCAATATTTTTACATCGATATTGTGTTCAAACACCGGAAATCTTATGGCAAGTATCTTTTGACACACTGTATGATATTGTTAATCCTTAGGAGGAAATAATTATTCAGTTTGCATAAGTTATATTGAACTCAATACAAGCTATCCAAACTCGCAAAAGCACTAAAGGTCCGATGTAAGAAGTGCAGCTATTAAAGAGCAGATGCTATCCATATGTTTGTGGAATTCCCTGATCTCTATATATCTTGGAGGGATGTAAGTTCAGTAATAACAGAGCAAACAAATCAAGATTTTAAGGTAAGCCCTACCTCAGTATTATTTGGGATACAGCATCTGTAGCACGAAAGTCATGAGTCTTATTTATTATCTGACGCTGATTGCAAGGTATCAAATATGCAAAAGATGGATTGGTACTAATCCTCCTCAATGTAAAGATTGGGTTGTTCAGGGTCATATAACAAGCAAGCAAGACAGAGAATGCTCAAGCAAAAAGAAGCACAGCTTCTGGTCTCCAATGGTCGAATGGCTATTCTCTAATCACATATTATTCCAATGATTATAATACCTGTTAGTTCAATTCATATGGGATGCTGATGATCACCATACTCTTGATTTCATCCCTGAACATTATGAGCAAGGTCAATAAAATAATTATCATGTGTTAACGCAGATGTGAGCAACACCCACCGAATAAAGGTACAGTTAGCTAAATGGGCAACAAACTTAAGGTAATGAGGACAAACAAAAAAAACTCATACAATTGGCATTGGGACATACCACAACATGTTTTATTTGTAATCATTAACTAGGAGCCGTTATTCAGGAGTGTGTGGTAGGCTGGAATGGCTAAAACAGGAGGAGTTACCAATTTACAGCTTAATCCTGGCTTTCAAGGATTACAAGATTCATGCACAGTGATGGAAATGCAGAGGAGTGAGTGGCCTAGGGGATTGGAACATCCAGCAGTACCCATGAATCCGGGATTGTCCAAGTGTATCAGTAACATTCAAACAGTAACTTTCACACATGATGGAGGAAAGTGTTGTGCATTTTTTCATACCAACCCAAGGACTTGTAATTATGGCACTCATGAAAGTGAAAGCTAGTAATGGGCGGTGAGATTACTCTGGGCATCTTCCATTTCTTTTATATTTAATAGGATATAGGGGCTTCTTTCTAACCTTGATTATCTGTGTGAGGTCAGTTTATGTGGTTCAAATATGGTACTCTTGTTAATGAGCTGCCAAGGTACCTTATTAGATTTTAATGTTTGCAGTGCCCAATTTAGCAGTGATTTAGTTAGCAACTGAACCTGTCCATGTTGTAAAAGATTTAAAACTTCTTTTATAAGGTCAAGGACTAATGGCATTATAGTACTTATAAAATACACAAGTTTAAAGAGTGTTTGAATGCCATTGTCAATCACTTTAAGTGTTTACATAATTTCTCTGTCAATTTCTCAAATTCTTTTAGCAGCTTCTTCTTCTGAATGTCTTTGCATTTTATTGTAAATTGCATAACCTGCTGCAAATAAGAAGCATTAAACTTTAGCTGGGTCCTAGTCATTGAAATCAATATTTTTCGATTTGTGGACAGGTGCTTCTTCACAACCACAAGGCTGGAATATGGTAGACATTGCTGGCACAGCTTACCCATACTGTATGTTGTGACAGTTACTGATGTATGTTTAATATATCTGGGGTCTGGGCGATTAGTTAAAGGACCAGGAGTCTTAGAAAGAAATCAGTGCATGCATACATCAATATCAATTAGCCATAGGGCGATCCCTTCAAGGTGTAACAGTACCATTCAGAATCATGCCATTTAGTTTACAACCTAATGGGTTTTTTTCTTTCTCAATTTGGAAACTGCGTTAAATTGACTTTTGGAATTAAAGAATTTTTTTAATCTCTAGTGGATCCATATCCTGGACACGTGGTCTGCTGAATGGTTTTATTCAGAAAAATAATTTCTTTGGGAATTACGCATGCTCTAAATAAAGCTTATTAACCCTGAATTTGCCAAATGTTTGTTCCCCAAATACTTTTCTCCTCAATATGTCGTTTCCAGTACTCATAGCCCTGTTCAGCAAGATTTTCAACAATATATATTCAATTTGTGATTAGCAATCAGGTTCTTTTGAGGTTTTCTTATTTCTGTAAATAATAGAAGGCTGCTGGATCTGACCTGCCAATAGTGTTGACTTAGAAAATTTCATTTAAAATTTTGGATGGCTTTATGTGGGAGGCACCTCGCACTGCTCCCACTAAGTATAATTATATATTTCTTGGGGAGTGCCAGCTCTGTATATGTAGTGGTGTCTGAAGTGGTGAAAATAATAAATTTCTTTATGATTGTTAGCATTTAAACAGGCGTCTTCATTGTCTAACGTAGTACATGCTTGTAGATCTTTTAGCATTCCTTTAAAGGTTTTTATGTCCCATTAATCTGAAAAGGAACCAGGTATTATTCTATCATCTCATAATGTTAAAATGAGTCTTAGGGGCACATTATCAAGAAACGGCGTTAAAATTATCGCCGCTTTAGCGGCAGAAAACTGCCGCTAAAGCGGCGATAAGGGGCTTGATAATATGCCCTTGAGAATTCCAATAGAAGCCCATGTTCTGGTGTCAACATGGGCTTCTATTGGAATTCTCAAGGGCATATTATCAAGCCCATTATCACCGCTTTAGCGGCAGTTTTCTGCCGCTAAAGCGGTGATAATTTTAACGCCGTTCTTGATAATATGCCCCTTAGAGTCTGAACCTTTCTCTTCCTTCTTTACACTAACCTTAGCTTCATGTCCTGATTCACTTTTCTGCTTGGCACACTCAACATTTCAGCAGTAATTAGTCCGTCCACTCCTTTCTGCCATTTTACTGTCAGAGTCCTGAAAAGAACGAGAAGAACTGCTATCACAATACTGATCAGGCTTCCTAATTTTGTCACAGTCCCTCAAATTGGAACAACCCCGGCTGGACTCCTGAGTTGACAGAAATCCAGTCCTTTTCTGTTGTTTTACTCTCTGCTCCTTTTTAGTCTCTGGAGTAGATTTTCCTTATCAAAACCTTCAACCTCACTTTTTGCTTTGAGATGTGATTTGATGGCTCATGACCCCAAGGTGTCATGGCCCACAGATGTATATGTTTCAGATATTATTGTTGGTAGCTCCCATTCACGATCTTAGACACTGCCCACTGCAAGTCCCTGGCATAAGGCCAGAGCTGCTGCTTCTCCATGAACATTACTTAGAATGATTGATGTTTCATTTATGGATATAGAGCCGGTGCAGCTACATGTTAATTTTGACCTTGTTTCAATATATCTTGTAACACCTCCAATGATGGTGTGCCATGTGCAGTAGTATAAATACACACAAACATGCTTACCTAAGTGTTGCACTCCTGTATGGGTGGCACCATACCAAGAGGAAGACGCATAGTCAAAATTCTATGCTTTTCCTGGGGACTTGTATAAGGATAGACCCCTTTCAGCTGGTTGGTGTTGTGAGCAATCCAGAAGGCAATTTTATTGCAATTTAGGGGTATTTTGCCCATAATACTGTTTATAGTCTGCGGACTGATTGTATGGCAGCCTGTGGCCCAGTTCCTGCTGGAACTGCTCTGCCTGCTGTTGTGTACAGTATGCATTGTCTAAGTCTCCTGTATAACGCTACTGTCTGATTTTATATATCTACTTTTTCCCTAGCCTGTAAGTTTCCTGGATTAGGAAAAGAACTATACCTGCTCAATATGACCAAAGTGACCCCATCATTACTTAGGGGACCTAGTTGATATTCTGATGTGTGCCTGGTAAATTGACCACCAACCCAGTTTAGGTGTTCTTGGCAGGTCAAGGGGACCTCCAAGTCATGATATACTTGGTATTGTGCAGGAACGGCTGTAGCTTTGGATGTGTGAAAATGCCCATGAGTAAAAATTTCAAAGGCATATGCAGCATGTGCATGCCTGTGTCAGGGACAACTCTGTCTTTGAGATGTTATGTACTGGTGCCCTGCAATTTACTCCTATCCTAACAACTGGTGCCATTTTTAATGAACAGATTCAATAAACATGAAAAACAAAATACAGGAACCACAGAATGAGGAAATACCCTTCTAAGAGCCAAACTTGACAAACCTACAGTAATCAGGGGGTTCCAACTTAACTTGAAGGAGGTGACTGATATTACAATGGACATCACCGCATGTTGGTAATAATAGTTTTTTTGTATCTGTCATCTAAAACTACACAAGAATTCAGAAAATCCAAGTACATTGCATTGGGTACCAAATATCATGATCTGGAGCCACTCGCCCCACCTGAGCCACGGGCTCAGATTTACGACCGCCTGGTGCAAGGACTTAGTGCAATGCACTAATAGAAATTAGAAATACATTTGAACTGTGACCCTTACACAACACACTGAGCAGTACTATGTAGCAAGTGTTTTCTAGTCACAATCAGTCCTACTAGATGAGTTTAGGGCCACAGTGGAACAAAATTCCAAACCCTCTTCCTTAAATGAATAACACACTCAAAATAGTACTAAGAAACAGGGGATAAACGTTAACATTTTTGTTTCTAAAACCTGTCTTGTGCGTAAAATATGAATGGTAACCACAGAAAATGAGAAAATAAATGCATGACACAGCCAGCAATTACAATATGAATATTTCTAACAAGGTTAGTAAGTTCCTAGCATCATAACACCTTATCGCTGCTTCTAAGCGTTTAGCAGACGCAATAAATAGCAAGCCTATAAATAGAGTTTCTTAAGATGGATTGCACAGCATACCTTCTCTCAATAAAAAATAGCTGTTTAGCTATTCACCATCACAGCTCTTGCAGTGCAAGGGTAAAGGCGACATCTCTGCATTGGTCCCAGAGCCGCCTCCGACAAAGGCTGGTTGTCACTGCAAACCAGCGTGAACTCTGGCGTGATAGTCCTAGTGTGAAGCTCCTCCAACTTATGGTCAGATACCTGAGTTTTTATAGCATCTGCTAACTAATTTTATCTCATATTTATAAAACAAAACAGTGCTTGCAGACACTAAAGCATCAACAAGACTAAACAAATATGGTGATAAATATGTCATACCGATTTACATTGTAGATAATATGCTCCTATACCAAAAACAATAAAAACATGTCAGCTTCCTCAGTTGGCGTCTATGATGTTATGGCAGCGTCAATAAAAAAACAATAAAATATGTCAGCCTAGATGGTAGGCAGACATGATACTAACACTTCTACATGTGTCTAAAACACATGGGCAGGGGCAGCCACAGAGGGCAGTAGAAGCATAGGTCCAACACTACTACAACAGAGAAGAGTTGGAGGGGGTAATAGCACGCCTCACAGACAAAAAAGAGAGAGGGGCACAGGGTCACAACCAGCTGCAGAGGACAGTAACAGCACATGGTCAGTGCAGCAGAAGAGAGCAGGTAGAGAAAACCCTGGGGCCTATCACATGAACAGCAATGGGGAAGATGCGCATGAACTGCGGAGTTACACCCAGGGAGGGCAGTAGCAACAGAATGGTAATAGCAGCACAAGGCACTAGGAAGGTAGAGGGCAGGAGCCTGCCACACGGACAAAAAGGGTGTAGAGGATCAGAGACACGGGCAGCCTAAGAGGGCAGCGACAGCACAGCAGCCATGGCAGTACAACAAACGAGGTATGGAGGGGCATGGATACACCACACGACCAGTGAGTTTGAATGGGGATAGGGGCCAGGTAGCCAGGTAAAGCAGTGCCATTACAGACTCAGCACCAGCACAACAGACCAGGGAGGGCAAGGGTCAAGGCCCATGACATGAAGAGCACTATGGGAAGATGCGTAAGGGCACTCAGTGAGGGCAGTATTTAGCAGAGGGGAGGCATGAGTGCAAGAGACCAATGAGAGAGGGATTTATAGCCCTCTGCACAGAGAGGGAGGACACATGAACGAGCTGGGACAAGGACAGGTAGAAAGGGGAATACCATCAAAAGAGCAGTGGCAACGCACAGTACCAGGGAGGGAGGGGGCAGAGGCGGAGAAGATGGGCACGAGCAGGGGCAGCCTGGAAGGGCAATGGCAGCACAGGGGCAGAGGCAACACAACAGCCTGGGAGGTAGGTTTCATGTGACATGGACAGCAAGGGAAGGAAAGAGGCAGGAACACCTAGGGAGAGCAGTAGCAACAGAGGGGCAGAAGCAGTACAACATACCAGGGACAGAGGGGCAATGGCATGCCAACACACAGCAAGGTGGGAGGGGACAGGAAGAGCCATGGACCTCAGTGGGAAGACAGAGGCAGTGACAACACCAGGGGCCAGGCAGACAGAGGGCAGGAACATGCCACACAACAGTGAGGGGAAGAGGGGCAGAGACAGCCAGACACGACAATACAAAGTCACTGGCATCACAAGGAACAAGGCAGGGAGGGGGCTGAGGCACACCACACAGACCAGATTAGGAGATGGCAGAGCATGCCACTTGGATAGGGAGGGGGGAGGTACATGGGCACGGACAGCCAGGGATGGCTGTGGCAGCACCAGGTCAGTGGCATAAGTAACCAGACAGAGAGGAGAGAGACAAAGTAGCTTACATATGAAAAACAGTGGGCATGGGGGAGATGGGTAAGGGTAAAGATTGTAAGCTGTTAAGAGAGGACATGCAAGAGGGGCATTGAAAGTAGAACAGACCTAGGAGGGTAGAAGAGAAGGGACCTGGGTATGCACACAGAGAACAGGAGACACAGGTGAGGGGGCAAGTAGAGCAGGATCAAGGTGATCACACACGGCAGGCAGGAGAGGGCAAAGGCATACACACACAAAACAGAGCGAGGAGAGGAAGGCAGTAGCTGACAATTTTTTTGCATTTATTTAATTTTTCTTTAGATTTGTTTTAAACAATGTTTTGTTTGTTAAACATTATCAATCTGTATTTATTTTATTTTTATTTACTTCTTTTTTATACAATTTGTTATGGTGCATGCATGTCCATCACTTCTGCGAAAACTATAAGTCTCCCCTGAGCACAACACCTGGAGGCATTCATTGCAGCATGTTGAGAAATATGGCAGACAGCAGTCATGCTCTTCTGCTTGTTGTATTAAGACATCACCAGATGCTCTTTGATCTCAACCTACTGGATGTTCTTTCTAAATTCGGTCTGTGCAAGCTCATTTAGGTGTGTTGCTTCTAGCTCCTTTCATGTACCAGAGTGCCCAAGGCATACTGTTGAGGATGGCCACAATGAAATTCTCGATTGCACTATGGTACATTTCAGGCATTGATTTATTTTGTTTGCCCTGGAAGAAATATAAAAAAACTGCCATACATGAGATTTCATCTCGGGCGTATTTGATGGTGGTGGTAAGGATGCTGAAGGCACTACTTGGATGACGCTACTTGGATGACGCTGATAAGCTAGGGCGCATGCTTCCACTTCTGTATGTCTCCTTCTCTCCAGTTTTGTCAGACGCCATGATATCTCTGGATAGGATTTTTCCAGCTCCCGCTGTAATGTCAATGATAAATGGTATGCAACCGCTTCCCTTCAGCTTCTTCCTTTAGCCTGAAGTAGCTCTTTTCACATCATTTTTTTGCCTCCCATAAGGTACAGCGGTACTTCCACGGGGCCTTTACTTCCTTTTCCGAGTCCTGCGAGACCCGCAAGTTAAAAAAACAACCATTTGTGTTCACTATGAAGGGGGACTTTTAGTTAAACTTTGAGTCTAGAGATTTCCCCACAGACCCACATAAAAAAGGTGTCATGAAGGGTTTAGTGACATTCCTGCATTTGTAGGTATTGCAGTACCGTAGTACCTCAAGACAGGGAAACACCATCTCATTTGTGAAGGTCATTAGTTTGATGCATAATCAGGAAGGTCCCACCCTCTTACTATTATTAGAGGGGGAAACTTCTCATTACACACCCTCTCAAGTTTCTGCTATTTTTTCTTTCCTATCTTGGAAATGTTTGTGGGATTTTGCCAAAACAATGACATTTTGAGGTCTAATACCAGAATACGACTTGGGGAAAGTAGAGGAGCAGGAGGAAGACCCACACTCTGCCTTGCACTCCATTGTCTGGGACATTTTCAAAATATAATTCATTGAAAGAAAGTGTTAGCCAAGCTGGTGACCTGCACCCTGTGGGACAAGCAATTTTACACAGGTATGTGAAAGAAATATTCATTTAATACCTCTGGGATATTAAAATACCCAAAGGCCTGCACAACAAGCAGCTCAATGCTGAAAAAAAGGAAGGGGCAGATGGATGAAGAATCAGCAAATTCTAGTGCCCCACTGCACAATGCGCAACCTGCCAACACTGCTCCTCTCGATGCTGCAGCCGTCCTCACACACCATCAGACCTGCCTCTACAACCGAAGTGCATTGTATTGTATTGATTTTGGAACATTTGTCGCTGCAGGGGAGCAAAGTACGTGAGCCAGGGACCAGCTTTGCACTGCACATGAGCAGGTGTGCGAAAAGCTGCTGTTTCTTTTTTTTTTTTGGATACAAGTTTTGATGCACCTTATCTCTTGGTTTTTGTTCAATCCCCATAAAATGTTTAAAATAGAAAAAAAAAATCCTGTTTAGAAACTCTCAATAAAAAGGGTCTTGTTATAGCCACCTTTCCTTGTTAAAAGGTACACGAAGAGTTTATGTTGATTGTCATATCTGTCTATTAACGTTAATATATCCTTATACTCAGGCTACATTGGCCATTAAACGCCCACTCTACTTTTATAGGTCCAAGATAAAGGCGATCGCTTATAACAAGGGAGTTGGACTCTAGCTTCAATATACTGCTACTGCGTTCTGCTCTATGATGACAGAATGCCCGTTTATACCCTTATAGCCCACTGCAGCAGGCTATACCAGCATTAAAGGCCCACTCCAGAGTAATTGGCCTAAACTGAGATGCAGGAGGTTTACAATCCCTCGCACCTCTGAGGTGTTAGTGCCTTTCTCAGCTTTTGCTGTTTACCTGGCGGATTCTAGTGCACGTACACATAGAAAGACCTGTGAATGTGGGCAACAGTCAGCACGTTTGGCCTTGGACTCTGCCAAACTGTAATTATTTTGCAGAGCCAAAGGAGACAAGAGCTGAGCAGAATTTCCTCCTAAATCTTCAGAGGCATCAGATCAGTGATATAGAGCCACCAAAGGAGGGAGGGGGCAAGGCTCGCTCTTTGTCTTGGTCCACAGACTCTGCTTCTCTCTTCCCCTGTCCAATCCAATTATTCTGAAGAGGCATATGATCTTAATTAGGACATTGTAATATTAACAGCAGTGCGCCTATACCAGATTTTATAGACCATTGCTCTTGCATTGTCTTGGAAGGAGTTCTGAACACTTCAATATTCTAATATATGCCTAAAATCCACTGTAGCAGACTATACTGGCCAACAAAGGTCTGCTTCAGCATTAAAAGCCAGAGCTAAAACTGAGTTCACAAAGGTGTTTTTTTTTGTTTTTTTTACAGGTTTCAAGCCAACTTTTAGGCTTCAGTTCACATGATTCCATAAGAAACTAACAGACTATCCCACATTCGTTTATCAGACCAAAACTGCTGTTCACTTCATTATCTAAACCAAACTCACACCACTACATTAGTCACAGCACCAACCCACTTTTTGCATGCTTTCTGAAGAGTGTCTCCAAGCAGCTCCTATTGGGTTTAAATCAAATTTCTTTCTCAAGATGTAGGAGAGGAAACTAAAGAAGTCTCTAGATGTAAAATGATGGAACTGCCTCACACTCCAAACCATGCTAACTTGGTACAGTGAACACTTTCCCAACTTCAACTCTGTGCTCATCTAGTGTGTTTGATTATGAGGTTTCAGACATCTATGTTAGGACCAAACGACTAAACCTTTAGGGGACATTGTTTTCTCTCACCTACAGTAACCATCACATAAACCATAAAGGGTTAAGGCACAACAGCTGTGCATGCATTAGATAATTTTCTATACTTTTTGCGCCCACTTTAAAACTTCAGTTCATATGATTTCATGAGGTAGTAATAGACTATCTGATATTCTTTTCTCACACTATAACTACTGTTTCTACTTCTTCAGATACAGCAGTTGTATTATACCTTACTAACACTGAGTGGACACGTAAGGTTTAAATTAACTGCTCTCTTCATTCTATAACCCGAATCTTACCACAAGACGTCCCATAGCAACAGCCCACTTTTGACACTGTTTCTGAAAAGTGTCTTCAAGATGTTCCACTGTGGTTCAACACAAATGTCTTTATCAGGATGTAAGAGAGGAAACTAAAGTTGTTTTTAGATACAAAATGTTGCAGCTTCCTCACAACCAACTCCAGACCATGCTAACTTGATACAACATGCACTTGCCAGCTTCAACTCTGTGGTCATCTGGTGTATTTCGTTATGAGGTTTCAACATCTTTGTTTGAAAGCAGGGGCAAGGGACCTTCAATTTTAGACTAGATTCTCTTCTCTAAAGTACAGCAACCATCACACAACCCATAAGAGGTTAAAGCACTATAGCTGTGTATGCATCACATACTTTTCCATACAGATGCATGAGATGCTAACAGACGATCCCGCCTATCTTACTCAGACTAAATTTGCTGTTTGTACTTTTTCACATATAGTAGTTGTATACCTTATTCACATTACATGGAGAGGTGAGATGCAAAGGAATTGTTTATGTCCCTTTGTATATCTGAATCTCATCACTTCAATAGCCAAACCAGCAGCCCACTTTTGGCGCGCATTCTGAAAGGTGTCTCCAAGAAGTTTTGTTGTGCCTTCAAGTCAAATTTCTTTCTCAAAATGTAAGAAAGCAAACTAAAGATTTCCTTAGATGCAATATATTGTACCTGCCTAACACCTAACTCTAAACCATGCTAACTTTGTACAATCTTTTTCATTATGAGGTTACAGACATCTGTGTTTTGTAAGCAGGGGCTTCACTTAGACCACATTCTCTTCTTTCACCTACATTAACCATCACGCAAACCATAACATATTACAGCAGTAAACTGTGCATGCATTGCATAGTTTTCTATACTTTTCGGAACTGCTGTCAGACTTCAGTTCACAGCATTTCATGATATACTAAAAGACTATCCCACATACTTTTCTCACACTTAACCCACTATTTATACTTCATCCGATATAGTACTTTTATCGTTTACTCGTGCTGACTAGATGAGTAAAATACAAATTAACTGTGAACTCCTCTTTGTAAACCTAATACTCATTACTTCAGTGGACGTAGCAGCAGCCCACTTTTTGCACTTTTTCTAAAGGATGTTTTCAAAGACTTTCACATAGGTTCAGCTGTAATGTCTTTCTCGGTCGGTAGCAGAGAATGGTAAAGAACTCTGTAGATGAATTATTGTAGAGCTGCTTCACACCTAAACTCAAATCATGCTAACTTTGTACAACTCACACGTTCCCACCTTCAACCCTCAGCTTACCTCCTCTCTTAAATTATGTTTCAGACACCTATCTTTTGAAACAGTGGCAAGTCACTTTATTTTAGCCAGGATCCTCTTCTGTTACCTACTACATTCATCACACACACTTCAAGAAGTAACATTTCTACAACTAATTTCACAATAAATTATTTTGTGTATTATTCTGGCATACTCAGAAAATTAATTTAGCTAATTTTCACAAGTTATTCACTTAATGTTCCACATAGTTTTCTCACAATTACACTGCACTCTGTTTATGTTCAGATCTCCAACTTCAATACCACAGTCATAGTGTACAATTATAGTGCAAAATCAGCTGTCCACACTTTCTAAAATCAAATGTCATTCTTTGGTAGGCCTAGATTAACTTTACCATGCACAGTAGACATTTGTGCAAAGGACCTGACCGGAAGCCAGGTCCTGCAGTCAACCTCACGCTGCACATGGGAGAAGCCCGTGCAAAAGTAGTGGGTTGGCTACCCACATGAGGTTGTGCAAGCTTTAGCTCCTTGATATCCCTCCTCACCCTCCCGGACTGACCCTGCCCTAATCCTGCCCCTCTCCTCCCCACTATCCATGTGAAATGTCCCTGCTTCCTCCCTCTCTGGTACATTGTGCTCCGCCTGTGCTCCCACTGCCCCTGCCCACCTCCCCAACATGTCCATGTGGTGTAATATTGCACCCTCCCTTGTGTTGTAACTGCATCTATGCTGCTACTGCCTTCCTTGACTACCCCACCCCATAACCCTGCACCCCTCCCTTTTCGTTGTCCATCTAGTGTGGCCTAGCCTTCTTCTTCTTTGGACTCTTCTGCTGCTAGTAACTCTGAAGCAATTGCCCACTTCCTGCCACCACCCCCTTCCCCCTCACTCTCCATGTGGAGTGTTTGTGGCTCTTCTCTCCCTGGTTCTTTGTGCTGCCACTGCCCCTATCCTGCTACTGCCCTCCATGGCTGCCCATACCATATCCTTGGGCCCACCCCTCTCACTGAATGGATTGGCATGTCCCAGCCTTCTCCATCCTTGATCCCTTCTGCTGCCAATGGTCTCCTTGCCTGTTTTTGCCCCCGCCCAACCATCTTCTCTCACTGGTCTCTTATTCTGACACTATCCCACTTCTGCAAGTGCCCTGCCTAGCTACCCCTGCACTCTTACTCTTCATGTGGCATGCCCCAATCTTCTCTCTCCTTGGTCCCTTGTACTGTCACTGCCCCTGTGCTTCAACTGCCCTCCCTGGCCGCCTCTGCCCCTCCACCCTTCCTGTCTAAGTACAATACCATTAAAAAACAATTGTTTCATAATATTATCCGATGCTGACCATGTAGTGCTCCCAGGCTACTTCACTAGGTGAGGTATACTTGTAAAACAGTTCAAATAGATCTATAAACGTCTCTTTTTATTTCACTGCATTCATTTTCTTTCTCTTTTACTGTTGTTTCACTAACTGTACCCCTTTTTTCACTCATTCCACAACTTTTATTTTATTTTCCAACTTTAATTAGCAATAGGTAGTTAAACACATCTTTACTCAGCATTTGAACTTGAATAGAAAGCCACATGGTAAAATGCACAGAAAGCTTGATATTGAACCAACAGTAAACCCTTCACATCACTACTGTACACCGTTTCCTAGGCAATCAAGTAAGACCAGTTTGCAAGCTTGACTCCTGTTCAAAAGTACAGCAAGCATACTGTGCTCCAAAGAAGGCTCAATATATTAGCATTTACAGTCGTCTTGCTCTTCTAATAACTTTAAACCAATAGCAGCAAACATCATACTTAGGACAAGGATTTAGGATTTTACTAAGTGCACATTACTTGGATTGGCCATAGAGGCATACAATGACATCAACTTCTGCCTTTTTGTTTTAGTAAATATGTTTTTATTGTACACATGAATAAACAGTATTCATAGGCATATTGCATCATCATATATCCAATGGACGATTACCAAATACATTCACATATGTAGTGTGTATAATGTGTTAGTAAGAAGTCTCCATATGTACATTTCTATATTTATAGAAGTAGATAACAACCCTACTCTTAATTCTCTCCCTAGCCCACCCAGTCTCGCCCTATTCCTTTACAATATACCAGTAACTTTCCTAACCAAGTAATGGTGTCCTCACCTTAGAGTTTTACTACAGTCAATGGTTCGCTTAGTCTAGCTGAGTTTCTGCACCTCCCCCTGTAGAGATATATGATGTTTCTATATTAATCTTGGATTGATATAATGTGATTGATATATATGACATTGTTGGGGGTGATTCATGGCGGTAAAGAGTCATCTTTAGTGGCCCTTTTAAAGATTTCCACTAGTACATCCCATGCCTGAGCGATGAAGTACTTACGCAATCCTGCTCGCTCTTCTCTATGCTTGAGACACAAAAAAAGGGGTAAGCCCAAATGACCCTACTATACGTGGGCAGACAGAACTGAACTTAAAACAAAGTGGTATAAAGTGGGGACTAATAATAACGCTACCAGTCTATCCCAGTGAAGTCACAATTTAATCACTGGTCAGAATTATATCTATTATAAAATTAATTTATTATCACTAGCCATGACAAGCTAAATAATTGATATTCTCAGTACTCATACCTAAACATACTTACACATATTGACACAAAACACATCTATACACAATGACACATAGATGACAATACATTTTTGTGTAAACACAGTTATCTTCATTGTGTGTGTATTAACAGTCAATATCATATTTAACCATTGGACTTCAGTCTTCCATTTATTTGGAAATTCTGTAGCTGTATTAAAAAAAATCAATCTCCTGTCCACAGTTAGGAGGTAGTCTTTCTTGGGTCAACATTCATTAAGGACCGGTAAGTCCCAGCACTTTCAATTTTAACACGATCTTCATTCACAGGTGCTTTTCAATTTTCAGAACCTCCTCCAAAAGAAGTGTTTACGCGTTTCGGCCCTATCACGTTTGGGCCTCGTCAGAACAATGGAAAAGCTTGAAGTGCAAGCACTGTGATGAAAACACAGTGTGTCTCAAGCAAGGCTCTGGCCGTTGGAACCCAAGGCTCAATCGGGGTCCAAGCCGGGACTACTGCTTGGGTGGTAAGGACAACGTACATGCTAGTGTCCTTACTGAACAGTCTTGGCATGAAGGCTAGTACTTCGCCCAAATGGTGTGAGGCTATGATGCATTGTAAGTATGTTCAAGGAATCTGCATCAGGACATGAGAACGTCGCCACTCGGTCTGCATTCACTCGGCACACCGTTACGTCATCAAGAGCATCCCTATTGAGCCGCGTTAACATTGAAAGTGCAGGGACTTACCGGTCCTTAATGAATGTTGGCACAAGAAAGACTACCTCCTAACTGTGGACTGTAGATTGATTCTTTTAAATGCAGCCAAATATTTTCCAAATAAATGGAAGACTGAAGTCCATTGGTTAAATATGATATTGCCTGTTCATAAACACGCAATGAAGATAACTGTTTGTGTTTATACAAAAATGTATTGTCACCTATGTGACATTGTGTATAGATGTGTATTTGTCAATATGTGAAAGTATTTTTAGGTATGAGTACAGAGAGTACCAGTCATTTAGCTTGTCTTGGCTACTAATAAAAATGCATTTTGTAATAGATATAATTCTGACCAGTGATTGATTTGTGTCTTAATTGGGATAGACTTGTAGCGTTATTATTAGTCCCCGCTTTATATCACTTTGTTTTGATTTCCGCTCTTTTCTATGCTGTAACATACTTTCAGATTGAAACCAAGGGAGTGAGGATTTGGTCTAAGCGGTCATGGATGCGAATGTGGAGCTTTTCCAATGACGCGTAATATTACACTTCACTAAAAGCAGAGCCAAATACAGGAACATGTTGGTGTGCCTTTCCAATTTGGGTCAGAGTAATGAGCCTAACAGGACCACTTACCAGGAATTGGTCAAAGCCTGGATAGTTACGGCCCTCAGTACATCAAGTATGTTGGTCCAGTAGGAGTGGAGGGACGACAGGCCCAGAGCATATGGAGGCGGTCAGCATCTAGCAATGCACAACATAGGCAGACTGCCGCAACTCCTGTGAACAATTTATTGATCCGGGCCGGTGTGAGATAGGCCCGATTCAGGACATTGAACCAAATGCATTTAAAACAGGCTCCTCTGGAAACGTTGTATGGGTATTCTAACGTTTTAGCCCAGTCAGAATCATGAAATGAGTTAGCTAGATACCCCTCCCACACAGTTCTCAGAGATGCTCTGGATCTGTCAATCTGTTGTAGGAAAGCCCTATAATTCCATTTAATTAGTCTGCCGCTTGATCCTGCAGGGTGAAGTATTTGATATACTTCATGAGTGGGTGGTGCCCACTGATGAGTGTGGAAGAGTGCATTAAGGGATTTCCTATGTAAGGAATTGTCCCGGAGAAAGGTTATAGTCCCCCATGAGCGTCTGGAAATCAAGGAGTTCTCCATTGGAGTATAAGTCCCCTATTGTAAGGATCCCTGCCATCATTATCGTCAGTTGCCCTGGGCGAAGGTGCCCTATAGTAGTAGGGAGGCCCAGCAATGGTATGACCATGACATAGGGCGTCGCTGTTTTAGTCAATGTGCGAGCTCTGTTCAGGCTGGATAGGGCTGTTTGGAGCAAACCGGTAGGCTGTCTACCTGTATGAGCCGTGGGCAATAAGGAATGATTCAACAGCCCTTCCTTAACGTCGTTCTCAGTGAACCCTGATTCATAGAGGGTGTGTCTGGGCAGCCAGCGGGCCAGCCATTGTAACTGTAAGGCTAAATAGTAATGTTCAAAATCAGGAATGGCTATTTGCCCTGCTGTCACAGGAAGCTTCATTGACGTAATGGCTACCCAGCGTCTTACCTTTCCTCAAATAATGCAATAAAGGATGTGTCTAGTTGTTTGAAAGGAATGTGGGACCAGTGTAGGTAAGTGAACAAAATAGTCCAGTAGGCGAGGCATCACCACCATCATCAATAATGCCACCGACCCATTACCGATAGCAGGAGTAATGACCAGAAGGTAAACTGGGTCTTGATGGCATGCACCTTCTGCCCAGATTCCTATTTTGCATATCAGCAGAGAAGTGGTAGATATTTAGGCCCAGGTACCGAAATGAAACTGTTTCCTTTTTCAGTCTAGGATCTAAGGAGATGCGGAGTGGAAACTCTATTACCGGGTCTAGGGGAAAAATGCATAACTTATTCCAATTGATCTTTAGGCAAGAGTTAATGGCAAAATCGTCAAGTACGTGAGCTATAGATGACAAGTCGGTAATGGTGTCTTTTACCTATAGTAGGACATCATCTGCAAGTAAGAATATAGTGTGAGTGATGCCATGGAGCTGTATACACAAGTGTATTCCCTGAAGACGTAGGCAGGCTGCTAAGGGTTCCATTCCCATGGCAAACATCAAGGGTGTAAGGGGGCAGCCTTGTCTTGTGCCTCTTCCCCACAGACCATGAGGCTGAAATACATTTTCCCATTTTTAGGTCGAGCCTCGAGTAGCGCGCAAGCGGTGCTCTGGCGAGACTTTATGTTAGGGAGTTTCAAAAGCTGACCAGACGCTCGTGCGTCATGGCCTTTTTCGGGCGGTTACGCGCGCAGGGCCGACATGTGTTTCCAATTATCGTGCCCACACGCGGGCGCGATAATTGGAAACAGATCGCTCGTTTTGGCGCGCGCGCGCGCACCACTCGCACCACTCGCGTCGCCCCCCCCTCCTCCCCGCTCGTGCCTTCAAATGCTTGTGTTTATTCCTTCGCTGCCAGCTCGCCGTCTTGGCTGTACAGCCTGCGCCGGCTGAGGATTCCTTCACGAGCGTCTTGTGACGGTGCCCGGGCCAGTGCTTGTTAAAGTTGGCAGTGCTTTTCTGCACATATGGCTTTACCGTCGTCTGTTTACAGCAGTCAGTCTACAGCGCCTCATTAACGGTTTTAAGCGCTAAAATATACAAAAACATTTTTTTTTCAATTTCTGCGCTGGGCATAATTTCTGTAACTGGGTTCTCCAATAAAAACAAAAGAACTAAATGCAAATGGAGCCTTGTTTGTGACCATAGGGTCTTCACCGAGTGGCTGTCCACCTGTGCATTTAATTAGTAACGTGTTTACATCGGCCGGCACTTGTTAATCCCAGACACACCCATGGATTGTTTCCATAGCCCCCCTCCCTCCCCAAAGGTGGCTCCTTGGCTCCCAATCAGATGTCAAGCTGTGCGCCTCCTCTTGAGGAGGAGTCAATGCCTCCGCTGGTCCAGTGATTTGAATGAAATGAAACCATGTTCCTTGTTTGGGGACAGGGCCATCTTTTCAAATGCGGACACCAAAGCAGGACCTGCCCCCCACTTTGTGTTGAACAGTTTTCAGGTTTACCTCATGTGGTGATGAATAATAAATCGCTTGGAGCTTAGAGTGGGAGAGGCATTGAAAGACCCGATAAGGGCCTCTATAGTGACGTAGGACCAAGAAGTCAACGTTTGAGACGGCAGCGTGCAGAGGGCATGATCAGGACATGAGTCCTGTGTTTGGGCTCAGGGTGCCACCGGAGCCAGCCTCAGAGCCGACAGGCCTCGGGTGGCAGTCAATAGGCAATGGATAAATGTCCGTTAGGAGCTAGCGTTCTATTAATCGGGCAGTTCTAGACTTGGCACCCTGTACACGTCACTTTATAAAATGTCTGTCACCTGCTCACTCAGTGTGCACAATGCTGCGTGTGCGTAAACCGTGGATCCTTCAGTTAGATCATAGGGACAAGTCATCAACCGCTTCTGAAGAGAGCTTTGTGGACCCAGGCTGCTGCCACGCGAAACATTTTGTGTTCTCTGAGGCTCTGGTGCCTATCAAAAACGGAAAATCCACGTCTTTGCTTGAGGTGGATATGCCAATATATTAACAAGGCGAGCCGAGCCAAGGTTTGGCTCTGGACCGAAGAGCCTATGCACGAGCCAAGCCTTGAAAATATTCGGCATGTAAATCATGCAGCACCAATTTATAATCATAAGGTGTCTCTAAAAAGAAAATGTATTTCTTTAACACGCTGAAGCATTTCACTGTAGTAGGTCAGAGCATATCTCTGAAATTGAGAAGTGCTTATTAAAAGTGAGCATTTTCAAGTATGCACTCAGAAACATTCCTGCTTCCACCCTGATGACAATGTTGATTGTAAACTAAGAGGCAAGTCGGTTTTCAAGTGGCTTACATTCTTGTTATTGCTTCGTTCTCGGTCTGTAAGTAGTTTATTCACTGCCGGTTTCAAAAACTGCTAATCTTCGACCCCGATATGAAAGCTTTGTCCACTCTCTGGGGCGCCTGTTTCAGCTTGCTTCTCTTTTCCAGACTTTAGACCAAAAGTAACTAGATAAGTTTAAGCAAACAATCTTAACTGTGGTGCATAAATCACAGGAAAGTGGCTCTGCCTATCGCCATCTCTTCCACATACATATTTTTGAGCAACCTGTTGTAAGTAACCATTTTAAAACGAGCATTGGCATAGCCAATAGGTCTTGCCTTTGGGACCTTTATAAGTGTTTAGCCTTGCAACAGTTGATGTTGTTGCACCAAGGATATTGTGCTGCATAACTAAATACTTATAAGGTCCCAAAAGCGAGACCTATTGGCTATGCCAATGCTTGTTACCCAAGCAGTGGGGTGTGAATTAAGAATTTGTATCCATTTACATCAGTAGGAACCTACTTCGAAAAGTTGCAAACAATTATGCATATATAATCAAATATATGTATCAAATATAATCAAATGCTTTCTCTAGGTCTAGCGGGATGAATGCTGCCTCTGGGTATTAATCAACAGATTCTTCCTTGACATGCCAAAGCCAGAGAATGTTAGTAGAAGTGTTATGACCTAGAATAAATCCTGCTTGATCCCCATGAATTATTTCCGGGAGCTCCTGTAACAACCTACATGCTAGAAGTTTGATTAAGATTTTATCATCTGTATTTAATATAGATATTGGATGACAGAATGCCACGTTGGAAGAATTTTTGTGGGGTTTCTGCAACAGTGACGAGGGCCTCATTTAGGGTAGGGAGGAGAGAGCTAGAATTGAAAACAGACTCATACAGTGTTACCATCCTGGGTGTCAGTGGTCAAGCTAGTGCGGTATAAAACTCTGCCGGTAAGCCATCAGTTTCTGGTGATTTCCCTCGGGGTAAATCTCTCAGTACAGAATCAATCTCTTGTTGAGATACCTTGGCATCTAAGGAGAGCCAGATCTCAGGAGAGACCTGATATAGCAGTACAGGGGAAACAAAGTTATCTATAGCAGATTCGGGGGTCGGGCGTGTCGCTCTATAAAGCAGTCTATATTAGTTGTGAAAGGCATTGTTAATGGCTGATTGTGTGCAGGTAACCTCCCCAGTTGACAGTGTTATTGAGAGGGGTAGATCCCACGGGGTGAGCACCAGTAACCTGCTAGGCTTAACACCTTCATTGTATCTTCGTGCTCGGTAAGCTGAGTAATCGTGGCATCTAAGTGTCTCCATTGCATCAAAATATGTAGCTCTAGCCCTGTGCAAGTCATCTGCCTTATCTGGCCAGGTCAATACTTCTCGCTCTAGTGTGGGGAGAGGTATTTCTACCTTTGTTAAACTTGCCAATATGGTCCTCCAAAACTCCACAGTTGTTTCAATACTTAGCCCGTTGTTACCACACTAAACACTTCCCACTCCACCATAAGGAAGGAGGTGGGCCCTGCATTTTCTTGGAAGAACATATCTATGGGGTTAAGTATTTCCTGTCAGAACACTGCATCTGCCAACATTAAGACTGAGAGCGGGCCCTCTGGGAACCACATCCAAGACCAATGGAGTGTGATCAGATATCGCCATCATTTTGTGAGAGATAGATGCTACCAGAGTATGAAGGATTGGGGAGCATAGGATTCTACCTAGCCGGGAATACATTTTGCAACCGAAAGTAAAAAGAACATTTGCGGTGAGTAGTGTTTTTCATGCACCACGTACCATCCAAATTCCATCGTGTTAACTACTCTATAAATTGAGAAGCGGTAAGGAAGAGGTGTCGATCTATCTTTGCTAATGTCTAGGACACACTTAAAGTCCCACCTCCTACAATCTAAATGGCGGTGTACCAATCTATGAGAAAGGTTGACAATTGGGTCCAGAAGGCTAGTTGATCTATGTGTGGGGCGTAAACCATCCCTACGTTCAGGGGATTACCGTCTAGTATGCCTTTCACTAGTACAAAGCTTTTCACCCCCTCTGTCTTGAAAGGTGGCCCTGCCCTAATTCACAGGGCAACACCCCTAGCATATTCCGAAAAGTCCATGCCATAAACCTGACCTTGCCATCTTGTCGTAATTTGGAGACCTCTGACCCAGTTAAATGGGCCACCTGTAAAAAGGCAATCTGGGTGTGGCAACGTGCTAGTGCTGCATGAACTTTGTATTAAGCTCAGCCCCTTGACATTCCATGTAGTTAGATGATAGGTAGAGGCCATGGTGAATGGAGTGAGTAGTGACCTCTACATGATGCTCTAAGGAGAACAAAAAGCAAAATGTGTAACAATGGGGGACACCCTATGGCGGGCATAACCAGGAGTATGAAAGGCAGAGACATCCGTTATAAACCAACTGTGTGAAAGCATCTAGCCCCCTCTGGACATACTCCAATCTATCCGTACAAAAAAAACAAAAGGAAGAAGGAACCCCCCAACTGCAAAACAAAATTAGGTGAACATAACCAGAACAACTTAGTCTGAAATGCATGAGTGCCAAGGAGTTAGGTAGAAGTATCTTGCTGAAGCACCATGGTTGCACATAATGCAGGACTCATCAGAAGAAAACTTTCCAGAGCCCTGTCCCAGCCAGCTGACAACCTCTCGGGTTGTAGGCCCCCAGGGAGGATATTTGTGTCTTGGGAGGTAGGAGCCATATCTTGGGGGATCCAGGCATCGCCCAAGAGCCAGAAGGACCCACTGCATATAGTTTGTTATATGATATCTTTATTCGTTGTCTAAGCCAAGCCGAAACTCAATCTGTAAGTCACAGAATGTCCTCAATTGATTGTGCCATAAATATTGGGGGGGGGGGGGTAAAGACCTAGATCCAGGTTCCCCAGACATTTGGTCGTCCCCAGAGGTGTTAGAATTAGAGGAAAGCAAATGTGGCATCATCAAGAGTTCTTGCAGGGAGGCTGTTGCTGCCATGGCCTCCCGTTGCTCCCTTCAACTTTGATCTCGAGTGGTTACTCAACGTTTTGAGCTTTGGCGGCATAACCTCTTAACTATGGCAGAGACCTGGTCCACCCTGGGTGCCGACTGGGGGTGAGAGGGAGATCTGATGATGGTGCCATGATCAGAAGTTTTGATCCAATCCCATGCCACCGTGAGCTGTGTGCGTCGGTCATCTGAAATCTGTAGCTTCGCAGGGAACAATAAAGCATATTTTAGGCCCAGGTGTTACAGTTTCTTTTTTACCTGAATGAAATACACTGTTTGCCTTGGACCACCGGTGTATAATCAGGAAAAAAATAACTTTTGGTTTGTTGTAGTTAAGAACACCCTTTTCTCAGACTGCTGTCAGGAGGGTATCTGGATCTCAGTATTTCAAAACTCTTGCCACCGTGGGTCTAGGTGGTGCTCCCTGAAGTACCCGCTTCGCTAGTATTCGGTGTGCAAGTTTGATCATAAAGAGAGGTGAGAGAGTAAAAGGAGCGATGGTCTGTTTCCAACAAGTTTCCAAAATGCAGTAGTGTCCTCTCTCTCTGATCCCTCAGGCAGACCCACAATAGGGGCATTATTACAGCCGGTGTGCGGCCCTCCACAAGCGATTTTGTCTGTTTAGCAAGATCAGTTGTACAGGGAAGGAATTTGCTGTTAATCTTTCCAACAGCTTGTGTTGGTTTTCACTAATAATTGCCAAGTCATTAGTTAACTAATCAAATTTGGCTCCAAAGGCTGTTTGTGAATCCGCAATTGCATTTAAAATTTTGTCAAATTTGTCCGGCGGAGTTTCTGTCTCCATCTGGAGGGGCGCATCCTGTAAAGTCCTTGAGTTAGAAGCCATGTCGATGTGTCTGGGATTGGAGAGAATGGGTCATGATTGTGGAATGTTGGTCCCTTGAAGGTTGCATGTGTTCTTCAGTTTGCCCATACAGCTGCAGGGTTGATCTTGAGAGGCCCACCTCACCCACAATGGTTGGGGGGTACAAGCAGCCTTGCCAAAAACCTTGCTGATATGGGCTCACTAGCAAAGTGGTTAGTGGATGCTTGTGAAGAGGCCCAGGTCCCAGTCCGGGGCCAACATTGAGGGCCTCCAACAGGTCCCTGATAACTGAAACTATTCCCAGAGCTCACTTCGAGTCAACTAGGAACTATGGGTCCAGTCGTGGTGGCTGCTGCCCCTTTGCTGTGCTCAGTCCCTCTCCCAGGGTGGAGTAATGAACCAGTCATCTGGTAAGTTGGTCCAGGGCTTTGTGGTTCCCCCCAGAGCCCCATTCCTTCCCAGGTGCGGTGTTTAGGCAAGGCGCTTTAGGCTCTATTACTCGTGGACCAGCCCCACCAAGCTTATGTAGCCAAACGAAACCATTAAAGTGGCTGTAGGCAGTAAGCCGATAATCCCTGGGGGCTGCAATTCAGCCCTTTCCCTCTACAGTGTGACCATTAGGTGAGGTTCTCCAGGTTCTGGTGTTCAAAGTCTGGTCCGGCCCTCTCCGCTTAGGAGGCTGAGCAAAGCAATCAAAGGGGCCTATCGCAGAGAGCTGAGTATCATTGGAGCTCACTGTGTGGCCCTGTTGTCTTATGGATGTGTCCGTTAGATGCTCTGGCATCTGTATCGTGACCCGGCCTGCTCAACTCATGAGGCCGAGCAGAGGCAGCACAATCACCCCAGGTGAGCCAATTATTTCACGGGGCTCACAACTCGGCTACACACAGCCGGACCACGTCCTCAGGAGCCACTCATTCCTCCTACCGTGTCTGACGCAGGCACCACATTGGGGTGGCTGAAAGAGTGGCGTGTCCCACCTTGGCTCCCTAGAAAGGCCCCTTCATGGCCCAATGGCGGTCCCGTCACAATCAGCTGTGGCTCGCCAGCCTGGTTCACTCAAGCAGGCTTGTACCCCTTGTGAGGCCAATGGTGTGGTGGAAGGCTGCTAGCTCCAGCAGGAGGAAGGTAGAGTAAAGCAGGAACTCTGAACTCCCCTAATCTGTGTCTGCCATCTTCGGCGGCCACGCCATGCCCCCGGCATCAACTCCTGCATATGGTGGAAAGCACTTTGAATTGCGAGCTCCCTGATCTCAAGATTGAGCACTGTGGTGGAAAAGATTTGGGCATAATCACAGGGGTAGCACTGTCAATTCAAATGAAGGAAACCTTGGAAGAGTTGAATAATCTCTTCCCCTGCACTGCCTTTGTCTACACCAACATATGTCAAAGTTAAAAGTGACAATGGTCCAACTAATATTGTCCAAAGATTGAGAAATTCCTGAAACATATCAGCAAAGAACGAGGCGTGGACTCCATCTACCAAAATAATATCTGCTTTGACATGCGTAATGTCTTTAGCAGGGATGGAGGGCGTTTCACAGCGGAAGGGAACAGGATCTTCCTAAACAACATAAAGGAATGTATCAAGTTCTACCTGTAACTGTGCACAACACTCTATTAGCACAAAGGCTTTTACCAGAGTCACCCTACCACACTATTATACTTTTTTTTCAATTAAAATCTTTTCTGATGTAATTTGTGGGTATGCAGCACTCCTGCTGTAACCGATATATTCCCATTTTGACAATTTTTCATGGATAGTTCCCCTTCTTATACCACTGCAGTACTGCACTAACAATCTAACACCAAAAAACAAAATGAACTACAGTAGCATTCAGGAGCAATACCGGGGGGAGGGGTCAAAGCACATACACGAACGAGAATGGAGGGAGCAGGGACAGCAATGAAGGACAGTGGAAGCATGGAGTTGCCTGCGGCCAGACCCTACACCCAACCACCTGCAGCTGGAAAACACCACATGGGCCAGGGGTTGGGTGGAAGGCATAGCCAGGTCTGCACCCTACCTCCCCAAGGCAGCTGAACATATGCAGTGTGAATATAATTAAAGTCCCCTCCAAAAATGATCTGTCCAGGAACTCCCCTGAGCAGATCATTAACCTTCATCAAAGCTGAGGGGTCATCCGTGATTGGGCCATAATAATTAACAAAATTCAATGTAGTCCCATTTAATTTAGCCATGACCCATAACCATCTTCCCTGAGGATCCCTCCGAACTTGTATGAACTCCCATGCCAAACCTCTACAGAAATAAATAGCTACTCCTCTCATTGCCAGCCCAGCTGACGCAAAAAAGACATTTGAAAAAACTCTAGGGAGAAAGAGCTTAGGCGAATTTGTTTTAAGGCGAGTCTCTTGAAGAAAGAGAACTTGAGGCGTAAAGGAGGCCAGCCATCTTATAAGCCCTCCATATTTTTGTTTGTTTAGCATACCATTAACATTTACTGACATAATATGACATTTACTAACCATTTCTATGATTTATATAGTGACAATGATCATTCAAGTTCAAGACCCTGTTTTCCTCTTCCTTGTCCCCTTTGCTGCTGCTCTTTTTACTGCCATACAACCCCCACTACCTCCCCTACCCCCCCACACAACCCCCCCCAGAAATGTGTGAACCCCCGCAGGCCACATCTCGCCCCCCCCTACTTTGCTATGGGGTGCCCTGGAGCTGCACCCTGGGTGACCCTCCCCCCCCGGCCCTGGAGAACCTTAACGTCAAACTATATACATTTCATTTTGAGGAAGAAATCTCTTTCAACAAATCCTGGGCTTCCTCTATATTGAAAAACATATGGAATTTCCCTCTCTCAAGGACTCGTAGCTTGGATTGCTGAGCTATTGAAGCCTGCGCCCATTGAGCTTTAAAAAGATATAATAGTTTCACAAACTCTTTGCGCCTATGTGCAGCAACCACGGACATATCGGCAAATATCCAACATCTAGAGACCTCATTGATTGAAAATTGCCTCTGCTGTATTGCCTTAGCCAGAATCTTCTCTTTAATGCGATAGTCGGCGAAGTTAATCAAAATAGTACGTGGGATCTTTAAATTGGGTAGAGGGTGTGAGGGGACTCGATGTGCCCTTGTTATGGTAAGGTCTCCAGTAAATTCGGGCAAGACCTTCTGCTTAATAAACGACTCAACCCATTGAAGAGTTTGAGACCCCTCACTCCCCTCTGGTACCCCAACTATACGTAAGTTCGAACGTCGAGAGTGGTTCTCAAGTTCCTCGAGTTTATTCTCTAGGACAGTGGTTCCCAAACTTTTTTAACCAGCGGCTCCCTTGACCTACTTGCCATTGGCCACGGCTCCCCATTATGCTACTTTTTTTGGGCGGGTGGAGTGATGTAAACCCAGCCTTAGGAGTACTTACATTTTTCTCCCTGAAAATAATTGGGATGAAGCTGATGAAGCTATTATAATCATACGGCCTCCCTCTTGCATGCAACCCCCACAGTGCCAGCAGTAACCACATTCATGGATGCAGGTGCTTGGCCTTTCCCTTTAGCCTTTACTCCACACTGTGTGCCAGTGGTGCTTCTACAGCGTCTCACAGACAACATATTTTCCTTTGGCCTCCTCTCTGTATGTCTGCAGGGCGCACAATGTGCGCACATGGAGCAGTGTTCATCCTGGGCCTGCTCTCGCTTCTCCACTAAAGCTTACTCAATATGCCAGCAACCCTCATTCTACATCCCAGTTCAGAGGGATTCACCTTGTGCCTGCTGCACTTTCTTTTCTCAATCTCCATCAGTTTGTCCAGGGAGGGGGATGATCACCTTGGAATTGCTGCCCCATGGACACTCTATCCCCCTCACAGTGCCAGTAGCACTCTCTCAATGCCACAGCAGGAGGTGGCTTACCTCGGGCCTCTCCCCTCCTGATTCCTCTGTGTACCAGCTCTGTGCTGGAAGTGAAGGTGCACACCTTGGGCCTTCCGCCCCTCTTTCCTCCTGTGTCTCTTTGCCAGCACCATGACCCTGGGTGAAGGTGCACAGTTTGGACCCACTGCCGTTCTCTCAACCAACCCTCTTAGTGTGCCAGCATTGTGCGCAGGATGGAAGTGTACAACTGGTGTCCACTGTCCCTCTCCACTAACCCCCTCAGTGTGCCAGCATCGCGCCTTGGAGCGGAAGTTCCCACCTGGGATCTCCTGCCCCTCAGTGTGCCAGTTCTGTGCCTCGGAGTGAAAATTAATATCAAGGGCCTCCGTCCCCTCTACACCTGGCCCCTTACTGTGCCAGCTCCGTGCCTCGAGGTGGAGGTGTGCATCCTGCACCTGCTGTCCCTCTCTCCACCCACCTCTCAGTGTACTCATCCCGGAGTAGAGGTGCTCACTTGGGCTTGCTGCTGCCGATGGCCCCAGTCTGGGTTTGCGACACGGATGAATATTATTTATTTGACTTTGTTCTTATTCACTATTTGACTTTAAAACAACCCAAACAACATTGGATGTTGTGTGTAGCAGTGTTGGTTTGTGTCCTTTTCATTTGTAGTTATATTTCCACTTCCATGAAAGATGAAATTAACTGCGGGATGAAAACCTTTTACACCCCCACTGTTTGCTTTTCTGCAAGTTGTAAGGATGATGAATTTTAATTTCCTTCATATAGCAAACATAGGTTGAGAGAATATTTAACGTTTTCTTATTTTTGCAGCAATCACCTTTTGGGATCCTTATTCCACTTGCTCCTATCAAGAAGCCAGGGAGCTATGCTTTCTTTCATGTACTGGCCAGTAGTTCTAGCTCAGTAGGTTGAGCCAGATCTGTGTGTAACATGCACGTTACAGATTTCTACAATGTCGAGGTGGACTCAAACTTTCATTCTTTTTTTAACTATGAAACAAGTACTAAATATTCCACCACAATTAAATTTATGGCGTGCCTTATTCGAAAAAGGTGATTAAAATGGAGCAAATTGAATGCCCATCTAGCATTTCATGTTTATCTTCACTCCACAATATCACAGAGCAGGCACTTGTGTTGACTTTGGCCCACCTAACACCTGGTAAAAAAATTGAAAATGGAAAAGGCAAAATGTCTCAAGTTGACAGCTGTGTCAGAAGCGCCGGACTTCCTTGGTTTTACGCTTGGTATCTACTCACATGTATGGGTTTTTCCCGTTTTGAGTCGTTAGATAATGAGCGTTAGGCTACTCTGTTGCCCAACGAGATGCACTGCTCTGCCAGTTGTGTTTCTTGGATTTTATTATGTCAGGCGCTTTTCAAACCAAAGGTAATTCGGCTGTCATGCTTCAACAATACCTGGGGCTGCCTGCTAAAGCATAGCAGTAGAGATATTATGCACCCTGAAGGCAATTGTCGCAAACAAATCCAGTGAGATAAGTGTACGAGGCCTTAAAATGTGTGCGCAGGCTAAGAAAATTATTTATGGAGAAGTTTGAAAACACAGCATTGCCATTGTGTTGCAAGCTCTTGTGGCACGTTAAACTCAGTTCAGGTTTCAATTTATAATTCGTCTTCCACTGAAATGCTTGGGAAAACCTCTTCAGTGTGCCCCATACCCAATGCGCATATGCAGCCATATTCAGATTGTTTTCAGTGTTCACATTTAGACCTCCCTAAGCGTCGGAATCCGCATGAAAAAATATGCTGTTGGTGTGCCAAATAACCGAGAGCAACCTAATTTAGTGCCGCAGGAAAGTTGGTTTGCAGTCCGTTCACATTAAACAACTGGCGTAGGAGTACTGATTCCATAAAACTGGCTAGAGCAGTGGTTCCCAAACTGGTGCGCACCCGTTCTCGGCGCCCCTGGCTAGTTTTGATGGCGCACTGGGGTGCCGCGGCGCACAGATTGGGAACCACTGCTCTAGGACGATTTTATCTTTTGCTGCCTCATTTACTCTCAGGAGCATAGTGTTCATTTGATCCTCCAAGAGAGCAATCCTTGATTCAGCTTCTTGAATTCTCGCTGGGAAACAAGCCACCGCCTCCTCGATTTTCCCAAGATGCAGGTGGAGGGAGGCTATCTCATTCTCTTGGGATTTCTTCATTTCTCTTATCTCCTCCAAAATAAGGTTCAGCATGGTCTTTATGTCCATCTGTTGAATGTTAGCTCCTTCTATCAACGACTCGGACTCACCCTGTTGTGATTTTCCATCTTGCTTCTGGTTCCCGGCTAACTGGCCTGAGAATTCCGAACCGCCTTTGCTAGGTGTCTGGGGCTGTGTCTGGGACTGTATCTGAGCCTCCGGCTGCTGCTGAACTATGATGTCTTCTGGAGGTGACTGGACAGGCGCCAGAGCCTATATCTGTGGCGTTGATGGTATAGTCAGACCTTGCAGAGGTTGATCAGACTTTTGTGAAGCCAAACCGACTATAGGAGGTGCCTGCGCCCGTGGTAATGAAAATAAAGTCTGCAAGGGAATAGTTGGCGCACCCTCTGGCACCCCCTCAATAGGTCGCTGCAGTTTTGCCATGGATTTGGCCGGAGCCGGCTGAGATGCTTTTGTTTTAGAGAATAACGGAAAATCTTTAGAGTTTTTCATCTCATCCTTGCTTGCCCCTGCTGTAGACTCGGCTACCTGTTCCTTCCCCACACTGATTGAATCGTCCAGCTTACTGCCTATTTGCTTCTGCGCACCAGGATCTCCCCCCTCCTGATGTAACTCAGACGGCTCTTCTTCAGAGCTCTCAAAACTTGAATTTAGGCCAGGTTGATTTAGGGTATGTCCAGCTCTGGCCGCCCATGACACCGCTTTTGCTTGGGCTAGGCGGGTTTTAGCTTTAAGCCCTGCCGCAGAGTCAACTTTTGCAATGGCGTTCGACTGTTTCAAATGTTTTCCCATTTTATCTTAGGTTTAGTCCGAGAGGTATTCAAAACCCCGATTAGCGTAAAAAAGTCTTGCCTCCACCCGTCGCACCTTGACCTAGAGAGGGAGAGCTGCCAGCTCTGAAACCATTCGACCGAAGACGAGGGGAAGGAGGGAGCTAACCCCTGCAGCTGATAATACAAAACAACCCCTCGCCTGTTCTAACAGCTGAGACAGCTGAAACCTGGATTGCCTTGCTGGCTCACCTTACAGACCAGCTTGTCCTTGCTGCACGTCGACCATAGTTTCCTCAGGGCTCAGGCGCCAAGATTTCCCCCAGTCACGAATCACCGTGGAGGCCGTGAAGGGCTCGACTCTGCGCCACTTTGCCTCACCCTAGTCTCCACCAGTCAGCGAAGATCAAACACCTGCGGTCACGGACTCTACCGCCTACACCGTCGCACTGCAGGCTTTTTCCGTTGTGAGCCCGTAACCGCAATTCAACAACGCCAGCCGCCGAAAACGCCAGCTGGAGAGACCTTCATTTCCGGGTCGCTGAAGCTCAGGTACGGGAGTCCGCGGGCTCCATTGCAAGGGGAGGAGCGGCGGTCACCTGTGGCTACACGGAGGCGGGGTTCTCCGCAGCCATCTTGGTGCCATGTGGGGTTTGACCCCTGTGCCCAACTTTCCCCTGTGTATGGCCTTGAGCAATGCAAAGCTTGGGATTGATCTCTACACCCAACTCCCCACAGGTGGCCAATCTCCCTGCAAACACCCACGCTAAATGTATATCTTTTTTTAAAATGGTTTCACAGGGTCTGCCATGTGCAGGCTTCTTCCCAATTTTACCTTCACTAAGCGGAGCTTGCATGGTCCCACTGGGCCATGGTGGGGAAGTTTGTGCTGCAGCTCCTGCAGCACTCCCACGGGACCACGCAGGAGGGCCATGAGTCCCCGTGTCCCATAATAGTGGCCGCAACATTTCTCTTCATGTTGCAGCAAACCAATCAGAGCGCAAGGTCAGTGTGGTGGCCAACAGGAAAAAAGTCCCCATTGGCTAATCAGATTGCTCTATTATTTGAAGTTGCATGTCCCCAGGACTCCTGTGAGGGTTTTGCAAACCCCACCATCCAGATATACATACATTTTGAACCTTAACTTCTCAAGATGTACTAAACGGATTTAAACCAAATCACAAAAAGCATGCTTTCTGGGAAAATATTTAGCTTTCTGTCAAATTTTGTGTAATATTGTTCAGCTGTTTTGGCGGTAGTGCTGTTCACAAATCTCTATAGAAATCACATGGGGAAATTGCAGTCCCCCCCCCCTTTTCTCATTCCCCGCTTGACAGATCACCATGGACCTTTCCATAAAGGAGCTGAGGTGGATGACTTTTTTGGGGGGGGAGGGGGTAATTTTGTCAAGATTTGTCAAACGGTGCCAAAGTTAATAGCGAACCAAAAAAATCCATTTCTTATGGTAACTAGGTCCTAACAAAAACTACACAGTGGATATATATATATATTACACAGTGGGGGTCACTGGAAAAAATCAAAGGTTAAAGGAACATTATAGTTAGGCTCAGATTTCACACATACGAAACCATAGAATTTCAGCAGTTATAGTTTCCTGAGCTAACTATAACGTCTGTATAACTGATTACATCACTGATGACATCATCTAGTGAATGTAAATGTTTTCTCAGAGTTTATGAGTGTTAAAGATATATACTAACCTACTACAAAACTTAGATTAGTATACTAGGTGCACTACTAATGAGTGATTACATTTTCTAACATATATTATGTGAGTGGCTGTGTGACAGTGTGTATCCATGTGTGAGTGGGTGTCTGAGTGCCTGTATGGGTGTGTGAGTAGGTGTATCAGTGGGTGTATGGATGTTTATGTGGGTGTTTGAGTAGCTGTGAGGGTGTCTTGGTGGCTGTGTGAATGGCTGTATTGGTGATCAAGTGGTTGTGTGAGCAGCTGTATGGGTGGATGAGTGGATGTGTGAGTGAGTGGGTGTCTGAATGGCTCTATGAGTGAGTGACTGGGTGTGTAAGTGGCTGTATGGATAAGTGAGAGTAGCTGTACTGGAGAGTGAGTGTCTGTGTGAATGACTGTATGGGTGAGTGAGCGGGTGTGAGTGGTTGTATAGATATGTGAATGGGTATGTAAGTGGTTGTGTGGGTATGTGAGTGTTTGTATGGGTGAGTGAGTGGCTGTGTTGAGAGACTGTACGGTTGAATGAGTGGGTGTGTGAGTGGCTGTATGAGTGAATAAGTGGGTGTGAGAGTAGCTGTATGAGTGAGTGTGTGGCTGTATGGGCAAGTGAGCGGTTGTATCAGTGCCTGTATGAGTGAGTGAATGGCAGAGTTAGTTGCTGTATGGATGAGTGAGTGTGAAGGTATGTGCGAGTGGCTGCATGAGTGAGTGGATGTGTGAGTAGTTGTATGGGTCTGTGAATAAATATGTGAGTGGTTGTGTGGATGTGTGAGGGGGGTGTGAGAAGATGTATGGGGTGTGAGTGTGTGCATCAGTGGTTCTATGAATAATGTCATCAGTGATGTCATTTGAGATGTCATCAGTTATGCCACTCACCATGTCATGAGTGATGTAATATGTGAGGTCATAAGCAGTGCATTGCGGGGGCGTAAGTTATAGTTAGCTCAGGTAACTATAACTGCTGAATTTCTATGGTTTTGTACATGTGAAATTTGAGCCTAACTATAATGTCCCTGTGACCTTTGGTTTTTTTCAGTGAATTTCAAAGGTTTTTTAATGTTATTTCCTAACTATAACGTCCATCTAATGTTTGCTTTTTCCTGTGAATTTCTAACTTTTTTAAAGTCCTATTTCCTACATGTAATGTCCCTGGAACCTTTGGCTTTTTAAGTGAATTCCTAAGTTATTGTAAATGTGATTTCCTAACTGTCATCTATAATCTTTCAGAGTGGGTGCTTGTATAGGTTTGTGAGTGCCTTTCTGGATGTGTGAGTGGGTGTGTCAGTGACTGTATGTGTGAGTGGGTGGCTGTCTGATAGCTGTATGGATACGGTAAGAAATAAATCACTAGTCTCAGACACTGCAGATCAGATTCCACTCAAATAGAATAACAGTGCATTGATATTAAGTCCCTACTTGAGATTGTTTTTCAACATGGAATACAAGAGGGAACACACTTAGTTTGTGTTGGCTAAGTCCAAGAAATTAGAATCATTTGTGATTTATATTAGTGGAGTTTCAGCTGGGGCACCTGCTATGTGTGTATTCGTAATGACTTCCCATTGATGTTTTATTTGTGTGTTATGAGCATCAGCACCATAATGAAAGCAGATTTTCTCCAAGAAGAGTCCACCGTTTCTTCATAAATGAGTACGTAGTCGCAGTAGTTTCTACTACTTAATTAGTAACTGCTACTGTGTTGGGTAAATATCTAGTCCATACTCTACACTACAGGTGTATTTACGGAGCACGAGGTAATGTCTGCAGTCACATTGTGGGCATGCTTTTTTAAAGGATTAAAAAAAAACTTGGATGATCTTCTGCAGGATCTGCTTATTTTTATTTTTATATTCCCCAATCCTTCTCGAACTGTCCGAATATGTACTTTCCGGTACCGCGGTAGATTCGCAAAACCAGCGTGATTTTTTCAAAAACTTAAAATGATATGTAGATGTACTAAAAATTATATCTCAAGTAAGTGGTTTGCTCCAAGATGGCCGACAGGTGAGGAGCTCCGACTGGGACCTCCCTGGCTAGGGATTGCCTTTTTGGCTCTCCCCCTGGAATCTACCCCCCCTGGAACTTCTACACCCCTATGGATCGATGGACTGTTGCCCTATGATTTCTACTATTCCCTCGATTGAATTTTAAGTGATGATTCAACAACTCCTGAGGAACATGAAAACCTACCGTCAGCGGAGCCCCAGCAACATGGCCGATGCCCGGTGGAGCTACCTAGGTAGCTATAGAGGATATTGGCTGTGGATCTCCCCCTTGGCCGTCACCTACTCTCTGGACTTGGGCACTGTTTCTTGTCTCCCCGCTGCATTGCCTTTCTTCCCTCGCCTTCCGATGAGATCCAAAAATTTGTCGATGGCGGATCCTGTTCAGAGCTGCCGATGCCCGGTTGAGCTGCCTTGGTGGCTGTTGAGGAGATAGCTGGGGATCACCCCTCTGGCCGTCACCTGCCTTCCACGCTTGACCAATGTTGCCTGGCACCCCGCTATGCCTTTTTCGGGAAAACGGCTGGGACGCACGAGTCTTGTTCCCCCGACCAAGCAGCATCGAGTATCCCACGTCGCTGCTGCCCTGTGCCATGGAGCTTGTTCTCCCTTTTCGTTTCAGAGTGAGCGCACCCTCCTCACCCCGCAGCTTCCTTCCTCTTCCGGGACTGCTGCCTGGGCGCCCGCGCCGACTTCCCCTGACTATACAGCATGTTTAAGGAGGCTCTGCTGCCCTTGTAGCCTCGTGCGTATGTTTATTACGACCCGAGAGAGATTGGCGATTTCCAGCCTTCCTCCCGCCAGATCCTGTGGCTGTCTTCCCCATTTAGCCCTGCTCCATTGGGTAGGTTCCCTTGTTGGCTTTTCGATCAGATTTTTGTATTCCTGAAATTCCGCCATTTTAGTTACGAAGTCTTGGGGTCCATGACTTGGATCCTCCATCTTGGCGGCTTCAGCAGACTCCCTGATCGATTCTTGCCGCTGGTCAGCGCCTTGTTTCCACCTGACTGAGTTTTGCCTTAAGTCGGCCCCCACCTGGGACACCTACACCCCTCTTCTTGTTTGGTCACGGTGAGGCACCCTTTCACCCCCTCCTTCGGACCCGTTCCTTTTCTAATGGGATCCATCGCAGTGAGGGAGTCTGTCACTGGTTGTTTTATTTCTGGATCCCCTCCGGTTTGTTGACTCACTTCTCTGACTTTTTGTGTCCTCTGAAGTACTATCATTCATGTCCGGCCTACCTGACCCGATCTGCATCCCAAACCCCGTTACTACTCCCCCCTCTACCTTCTATGCTCTAGAGGACTTGTTTCTATGTCATTTTTGCTCTAGTAACTGATGTAATTTTGTAACACCGTTCTTTTTCTCTATGTTATGCTTTGCTCTAGTAACTGATGTAACTATGTAACACTGTTCTTGTTTAACGCTAACCTCATGTAAAGCGCTCTGATACCTCCGGGTCTAGCCAGCGCTATATAAAATTCTTCAAATAAATAAATGTATTAATTTATGTAGTCAAAAGTGTTTTAATGCTATACACATGTTTTAATATATATTGCGGTATTCACAGTGACTACGCAACGCCATCGCAATGTCTTCGTGAATCCCATGTGACATATGAATAAAGTAATATGATTGGTTGAAATAGTTTTCATGTTTATGCAGAGGAAGTACCCTCTCACTTTTCTTTCCATCTGTGTTGTTTGACACCTCTCAGTACAGCTTCACTTTCCTGATTTTTTGGGTGGCATTTTTTAATTTAAAAAATGGCAGCCTCTACATCCAGTCAGGCTTCCGGCCCAGAGGACCACAGCAGTTCTGCTGAGATGGAACAGCTGCCCAAATGAAAGCATAGCTTAGGCATTCTTTACTATCCCTTCTGGGGAAAAAAGGTGTTGCAAGACAGTTGCAGTGCAAACTGTGCTCACAAATCATATCAAGAGGCACAGCAAAGAAATACAGTCATGGGACGACTTCCATGCTCAAGCACCTGCAAACTATTCACCCTATACAACTCTTCCATGAAGAAAAACAAAGAGAAGCAGCATCAAGACCTGCTACGGGGGAGATGGCAGTTGGCAACACAATTGCTGTGCCTGGAACCGAAGCCTTTCTTGCTGTAATCCCAGACTTCAAAACACACACAGATGATGGACGGAATGCAGAGCAAATCAAACATTCACCCCCAGTCAATAGATCTGGGTTAAATCCATTGTTCTTTTGCTCACCATGCCACCCCAGTTTAGACCCAGCCATTTCCAAATCAGTCTTGACCCTGTGCCTCATGGGAACAGTCCAGACCGAACTGCCAAGCCAGGTCCTCCCTGGACCGGAAACAAGCATCTTGGGACCGGTTTCGGGGCATCACCCCTCCTCGGCCAGGCTAGCTTGAATCCAGTGGCACAGTGAGCCCGGGACCCACATCTGGGCATACCCGGAGCACTTAGGGCGAGAAAGGGATAGACACACAGATGATGGACGGAATGCAGAGCAAATCAAAGATTCACCCCCAGTCAATAGATCTGTTAAATCCATCATTCTTTTGCTCACCATGCCACACCAGTTTAGACCCAGTCATATGCAGATCAGTCTTGACCCTGTGCCTCATGGGAACAGTCCAGACCGAACTGCCAAGCCAGGTCCTCCCTGGACCGGAAACAAGCATCTTGGGACCAGTTTCAGGGCATCACCCCTCATCGGCCAGGCTAGCTTGAATCCAGTGGCACAGTGAGCCTGGTACCCACATCTGGGCATACCTGGCGCACTTAGGGCGAGAAAGCAATAGACACACAGATGATGTCCGGAATGCAGAGCAAATCAAACATTCACCCCCAGTCAATAGATCTGGGTTAAATCCATCGTTCATTTGCCCACCATGCCACCCCAGTTTAGCCATATGCAAATCAGTCTTGACCCTGTGCCTCCTGGGAACAGTCCAGAATGAACTGCCAAGCCAGGTCCTCCTTGGACCAGAAACAAGCATTCAGGGACCGGTTTCAGGGCATCACCCCTCATCAGCCAGGCTAGCTTGAATCCAGTGGCACAGTGAGCCCGGGACCCACTTCTGGGCATACCCGGCGCACTTAGGGTGAGAAAGCAAAAGACACACAGATGATGGACGGAATGCAGAGCAAATCAAACATTCACCCCCAGTAAATAGATCTGGGTTAAATCCATTGTTCTTTTGCTCACCATGCTATGCCAGTTTAGACCCAGCCATATGCAAATCAGTCTTGACCCCATGCCTCATGGGAACAGTCCAGACTGAACTGCCAAGCCAGGTCTTCCCTGGACCGGGAACAAGCATCCTGGGACCAGTTTTGGAGCATCACCCCTCATCAGCCAGACTAGCTTGAATCCAGTGGCACAGTGAGCCTGGGACCCACGTCTGGGCATATCTGGCGCACTTAGGGCGAGAAAGCAAAAGACACACAGATGATGGACGGAATGCAGAGCAAATAAAACATTCACCCCCAGTCAATAGATCTGGGTTAAATCCATCGTTCTTTTGTTCACCATGCCACCCCAGTTTAGACCCAGCCATATGCAAATCAGTCTTGACCCTGTGCCTCCTGGGAACAGTCCAGACTGAACTGCTAAGCCAGGTCCTCCCTGGACCGGAAACAAGCCTTCTTGGACCGGTTTCAGGGCATCACCCCTCAGCAGCCAGGCTAGCTTGAATCCAGTGGCACAGTGAGCCCGGGTCCCACTTCTGGGCATACCCGGCGCACTTAGGGCGAGAAAACAAAAGACACACAGATGATGGATGGAATGCAGAGCAAATCAAACATTCAACCCGAGTCAATAGATATGGGTTAAATCCATTATTCTTTTGCTCACCATGCCACCCCAGTTTAGACCCAGCCATATGCAAATCAGTCTTGACCCTGTGCCTCATGGGAACAGTCCAGACCGAACTGCCAAGCCAGGTCCTCCCTGGACCGGAAACAAGCATCTTGGGACCGGTTTCAGGGTATCACCCCTCATCAGCCAGGCTAGCTTGAATCCAGTGGCACAGTGAGCCCGGGACCCACGTCCGGGCATACCCGGAGCACTTAGGGCGAGAAAGCGATAGACACACAGATGATGGACAGAATGCAGAGCAAATCAAAGATTCACCCCCAGTCAATAGATCTGTGTTAAATCCATCGTTCTTTTGCTCACCATGCCACCCCAGTTTAGACCCAGCCATATGCAAATCAGTCTTGACCCTGTGCCTCAAGGGAACAGTCCAGACCGAACTGTCAAGCCAGGTCCTCCCTGGATCAGAAACAAGCATCCTGGGACCAGTTTCAGGGCATCACCCCTCATCAGCCAGGCTAGCTTGAATCCAGTGGCACAGTGAGCCCGGGGCCCATGTCTGGGCATACCAGGCACACTTAGGGCGAGAAAGCAAAAGCCACACAGATGATGGACGGAATGCAGAGCAAATCAAACATTCACCCCAAGTCAATAGATCTGGGTTAGATCCATCGTTCTTTTGTTCAACATGCCACCCCAGTTTAGGCCAAGCCATATGCAAATCAGTCTTGACCCTGTGCCTCCTGGGAACAGTCCAGACTGAACTGCCAAGCCAGGTCCTCCTTGGACCGGAAACAAGCATTCAGGGACCGGTTTCAGGGCATCACCCCTCATCAGCCAGGCTAGCTTGAATCCAGTGGCACAGTAAACCCGGGACCCACTTCTGGGCATACCCGGCGCACTTAGGGTGAGAAAGCAAAAGACACACAGATGATGGACGGAATGCAGAGCAAATCAAACATTCACCCCCAGTAAATAGATCTGGGTTAAATCCATTGTTCTTTTGCTCACCATGCTATGCCAGTTTAGACCCAGCCATATGCAAATCAGTCTTGACCCTGTGCCTCATGGGAACAGTCCAGACTGAACTGCCAAGCCAGGTCTTCCCTGGACCGGGAACAAGCATCCTGGGACCAGTTTTGGAGCATCACCCCTCATCAGCCAGACTAGCTTGAATCCAGTGGCACAGTGAGCCTGGGACCCACGTCTGGGCATATCTGGCGCACTTAGAGCGAGAAAGCAAAAGACACACAGATGATGGACGAAATGCAGAGCAAATCAAACATTCACCTCCAGTCAATAGATCTGGGTTAATTCCATTGTTCTTTTGCTCACCATGCCACCCCAGTTTAGACCCAGCCATATGCAAATCATTCTTCACCCTGTGCCTCATGGGAACAGTCTAGACCGAACTGCCAAGCCAGGTCCTCCCTGGACCAGAAACAAGCATCCTGGGACCGGTTTCGGGGCATCACCCCTCATCAGCCAGGCTAGCTTGAATCCAGTAGCACAGTGAGCCCAGGACCCACGTCTGGGCATACCCGGCGTACTTAGGGTGAGAAAGCAAAAGACACACAGATGATAGACTTGGCAGACATTGGGAGATTTTGCAGGAAGTGCAATTAAGTTTTGTCTGTGGGCGAGCAGTCTTTTTCTGCTATTCTTGAAGCAAAGAGGTCCCTCAGGTGTTAAGTTTTTTTGGGGGGGTTTTCATACTAGTTGCACAAACTTTGTGCACGTTATTGTTTTAGTTAAATTTTCCCCGTTTAAAAAAAAATGAAAAAATACACCTGGAAATATCTAAAAAAAAGTTCACAAACAGCATAAAAAAATTACAAAAAAAGGTTATTTTTAGAATTACCTTATCTGGTTTAAAAAAAGAATAACTATATGTTTTTGTTAGTATTTTATTGTAAACACCTGCCTGTACATGTCTATATATGTTTAAATGTGTGTTTGAATCATTGTATGTGGGTGAGCAAGAGGGTGCATGAGGGGTTGTATGGCTGAGTGAGTGAGTGAGTGTGTGACTGGGTGTATGGGTGGGTGAGTGTATGAGTGTCTGTATAGGCGAGTGAGTATGTTTCTAAGTGTCTGTATAGGTGAGTGAGTAGGTCTGTGAGTGTCTGTATGGGTGGTTGTGTTACTGTGTGAGAGCCTGTATGGGTGACTGAGTGGATGTGTAAGTGGCTGTATGGGTGAGTGGCTGTGTGAAGGGTTGTATGAGTGAGTGATGTGTGCAAGTGGTTGTAGGGGTGACTGAGTGGGTGTGTATGTAGATGTATGGGTGAGTGAGAGGGTGCATGAGTGGTTGTATGAGCGAGAAGCTGTATGGATGAGTGAGTCAGTATGATTGTATGGGTGAGTTAGTGACTCTGAATGATTGTATGAGTGAGTGGGTGGGTGACTGTGTGAGTGACTGTATGGCTTTGTGAGTGAGTGTGTGAGTCGGTATATGGGTGGGTGAGCAACTTTGTGAGTACCTGTATGGGTGAGTGAGTGGTTGTATGAGTGACTGAGTAGGTGTATGAGTAGCTGCACGGATGAGTGAAAGGGTGCATTAATGGATATATGGGTGAGTGGCTGCATGAGTGAATGTATAGATGAGTGAGTCAGTGACTGTGTGGATGAGTTGGTGACTGTGTGAGTGATTTTATGAGTGAGTGAGGGACTGTATGGTTAACTGAGTGTGTGAGTCAGTGTGTGAATTTGTGATTGAGAGGATGCATGTGTGGCTGTTTGGGTCAGTGGCTGCATGAGTGACTGTATGGGTAAGTGACTCAGTGTGAATGTCTGTATGGGTAAGTGAGTGACTTTGTGAGTGATTGTATAAGCGACTGACTGAGTGTGTGACTGGCTGTATGGATCTGTGAGTGGGTGTGTGAGTAGATGTATGAGTTAGTGAGAGAGTGCATGAGAGGCTATGGGTAAGTGGCTGCATCAGTGACTGTATGGGTGAGTGAGTCGGTGTATTGGTAAGGTACTGGGTGTGTGATTGGATGGATTGTGAGTGAGGGGGTATGTGAGTGGCTGTATGGGTGAGTGGGTATGCGAGTGGTTGTATGGGTAAGTGAGCAGTTGTATAAGTTAGTGAGTGTTGTATGCCTTAGTAGAGAATGGGTGAGTGAGTGAGTGTGTCAGTGGTTGGATGGATGAGTGAGTGGATTTATGAACGGCTGTATAGGTGAGTTATTGATTGTCTGAGTGGCTGTGTGAGTGAAAATATACATTAATGGCTCTACGAGTGAGTGAGTGAGTGTGTATGTGGCTGTATGAGTGAGTGAGTAGGTATGTGAGTGGATGTATGTGTGAGTGAGAGGCTGTGAGTAGCTATATGGGAGAGTGGGTGGTTGTGTAAGCGGCTGTATAGGTGAGTGGGTATGTGAGTAGCTGTAGGAGTGAGTGGCTGTGTGAGTAGCTGAATGGGTGAGTGAGTGATTGTGTGAGTCACTGTATGGGAGAGTGGCTGTCTGAATGGCTACATGGGTGAGTGAGTAGCTGCATGAGTGGCTATATGGGTGAGAGGGTATTTAGAGGCTGTATGGCTAAGTGAGTAGGTGTGTGAATGGCTGTATGGATAAGTGAGTGGATATGTGAGTAGCTGTATGGATGAGTTAGGATCAGTTGCCAGAGCTCAGGAAAGCTGCAATCAATTGCATGGGAGTTTTCTAGCATCCCTCCTAGTAAAAGAAACTGGTGGAAAGGATATCAAGTGCTCTTTATACATAAAGGCCCTCTGCACGAGTATGTCAAAGAAATATTTCTGTGGCACTAGAAGTAGCTTGATATATCTAAACACGTATCACTTTAGAACCTGTTGCAAAAGAAAAAGAATGAAAATATATGTTCTTATTTGATTTACAAAATTCCAGAAGTATAACAGTACACATTCTTCATGCTGTAACAGTATATCACAATATAGTAAAACATTTCATGTTCCATTTTTTACTGTTCTCAGCTTTCATACTTTTACACCATAAATGATGCACTATATGAAGCTTCATCCTTGAACAGCGGAGAAAAAACAACTGTATGAAAAAAACTGCACAGTACATCACTATAAATAAGTGACATTATACATTGCACTCACTACAATTCGCTATTCAGCTGTTTTACCTACACTTCCTACACTAATGTAAACAAACATATTTTAAAAGAATTTCCATTATTATTATTCCTGGTACACTATTGTTAAAAAATTTAAACCACACTTGAATTTTGAAGATCCTTTTCAAAACATTACCCCGAGTAGGCCGAATGATGTTTAAAACACTGATGATCCATGTAGATGAAATCCAACACATTTTTTCCCCAGAAATAGTACGTACAACTTAGGTTGAGGAAACAAAATGTTGTTGTTTAAAAGGGAGTTTTGGTTTCAATTTAAGGTTGCCGTGAATACATTGTGTCCATCCAGTTTCATTCTTTAATTAGACAGTGTAGTATCCAGATGTTATATTAACTCCTTTGTGGAAGATAAAAGGACTCTTACATTTTGGAGAACTTTAGAACTTTTTAAAGACATCACCCGATAGGCGGAATGATGTCTAAAACACTGATAATCCACATAGACGAAACACCGTACATTAGTTTTCAGAATATTCCTTAAAACTTTGGTTGAAGACACAAGAGATAAGACTTTCTTTCTTTGAATTTAAGGTTGCTGTCATTGCATTCCGTCCATCCAGTTTCACTCTTTAAATAGACAGTGTAGTGTCCAGACATTACATTAACTCCTCCATGAAAGATAATAGCTATATTATTATAAGTTCTTCCAGAAATTGATATTTGTCTAGCTTTGAAATTTGTTGTAATTTCAGTTTCTAGTTTCGACCCATCTGCTCTGCATCGTTGCAACACTAATATAAGTTATTTCCCCGTTCTTTGTAGATGCAACAAAGACATAACATCTGATCTACAATTTGGGTAGGGCGTATTTTGGTTTGCATTTTTAATCTATCTGTCAAAAGGCACAGTTTTGCAATCTGGTAGTGTTCAGTACAGAAATCACTCAATCATTATGTACTTCTTCTAGAACTCCAAGCATGACCATTATAAATTCTTGTGTGTCCTGTTGAGTGTTGAGAATAAATATTAGTGATCCACTACATATATCTAAAAGGTCTCAAATGCCGGTAGCAGAATGTGTTATGGTTCTGTATTCAGTAAACTTTTGAGAAAATGATACAGTGCAGAACATGATCTCTTATCTAGTTTTTGTGGAATTTGATTTAGAAGATGTGGTAAATGAAACAGTACATTGAGAACAACATTTGTATAGCAGTTGACACCTGAACTGTTTTCCAACTGGTGTCCTACAATATCTCCCTCATTTTCCACTTTTTTCTTCTTAACGCCTTCTAGCTTGTGCTGGTTTCCTTTCTTTTCTTGAACATCAGTCGACTTTTTGTAAGCTTCCGTTTTGGAGAGATTAACCTTTTCTCATACATAGGGTACTGACCTAAATGAGGAGCGCATAGCCTTCTTATCCAATTGTACTCTCTTACACAGCTTGCATCAGCACTAACGTTCCTATCATCAAATTCAATTAAAAACAAACCGGACAATGTTCTAACTCGCAATAATGCTACATACGACATACCTTCTTTAAATACTGTACTTCCAATATTAATAAAAGGTTGAGATTTATAGATAGTTACAGCATATGCTAGAGACACTGGATACTGCTGCCGCCGCACATGTAAGTCCTTTACAAGCAAAAAATTACAATACATTGACCAATCTGGTTCACGTCACCAATCTGATCAACTTTTATGGCTAAGTCCTCAACCTCATACCTATTTGGAAAATTAATGAAATCAATAACTTTACCCATAGCACCATTTACTAATCCTTCCTCCACATTTAAATTACACCACAAAATTACTCTACATTTTTTGCACATGCGTAAAGACTTTTCTAATCCTGCAGTCCTCAATACAGACTTCTCCAAAACATATCATTTTGCTTGTAGTTTCTCAGTTGGTAGCATTGTTACTCCCTGGTGTTCCATTTTATCAATAGCTGTAATTTGCTAAATATCTTCTTTTTCCAGCTAAGTAATTGTTCATTGAAGTTGGAGCACTGTTGAAGTGTAGGCATTAAACACACTATGGATTTTTCTTTTTCAATAAAATTGTACATTAGTTGTGCTGCTGTGCTGTCAGATGAAAATAGTTTCTTGGTAAGTCGACTCTCCAAAGCAAGTTTCCCTTCTTTTGTCAGAAGTCCTAGTGTAATGTCCTTCAGGATATCTCCATATTCCACAACAGATTCTTGATGCATATTCTTCACTAGTTCCTTGTATTCAAAGTTTAACCAAATATTTAGATTGCCAATACTTCCCCAAAAAGTTCTTGTTTCATTATGGAGAAGTGTCTTGAAAACAGGCTGCCCTTTCACTGGGGTGAGCTGCAGTAAGTCACGGAAGACAATTAAATGCTTTCCTCCAAACAGCACGTCATAATCAGTTTTTTAAATCTGCTGCATTCTTAAGTGTACGAAGGCAAGCATTAAGTTCAAAACCATGCTCACCTCATCGATATTTAAAAGCTTCAGTTTCTTCATTACTCCTGACACCTCATGACAAGCTTCACCACATAACTTCTGGTATTCCATTCTATTGTCATTTCAACAGGAAGCATAAGTAGTCGGTGTAAAGTAATTCCTCTAAAGTTGTGTGCAGCTAATCCAGTTGGTTTGGTACTACGCATGATGAATTTGATTATGTAGAATTCTGTAGATAAGCAGAGAGAACTTTAATTAGAAAGCTTTTCCCAGTGCCAGCTTGACCACTGATGTATAGTAGTATTGGCTTAAACGAAGAGCATTCACATTCTTTCTTCTTGTGCAGAAATCCATGCTCTATTTTATCTTTTACTTCGATATAAATTTCTTTCTGTTTGTTGTTCAGTTGTGCTACTAAGTGTTCAAAATCAACACTTTCCTGTATTGCTTGTTGCATTGCAGTCTCCATCTCACTCATGGCTATGGCTGCTTCATTTTGAATAACTGGTTGTCCACGTGGATCTTGACTCAGTGGTCCAGAACTGGCTGCTTTGTGAACTCTCTTTAGCTACCTCAGCAGCAATGGTTTCTTCCCGTTCAACCTCATCTTTCAACATTTGCAAGTAGTTTGAAAAGACTGGACACTGAATGCTGTCTTTTACAGCACTGAAAGATAAGATTCTTTGTAGCAGTTGTAGTCTCCAAGTAGTTCTCATTCAGCACACCAAAGCGTGAAAACATGTGCAGAAGAGCCAAATAGAAAAACTCTCTTCTGTCTGCAGCTTGGCAGTTTTTCTATGTTTTCTGTTACATTTCTTTTATATCTGTAGTGTTGAAGTACTTCATATAGGCACATGTTCTCTAGGTGTCAACTAGTACGTATCCAACATATTTGACGTGATAATATCTCTGCTTTCCGGATCAAACTCTACTAGATACTGAATTTCTGGGAAAGACTTCAATACTCTATTTAATGTGTTTGTAGGGCTTAGACTTGTCGAAACAATTCCCCTTGACTCCGAGTACAAACTAGCCGAGCTCAACTGATCCAAGCACTCATATGAGCCTATCTCTCTGTGTGAAAGCATTTTCAAGCTGAAGCAGTATAATTTTTTGATAAGACTCTTTTCTGTAGAAATGTCCTCCCACATTTACTTAATCTCCGACTTCTCTGATTTTGTAATATTTGTAAGTGACTTAATAAGCAACAGCAATGGAGGTGTCAGCAACAAACTGTATGTCCATGTTCACATTCCACATTTTCAGAATGACTGGATGATAGTCATTAATATACTTCAAGGCCTCTGTTTTTCTCAAGTTTTTGGTGATATTTGTGTTAGTGTATGCATTACTGCAGACAAAAAGCTGTTTACTCTTTCTTGTGAAATGACGGGTTGTGGGAATCCAAGACGACATCTTGTATAAAATTTACCTTTGCATCTGTATTTTCAACTACAGTACTTCCCACATCTATGACTTTGAAAGCACAGAACTTCTTATCTCAAACTCTTTTCCCCAACGTCTTTTGGGATAGCACATGTCACATACTGTTCGATGAAAGACAAGACACACTCATCACTGTCTCTTCAAATAAATTTTGGAGCATACTTTATCCATAACAGCATGTGAATATGAGGAGCTCCTCTTGCTTGATACTCTTTTCGCCAAAAGAAATCCGTTATTTCACCAAGAGGAGGATTTGTTTTGTTGTAGATGAAAGACATCATAGCTTGAAACCTGTGGATAAAATATCTGCAAACATAAGCAAGATCCAAGGAGCAAAGTTCTCCGGCTGTCTTCACTGTGATGTCGCTTCTTTCAAAAATTCAGTCTGTCTCCTTCATGGTAATGTTTCATCGTCTTCATATGTTACATCTCGAACAACATCCACATTTTTGTAATAAACATTATTGTGTAGCAGGTATAATGTTGCTTTTTTTTACTTTACTAATATCAACTAACTCTTGGCATATTTTTTAAATTCTTCGTAGGCACACCATTTACTAGAATGACAATTGGTTCATGATCCCCTCTGTGCACACCCACAGTTTCAATATTCTATTTAAAATCTAAAGGTAAGCAGACAACTAGTCCTTTAAGGCCTTTCTGAAGGTCAGCTGGAGGCAGCTTCCTTGTCTTAGGCTCCATACAAATTATAGCCTGAAATGGGTGTACACATTGTATGAGAATGGATTCATAAACATTTAAATCTCATAGTTCTTGTGGAATAGATACTAATTTTAACTTGTTGTGTACTGCTCTAGCTGGCATTTTGTTTTTCTCTAACTTATCATATCAGTACTTACATATATCTTGCCATGTGGGCAAGACAAATTGTTCCTCTACAAATAAACAAACAGCACATTTTTGTCACTTATCTTTATTCTCCAGTTCAGTTTTTGAGAATACAACTACGTTGCAACAACAAATACAAACACAATTTGGTTTCTCAGAAGAAACTGTGTTAAACTTCTTAATCTCTTCCGTAAAGTTATCAACACTAATGCATGTGTCGTGTTCCTCTACACCTCCACAAACCAACTCCTCATTTTCTCTACACTGCTCTTCAGGATCAAAGAAACAAAACTGAACATCTTCACAAACATTTTCCACCTCTTCTACTGTACCTTGCAAAATAGCTCAATTTATTTCTCCTAAACATAGAGCAGGAGTTTTGACATAGTGAAGGCTCCTAATTAACTTTCACATTATAGAGTGATGAACAGCTAACATTCTGAAATGATGAAAGGTGCTTTGGCACACTTTCTTCGAGAGACATGCTAGTGAATGTCCCTGTAAATTTGGATACTTTCTTACTTTGCATGGATCTAATCCTTGCAACATGCTTATTTTCTGTTTTAGGCCTTTGCTTGTAAACATACGAAGAAAAGTTCTCAATATGTCAATTGATTCCTGCCGAACACTGCAAATACTGCTACAGTTCCATTTGTACACAGGTGCCTGTCTACGCCTTCCGTGTACCACTTCAGCTATCACTTCTTCAACATTTCTAGGTGCCATCTCCACTTTTGCAATGGGAGTCCCATCCTTCATCTCATAGCATCGTCCAGTTGTTTCAACTGCATGCACTAACGTGTTCTCTTGCAAGTAGCTTTTTCATTAAAGAAACGCTCAGTACTAGGAGTATGCTTCCGTTCACCACTGAAAATTTTACAAAAGTTACTTCCATTCACAAGTCTTTTCTTTTGGCTTCTTTTCTTATAATCAACATAAGGATTCTACCGCCTTTTTCTAGATATATAAGTGAATTAAATGTGCTAATCAAAATTTAGTTCTAAACAAATGATGGTTGGTGTGAAACATCAAGCACCTTCTCTTTGTATTGGAAGGGCAATACTTTAGAAATTGTAAAATACCCCTCACACACTGAAACCTGATTCAGTGTCATGCTTCATCATTGGGGACTTCCGTCCCTCTACGGGACGGGCGTGCTCACGACCTACGTAGACGCGGGAGCACTTTTATTTGTGATTCGTGATTATGTGTAGTGCGTGGGGTGGTAGGATCGTGAAAAATATGCGTGATAGTTAAAAATTCCTGGCTAATGGAAAAATAATTTTATTGCCTTCCTAGCTGGAAATAGTAAAAATGGGGAGGTGTAGATGGTGTACTATAGTGAGTCACTTTCTACAGGGTCGACATGTTTCAGAAGCCATCCCCTGGCTTTCTTCCTCAGGACCAAAAAAGAACGATCCCTATGTCACCTTAATAGGTGATATACTAATAGTATTGTACATATGCCTACTGGTCAAAAGTACTGTTCTCTGTACGCCTTACTTAGGCGGTCAAAGTAAAAATACCAATTGTATATAGATTGTAAATCTCTGAAATGGAAAAACACAAGGGATAAACAACGTCACTCATTATTTATCACACATTGTATTCACATCACCATCATGTGGAAAGTATCGTGGTGACTACCACTGTGATATATTTCTCTTATGCAGACATCAAATTTTCATGCCGCTAGTGGGTGTTGTGCAACCCAATAGTGAATCTCACTCACTCACAGAAAACTAAAAAACACTCCTCGCAGTGGTTTGTAAAGTATTTATGTTAAGCTAGGTTTCACATTCATTCAAATCTCATTCACGCATTATTGTGGACTTTCAAAGGTTCGTTGTATCCCACATGTAGTCATTAGATAGGTATGCATACATGTGAGCATTCACTCCTAAGCAATCATACTCCCACATCGTGTCATCAAAATTTGGTTGGTATACATACATCCGTATATTAACGTTGTTGCCCCATGAGTTGGCACGAGAGGTGAAAGGCGCCTGTGTTCAGACACTGTGGGTTTTTTTTTTTTAAAAAGGAAGAAAGAATATAAACAACTGAATCGTTTTCATACTATGATTCAGATTGTCGTAATCGGCGGTCGGCTCTTTAAAGACTAGCCATCGTCTCACTTACATGCTGGAAGTAGCGCATTCACCCAGGGATTACCTTCTCGTGGCTCACCGGAACATACTCTGGATGTTATCAGAGCCCGGCTTTTAACTCGTTTGCCAGTGTATGAAAGCGCACTCAAAACTTGGAAAACAGGTGGGTAGAAACACTAGACTGAGCACTTCTCAAAAATGGCCGCTGCTAATGGATCCTTGCCGAGGCTTTTTCGTAACCACACTTCCTGTTTGGATGTTTGTGTTGGTAGGAGACAGAAACACTAGACTGTGCACTTAACTGAAAATGGCCGCCGTCGATGGGATCTCGGGGGAGCCTCCCTTAACCACACTTCCTGTTTAGTAGTTCGTGTTGGCAAAAGTTGTATTTAATCAGGGGAAGCTCGAGATCGGTTCTTGATGGCTTGTTTAAGCGCATTTGGTGTCAAAAGATTTTGTAATTAAATGAAAAAATAAAATCTGAAAAATGTTTGTATACTTTTGGCAAGAAAAATATAATGGGCTGGTAAATTAAAAAAATTGCCATAAATTGGTTGTAGATGGCTAATTGTGGAAAAATTATTAGAAATTATGAAACACATTATGTAAAAAATGTGTTAATATGTTTCACAGGAAAAACCAAAAGGCAGCAGATTGCCAATCAAAGATGGTAGCAGATTACCAAACAAAAATGGTTAATAGGAAAAGTTCGCCAGGGAGGTAATGGTTGTTGATACATACTGATCTGGGATGGAGATGAGACATCGGCCAGACAATTCCTAACGTGGCTCAACTATCAAGACCAGTTCTTGAAGTTCACAAGCACCATTTCAAACGAGAAATTAGTCTTCCTGGATTTGAACATCTATGCCAAAGAAGGGAAACTGGTAACCACCACCCATTTTAGGGAGACCTCTAAAAACTGCCTATTACTGTACAAAAGTTTCCACCCACGACATCTTCGCGACAACCTCCCTTATGGACAATTCCTACGCTTGCGTAGGAACTGCACTGAAATTGAAGATTTCAAACAACAATCAGGCGATCTGAAAAAGAAACTGGAGAAACGCCAATACCCTAAAAGGGTGATTGACAAGGCATATAAGAGAGCGCGTAACAATTGTAGAGACAGCCTTTTGGAACCACAACCCCAAAAAGAGGAGGAAAATCGTCCAGTATGTATCACAACCTTCAATACGAACTCCAATGAAATTACGAAAATTGTGAACAAGCATTGGCGAATTCTCAATAGCGGAGGCATGAATCTACCAAAACCTATCTTCTCACACAGACGAGGGAAGAGCCTTCGAGACATGGTGGTACATACCAGACCAAAAGAAAAAGGAAGAGAACATACTATGCAAACAACTTTATTACCACCGGTCTCTGGACACCACCCATGTGGAATGTGCAATGTATGTAAATTGACCAAAAAAAGTAAAGAAATATTCTTCCAAGATGGAACAAGGTGGGACCAAAGAAGTTTCACCACTTGCAATTCCAGAAATGTGGTCTATTTGATCACCTGCCCGTGTCTCTTGGAGTACGTGGGCATGACCACACGCTCCGTCAAGATAAGGATAGGAGAACATAAAAGTAACATCAAATGCAAAAAGAATACTACGAAAATGGCGGCCCATTTTCTGGAAAAGGGTCACAAGTGGGAAGACATCTCCTGGACAGTCATTGAACAAATCCAGAATGAGAGGTATCTGTTCGAAAAGGAACAACGGTGGGTGTTCCGCTTAAGAACACATGAAAAAGGTTTGAATGACGACATCCCCTGGAACCAGCTCTAACCTGTGCATATCTGAAAATACATATTTCTTGAAGAAAGGATAATTATCAACATTAGCTACCATCAGCCCTTTGTTGTGAAAAACTCTTTCCGTTTTAGTATAGACTGGTTTTTCAGGTGCCTTCACAAGCCAGTTTTTCTTTAGTTTCTCTTTAGTTTTTTCTTAATAAAGACTTTTGGGCAATCAACACAATGTTGATGCAAGGTATCTGGCTGGCTAACAACAACCATTACCTCCTGGCGAACTTTTCCTATTAACCATTTTTGTTTGGTAATCTGCTACCATCTTTGATTGGCAATCTGCTGCCTTTTGGTTTTTCCTGTGAAACATATTAACACATTTTTTACATAATGTGTTTCATAATTTCTAATAATTTTTCCACAATTAGCCATCTACAACCAATTTATGGCGATTTTTTGAATTTACCAGCCCATTATATTTTTCTTGCCAAAAGTATACAAACATTTTTCAGATTTTATTTTTTCATTTAATTACAAAATCTTTTTGACACCAAATGCGCTTAAACAAGCCATCAAGAAACGATCTCGAGCTTCCCTGATTAAATACAACTTTTGCCAACACGAACTACTAAACAGGAAGTGTGGTTAAGGGAGGCTCCCCCGAGATCCCATCGACGGTGGCCATTTTCAATTAAGTGCACAGTCTAGTGTTTCTGTCTCCTACCAACACAAACATCCAAACAGGAAGTGTGGTTACGAAAAAGCCTCGGCAAGGATCCATTAGCAGCGGCCATTTTTGAGAAGTGCTCAGTCTAGTGTTTCTACCCACCTGTTTTCCAAGTTTTGAGCGCGCTTTCATACACCGGCAAACGAGTTAAAAGCCGGGCTCTGATAACATCCAGAGTATGTTCCGGTGAGCCACAAGAAGGTAATCCCTGGGTGAATGCGCTACTTCCAGCATGTAAGTAAGACGATGGCTAGTCTTTAAAGAGCCGACCGCCGATTACGACAATCTGAATCATAGTATGAAAACGATTCAGTTGTTTATATTCTTTCTTCCTTTTTTTTAAAAAAACCCACAGTGTCTGAACACAGGCGCCTTTCACCTCTCGTGCCAACTCATGGGGCAACAACGTTAATATACGGATGTATGTATACCAACCAAATTTTGATGACACGATGTGGGAGTATGATTGCTTAGGAGTGAATGCTCACATGTATGCATACCTATCTAATGACTACATGTGGGATACAACGAACCTTTGAAAGTCCACAATAATGCGTGAATGAGATTTGAATGAATGTGAAACCTAGCTTAACATAAATACTTTACAAACCACTGCGAGGAGTGTTTTTTAGTCTTCTGTGAGTGAGTGAGATTCACTATTGGGTTGCACAACACCCACTAGCGGCATGAAAATTTGGTGTCTGCATAAGAGAAGTATATCACAGTGGTAGTCACCACGGTACTTTCCACATGATGGTGATGTGAATACAATGTGTGATAAATAATGAGTGACGTTGTTTATCCCTTGTGTTTTTCCATTTCAGAGATTTACAATCTATATACAATTGGTATATTTACTTTGACCGCCTAAGTAAGGCGTACAGAGAACAGTACTTTTGACCAGCAGGCATATGTACAATACTATTAGTATATCACCTATTAAGGTGACATAGGGATCAGTTCTTTTGGTCCTGAGGAAGAAAGCCAGGGGATGGCTTCTGAAACATGTCGACCCTGTAGAAAGTGACTCACTATAGTACACCATCTACACCTCCCATTTTTTACTATTTCCAGCTAGGAAGGCAATAAAATTATTTTTCCACTAGCCAGGGAATTTTTAACTATCACACATATTTTTCACGATCCTACCACCCCACGCACTACACATAATCACGAATCACGAATAAAAGTGCTCCCTGCGTCTACGTAGGTCATAGCACGCCCGTCCCGTAGAGGGACGGGAAGACTCCAATGATGAAGCATGACACTGAATCAGGTTTCAGTGTGAGGGGTATTTTACAATTTCTAAAGTATTGCCCTTCAATACAAAGAGAAGGTGCTTGATGTTTCACACCAACCATCATTTGTTTAGAACTAAATTTTGATTAGCACATTAAATTCACTTATATATCTAGAAAAAAGTGGTAGAATCCTTATGTTGATTAACAGTATTGAGAGGAGGACGATTCTACCTTTTCCCTCTTCACTCCCCCCTTTGATTTCTTGAAGAAGAATTCTTTTCCTTATAGACAACACTATTTTATCCAGTGTTTTCATTCTGTTCAGAATCAAAATAAATAAATTTCCTCTTGAGAGCAAAGGCCTTTTCAACTACAGCTTCAACATGTTGCTTTTGTTTGACTGCTTCTCTTCTTTTATGCTGCTTCATAGTTCTTATGAGATTGTGAATTACTCTACTATGAAACATTCTGACTCTAATTTCTTTAAACTGCCTCTGTCTTCTTATTAGACTATCTGCTTTTTTACACATTTTATTTACTCTTAGGGTCATACACTTTTTGTCCTTTCTTAGCTGAATTGCAAGTTTGCTTTTTATTTACTTGCTTTTGCTCACTTTTTAGTTTTCCATATGCAATTTTAAGGAACGTTTTTGTTTTCTTTCCAGCAGCTCTTTTCTCTTTCACTACATTCTCTCAATTTTGCCCCTTTTGTTTCTCAGTTGTGAAGAGATATCCCTGTCTGTTTCTTTCTTCTTTCAGTTTTTGATGGTATTGTAATTATGTTGTTTTAAGTGGATGTAAATACATAAAAAGGGAAAAAACAAATGTGCACATTTATGTTTTCTTTATATACTATTAAATTACGTTCTTGAAGCATTTAACTAAACGTAAACAGTTATATTACAATAGTCTAGCCACTTTATCTGTATTTGTTTCATATTTCCATCTGTATAACTCTGCCTGTGTTAGTGTATCCATCAGTGTGTGCGTGGTTAAACTACTGTATGCATCACTGTAATCCTTAGTGTCTAAACATATGTGTCAGTGTGTTATAGAGTCTCACAGTATACATAAATGACTGTCTGCATGTGATACTGTTTAGAGAAGTGTGCACTAGCATACGTCACTATCTTCACTGTCTCCTTCGTTATGCATGTGTATATATCATTGTATGCGTGGGTGTACTGCTCTATCCATCAGAATGTCCGTGGGTGTGTCAGGATATGTTTCACTTTCTGTCTGGCAGTTTCAGTGTATGCATCAGTATTATCCTGGATGTGTAGGTAGATTGGTCAGTGTGTGATTAGTTCTGTTCAGTGTATGCATTAGTGTTTTTGTAGTTGGCTCACTATATGCATCAGAGTATAACTAAGTGCCTTAGTGTATGCTTAAGTGTGTGCCTGGATGTAGCAGTATATACATCACTATGTGTTTGGCTGTGTCACTCTGTGCCTATCTGGGTGTTTACATGAGTGTGTGCCTGGGCATGTTAGTGTATGTATCACAGTGTAACTGGGTGTCTTATTGTATGGGTCAGTGTGTGACTGGGTGTGTTAGTGTGTGCCTTAGTTTGTGTCCTGTTGTGTCAGCATATGCACTAGTGTATGTCTAGCTGTATTACTATATGCATCAGAGTGTACCTGGGTGTATTAGTGTATGCATAAGTGTTTGTCCGGTATCTCAGTGTATGTGTCTGTGTGTGTGAGTGTGTGCATAAATGAGTCCCTGGGTGTATTAGTGTATGCATGTGTGTCCCTGGGTTAGTTTGGGGTACCCCCCCCCCCCGCCCGTCCCCACCTAGCGATTGAAACCAGCCACGCTGGAGGATAGTGTATTCAGAGACAAAACCCGGGAGATGCTGGCCCACTATATGGAAAAGAATTGGGGTACTGCGACGTCCAGACTAATAGAATGGGAGGCACTAAAAGTGGTCCTACGGGTACACTGTATCAATACAGTGATGGGAGTACAGGCAGACCTACACAGGAAACTAACTAAATTGGAGGCGTCCCTGGGCGCCTTTGAAATGGAATCTCTTGGGACTCCCGTGGGTCACCGCACCCTTGCAGATGCTAGGGAGCAGCATGCCCACCTGGTGGCTGAGCTACAAAGATTCGATTTTAGAGCCTATCAGGTCAAGATGCATGCTGAGGGAGACACGGCTGGCCGCCTGCTGGCCTGACTGAATGCAAGCAGTGCGAACTCACCAGCTCCGTTTACTATGATCCGACAATCCTCGACTTGTACTGGCACTAATCAGATTGGCATACATGACGCATTCACGTCATACTACAAAGCATAATACGACCCGCCCATTACTGATCGAGTGGCACACATACAAGTCTTCTTCGCGTCTCTTGAGTTGCCCACCATTGACCGAGTGGCCCAAGCGTAACTACAGCTGCCCCTAAGGGAGCAGGAGCTCAGTGCATCCATAAGAGGCTTAGCTACCTGCAAAACACCTGGCCTGGATGGCCTCCCAGCCAAGCTTTATAAAGCTTATGAGAGCAATCCTTATAAGCTTTATGGAGGTATATTGGGTGGCCTTAGAGGAAGCGAGATTGCCTCTGACACTCCGTGAGTTCCTCATAATATCGCCACTGAAACCTGACAAGGACCCACTTGAAGTGATATCCTACCCTCCCCTGTCCATGTTAGCCACAGACTATAAGATGCTCAGCAAAGTCATAACTGGCCACCTCTTGGAATATATGCCGCTTCTGGTGCACGCTGATCAGAATTGCTTCATTTATAATCACTCGACCACCTTCAACATACACAGACTTCATAGAGTGTAGGAGCTGGCCCCATCTCACTGGCCCTTTGCCGCTTGTTTGGTGATAGATCTAGAACAAGCATTTGATACAGTGGACTGGGAATATCTGTTTGCGGCGCTTTCGCGGTATGGGCTCTAGGCAATTACTCTGTCTCATTCGATTATTTTATACAGCCCCCACAGCTCGGGTTACGAAGGGCCAGCTCATTTCTGCCCCCTTTGAGATCAGTTGCGGAACACGCCAGGGATGCCCGCTTTTATTTGTGCTGGCAGTGGAACCGTTGGCCCAATGGCTGTGATGTGATGGGGAGGAGCAGGGTATCCTTCTGGGGGATGAGCTTCATGCAGTCTCCCTTTACGCAGATGGCATCCTCATCTACATACGGGATGTCAGGCGGAGATTTGGAAGCATTGAAATAGCGCTTAAGGAATTCTGAAATGCCTCATGTCTGGGAGTGAACTGGGCCAAGACTTGCTGGTTTCCTGTGAGCCCAAACTGTCCGCCGCAACACCTCACGGTAGGTCCCCATCAAGTAAGATGGCAACCGTCCACGTTTCGCTATCTCGGTATTCGTATATATCATGATAATCGAGACTTAATAGACAGTAATCTCACTAGGGCAATTGCTTACCTGAGGCCACAACTAGCTTTTCGGAGTACATTACCACTTCATGTACAGAGATGGATCTCACTCTCCAAGATGGTAATGCTCCCCCAACTCCTTTATTACTTCCATAATCTGCTGGTCCCTATACCGAGCTCTACCTTCCGTACTTTACACGGTATGCTGGGATCCTTTCTCTGGAACAAGGGACGTCATTGTGTCACCTTGCTGAAGCTCAAGCTGCCAGTTGACAGGGGGGGCTTAGGGGAAACCAATTTTTAGCATTATTACTTGCTGGCTCAGTTGCAATGGCCCTCTTGTTGGCTGGCTGGCCGGCATCTGGTTGAATTGGGCCTACCCAAGCTGGACCGAGCTGCCCAAGCTCTTCACAAGTTTTTACTACCATCGGGTGAACTCCCCCCACACTCTAACAAACTACTAACCATAGCATACACAAGCTATACTAGAAGCCTCTGACTGACCCCGACCGTAACGCCATATGCGCCGGAGATCCGTGTTGGCTCCTTACGGCCCTTCAGAAAACTCTTTGGGAGGTAGGGGATAGAGCTCTGGGAGTCAGAAAGTATACGTACCCTAGGCGCCCTATTCCAGAATGGTGCTTTTGTGCCCTTCGAACAACTCAGCATGGATCATGGCCTGCCTTTGGGACATTTTCTGCTGCACCGAACTCTGCTGGCTGAGATGCAGCAGAATTGGCACATCACGCACTCATAACTGGATACGCACCACCTGCTACACGCACTCTATGTGATGGGCGGCGGTTGACACCTCATCACGTGGTTCACACGTGCAGTGGCTTCTACCCCGCAGAACTTGATGCACTCCACAAGGCAACACTGGGAATGGGACACTGGTTGCGAGATGACACAAAAGGAGTGGGACAGGGCACTAGTATACCCGCGTAAACTTTACAGCAATGCGAAATTCCAATACATCAACAAATATTTTACATAGAGCATACCGCACACCACGCGCTTGCAAAAAATATACAGATGTTTGTCAACGTGTCCCAGATGTGGTTCCAGCGATGCAGACATGGCATACATGTTTTGGGACTGTCCAGAAGCACAATTGCTGTGGGTGGCGGTCACCAGAAGGGAGAACTTGTGTGCAATGAAGGCGGGCCTGTTGGGGCTATATTGACGCAGGGAGAAGGGAGGTGCAACTAATCGATTTATAGACTTGGCCCTACTTATAGCTAAGAGAGCCATAGCCATGAAGTGAAAGGATGCCCACTTTCTTGGTATACCCTACTGGTTTGCGGCAACGTTAAAGTGGAGCAAGGCAGAATCGATGGCACTTAGCAGAGAGGAGGTAAGAGGCCTGCGCAAGATTCCCATTGCTCTGGAATGGGATACCTGCATGAATTGCAAGTACTCTCTGAGGAACCCGGAGAGGAGGAGCCAGATGGGGGAGCGTTATTGCCCAACACATGCTACTCCATACCACACTCCTTGCCTTGCTCTCTCCTCCTTACCATTATCGTGGCCCTTGAACATACAACCTCTTTCACTGAGCTTCACTCCGAATGCACCCCCGGGACAATTTTCGCCCTGGTGCTGGGACACTGTGTCTCTGTCTGCTGTGCACATACAACGCGTCCTCATAGCTGCCTTTCAACCTGTGCCACACACATCCTCCATTAAGGATGCATAGATCTTGTTGATTTGTAATGGTAGTGCCCTGCCAATTAACCTTGTTACATGAGTTGATTGTTGATTATGTAAAGAGGAACCCAGGCCTCCTGTTGTACCTTTCATTGCTGTCTATGAAGTACTGACCCACTGGAAATAAGTGATCTATGCCTGGCTTCATTACCATATTGTAATGATTTTATTTTTGTCTATATTACTCTCAAAATCAATAAAATTGTTTTGTTTTTTTAAAGTGTGTGTCCCTGGGTGTGTCAGTGTATGCATGAGTGTGTGCCTGAGTGTCTTAGTCGATGCTTGAGTGTTTGCTTTACTGTGTTAGTGTATGCATCAATGTCTGCCTGGGTATGGTACTTTATGCATTAGAGAGTCTCAGTGTGATACTGTATGTCTACCTACGATCTACCTTAGGGGTGACTTTTATGTAGTAGAAGCGCAGTTTAAGGCTTGTTAAAGTGTTTTAAATGCCAAGTCAACCTTGCAGTCAAACGGCACACACAGTCTCTGCAGCAGCAGGCCCGACACATGTCGAAAGGGCAAATTGTCTAAAGGGGTGACTCAGAGCATAAGCACATCAGAACATATCTGAGAGAGATTATCACTACCTCTATGTATATGTCACTGGATGTGTAAGTAACTATGCCGCTATATGACTGGCTCTCTTTGGGGGGCGTGGCTAACCGCCTAACATGGCGGACGCAGATTGAGAAGGCTCCGGACCCCGGGAATCATAATCCTCCCAGGCCATCGTGAGCTGTGCCTCATCAAGCTTTGTCCACCTCACCGCTGCTGCTGCATAATCAGGCGGCGGCTGTGACCGAGTTTCGAGCCTGAAACTGGCATCGCCGGGGAGAACCCTTGAGGCGAGGCCTACTTGGCGGTGAGGCCTAGCGGACGAGGGGCGCCTCGCTCTAGCGTTGTGTGGCTGCTGGACGCCTCTGGGACGCTGTGTAATCACGGAGAGGAGCAGCGGCCGCGGCTGACCTCACGCCACCGACTGCCTGATGCAGGAGGAGCCGAACTACAGGGAGCAAGGGTGATCGTAACCCAAGGTGGGTCCTCCGCGACTTCCGACACTGTCCAGATAGCCGATCCCTGGGGCTGACGCTGTAGCAGACTGGCGCGCGTCTGCTGGCAGCGATGATCGCCTGAGACCACACAGGGGGGGCAGCGAGTGCGTGGCCGGACCGGGCTGGACCCTTCTCCCCCTAGAGGGCTGTGTTCTCCCTCATTGTACCGGAGAAACTGCCGGTAATCTACCTACGCAGAGGGTGTGACTGGAGTGGCCGGCTCGCCGAAAGTACAGCGCTGTGCAGAGGGGGATCGGAGATACAGCGGGGCTGTATGCTGGCTCGCTGGCCTCTACTGCAAACACAAAGTGAGGCGTTTCTGGACGGGGCCCGCGCCCGTATTTAACACCGGGCGGGAGCGCTGGGGGGGGGGGCACTGCCCTAAAAGGAACCTCGAGCACTGCATCTGTACAGACCGGTTGACCTGCACTGCCGCTTTCCCCCAACACCTTGGCCTGGCCATTGACTCGGTCTGGAAAGCACGCAGCCGGGTGCCTGGATGTCACACAATTGCAGACAAAGGCCCCAAAACACCCTGTCTGGGTCCTGGAAGGACTGTAGATAGCCGAGGATCACTGTGAGCAATCAAGAACCAGACTGCAGCCAAGTGATAGTTGCAGCATCAGGACATGGCAGATGCTAACACTGACCCAAAAAGATACCACTGGGAATAGTGGGACATGGAATTTGTCGCAGATGCTTGAGACTGGTGGCGCAGGTCTATAACCGGACTACGCTTGGTTGGAGGGACACCCACGCCGCAGCTCACCAAAGTCTGCCCATACTGGACTCGAGCCCAGACTGCGCTCAAACTCCTGTGGGCAGTGGGCGCAGTTCAAATCTAATTAAAGCTATGTGTGATAACTAAGAGTCCCTGTAGAAGCCCTGACTGAGTATAGTAAAGATTTACCTAAGTGGAATGTATCACACCCTGATAGCCCGGACATACACATCAGAGGAAACGTGTGCACACCTAGAAACATAACAGGTGCATATCCCGTCGCTACCCGCACACGTGAGCAATCGTAACTGGAAGGAGGGCAGACACGAGCAATGGGGCGAACCAAGGGGAAAATCCTGGAGACGGCTACCGCCACCAACCACCCCACAGATGACCCGGATAACTCTACGCGACCGTCATCGCCAAAGTCCATCCCCCCTACGAATGTAGAGGCGCCCCAAGACAAACTGGACTTAATACTCCAGGAAGTTAGGGACTCCCGGAAGGCCATTGAACAGCAGATCGGATCGCTTACGGCGGGCTTCACGCTACTTAAGGCCCACCATGCCAAACTAGCAAGTACAGTGAAATCGCATGGGCAAACCCTGAATGAGATCGAACCCCAGGTTAAGAAACAAGCGTCACAAATACAACAGTTGCAACGGCAAGTTAATGGCTTACAGGACAGGATTGAAGACGCGGAAGGCAGGAATCGTAGAAATAATGTGCAAGTCATTGGCCTTTCCGGAACGCAGTGAAGGCCCCAATGCTGCCAGCTTTATGGAGCAATGGTTTCGAGAATATGTAGCCTCGGATAGCCTATCGTCCTTCTTTTGTGTGGAGAGAGCCCACCGGATCCCTACTGGCAAACGAAAAATAGGAGCACTGCCGCGGCCAGTAATAGCTAAGATACTAAACTACAGGGATCGTGATGTACTACTCCAGAAGGCACGTGAGCGAGCACAGATTCAGTTCGAAAACCATTGGATATCACTGTATCCTGATTATACAATAATGGTTCAGCGTCAAAGGTCCTCTTTCCAAACAGTCAAAAAGAAATTGCGTGCCCAGAATCTAAAATATGCACTGTTATTTCCTGCCCGCTTAAAACTCATTCACGAGCAAAAAACATATTTCTTCGGCAGCACGGAAGATGCAGAAGAATGGATTGAAATAATGGACCCAGTCTCGAACTCCGGAACCGCATCTCGCAGCCTGCCCAACAGTCCTAAACGAACTCAAGACCGTAGATCATGCCGCACTGTCAAAGGAGTACAAAAGCCACAAATACTTAGCCCTACATACGAGCAAACCCAGCTCAGCCGTAAGGAGGCACTGGCTGCCGCGAACACCTTCAGGGAAGATAATCTTCAGATGGCAACTGACTCATCAGAGGACAGCACCATACAATCTGATTCAGAGCGAAGTATTACACTGTTCCCCTCGGTGACACCTCAAACAGCGGACGATCTGCTGGGATAAGCTATACTGAACAGGCGACAATATCTGACATTAAGACTCAGAAGCGGATGGCGCACAACATGTGCCTATACGGACTAATGTATCCTTTTTTCATACTGTTAAGTTGATAATTGTTAATGAAAGGTCAAGGTAATATCTCCCGGGCTTAGTAGAGCTTGCGGAGCCAGTAACTGAATGTAAGAAGCGTGATAGATGACAGCGACTAAGGCAAAGCAGCAGTTGGTGCCCGATATATGATTTCATGGACTAATATATCTTTTTTTCATACAGCACTGATGGCATCTGTTAATAAGAGGGCACTTAGATATTTCCCGGGTTCTGTAGAGCTCACGGAACTAATACTTGTATGTAAGAAACATGGCAGGTGGCAGCGACTACCCCCACAAAGCGTATGCACCGTATAAATGCAGCAATATGTGTATGGTTAAGTTCTCTGTTTGGCCCAGCATAGTTCAATGGCTGAGCCGTGTATTAATAGTTCAAAGGGAGTTTGGGGGTTCTGGCTCACAGCAGTGGTTTAGCTCCAAACTAGGGAGCACAACACTCTCACTACAGTTACCCACAATCACAAATCGAGTATGCTTGGTTCCTATAACTTAATTACTTGGAATGTGCGGGGGCTAGGATCGGTGCACAAGAGGCACAGAGTACATGCGCAACTACTTAGAGGCAAGGCGCAGATAGTGTTCCTGCAAGAGTCGCACCGAGTCGGAAGCCGGAAAAGTTTGCAAGAAGTGGAGGGGGCAGGTATTCTCTACCAATTACTCGGCCTTTGCAAGGGGGGTAACTATCTGGATTAGGCATGGGGTTCCGTTTATTGAACTGGAAAGACGCACCGATGTACAAGGCAGATATATACTGTTACGCGGGACCTTAGATGGCTCGCCAGTGGTGCTAGGTAATATTTATGCCCCAAACTTTGATCAGGATAAATTTTTTAGTAGACTGAGCATGGTGTTGGCTGGATGGGAGATATACCCATGGTTATTGGGAGGTGATTGGAACGCAGTGATGGACATATCGTTAGATAGGTCACACACACCCCCTAAACGGAGCGGGAACTACAAGGCAGGCTGAGGCCCTCTGCAACTGGGCCAATGGGTGGGCACTGGGGGATGTATGGAGAATGAAGAATTCAGCACATAAGGAATACTCCTTTTACTCACCAGTCCACCAATTACACACACGTATTGATAGAATGTTGTGCTCCCTTAACATCGCCGCACAAGTGACCCATGCCACATACCTAGCAAAGACCTTCTCGGACCATAATCCCCTAGAGATCTGTTTTACGTGGGGCAGGGTACCCACTCCAGTCCCCACATGGAAATTGTGGCCTCAGATGCTAGAGGACGCTCCTTTTCGAAGTACGTTGTCCGCAACTATTACAAATTATTTTTTAGAAAATTGGAACACTGCCTCCTCAATTTTAATTGAATGGGATGCGCTCAAGGTGGTGGTAAGGGGTACTGCGATTGGCGTCACTGTAGGAGCCAGGCAGGAAACACACAAAAACCTAATCAAAGTAGAGAATGCAATTAATAAGTTGGAACAGGAAGCAGCGGACAATGCGGCTAAACAGGCTCCATTGCAGGAAGCGCGCATACAGCATGCCGAGTTGCTAGAAACCCTCAGGGTAATAGATCATAGAGCGTACACTCAATTGAAACACACGGAAGCTGATAAATCCGGGACATTATTAGCTAGAATACTAAGGGATGGCCCGACACCTCATGTAATCTGTAATGTTGACATCCAAGGGAGAGGCATGGCTTGCTCACAACAGGACATAAATGAAGCATTCCGCAAATATTACAGCACCTTGTATAGCACACCCAATCACATAGACGCCACACTTATCAACACATTTCTAGAGGGATTACCCTACCCGCAGCTAACTGCTGATGCCCGGAAAAGCCTCATAGGTCCGGTCACAAAAATAGAAATAAAAGCGGCCATCAAAGGGCTCCCGCGAAATAAAACACCAGGCCTGGACGGCCTGCCGATAGAGTTCTTCGACTCATACTCAGAGGCCTTAATCCCTAAACTGGAGGAGTTATACAATAGATCGCTGGAGCTGGGACATCTTCCGTATACCACCATGCAGGCGCTGGTGGTATCGCTCCTCAAGCCAGGTAGAGATGGGTCAGATCTATCGGGCTATCGCCCACTATCGCTCTTGGCATCAGAATAGAAAATCTTAAGTAAGATCCTAGCAAACAGACTCCTTCCCCATCTACATAAATTAATACACAGGGACCAATGAGGCTTCCTACCGGCGCGCAGTACGTCGCTAAACATCAGACGGTTACACCATATCATGGTTGCTACCCCTGAGGAATATGTCGATGCTGGCTGCATCGCTCTGGACCTACGCCAAGCCTTTGACACCATCACATGGGAATATATGTTCAAAGCACTGGAGAGGTTTGGGTTGCCCCTTGAATATCTCCGGTGGGTTCGGCTGCTATACACGGCCCCTACTGTGAGAGCACTCACCGGCAGTCACATATCACAAGAATATACAGTGCACAGAGGCACGAGACAGGGCTGTCCCCTTTCCCCACTACTATTCATGCTTGCCATAGAGCCGCTGGCGCTTAAACTACGGCGGGAGGCCGTCCAATTGGGGATTCCAATAGGCAATGCAACACACCTGATATCAGCCTATGCAGATGACATCATTGTATATGTACGGGACCTCACAGATGTGTTGGAGCCCCTTCCCAGTCTCTTTTCCAGCTTTGAGCGTATCTCCGGTCTCGCCATCAACGAAGGTAAATCGAATGCCTTCTTCTAAGGGAGGCGTTCACCCAGATGTAATCGGCTTCGGTAAATATACTATACCGGTGGCACACAATAGATTTAAGTACTTAGGCATACACATATATAGGTCACATGCGGATATGCTCGACGGCAATCTGATGAGAGCAATACGGGCAGTGCGATCGAAAGTAGCATTCTGGACGTCACTGCCATTATCGGTAATGGGACAGGTAGCTATATCTAAAATGGTAGTCCTTCCCCGACTGTTGCACTACTTTGCTAACTTGCCAATACTAGTCCCACCATCCATATTTCGTGCCCTGGACACAATACTGCTGGATCTACTCTGGGGGGCCGGACGAAGGAGGTTGAGCCTTAAAAAACTACAACTGGAACCGCATAAAGGGGGATTGGGAGTACCAGACTTTAGAGCATACTATTACACTAGTCAATTACAGTGGTTATCCTATTGGACCGCGGGCAGAAACCTGCAGGAACTAGGGTACATAATACAAGACATAAACCGGGGAACGCTCCACTCATTGTTGCTACCAAAAAGCAAACTCCCCCCACTTGCACCACCATTGCTTAAAACGGCATTGCAGTCCTGGAGGAAAGCGCTGCAATACACGTCCCGCTCCATTCCCTACGCTGGAAACATTCCATTACTGGGGATACAAATTCCTGGTGGAAGACTCACGAAGCATAGGCTACAGGCCTGGACTGAAGTGGGAATAGACACGGTGGAAGCCCTGTTTAGCGACAACACTCTCCTAGATCGCGACAGTTTTACACACGTAACGGGGGCACCAGGACACTTATATTTAACGCACGCTATGGTGTTGCATTATGTGAAGAAGAGTTGGGCCCCTCAACGTTGGAACCCCCGCCGCATGAATTAGTCCGCACATTATACTACATGGGAGAGGGATTGCACCTTATAAAATGGCTCTATGTTGGTATTCGGGCTCATGCGACAGTCCCCCTCACTGACTTGAGAACGAAATGGTCGGATACTATAGGACGAGACATATCTGATAAGGACTGGGCAAATATTCTAGAACACCCAAAAAGAGTGACCCGGAATGCAAAATTTAAATTCATACAATGCATGGTTTTACACAGGTCCTACTTAACTCTGCGCCGCCTACACCGAATGTTCCCAAACATGCAGCATTGCTGTCCCCGCTGTAAGATGGAAGAGGCGGGTTTCCTACACATGTTATGGGCATGCCCTCACCTTAGAGGATTCTGGGAGGAGGTACGTGGTGCTTTGAGGGAAGTCACACATATACAGGTTGCAGACACCATAGAAGAATGCCTGTTAGGGCTCCGTAAACGCACAGGCGCCTAGAAAGTTCAGCTTTGCTTTCTAGATCTCGCTCTAATAATACGATCTATAACAATGAGATGGAAATCAATGAGGCCCCCTCGTTATCCACTTGGCACGGAGAGGTAGTTCGATGGAGTGGCGCAGAAAGTGCAGCAATTAGACGGGAGGAGGCTCGGGGGCTGCGCAAGCACCCAATATCCATGGAGTGGGATATCATACTGAGGAGCTTTAAAGCTGTAGACCTCAATCCACATCATACCACCCCAGACCCACAGTAACTTGTAAATCAAACTACAACAGACTGTGCTGTAAGAGAGCGAATGGGAGTGACACATACCCGCACAGGGAACACGGAGCCACTCCACGCCCCGGAGGATACATCGGGACTGACGAAATGAAGACATTCCCGCCAGCATCAAGACATTACGACCCTTGAGGCTACTCGAAGTGCAAAGAATATATTCATTTGATGAAGGTGTTTTACCACACCATATGGCTCATGCCTTTATTGCTCCATTAAGACAGCGACATCCGGAACCTTGCAGCGTCCTACATGAACCTTTCTTCGCCCTGATGAAGACCTTCACCTAAAAATTTTCATTTGGTCCCTGTTTGAAGGTTGAAACGCGTTGGCAGTTTTACCTTGAGGCCAAGAGTAACCTAAAAGGAATCAATACACATATGTTTGTAATGTTTGGGCTTGATTAGATAAGCACAGACATAGAGTTTTTGACCAGTACTCTGACCCCTGTAGGACCTAGAAAATACACAGCAATGAGGATTAAAATAGAGTAGGTCCCGGCATTATTTAAAATACTGTAGGACAGAAGAGTCTTTTTTCTTGTTTGGTTCATGTATCATGATTAATACTGTATTAAATGTGTAGTGGTATATTGGCCGCATTTGCTTTCAAATATCAGACTCAGGCCTTGTATGTTATGTAAACAATTAATGTATTTTGTATGTCATGTAAATAATGTGTTGTTTGTTCACATTGTTCTATGTAAATACTAAAAATTACACCGAGGTGTATGTTTTAAAATTCAAAAACATGGGAAAAACTAGATAAAAAAACAGAAAGAATAATAATTGATGAAACTCAGAGTCAATAAAAAGGACTTTTCGAGGACAAATGATTTATGCTTGATCTATGGTTGGGGAGGCTCTTGTGTATTGGTAATACATACCCGCACAAAGCACAATGGAACACTAAGCAACTTTCAAAGTGAACAATCGATATGCCAGGCAACTGACATGATGGGCCAGAACGTGGGTGGGGAAGGGGGTGCAAGTGGGTAGTTATTAGTTATGTTGTTAGCCCTATTCCAAATAATGTGACTTCTCAGTTATAGCATCATACGGAATGTTATCGTAACAAAGTGGAAACATGTTATACCTATATGTATGAATCGCAACAATCTCGTTTGAATATGACAACTACATATTGACAAGAAACATCAAAAAAATGCTTGTAATTATTGAATAAGACATCGTGGCAATCAATAAAATTTGTTTTAAAAAAAAAAATGACTGGCTCTCTTTGTAACTATATGGGTCTCTAAATATGTATCTGAGTGGGTCTATGGATTGCTTACTTGCTGTGTTAGTGAGTACTGGGGTATCTGTGTGTGCAACAGGCTCTGTTACTGCTGAATGCATAAGTGCTGCGTGGGTGTGTGAGTGAATGTGTAAATACACCTGACACTGTCTGACTGTGTGTGTGTGTGTGTGTGTGTGTGTGTGTGTGTGTGTGTGTGTGTGTGTGTGTGTGTGTGTGTGTGTGTGTGTGTGTGTGTGTGTGTGTGTGTGTGTGTGTGTGAGAGAGTGGCTCTATGCTTTTGTAAATAGTAATTTAGTCACAGTATGGGTGGGAGAGTGGATATATAGCTAGTCATATGAGTCTCCAGGTACGCATGCAACTCACTCAAACTTGAAAGTACATAAGTTATGTTTTAAGCACATAGCTCAGTCCCTAAGGTCCACATACAGCCTATCTTAGGGGTAACTTATATCTAGTATATTAGGAGTTTAAGGCTTGGAAACGTGTTTTGAATGTCAAGTTGGCCTAGCAGGAAAACTGCGTACATAGGCTCAACAGTAGCAACCCGAGACATGTTTAAAGGACTTCTTGTTTGGATGGGTGACTTGTTACTGTCACTTCTTCACTACACATCTGAATGTGTGTATTAGTGGTTCTATCCTTTTACATATAGGTATGTGAGTTCCAGTGTGGGTAGATGACTGGATGTATAACTGGAAATATGGGTCTGCAAGTGCGCATGGAACTCAATCAAACTGGAAACAACATCTCTTTTCTTTTAAGCTCATAGCTTCCTGCCCTATGGCCTACCTAGAGCCTATCTCAGAAGTGACTTACATGTACCAGAAGAGGAGTTTAAGGCTTAACAACATGTTTTCAATGTCAACTCACCCTAGTAGGAAAACTGCATATATACGCTCTACTGTAGGAGGCCCGAGACATATTTAAAGGTCTACTTGTCTGGATGAATGACTTGTTAGTGTCACTTCTTCAGTACATTCCGAAATGAGTTTCTCAATGCCTATGTGGGTGTATCATTGGATATGTAAGTAAGTATGTTGATATATATCTGGGTCTCTTAGTTACTCCATGGGACTCTCAATTCGTATGTAAGGGGCTGCATGGATTGCTTGCAGGTAGTGTTAGTGAGTATTGGCATATTTAACTGTGTCTGCAACTGCCTCCATTACTGTTGGATACATAAGAGCTGGGTGAGTGAGTGAATATTTATGGGCCTCTGTCACAGTCTGACTGGGAGTAATAATGGCTCTATCCTTTTACACATAGCTATGTGAGATCCAGTATGGGTAGAAGACTGGATGTATTACTGGGCATATGGGTCTGCAAGTGTGCATTTAACTCAATCAAACTTGAAACAACATGTTTTATCTATTAAGCTCATTGATGCCGCCCATGGCCTACCTACAGCCTATCTCAGGAGTGACGTTTATGTGGTAGAAGAGGAGTTTAAGGCTTAGCAACATGTTTTCAATGTCAACTCAGCCTAGCAGGAACACTGCCAGTAAAAATGCTCACACTTGCTCTGCAGTAGTAGGCCCAAGCAATGATTTAAGGACTTCTTAGCTCAATCGATGGCAAGGTCTGACACTGCTTGGCTACCTATCTGAATGACTGTATCACTTCTTCTATGGGTGTACCACCAGATGTTGATATTACTATGCCAGAATATCACTTACTGTATTAATTACTCTATTGGTGTCTAAATGTGTATGTAAGTGTCTCTATGAAGTCTAAATGTATGTAAGTGTTATTGCTATATTTATAAATAGTGTACCAGTGTGTGAGTGAATCTCTGTGCATGTCTGTCATTGTATGACTGTGTTTCCGAGTGGCTGTATGGTATTCTAAATAGATATGTTGATGAGTACACAGATAGATGAGGGGATGTTTAATGGGATATACTGCTCTGTAACTGTATTTATGTCACTAAAACATCAAATGACCTATTTTGCCTTTAAACAAACATCTTCCTCCCCTATTGGCTACATACAGTTTACCTTAGGGTTTTTAAAAATGTAATAAATGAAAACCTTAGGACTTGTCTACACGTTTTAAAAGTCATTTCTACATACAAATCTAAAGAAAAGACATGTTTTTTGAAGGTCTGCCTCTCTGGGTTGCACAGTTAGATTGAGAATACATCTAGTAGTCTTAACTTACTTTACATTTATATATACATTTTCCATATTCACCATTATTAACATACCTCTATAGTGGCTTTGATGTTCTGCAATTTGTAACGCACTTTACTTAGAATTGGTAATCGGTAAACAATGATAACTACTGCTCTCCAAAGAACCAGTAAAGGCAATCTTTCCGACTATTTGTTAAGTGATACTGATGTACTTAGCAAATTGTAACCTGTCTTTCATTTTTTTCTTTTGTTATTATACTTGTGAACGGCCAGTTTTTTTTAACCCTTTCTTAGTCTCCTGCTAAGAAGGCCAATCTGGAAGTGTTTGTAGGGGAATTTGCGAATCCGTCACAATGCTCAGCGCAGCCCCCTCCCTCCGTGTAACTTCACGGCAGATTTGAGAATCTCTACGGGAGTCGCTTAATACATTTACCATTATACAACTATAATTTTTATCTCCATTTCACATATTGAGGAAGGGTTGATTTAGGAAATTTTCATTTTCAAATAGGTACTATATGTAAACCCCTCTGCTTTCTAGTTTGAAAGTACAGTGCATTTAGAACCCTTCTCCCACACTGTTTTTCCGTAGTTGCCATAGCAACCACCTTTGAAACACTCTACTGTACCAGTAGGTAATAAGTTCACAGCACTTACAGTCAGCAGCATACTAGCTTCAAGTTCAACTATAGCAAGTGTGCTTGAGTCTTTGAAAATGTTAGCATATCCAAAACAGCATAACTTCTTTTAAATTAACCAAAACCAATCACAGATCCACTTTCTTTACGCATCAAATCACTACTTATTTTTAGCTAACAACATATTTATAGCATTCAAAACAGTATAACTTCATTTAAATGAACCAAAACCAATCACAGATTCACTTTCTTTACGTATTATATCACTACCTATTTTTAGCTACCAGCATATTTATAGCATCCAATCAAATATGTCCTTTTCTAAAGCAGCACCTGAGCTCCATTTTACCTGCCTTTGATTTTGAAAACTGTCTCATTCAGCTACAGCTCTCTCCTGAGTGCTACTGCTCCTTGTCTTCAAAATGGTCAGTTTGGATTGTGGGTCACAGCTATGTGCTTTGGGCCAGAGAGTGTGTTAGAAAGAGTGGCATTGACAGAGACTTGGGTTTGCCTAATGTGGACATTACTTGGATTGGCCAGAGAGGGTTAAAGGCTCAGCAATTGCTGCCTTTGGTTGAGAGCATTGCATATTGCCTACATCCAGATCTCTTAATTGTGCACTGTGGTGGCCATGACCTAGCCACTCTTATTGGGGTAGGATAGGAAATCGCAATGAAGGAGACCTTCGGCCAATTAAAGGCACTTTTCCCTCATACTGTCTTGGTGTACTCCAAAATTTGCCAAAGGGAAATGGTCAGACAAATTCTGTCCACAAATAAACAAAGCCAGGAAATATGTTAATAAAACTGTTTCTGCATTCCTTAGAGACCACAAAATGGGCTCCGTCTACAACAACTTGTGCTTTGACATGGAACATATATACAGAAGGGACGGAGTACATTTCTCAGAGAAAGGCAACAGGATGTTCCTTAACAACTTAAAAACTGCATCATGTTTTATGTGTAGTAATCACCAACACACCATAAACACAAAGGCTCTTCTCAAAGCCACCCTTTTCCCAAACACTGGTTCATTTTCCTGTTAAAATTTCTTTTTTGTATTTGGGAATGCTTCTCAAAACCAAAAAGCAAAACCACACATTCAATACACAATAGCACATTTTTGGTTCACGAATTTGTCTCAAAGCCACAAAGTAAAATATAGATTTAATACAGACCAACACATTTAGTATTCACAACTATATGATTGGCTCTCTCTATCTCTCAATGACCACTTGAGTGGATGCATGAATGTCTGAGGAGGACTGTGAGTGGGTGCATGAGTGTGCGTGAATCTCTAACTGGGTGCATGAATGTGTGAGTGGTTCAATGAGTGGGTGCATCAGTGTCTGACTGGGTCTGTGAATGGGTGCATGCATGTCTGAGTGGATCTCTTACTGGGTGCATGAATGTGTGAGTGGATCTATGAGTGGGTGTGTCAGTGACTGAGTGGGTGAATACATCTGTGAGTGGGTCTGTGACTGACTGTGCACCTCTCTGAGTAGATCTGTGAGTGGGTCAATGATTGTCTGAATGCATTTGTGAGTGGGTGCATCAGTATCTGAGTGGGGGAATAAGTCTGCGAGTGGGTCTGTGACTGACTGCATAAGTCTTTGGGTTGGTCTGTGAATGGGTGCATGATTGTCTGAATGCATTTGTGAGTGGATGGATCAGTGTCTGAGGGGGTCTGTGAGTGGGTAAATAAGTCTGTGAGTGGGTCTGTGACAGGGTGCATGACTGAATGCATTTGTGAGTGGGTGCATCAGTGTTTGAGTGGGTGTGTTAGTGTCTGACTGGGGCTGTGAGTGGGAGCGTTATTCTTTGGATCTGTAAGTGGGTAGGTCAGTGTCTGAGTGGGTCTGTGAGTGGGTCTGTGAGTGGGTCTTTGACTGGGTGCATGAGTGTCTCACTGGGTCTATGAGTGGGTGCATGACTCTCTGAGTGGGTGTGTAAGTGGGTGCATGAGTGACTCAGTGGGTTTGTGAGTGGGTGTGAAAGTGTCTGAGTGGGTAGATGAGAATTAGAATAGATGTGTGAGGGAGTGAATCTCTGTGTGGGTCTGTGAATGAGTGTGTGACTGGCTCAGTAGGTCTGTGAGTGGATACATGAGGGCCAGAGTGGGTGTGTGAGTGGGGTGCATGAGTGTATCTGTAAGTGGATGCGTGAGGGTCTCAGTGGGTGGGTGCATGAGTCTCTGAATGGGTCTGTGAGTGGGTGCATGTATCTCTGGGTGGATCTGTGATTGGGTGCATGAGTCTCTGACTGGGTCTTAGACTGAGTGCATGAGTGTTTCAATGGGTCTGTGAGTGGGTGCATGACTCTCTGAGTAGGTGTGTGAGTGGGTGCATGAGTGACTCAGTGGGTTTGTGAGTGTGTGTGAAAGTGTCTGAGTGGGTATGTGAGTGGGTAGATGAGAATCTGAGTCAGTGTGTGAGTGGGTGAGGAATCTCTTAGTGGGTCTGCGAAGGAGTGCGTGACTGGCTCAGTAAGGGCCAGAGTGCATCTGTAAGTGGGTGTATGAGTGTCTCAATGGATCTGTGAGTGGGTATGTAAGAATCTGAGTAGGTGTGTGAATGGGTACCTGAGTGGCTCAGTAGGTCTGGGAGTGGGTATGTGAGTATCTGACTGGGTGTGTGAATGGGTGCATGAGTGTCTCAGTGGGTTTGTGAGTGGGTGTGAAATGTCTGAGTGGGTATGTGAGTGGGTAAATGAGAATCTGAGTGGGTGTGTCAGTGAGTGTGTGAATCTCTGAGTGGGTCTGTGAATGAGTATGTGACTGGCTTAGTGGGTCTGTGAGTGGGTATGTGAGGGCCAGAGTGGGTGTGTGAATAGGATACATGAGTGACTGATTGCATCTGCAAGTGGTGTGTGAGTGGCTCAGTGGATATGTGAGTGGGCATGTGAGAATCTGAGTGGGTGTGTGAATGGGTGTGAGTGTCTCAGTGGGTCTCTGAGTGGGTATGTAAGGGTCTGACTGGGTGTGTGGGTGGGTGAATGAGTGTCAGAGTGGGTCTGTGAGTGGATGGGTAAGTATCTAAGTGAGTGTCTGAGTCTTTTTTATTTATTTATAGATAGAATTTATTAATCTGTTACAAAGTTACATGGGGGCCGTGCTGAGCGCTGCTATGGATTTGCGAATATTCACATGTGGAATAACAAAAACCTGTTTCTGGGTATGTTCTTCCCACCAGAGGTCCCTCACAGACCCCTATATATCTCCCAGGGGGTCAGGGTACCTTTAACCTTCCCCCTTACACTACATTACATATTTTAGTTCGCTGCCGAGGACCATTCATCAGTGTGTAAAATGGCAGCCACAACTTTCTACTGAGGTTGCGGCCAGCCAATCACAGCTGTGCTGTTGGCATGTGAATTTGCATACAATTCACAAAGGATTTGCGCCTCTAGATATCCAAATTTGGTTTTCCTTTAATATCTCCAAAACTACTGAACAGATTTACACCACATAACAAAAACATAATCTATGGAACAATATCTAACTTTCTGCCAAATTTGGTGTATTCTGTCCAGCAGTTTGGGCTGTAGTCATGTTCAAAACCCCTATGGGAGTTAACATGGGTAACGCACTTTTTTTGACCCCCATCCTTTTTCTCGGCCCCCACTTCATGGATCACCCCAAAAGTCTCTTGACTAGAGGACACCCTTGGGGGCCAACTACCCCTCCTGCTACCTCCAGTAAGTCCCACACAGCGGGATTGCTAAGAGGTCTCCCGAGCCATGCCCCCTTTCTGCACCACTCTGCAAACGTGCCTCCTGGCACACTACTGGTTGGGGGATGAAGTCCACTTTACTCCTGAGGGACCTTGGGAGCCAAGAAGCCCTCCTGGAACCTCCTGCAAGTCCTACACAGCAGGATTCCTGGGAGCTGGTTGGAGGCTCAGCCCCCTTTCTCTACCAGTCTGCAAACTCGACTACTACTTAAAAAACCATAGAAATTTACTGAAAAAAACAAAGGTTACAGGGATGTTATAATTAAGAGTTAGCATTTAAAAAACCTTAGAAATTCACTGAAAAAATCAAAGGTTACAGGGACGTTATAGTTAGGCTCAGGTTTCACTCGTAGAAAACCAGTGAAATTCAGCAGTTATAGTTAGCTGAACTAACTATAACTTGCGCCCCCGCAAAGCACTGCTTATGACCTCACATATTACATCACTCATGACATGGTCAGTGACATCACTGATGACATCTCAAATGACATCACTCATGACATCATCCACAGAATCACTGATGCACCCATTCACACCCCCATAGAACCTTTCATACACCCACTCCCACACAACCATTCACAAACCCATTCACAGACCAATACCAGTACTTATACACCCACTCACTGATTCATAGATCTACACACACAACCACTCATTCACCCATACAGCCACTCATATACCCACTCACTCACTAATACAGCCACTGACATATCCACTCATACACCCATACAGCCACTCACACACTGAGTCAGCCACTCATAGGGCTACTCACACACCTAGTCACTCACCCATACAGTCAATCACACAGCCACTTACTTACCCATACAGATACACACACTCACTTACTCATACAGCTACTAACACGTAATTACTCACCTATACAGTCACTGACACATCCACACACTCACCAAAACAGCCACTCTCACATTCACTCACTCACCCACCCATACAGTCACTCTTATACCCCATCACTCACCTATTCTGCCTTTCACATACCAAGTTACTCACCCAAATACCAATGACACATCCACCTACTCACCCACACAGCCATACACACACTCACTCACCCATACAGCCCCTCACAAATGCCCTCAGTAAGCCATACAACCACTGACTCACCCATCCATACAGGCAGTCACACATCCCCTCACCCACCCATACAGACACTCAGACAACCATACAGGTACTCGGAAAAACCAATCACTCACCTATACTGCTACTCATGTACCCACTCACACACCCATACAGCCACTTAGACACCAACTGACAGACTGATACAGACATTCACACAACCAGTAACTCACCCATACATTCCCTGAGACACCTTATCACTCACTTATACAGTCAGTCACGCACCCACTGAATCATCCATACACGCACTCATATACACCCACTGATTCACCAATACACTATATTTAACATTCAAACATTTAAAAACGCTCACAGTCACCGGATGATGTCATCAGTGATGTCATTTGAGATGTCATGAGTGATGTCATCAGTGATGTCACTGACCATGTCATGAGTGATGTAATATGTGAGGTCATAAACAGTGCATTGCGGGGGGCACGGGTTATAGTTAGCTCAGCTAGCTGAATTTCACTGGTTTTGTACGAGTGAAACCTGAACCCAACTATAACATCCCTGTAACCTTTGATTTTTTCAATGAATTTCTAACCATTTCCGAACTATAACGTCCCTGTAACCTTTGTTTTTTTTCAGTGCAAAAAATAAATATATATATATATTTTGGAGTTTAATCGATCAATCAGTAGATCTGTAGATCACTACTTGTCACCTATGAGGGTATTCAGGCACTGGCAGGGCCCAGTTGATTAGCCGAATAGCCAGGTCTTCAGGGACTTTTGAAACTCTGGAAGAGATAGGTAGGTCAGTATATGAAATGGTAGCTTGTTTCATGTCTTTGCTGCTAGGTAGGAGAAAGAGTGACCTCCACATCTGCTCCATAGGATGTGGGGGGTGAGGGTTAGAGAAAGAGATGCAGAGTGGAGGTGTCTTGTGGGCTGATGGAAGTTCAGGCAGTAGTTAAAGTAGGCGGGTCCGCAGTTGTGTAGGGCCTTGTATGCATGGGTCAGGAGCTTGAACTGGCATCTTTTCTGTACCAGGAGCCAGTGGAGTTTCCTGAGGTAGGCGGTAATGTGGGTTCGTCTAGGGAGATCCAGGACGAGTCTGGCTGCCGCGTTCTGTATGGTCTGTAGTCATTGGAGGTGAGCTGCGATCCCTGCGTAGAAAGCGTTACAGTAGTTCTGTCGCTGGAGATGAGGGCCTGGGTGATGGTGCGTCTTGAGCTTTGGTGTAGCCATTCGAATATCTTATGAAGCATGCCGAGGATGAAGAAGCAGGAGGATGAGATGGAGTTAACCTGAGTCATCATGGTTAGCTTGTTGTCCAGAATGATGCCTAGGTTCCTAGCGTGGTCAGTGGGGTTAGGAGCAGGTACGAGTTCTGAGGGCCACAAGGATGCGTCCCAAGGGGAGCTTTTGTTTCTGAAAATCAATATCTCTGTCTTGTCCATGTTGAGCTTCAGGCACTTGTCCTTCATTCAGTTGGCGACGTCTGTGATGCAGTTGTGGAAATTGGTCTTGATGTTGCAGGTGTCTTTCGGAGAGGATGAGTTGTGTGTCCTCGATGAAGGATATGATGTTGAGTTTGTTGGTTTTGGTGATGCTGGCCAGAGGTGTCAAATAAGTGTTAAAGTGGGTGGGGCTGAGCGAGGAACCTTGCTGTACTCCAAAGATGATTTCCTTGGTTTCGGAGGTGAAGGGGAGAAGGCATTCTTCCAGAGAGAAAAGAGGTGATCCATCTGAGAGCAGCTCCTTGGATGCCTATATTGTGCAGCCTTGTGATGAGTTTGTGGTGGGAGACTGAATCGAAGGCTGCCGAGAGGTCTAGGAAGATTAGAGCCACAGTCTCTCTCAGTTGAGCAGGGCTCAGATGTCATCAGTTGCCGCAATGAGGGCTATCTCAGTGCTGTGGTTGCTGCGGAATCTGAATTGGGAAGGGTTGAGTAAGAGGTTCCATTTAAGATGTAAGGGGACTTGTTGTTTGATGGGCTTTCTAATACTTTGGCCAGGAACAGAAGCAGGGAGATCGGTTGATAGTTGTTGAGTTTGCTGGGGTCTGCCGATGGTTTCTTTTAGTACGGTGTTGATGTCTGCATTTTTCCAGTCCTCAGGGAAGGTGGCTGGGGCAATTGAGGTGTTGAACAAGGTATGTGGCTGATTCTGGCTTCGCCTAGGCTGAGGATGTGGTGAGGGCATAGATTGGTTAGGGCCCGTGGGTGGACTGAGTTCATGAAGGAGGCGGTGAGCTGGTTTCATTCGGTTAGGTGGATGTCTATGGTGGTAAAGGGGTTGCTGTGGTTTAAAGTTGCTGTAGATGTTGGCGATCTTGTCGTAGAAGAAATTTGCAAGGTTGTCACAGAGTTCTTGTGAGGGGGTAATGTTGTTTGTTGCAGCTGAGAGGTTAGAGAATTCTTTGACGATGTTAAAGAGTTCTTTGCTGTTTTTGGAGCTTGATTTGATGTGTCGATTCTCTCAACTCTCTGTAGTAGAGGTTGAAGGCTGTCTTGAAGGTGGTCTTGTTGGTCGTGATCTTGCACCATCTCCTTTCCAGTTGTTTACAGTGTTGTTTAGTAGTTCTGAGGTCTTCAGTGTACCACCTAGACTGCTTGGTGTACCTTCTGTGGGTGCTGTCAACAGCAGTTTCTGATACAATTGTTGACGTTTCTGGCGTTCTGGTCTAGGTTGTTGGAGGAGATGGGGTGGGTGGTGTTCAGGGCGTTGATCCATGTGTCCTTTGAGACTTTGCCCCAGCTGCGGTGGAGGGCATTGGGCAGACTGGGGGCAGAGGTCCGTGAACTGGTGATGTTGAAGTGGATGATGGAGTAGTCAGTCCAGGTAAGTTCCGCGGTGTGGCTGTAACTAATGCGGTCGCTGGAGGTGAAGATGGGGGTCTAGCGTGTGGCCTGTGGCATGAGTGGGCCCGATGTTGTTCATGCTGTAGAGGAGGTTGGTAGGGCTGATGTCATAGTGGCCGACGAGATGTAAGTTGAGGTTGCAAGGGAAATGTATTTGTTGGAGTCTATGGTGAGAGGGGCAATAAAGTTGCAGAAGACTGGATGTGGTCCTGGAGGGGCGAAAGTGCCTCTGATGGTGGTTTTGCTGTCTGTTTGGAGTTAGAAGTTGAAGTGTTCCATGAATGAGGTGATTTTATTTTTATTGATGCAATGGATGGATTTCTTGTGTATGCTGGGGATCCCTCTGCCAGGCTTGTTGATGCGGTCGCAATGGGTGATCTTGTATCCTTCGGGTATTATGGTGGTAATGTCAGGCACAGACGTGGGGTTGAGCCAGGTCTCAGTGAGGAAGAGGATATCGGGTGTGAGGGTGATGAGGTCCCAAATCTCAGTGGTGTGTTTGCATACTGATTGTGTGTTAAGAAGGGTGCATGCAAGTTTGTGTTTGTTTTCAGGTGGTGTCTGTGGTGTTTTCGGGTGGGGCTGGTCAGTAGGTTGAGGTGTGTGCTGAGGCAGGTGAAGTGGTAGTGGGTGCAGGTGAAACATTCTAGAGTTGAGCATGGGTTAGAGTGGTGGCAGTGTTTGTTGCGGCTTCAGGGGTCGAAGGTACAGAGCTTGGCAATGGTGTATCTTCTGTGGCGGGAGGGCCAGGGGTCATGGCACTGGGCACGGTCCAGATGCGGATGGGTGCAGACAGGCTTGCCTCTGACACGCCCGCTGCGTGTGTCTTTTGCACATTTTACCTCGATAAATAAAATTTAAAAAGGACCTAATAAGAAAACCCAATTATAAAAAATCAAAACAAATATAAATATAAATCAGAAAGGGGATTTACTCCCATAGAAGAAATAAATATATGTGTGCGTGTATGAGATAGGGGTTAAAATTCCCTGAAATGATGTGTGTGTACATAAATATTAATATGCATTTATTTATAAATAAGTATAAAAAATGAATTAACTTAGGGCGTACAAGGAAATGTATTCGTGCTGGAATAACACTAAGCTCCTGATCTAAGGACGCATGTCTTCCTCACAGTGACACCAGACTTTCCAAATCTGTGCTCATGCTTGCAATACTTGACAAAGGCATCGCAACCTGAATGTTTACTTGAAGTCCACTAGGCGAGAGTTAAATGTTAGGCCATTTGCATGTTCACTCATACTTGGCTTCACATAGACGAGCTTCCTAATGACACATTCCCATATCTAAAAACTGCTTTTGCTGTGGGCAGTGGTGTAACATAAATGATGGGTTACTTAGAAAATATGTTGAGGCTCCCCTGTCACTACGCAACCATAAGTATGTTACCGATATAAAATATAGTTTTAATAACTCTGGGCATTATTTAGAGTTTGACGGATAGGATACTTTGTCAAAATGTGATGGATAGCCTGTCCACTGTATTACATGGGCTTATAAACGGTGGAAGGACCAGGTTTGTGATGGAGTAGCCAACCGACCAAACTCTAAATTAGGCTCATGCTTCCTGGGACCATTGATTTTTAATGGTAAGTGGATTATGGTATGCTCTCAAGTTCTGAATTCTACATTTAATGATAGGATGGTCCTGGTCTGCTGTTTGTCTCTGGGGCCGCCAGCTTTAATGATAATGAGACTAGGCCTTCTGTTCAGTGTCTAGGGACCATGGTTTTAACGTCGATGAATTTCAAATCTATGTTCTGCTGTTTTCTGGGTTCATCAGGCCTACAGCCATTGTGTATAAAAGCAGTAGATTTCTGGCCAGTGTCTGGAATCACAGTTTTAGTAGCAGGAGAACTTTAGTCTGCTACCAGTGCCTTCATAGTTTTAACCATGTCTTCAGTTCTGGCTTCCTGTCAGTGCTTGGGGACCTCCGCATAAATGATTGTAGGGTGCTGGCATGCATGTTCTCAATATCTTCAGTAATTTGATGCTGGTTTGTTACTAGTGTCTGAACCCTAAGCGTTAATGCTAGTAGGCTTCTGACCTGCTGCCAGAGGCTGAGATTTGTGTTATCCTATCAACGAGGATCTGGTCCTTAAACTGCATAGTAATTTCTGCTTGTGCTTATGAAGCATGTGTAAACATCGTCTATCATTGTGTTGTGATATTGGAGTTCCCAATTTATAAGTTTTGGGATTAGATAGTCAATAAGTAGTGTCTGACCGCTCCATAACTGACAGAAAGGATTAGAATAATCATTAAGGTAACCTTTGTGAAAATGACATCCTTTATTCTCTAACTTACCCCAAATAGGAGCTTACCCCTTCATATTGGTTTTGTGTTTTTATTGTTTAGTCAAGAAAATTAGAAAAGGACATTGATATGTTAGCTTTCCCAGCAGTCTATTAACTCCAGACAAAACATACACATAATATATTATCATCCAGGCAATGGACAACTTAATTTTAACATTTAGTCATTCTTATGTTTACGTCGTGCTACATGCAAGTGCTACCTTTTTTTAACAGCTTAAAATATTAAACCAGTGTTATATCCTAGATGACCTCATCATCGGTCATTCCAGAAAACAAATACATTCTAAAGTAACCTTGCTATTTCAAACCTCCCTCATATATGTATTCTATATTTATTCTTATTATTATATAGTCACTATTGGTAATGGTGCCTACCCAGTAAGAGGTACATAGACTTTACCTTATTAAAGATTCTATCCAATAGGTTGATCACGAGCTACCAAGCTGTCTTGGAGTAGTGTCTTGCACGTTAAAACACTGTGTGCCCAGTTAGGTAAGGCCTTGAAAGCTGATAGCGCAAAAGTAGCATGCAGCCCACCCTCTTGTTAAATAAACAAAGCGGTGCTGCTCCCTGGTAAGAAGTCTGACAATAAATGTATGCCTCAGTGTATGCAGTTTGCTATTCTTTTATTTTTTTCCTTATTTCTTTTTCCTTCTTTATTTCCTTTTTTTAGGTCGAGCCTAGCACAGCGCGCATGCGCTGGGCTCTATGGGAGGCTTATTGTGAGCGTTCAAAACTTCTCAGTGTGGCTTTCACTCCTCCCACACATTCCATTGGCCTTTGCGTGTGGCTTTCAATAATGAAAGCAGGCAAATGGCCAAAGACGGGTGCATGTCCCACCTTTTCTCTGAACGTTCACTCCCATGGCGTTTTGGTCTCGGGAGCGAGCAGCGGCGCGCAGGGTGGCAGCTGCATTCCTCCCTTGTTGTTGTGGATCATGCTACTAATTAACACAGCGCGGTCGGTTTCACGGCCGCGCTTGTTTTACTGGTGATTTTGATGCCTATCTGTGCTCCTCAGATCATGCTACGGAGGGAATCCCCTTTATATGGTCAGTGTCGGCAAATTTGAACATTTGTTTGAAAGCCTTCAACATTTTCAAGCTGTAGGTAGAAGTTTGAAGACACTCTCACATAAATCTCGGAACAAAAAACACAATTTGTAATAATACAGCTACCCTGTATGTAGGCAGGCTTATTTTCAAATTCCATGGGTGTTATTTTATGCCCAGAACTTGAGCTATAATGTACGCAAAAACTTTCTACCATGGTGAAAATGTGTGTTTGTCTGGACATTCCATTCACTTTTTTTCATTTGCGTGATTTAATTACGTTATTTTTGAGACGAGAAAAATCTGTTATTTCCGTGTGTTGTGTTTGCAGCCTTCAGATATCTTTCGCACGCTGCTGCAGCGCGAGAATCATGACTGTGTGTATCGCTTAAAGTAAACTGTTGCTCTTTTGTTGTCAAAAACCTCTGTGGCACTGAAGTGTATTGTGTTTTCATTGTATTTCATAACAACAGCAATGCTCTACAATATTCGTAATATTCATTTTGTCACCAAGAATGGCAAGCTTGTGGGCTGAAAAACTAAAAAAACAAAAAAGTTTTTGTCTGCATTATGCGATTTTGTAGGCGTAAATTGTGCAAAGCATGGTTTTAGCACCTCATTGTAAAATATTGGCTGGAATTCACTTTGCATTACACGGGTGCTCGGACAACAAAAAGCTGCAAAAGTCACTTTGATCAACTCTCCCGCAAAAAATATATTTTCCACACTAAAGCTGATGCAAGCGCAAATAGAAAATGTCCTTGCAGCAGGAGATTGTTTTTGAGCGAGGCGGTGATTCCCTTTCTTTTAAAGGTCTCTGGCAAGCCCCCCCGAGAGCATCGTGCAAACAGTGCCACAGATAGGTGTATAAAGCAAGGAACGTCCCCCTAGAGTTTTGGACTGCTACCCAATGGACCGCTCACGTACCCACACTTACCTGCTACATCATATTTTTTGGCTAGTCTTTCACTTATACGTTCTCTCGTCACATGTTAATGGGGCATGGCTGTGCCTCACTGATTCAAACTGTGAGCACCTCTTTGTATCCTGGAAGCTGACGTTTTGTTTCAATCACTAATTGCGTAAGTTCTAAACAAGGACACATTTGATAGTATTTTAACGTAGCCTACACCCTAATGCAATTTACGTAGGGCTCCTGTCAGTTGGCATATCTGGTTTATTACAGCTCACCCCGTGCGCAGCCTTGGAGTAACACTAACGGCTACTAAAATAAATGCAAAGGGCTACGCCCCTTTAGCCACAGATTACTGCCCCATCCTTCGGCGGTTCCTAACGTGGCTTTCACTCGCTAAGTAACAGATTGCAGTTCCTGACATGCTGTGCTGTCACCAGGAAGCTGTGCGCACTTTGCTGAGTAGCCAGGACTAGGACCTCTCTGTATACCAAATACTCAAATACCTCTCTGTCATGTAAATGTTCTTAAGGAAATTCTCTACCCTCTTTGTATTCAAGCAGCACTTAGCCTTATTTAGGTCCTTGAACTGATGGTTTTGCCTCATCTGTGATCCATTCCTGCCATCATGGCCTCTGATAGCAGGGACTGCTAAATCTGTTTCAGGAGCAAACAAGCATTGGTATATCACAATGCCCCCCCCACCTCCCCACCCCAACAAGGATAATGTGCTGCATAGCTAAACACTTATAAGGTCCTAAAGGCGAGACCTATTGGCTATGCCAATGCTTGTCTTACTTTCCTTCTCTCCTTCCACCTTTCTGTAGCTTTGTTTTTCTATTTCTTTCTTTCACGTTTTTTCTTTCTTCCTTTCTTGCTCCTCCTTTTGGTTTCTTTTCTTCTATTTTCCTCTCCTTTCCTTGTTTGTTCCTTCCTTTTTTTCTTCTTTGCTTCTTTCCCCTCTTTCTTGCCTCTTTGTTTCTTTCCTTCGCTGCAACACTTGTTTCTTACCTTTGCTACCTTCCCTATTCTCTTTCTCGGCTTCTTTCATTTCTCCTTCTCTGCTTAGATCCTTTAATGACTACTTCTCCTTCTCTGTTTTGATGAGTCTATCCTTTCCTTCTCTTCCATCTTTTTTTCCCTTCTCTCCTTTGTCCCTTCTCTCCTAATTTATTTTTCTTCTCTCCTTCGTTCCCCTTTCTTTCCTTCTTAGATTTGTACTTTGTTCTATTCCTCTTTTGTATTTGTGCTTCCTTCGCTAATTCTTTCTTTTCCTTCCTTCCAGCACTTTCTTTTCCTTTCTCTCCTTCCTTCCTCTTCTTGATTAGTTCCTCACCCCCTTTTCACCTTTTTTTACTTCCATACGCTGTTATCTTTCATTTCCTTCTTTCCTTTCTCCCTCCTTCCCTTCTATCCTCCCTCAGTGAGATTGAGAAAACGTTCTTTTTTGCCAGGCAGCACTAATCATATGTAATAAGGGTCAGTAAAGCTAATAGACTGGTATTATGTGAGGTATTACATACACTGCCCTGGTGGTTTCTAACCACAATTACTCCCTACACTTGGCTTTGGGCAAAAAGCCTTTGCCGCGTTCTTCTGGTTCTATGGAGCACTTTCCTTTCCCACAAGGCCTGGACACTCACACCTATGTTTTGCCGATTTCCTGGAAGTCTTTCCTCCTGCTTAAGAGTGCAGAGCACATATCATGAAACTGAAAAACACAGTTCTATTTACTTAATCAGCGTTTTGTTTCTAAATTGGCAATGTAAGGATATGTTACCACGTCATCACTCAACATTTCCAAGGTTATCACTAGATTTAATGGTACTCCCTGTCTATATAGTATCTCTAGCCATTAGGATTTCTCTAAAATATTCCCTCCCTCTGAGGCAGGGTAAACATCAGTTGACAAGAAATGATTCATGCTAATTTTCTGATTTTTGACTACTGCGCATTACGAGCCCCTCAAAATCTTGCGATATACAGAGCGCCTGGAAATTTTTAGCACCTCCAAGTTACTTTCTAACTCTTATAAGGTGCAGTTCTGAAATTCCTCCAGTTTACGAGTAAGGGTTGTCTCAACCTCCCAGACATTGCACTGTTTTCAAATGTGCTGCAACTGCTTTTCCTGGGGTTATCTAATCTTCAAGATCAAGCCACGAGGGTCCTTCTGTTGAATCATTCATTTATATTTATTTGTCTTGTAATGTGCTAGCTTGTGGTCTGCCAGACGACAGCTGCTCAGTTTGTCTGCTCTGGAATTCAGCTAGCACATTAGGTGGTCGGTGATCAGAAAAATCTTTTGCTGGTTCAGCAACCTTCCTCGGCATAGCACCTGCTGGGACAGGATGCAGGACCCCGCTCCACCATACTTGCTGCAGTGCGATGTGGTGGTCGGGATTTCCAAAAGATCCACACCTGCTTCCCTTTAATGGATGAGAGGAAGGCTTTTAGGGCCAGATGGATCACCCAAAGCTATGGAAGACTGACATGGATCTAGCTCTCCACCAGAGACCTCTAATCTGCACCTCTCCCAGATGGCCCCTAGAACTCAGCAGTGGTGTGCCTGTCATCACCATGAACTCTGGGTGGGGAGAGTGGCATTCCACCTGTCAGGTCAGCCACCACTGCTGACCCTGAACTGCCACCTTTGGGATCTGAATGGAGTCAAAAAGGCAGCCCTGATTCTGGGCCCACAGGAATTTGAGGGTCTACCGAAGGGCTCTCATGTGCACCTGGCGTTTGGGATGAGAAGGATACACAAGGCCAGGAGGCAAAGAAATCTCAGAGCCATCCTCACCGAAACCCAGTCTTATTCATTGGGATCATATTTCGAATGTCTTAGACTCACTGCAGCAGAATAAACACATTAAACGCTATAGCTTACAGAATTGCCCCAGTGAATGGGATTCTCTATCCGAGACTCGGGTGGGACTTTGGCTTGCTGATGTTGAAACCCAGTAAATTTGGGAGTTCAGCTGTAATCAGTAGGAGGCCTACAACGGACTGCATCGACCCTGCCTTTAGCAGCCAATTGTCAAAGCATACATGTACCCCTGAAGATGGGCAGCGAGCACCCCTATCATTTTCGTCAATACCTGAGGGGCCACGGTTAGGGGACCACAGTAAAGGGAAAATGTTCCCGGCCCACCTTGAAATACAGGTAACGCCTCTGGAATTTATGGACTATGTGGAATACAGTATATGGAAATACGAGTCCTGCAAGTCCATGGATGCCATGCAGTCTCCTGTGTCCAGAGCTAACTGGATCTGAGCCAGAGTGAGCATTTTGAACCTGTCTGCCTCAGAATAAGTTCATATTTAAGAGGGCACATTTTTTCAGCCTCTATATTTTGATAACCACTCTTGTGGCGAAGCCCAGTTTCTACGGCAAGAACTTGCTGGCCTCCAGCTAACACTTAATCCATGTACCCAACACACCAACTAGGGCACATATTAGACCCTATTTTCTCCAACTGCTCTGATCTGGTTGTTGATCCCCCGACGGCTGTCCCCTGGTCCGACCATCACCTTGTGACCTTTTATATCCCCCTATCCAAACCACTCCCTCAAGTTAGAACAGTACCTATTGCCACTCACAGGAAATGGTCCAAATTTAACGCTGAAAGCTTTACTCGGGCTCTACAATTGAACCAACCCTCCCTAGGTAAGGACATTAATGAGGCAAGTAGAGTAGCTGATAAACGGATTACTGTAGCACTGGATGCAGTTGCTCCATGGACATCCAGCGCCCCCCGCAGACGTACGAAATCTGCACCTTGTTTTAATGAAACCTTGAGGATGGCTAAGCAATCTTGCAAACGCTTAGAACGTAAATGGAGGACAGACTTTTCGGAGATAAACAAGGCTGCCTACAAGATGAACTTAAAACACTATCACTCCCTTATCAAGAAGACACGTGCTGCATTCTACAATGATAGGATTGAGCAAGCAGATAATTCCACCAAAGAACTTTTTGCTATTCTCAAGGACCTATCATCTCTAGAGAGAACAGTGACTCCAGCCTCCAGTTCGCAGGAGTCATGTAACGAAATTGCCGACTTTTTTGCTGCGAAGGTATCAAAAATCTATGACGCCTTCCCGGATGTGGCTCACAATGGCACTGATTGTCTAACCTCACGGATCCCGGAGTGGGGGGATAACTGTCTTTCAGAATTCTCCCTTCCCTCCCTAGAAGATCTGAAAAAGATAGCCTTAAGCATTAAATCGGGCTCCCCGTCAGACCCAACAACGCCTAAAGTCATCAGCGTAGGGCTAGAGAGTATAATTCCCTGTGTGCAGCAGCTGTTGGAAACCTCCTTTCAAACTTGGAGGGTACCTGACACGTGGAAGCAAGCTATTGTTCTCCCCCTGAAAAAAACCCCTCAGCAGACATGAATCTACTGGAGAACCTGAGACCTGTCTCACTGCTCCCTTATTGTTCAAAAATAGCAGAAAAGGTGGCTAACACACAACTGGTGGCACACATCAACCAACACAATCTATTTCACCCGTCCCAATCAGGTTTTAGAGCATCCCACTCAACGGAGTCTGCCTTACTCTTTGCAACAGAGACAGTACGCATGCGGGTGGATGAAGGCCTGACGACGGCACTGGTCCTACTGGACCTTAGTGCAGCGTTTGACACAGTATCCCACACAATCCTCCTACACCGTCTCAGATTAGGAGGACTGGGCGGTGCTGCCTTGAAGTGGATGACCTCCTACTTACAGGATCGCAGTTTCCGAGTTACTCAACCTCCACACACCTCCAAAAGCATTGCTTTATCTCAGGGGGTGCCTCAGGGATCAATTTTGAGCCCCACCCTCTTCAATCTTTACGTCTCCCTCTTAGCGGAGATTGTGGAGAACCATGGGGTCACCATCGTATCATATGCAGACGATACGCAGCTAGTGGTCACTCTCTCTCCTAATTCAGTAAAGGCAGCTAACAATTTTGCAGACTGCCTAAAGGACCTTGCGTCCTGGATGACAAGCAATTGCCTGAAACTGAATGGCAACAAAACCGAGATCCTGGTAGTAGGGAAATCTCCATCGATCTGGTCTTCAGCCTGGTGGCCAACAACTCTAGGTCCTGTCCCCAGCCCCAAAACAGAGGTGAAAAACTTAGGAGTCTGGCTGGATTCTACTCTCTCCTTCGAAACTCAGACCAGGAAAGTTGCAGGCAAGTGCTTCGGAATCCTGAAAATGCTGAGGAAAACCTTGGACATTTTGCCTCATTCCGCTAGGAAAACCCTGGTTCATGCCCTTGTGACATCTCAACTGGATTGTGGTAATGTGCTATATCTAGGCACAACAATAAAATGTCTCCACAGATTACAATGCATACAGAACGCAGCAGCACGCCTGGTTCTGAATCTACCCAGGAAAGCTTCCTCTAAGAAAGCACTTGTGACCTTACACTGGCTACCTATAGCTAAGAGGATTCTCTTTAAGGCCCTCTGTGTTTGCCACCGCACCTTACAGAATAAAGGCCCCCTCTACCTGCGGGACCTCCTCACTCCTTACAGCCCAGGACGACATCTCAGATCCACCGGGACTCACCTGGTTAGAGTTCCCAAGATTAAAAAAGCACTTATGGGCGCTCAATCTTATAGCTTTCTGGCAGCGAAAAAGTGGAATGCGCTTCCTTTGGCTCTCCGTGCGGAACCGTCCGAGAACCTCTTTTGGAAAAGACTAAAAACTTGGCTTTTTCAACTATAAGATCTGCCACTTTCTCCTCCACATTTCCTGTTTCCTCTTTGACCCCCTTTTCTGCGCTGTTTACCCTTGGTTTGGTCTAAATAGCAGCCTCAGCGCGGGGGGACACCAGCTGGTGTAACCATGCGCTTTATAAGTGTCATTATTATTTTGTTATTATTAAAGATACGGGCACAACAGAGCTACATACAGCACTCTGAGTAGTAGACTTTGGCGATTCTCTGTAGAAATAGAGAATGATTTACATACAGATGAAACTCCAAGTAGGTAATCATTTATTTCCTCTCCTACTGTTACCTCCTCTCTACACTGTAAGCTTGAAAATCATTGATGTTACAAAGGACAACATATATTGTTTTCAACAGCAATGCAAAAAATGGCTGCCCCAATGAGATCCGATTTGTAAGGTAATCCTTCAGCCCTCGCTCCTTTCTTGTTTCTAATAAAGTTTGATAGCTATCCACTGAAATCAATCATTGTTCCCTTCTTCTTACAGCCATGGACCTTTGATTTCCTATCTGCTAATATTACAACCAGTTAGTGATCACAATTGGGGTTGCCACATTAGCACATTGATTCACACCTTTTAAAGCAATGGGCACTAATCCTGCTCCATTCTTGATTTACTGATTGGAATTACCAAGTCCAAGAACAGAAGAAACACATGAAACATTATGGGTTGAAATGCGTTGACACTACCACCAGAGGAGGGGTGTAAAGGGAATCAGGGAATGAGTGAGAAACAACACAACATCCTGAAAATCTTTCTCTGTCTTTGAGAATCTTCTTGTCCAACAACCAAGCCGCAGGGAGACATTAGGGTCTTTTGACCATTGAACTGTATTATTCTTTTCTGTTCCAAGTATATACAAAGTGATCATGGACCTAAAATCTTCCAATTAATTCTTGATTCATTCTAGATGCTAGTGGATTAATTAATATCTACATACATTCAGAATTATTCTCACAGAGTGCTCATCTTTTCACTGGTGACAGTTTTTCTTCCACCTCATGTTTTATGTTGCATATACATGGACATATACCATGAATCATGAACAATGTATGAAAAGAAAAAGAAGCTGCATTCTTTGCAATCTGTGGAACTTCTTGTTGAGTTACTGTAGCGTTCCAGATAAATGCAAATTGGTAGCTAGGGAGACATCCTGCCTTGTGGGCTGATTGTCTTAGAGATCCAACCCCTTTCCAGCAGTGCCGTGCCCTTATGAAGACACTTGGTCTTCTGCTTCTGTATGGTCATCAGGCCTCCTTGGTTACTTGAATTGTGTAAATGGGGGTACATGATCCCATATATAATATTTATTATGCATTATGTGTCATTCTCAATGACAGCAGACTAAGCATTGTTTTGGACATTAAAGCAGGATGGAGTAATCAGGAATACTATGAGGGATGGAGGGAATCGAAGGGGCCAGCTCAGCTTCAGGAATGCTAGGAGGGATATGATGGCTCTTACATAGTTGGAGATGGCATTTCAGTGGACAGGTTCGAGGAGGCAGAGGGATCAGAATCTGGAGGCTGCACATGGAGGTGTTGAAGAAGGGTTTTGTTGACAGACTTATTCTTCAAGCTACTTGCAAACTGAAATTAAGCACTGTAAGTTGTTATAGTGTAACCCATTGTTCTCCTGTGGGAGAGCCAGTCTTGCCGCAATTAAAAACGACTTTGGAGATTTTTTGTCAGGACATGTAAAACATGTATACATGCCCTACTTTTTAAATACCATTTACCCTGCCTTGTGGGCATTTAGGGCCTACTTTAGGGGTGATTTATAAGTATTATAAAGGAAGATTTAGGCCTTGCAAAAGGTTTGTTTTGCTAAGTCAAAATGCAAGTTGTTTAACTCCTTGCATGCGTCGGACGGCCCCCGGCCATCCTACGTCACGGTGGGCGTGTGCGTCGGACGGCCGGGAGCCGTCCGATCTGCGCACGCGTGGAATTTTCCCGCACCGCGGGGAAATTCCGGCCGTGCCCAAGGGGTTAAAACTGCACACCCAGGCTGCAGTGGCATGCCTGGAGACATGTTTCACAGTCCTACTGTAGTGGGAGGCACAATGACTGCTGCAGCCCACTAGTAGCATTTAAGTTACAGGTGCTGAGAACATGCGGTACCATTTACTGGGGACGCATAAGTAAATTAAATGTACTAAAAAATAGTATGCCAATTCTAAAATGTTTAGAGAGAAGAGCACAAGCACTTTACCGCTGGTTTACAGGAGTAAAGTACTCCGAGTCCCATGGCCAGCAAAAACGAGTTCAGCAAAAAAATGGAAAACATCTGGTGGAATACCATGCAAAAGATGGTCATTTACAACACTATCCCATGTCAGATATTGGGTGCACACCCCAAGACACAGGAGTGAAGATGAACTGACAAGTATGGTAATGGGATACATATTTGTGTAGTCATATGCATTATGTTTGTAGGATGCCAAGTACAGCAGTATATACAGTGAGTAGAGAACCATGGAGGGCAGCAACATCTAGTGGAGTTGTTGGAGTGTGCTGGAATTACTAGAAGGCTAAAGGTATTAGTCAGAAAGTTACTAGGAGACACAGCTAACTGCCGTACCTGCACTGTACAATGTAGTAAGTGTTTTAAGTAGAGGGGAATGAGCTACGGTATCAAGCAAAATTGAGAAGTGGAATATTGGAGGATACACAATACAGAGGATTTTCAAAATGTCCGTGTAAAAGTATTTGGTGGGTCTATTTACTACATCAAGTTTGTTTCCAACACTGAAGTGCTTCGAAACATGAGCTTTTTTTTAAAGCAGCATTTATAAAAAAATATAATATTTAAGATAGTATCTGGAAAACAGGTTGGTAGTTGAAGAGGGATTGAGATTGGCAGTAGATTTGCATGACTATTTTTCACAATATCAAGATAAGTAATATCGACCTGCACACATATTGAGTACCACTATATTGTTGAGTTAAATATATGGAATGATAGATGTACTATTCTTAACTCTTCATCTACTTAACTTGATATAGTAGTAGTCACTATTTTTTTTTAACACAAACTTTATTGGGTTTTTTAATGTTCAATACACTCCAATATTATTCATCGATTAAACAGTTGGTAATTTCACATAATTTCTGCATGTTTAGAATTGCATCCCCCCATTTGGGCAATCAGGGACAATGATACTCCCTATATCATTATTGGAGAGGGGGAGGCATTGGACTTTTCCATTACCATCTCTCCTCAATTCACGCTGGGCAGAATATTGGTCTATAGACCTCCGGGCCCCGCTGGCGCCTTTCTCAAAGCACTGGATGATATCATCATTCCCCGTGCGCTTCACTTCTCTCATTTCCTATTTCTTGGTGATCTGAATATTCATTTAGACTGCGCTGAGGACGGGGAAACGCAGGAGTTCCTTGACTCTCTACACCTAGCCCAGCTCTACCAATGGGTCACTTCCCCCACACATTGCGGAGGACATATCCTGGACCCAATATGTTCAAACTTCCCTATTTCCGCCAAAACGCCCCTGCAAGTTACCTGGACTGATCACACTGTAATTTTATTTTCGTGGACTTTAAAGAATTTCCACTTCTCGCAAAGACCCTGTCAGAGCAGACAGTCCTATAAAATTGACCCAGCTGCTTTCAGCTTGGCTCTGGCAGGGTCGCGACCAGCCTTGGCTATGGATTTGGAGGGAGCTTTAGAGAATTTCACCAGCTGGATTGCTCAGGCGGTCGAGCTTCTCTCCCGCCCCCCTACCTCCCAGGCGAGCCAGAGACTCCCCCTCGAAACCCTGGTTTTCCGAGGAGCTTAAAATACAGAAACGTTCCTGCAAAAAATTAGAACGGGGCTGGAGACTAACTTACTGTCCCCTGGCAAAAGCATCATTGAGGAAAGCACAGAAACTGTATTATGCAGCTATACTGCAAGCTAAGAGCCTGTACTATGCAGAGAGAATCGCTCATTCGAAAAATAATGCCAAAGAAATCTACTCCATAGTGCAGAGTTTCTTGGCTCCTAATGCTGAGACTACTACCCTTCCTAACTCGGACGCCTGGTGTGAGAAACTGTCGAGTTTTTTTATCGACAAGATTCAGGTGATCCAGGAAAACTTCAGAACCACTACGACTGCTCCAGCCGGGAGATTTGCCCTTACAGCTCCGTTATCGGGTTCACACAGACAACCTGTCATGTCAGCATTCTCACCTATTGCCTCGCAAGATTCCCTGGTAATTTTAAAATCACTCAAATCTGGCTCCCCGTCAGATCCCTGTTTAGCCAGGCTGCTAGCATCAGTTGGGGAGGCAGTTAATCCAGAGGTCATTACTCTGATTAATATGTCCCTGCAGACAGCCATTGTTCCTCCAAGGTGGAAGCAGGCCAAACTTTTGCCTTTGCTAAAAAAGCCTTCCCTGGATCCTTTGATCCCAGCTAGCTAGCCGATCTCCCTGCTTCCGGCCGTGGATAAAGTTTGTGAGAAGGCGGTAAATAAGCAATTTACTAACTTTGTGGAAGATTTTGGCTTGCTTCATCCAGCTCAATCAGGGTTCAGAGCCAGCTATAGTACTGAGACGGCCCTGGTCGAAATCACGGAGGCAATCAGAGAGTGTTTGGACGCTGGCGGCAGAGCGGCCCTAATTTTATTGGACCTCTCTGCGGCCTTTGCTACCGTTCCTCACTCTTTGCTTTTGGCCCGTCTTTCAGACATCGGTGTGACAGGATCTGTCTGGAACTGGTTTAGATCATTTCTGGAAGAAAGAACGCAGCAGGTTTGGATGCCCCCGTCTTCCTCTGCTCCTCAATCTGTGTCCACTGGAGTACCGCAGGGCTCTACCCTGAGTCCCCTCCTTTTTAATATATATATGACCCCACTGATTTATTTGGCGGAGGAGATGGGCGCCAAGATCATCGCCTACGCCGATGATACCCAGCTCCTCTTCACTTGGAGTAAAAATGACTCATCCCCAGCTCAAGCTAGAGCCTGTCTTTCGGCCGTTTTTCAATGGCTCCTTGCTGCGCAGCTCAAGTGCAATGAGGATAAGTCCGAAATCCTCTTGTACGGGACATTTCCCTCTCAGTTTAAGGAATCACTCTGGCCGGCAGAATATCCTCTACCCAATTCTGAAGGCCAGCCAGTGAAAAATTTAGGGATCTGGTTTAATGAAGATCTTAGGTTCACCACCCAGATCAAAAAGCTAGCAGGACAATGCTTCGGTACCCTAAGATCACTTAGGAAATTTCTTCCTTTTCTGCCAAGGGCGGCCAAGGAAATGGTCACCCGCGCCCTGATATTGTCGCGGATTGATTACGCGAACGCCCTTTATGTTGGCCTACCTGGGTATCAGTTGAGGAAACTGCAGGTAATACAGAACACTGCAGCAAGGTCTCTACTGAACATCCCAGGAAGATCAAGCATAAAGCAACATCTGCATGATCTTCACTGGCTGCCGGTGGCTGAAAGGGTTAGGTTCAAGGCCCTTACCCTGGCGTACCATTCCGGCCCAGTATATCTCAGGAATCGGTTTAAGTTCTATGTGCCCCTTAGACAACTGCGCTCTGCGGCACAGTTTCTGGCGGTGATTCCGCGCTTTCGCCTCGTGAGAATGGGCGGTAGCTCCCTGGCCTATAAGGCAGCAGTGGCCTGGAACGCACCCCCTCTTGAACTTCGCTGCACACAAGACGCAAAGCTTTTCAGGAAACGGCTGAAAACGCTGCTTTTCGTATTATCTCCTTAGTTGACCCTCAGCTCACTTGCAAGGTACCTCGCTGGGACACTCTTGAGTAGCCGTGCAAGATATAAATGCATATAACATAACATAACAATATAATGCACATTCTCGCAAATCATTGTATTGACAATATATATTTATAATAATTGAACTTTAACCCATCAACTCTCCCCCTCCTCCCCTAACCCACCCTAACCCTGGGCTCTGGCTACATATACCTAAAGAAACCATGTGCTTGTCTCCTTCCATAATCATTGTCAGGTTAGTACTTTGATTCGTGCAAGGGTCCCTCCCTCCCACTTCCATTGCAAGGTATTCTTATAAATCCTGGGCATGTCACTGATTACTGCGTGCTTAGAGCCTCGGGAATGTCGTCCATGTTACCACATTTCAGGGCTTCTAGCATTATGTCCCATTCTAGTGAGATTGGGTTCTTACGGAGACCTCTAGCCTCCTCTCTACGCAAGGCTGCGCTTTCAGCCCCGGCCCATCTGATCAGTTCGCTGTGCCATGTGTGTAATGTCGGAGATTTGGCTGACTTCCAACGCATAGTAATGGATCTTTTAGCTACCAACAATGCCAGATCCAAGAAGCGCAGTTGTACTTTGTATGTTTTCCTGCGTCTGTGGAGGCCCAACAAGCACTCCAGCGCCGTGTCCCCTATGGAGAGGTGTGTAGCTTCTTCAACTATTCGTTTGACCCCGCCCCAAAACTCCCCAAGTCGCGGGCACGCCCATAGCATATGAAGCAGGTCAGCCTCTGGCAATTTGCATCTGGGGCATTGGTGGGCAGTGGCTGGGTACTTCTTTTGTAATCTACGTGGGGTCAGATAAGCTCTATGTATAATCATGTATGGTATAAACTTGAATTTTGCATTTCGAGGTATCCTCCTGGGGTGTTCCAAGATATCCGCCCATTTCTTGTCTGTGAGATCCCGTCCCACGTCCGCCACCCATTGCGACCGGAGAGTGTCGAGGGGGAGTTTCACATGTACCCGGATGCTTAAATATAACCACTTAATGAGGTGGCTCTCCTGTCCCATATAACATAGGGACTTAACCAGTTCATGCGTCTGTGGCTCCTCCCGGTTGGGGGACCATTGCTTTTTAAAATATTGTATTAGCGCTGCATGTGTCATGTATAGTGTGTTGGGGGCTCCAGTTTTCTGTACAAAGTTATCGTGGTCCATGAGCATCTCCGCATCAAAGAGTGCCCCAATCGTGTCCACCCCGGCGTCTAGCCATGGTCCAAGTGCTTGCTTTGTCAGCCTACCGCTTGCCAATGGTATCCCCACTAACGGAATATTACTTGCATAAGGACCACAGCTGGATGTATATTTTAGAGCTTTCTTCCAGCACTCTCTTTGCGGTATACAACAATGGTGGTATTGTCGGTGGAAGTTTACTATGGGGCAACAGTAGAGTATGGAGCAGCCCCTGCTCAATGTGGCACATAGTGTATCCAATCTCCGGTAAGTTACGTCCCGCCATCCAGTAGGACAGCCACTGTAATTGACACGAGTAGTAATAAGTTCTAAAATCCGGTGCTCCCAGTCCGCCCCCTCTGGTGTCTATCTGCAGTTTCTTAAGGCTTATTTTGCGGCGGCCTGATCCCCAGATAAGCTCCAGTAGGATAGTATCCAGTGTACTAAAAATAGTCGGAGGTACCGTCATCGGCAGATTCGTAAAATAATATAAAAGACGTGGGAGTACTACCATCTTAGATACTGCTACTTGGCCCATGGCGGAGAGAGGCAGTGTGGTCCAGAAGGCCACCTGAGATCGTATACCCCTGATAGCCTTGTTTAGGTTACCTTCCAGCATGTCCGCTTGTGAGCGATATATGTTGATGCCCAGATATTTGAAGGTGTGTTGGGCTGTTGATAGTATTAGACTCCCGAAGGTAACATTCCCCGGGTGTGGGTGTTCATGGAAGAAGAAGGCGTTTGATTTAGATTCATTGATTGCTAAGCCGGAGATTCTTTCAAAATCGGCAAAAATTCTCGGGATTGGGTCCAGGCCCCCCAGGAGATCTGTCGCATAAATAATTAAATCATCCGCATACGCCGATACCAAATGAGTGGGGGTATACCACACTGGGAGGCCTCCAGCCGTAGCCGGAGTGCTAGTGGTTCCGGTGCCAGGACGAACAGTATTGGGGACAAGGGGCACCCCTGGCGCGTGCCTCTGTGGACCTGATATTCTCGTGAGATATTCTTACCGGATCTGACCCTTGCTGTTGGGGCTTCGTACAATAAACGCACCCATTTTAAATATTCGGGGGGAAGGCCAAAGCGTGCTATGGCTGTGTACATATAATACCACGATAGCGTATCGAACGCTTGTTTCATGTCTAATGCGATGCAGCCTGCTCGCTGGTGGCGAGTCAGGTCCGTTGCCATTATATGGTGTAACCTACGTATGTTTAGTGACGTGCTCCGTGCCGGTATAAATCCACAATGATCAACGTGAATTAACCTGTTTAAGTATGGTTGTATTCGATTTGCCAGGATTTTGCTTAAGATTTTGTATTCTGTGGGTAATAGTGACAGGGGGCGATAGCCCGACATGTCAGCCGGGTCCCTTCCTGGTTTTGGCAATGATATCACTAAAACAAAGGGGGCCCCTGAGGGCGGATAGTAGGCAGGTCGGACAGGGGAACAAGAACCAATAACAGTCAAAAAGAACCCAACCTGTCAAAAGATAATATAGGAGTGCTCGTAAAGTCACTAAAAAATTTGGTTTTCGGGAGCCTGCTGCCCCGCCCGCCGCAGGAGGACTTTGGCTGCCGCGCTCGTCATTGATGCTAAGATGAGATTTGGATTGATTTGAATATGCGCCTGTGAGGGCCCCGACCCACGGATACGGGACCCGAGTTTCCTTGTATTTTATACCTGTTAATTGCTGGAGCCTGAGGAGCCCACCCGCCCGCTGTACCTACAATACCGTATTGGTCCAGTATGTTGAGCTGGTCTCAACTAACTTCCCTTAGTACAGTCTATTTATCTGGATGCCCCACACTAAGGTGTTTCTTTCTTTGTCTCCCACATTTGACCTGGTCGCCCTGATGAAGGTGTGACCCACATTGGGTTAGACACCGAAACGTGCGTTGGCGCTGGAGAACTTCGTGCCTCCATATATATTTTTACCACCTACTACTGAGAGGACGCACAATAGTTTTTTGTTAATATTGATTCCTTGCATAGGACCCTAAACTGCGTTGGATCTTTGACCACGTTTCCTACGACGAATTGCTCTTGAGTGGTTAGAGTGTATGAGTATGTGTGTATTTGCGGATGTGAGTTTGTTCTGAATGTATGAATGTGGGACCCTATCTATATGTTCTGTTTGCACTAATGAAATCATGTTATATGTTATTGTTTGCAAACCCTGACAAAATATTGTAAACACCAAGAACAATAAAAGAAATATATATATTTTCTCCTAAAAAAATCTTTTTTACTCTTTTGGGGGAATCTGTTTTGTTAGCCTAGCGATGTTCTAATTTTTTAGTGACTTTACGAGCACTCCTATATTATCTTTAGACAGGTTGGGTTCTTTTTGACTGTTTTTGGCAACGATATCACCAGTGCTTGAACAGTGGTGTGAGGGAGGTGTCCCAACTCAAGTGACGTGTTAAATACTTCCTCTAATTGGGGTACTAGTATCTCCGAATAAGCCTCATAGAACTCCACCGGGAGGCCATACAACCCCGGCGCCTTATTGCATGCAAGCCCGCGTATGGCTGCCTTAATTTCTATTCTAGTGATGGGTCCTGTCAGCGTGTCCTGCATGCCCTCAGGTACCTGCGGATATGGTAAATCCATAAGAAAATCATCAAAATAGGAGTCATCTAGTTGCAGTGGTCTACTATATAATGTCTCATAATATGTGCTAAAGGCCTCGTTAATGTCATACTGCTTAGATGCTGCACCTCCACCAGGTAAATTAACGTGGCTAATGATGGTAGTGGGTGGGTCATTTCTTAATAATTTTGCTAATAAAGTGCCCGATTTATCCGCGTCTGAGTGTTTGATTTGAGTGTATGAGCTGTAGTCGATCAGCCTGAGTGTTTCTAACAGTTCTGCGTGTTGAATACGTGCCTCCTGTAATAGAGGCTGTTTAGTGGTGTCATGTAGCGCCTCTCGCTCAAGTACTGTCATCTTGTCCTCTACTGCTTTCAGGTTTCTATGCACCTCCTGCCTCGCACCCACCGTGGCGCCAATTGCCGTCCCCCTTCAACGCATCACATTGTTTGCTAGCTACCGTGCCTCGCAGGGGAGGGTGTGATCGATCAAGGCCGATGTCCATAACAGCATTACAGTCTCCCCCTATTATCCATGGGTATGCCTCCCATCCAGCTAGTATCGAGTTCAGACCCAGGAAGTATTTGCTTTGATCAATGTTCGGGGCATACACGTTTCCCAGGATTACAGACACTCCATCTAATGTGTCACGCAAAAAAATGAATCTGCCCTGCGTGTCCACCCTTTTGTCCAGTATAACAAATGGAACCCCCCCTCTTATCCAAATTGTCACCCCCCTGGCAAAGGCCGAATAATTAGAGATTAACTGATCTCTCCATTTCTTCCGCATCTTCGCGGTTTCGGCCTCCGTCAGGTGAGGCTCCTGGAGGAAGACTACATGCGCCTTACGGCGCAGCAAGTGTGCATGCACCCTATGTCGCTTATACACTGATCCTAAGCCACGGACGTGCCATGTAATGAAATTATATGTGTCCAGGTTGTACATTATTCCCTGACTGCGCCTGATGTTTCCTGAAAGAGGGACCACTGTCTCCGACGGGAGCTAGTAGTTGCATCGTACCAGAGCCTCTGAACCCGTGTTAACCTAAATACCAGGCCTTGCCTGTAAACTAAACAAGGCCAAACCAAACATAACACACATTTAACCGTTACTTTGTAAACATTAGCATTCGCAAAGGGCCGGTAGCCATAACCGACATGTGAGAGATCACACATTCAAGAGCTCCTCCGAGCCCGAGCAAGGAATGAACAATTATAAGAAGCCATGAAATCACCCAAGAATCCGAGCAAAGGATATAATCGTCTTGTAGTCTTCGTGCCTTCACCGCACTGAACCATGGCATTAGCTGGGATTGGGGAGAATATAAAGGACCTACAGACCCAGCAGGTCATCGGCCGTTTGTGGCGTCACAGAGGGGAATAGTGTCAGGCTGCCCTCTGAGCCGGAGCGCACCGTGCTAGTCTCAGATGATTCCGAATCTCGTCTGGAAGCCTTGTCTCTGAAAGTGGTCGCAGCCACCAAAGCCAATTCCCTGCTTCTCTGTGCCTGCTCCTGGGTGGGACGCGGAGACGCTGAGGCACCAGTGGTCTCAGCAGTCCGTTGCAATCGTCGGTCCCGAGAGCCCCCAGGACTATGCAACGGTCTCAGGAGAGTCTTACCAGATACTTGTGTGGGGTCCATGACTTCAATCCACTCCTCTACATCCTCCGGGCTCTCAAAGAAGTATGTTTTTTGGTCATAGATTATCTTTAGGCATGCAGGAAACAATGCGCATTTAAGGTTCATAGTGCGCAACTTTTTCTTTACGCCTGATAGAAGGATCGCCGATGCTGGACCATTAGCGTATAGTCGGAGTATAGTGATATGTTACAGTTCTGAAATTGAATCTGCGGTTTCTCACATGCCTTTTGGAGAAGAGTATCACGGTCCCTGTAGTTGAGGATTCTCACTATCAGAGGTCTCGGCGGTGCCCCCACCCTCGGTCGTCCTGTGGGGATCCGGTGCGCCCTCTCAATGCAAAAGAAGTCCGAAAGGCCCTCGGGGGCCACATATGTGCGGAACCAATGCTCCATGAAGGTGGTTGCGGCTGACCCCTTGCTGCGCTCCGGCAATCCAATTACGCGTATATTGTTGCGTCTTGCTCTGCCCTCCGCATCCTCCACCCTGTCCATGAGACCAGTAACTTGCTTCTGGAGAGATTGGAGTTGTTTCGCATTGTCTTTATGCTGAGGCAATATCTCTCCCAGGGTTGAGCCGTGGTCTTTCACCTTGGTAGCTAACTTGTCATGGTCCGCCTTGAGTAGCGTGAGGCCAGTGGTGAGGGTGCCCATTTGCTGCTCTATTGCTTTTCTGGACTCCCTGACCTCGCAGAGTATCAGGTCCAGTTTGTCCTGTGCCCCAGTTTCGTTCGTGGGCGGGACATAGTTAGGTGATTGCGTGGTTGTATTGGGGTCCCGTACATCCATGTCATTTGAGGTATGAGCGGTTGTCTCCTGCGGCTTTCCTTTTGGGCAGCCCATGGCCTTCGATGTATGTTCTCCGTCACTCACCACCCTCCCAGCACGCAGTAGTCCTGAGCCGTACAGGAGGCCACTGGCCCTGATCAGGTCTCCTCTGTGGTCGCAGCGTCTGGTATGAGTGACTCTGGCTGCGCAATAGAATTAGGGTGGAGGGAGCGGAGGGGGTGGGCAGCACGATTTGTGGTGCCCAGGCTCAGGTCGTTCAGTGTCGCACCCCCAGCCAGGTAAAATGATGCCGGCGCAAAGAGATGCCTATCCAGGCCATCCCCAGCAACACCGGCAACACCGGGATGATGGGTGGGCCCCCACCGATCCACAGGAGGGGGGGTGGAGGTTTCTGGGGGAGGATTACAGTGAATTTTGCACAGTGGTGGTACTTGTGTCTTTGTACAGAACCCTCACGCATAATCAGAGGGTGGGCCGGTCTCTCAGCCGGCGTGTGCCCACCAAGTCACTGTTGGTCCTTGCCACCATCCAGGAGGGAATACGCACAGGGGGAGCACTAAACGTACTCCGTGGTGCAGGCAGGGTCCCGATGCGAGCTGCGCCCCAGTCCGCGCTCCGCGTATAGGAATGCACCCTTTTCAGTTCTGGCCGGGGGGGGGGTGGGGATTCCCTCTAGTGTCGCAGTTCCGGCCGGTCCCGGGTGCCGCTGTAGGCCGCGCTTCACAGGGTTTAGGTCTGGGCCTCGGATTATCGCCGCAGCTCCTCACTGTTCTTGTCATCGATCATCGGACCCCCAGCGTACTCTGTCCAGGCGATCTCCGTCTAACAGGCGTCGGCGCAGAACATCGCTCGGGTCCCGCTGTCTTCCACCGTCGCCACACGGCCACTCCCCAGTGACCCGCCACCGTAGAGGCCGTGGCTCTGAGTTCGCTTTTGTGACGGGAATCAGTGCGTCTTCGGCACCAGGATGTTTGCTGCTCAGTGTTCTCGGCTCCCTGCCCTCTTGGCACGGCTCGCTAGGGCCGGATTCTGCAATGGCACAGGAGAACTGTGCTCGGGCTCCGGAACTCGCTCAGTTCACGTCCGCTATGATCGGCGGCTAGCCACGCCCCTAGTAGTAGTCACTATTGTGGAGTCCCACCTGTTGCAGGTCGATATTTCCACCACAATACTGTGACCCTTGCTATTTGTCTTGCTAATGCAGAATGACAGCAGTTAGCAAAAGTGCCAGAGAGGGCCACCGATCCCTTGGTGCACAGGATCGGTTGGTGGTTCTAAGCATGAGAATAAACTGCAGTGGTAATGGTTGTGTAAAATATTAAGAGGGCAGTGCAAGTGGAAAGAGAAGAGATTTTAATTCTGCCGGAGTGAGTTGGAATGAGGGTGATGTGCATCTGATATTTTAGATTAGATGCATCAGAAAAGAAAAATGCAGTGGTAGGAGTAATTAAACTAATTCAGTGTAGTGTAACCACACGGAGTTACCCAAAAATTCCACAAGATTACGCTGAATTATGTGAAAAGAGTAATGCTGCATTAAGGGCTATTTTATTTTAGCAAAAATGCCTCTTGCATCCTTAATGGATGCTAGGATGCATTTTACACTACGAAATAACGGTAAATGCACCAGAACAGAATAGCAGATGCTCACTAAATGTGCACTTGGGGTAGGATTTTCACCCAACTTTCTCCCATCATTTAGTGCTATTTTATTTTCTTAGCACTAAATACAACGGACCATAAATAGCAGCTAAATGTAGTCTCGAGGTATAATTTTTCTCCCCCAAAATTATTCTCAATTACGCAAGCTGGCTTAATCACATTATTATCGGTAATTCTGCGTCAAAAAGTAATGCAAAATTACAGAAATTGCCCTGATTACTTCAGCGTAATTAAAAATTCTGCCCAGGACTAGTAAAATGCAGAGATTCTTGATTCAGAGCTGGCTGAGTGGGTAAGGAGAAAAACAGGAGTTGATTATTCAGGCTAGTCTTTGGGGATTGGGATATGACCGTTAAGAAGAGATGGTGCTTTGGAAGTAATGTGCTTTTACAGTTTCAAGTGCAATGCTTAAGGTATTAAGGGCCTCTTTATAGTCATTAAATTTGTCTGTTCAGGATACGTATCTTCCTACGTTTGTGGGAAGTTGGAGAGAAGCCATGTAAAGAGTATTTGTTGTTAGTTTTGCAGGTTGAGGATATTTAAGAATTAATAGTTGGGGGGGTGGCCTAACAAGATGGCTGTACGGATGCAAGCCTATTGTGCTCCATTGCCATACAGAATAATTCTGCAACTTCCTGCCCATACAATCCTTTTCGCAGCTTACCGGAGAAGGCAGACCTGCACCACTGAACGAGAAAAGCAGCAGGAGTGAGGCTTTGGCCGAGACTACCTAGGTGAGGTGGATGGACACCCTGCTCTGGGTCCCGAGACTGTGACAAAAGCAGCTTCTCATCCATAGTGAGGGGTGGCTGGGGAAATTGAGCCTGCTTCCTAGAGACTCTCCCCAGTGCCTGAAGGGGCAGAGACTCGCGGCGGCTGCCCTGGTGGTGTCCAGTGATGCCACGCAGTCCCCACGGAGCCTGGTGAGTAGCTGGTGAGTAGTGGCGGCAGCTGTCTTTGATTGGGCTCCGGCATCAGCAACTTGCCAACGGGTAATGTGGGGCTGGGCCTGCTGCGGACAACAGGGATGTGAGAAAACCTTGCAGTGCTCATGACTGGGTATCCCCCATATCTCAAACAGGGGGAATTGCTGGATTGACTTCCCCATCGGGTCCTGCTAGTTGACGTGAAATAGAAGGCCGTCGCTCAGAATGCTACATATGACGGAGAGAGAGAGGGGTGAGGAGATACAAATACAGGCAGGTGCAAGGAGACTGGAGGATCAGGTCCGTGGGGGTTTGGTAGGACCTGGCTTGAAGACGGGCTGCAGAACTTGGACCTACCATATCAGTCTCCATTTGGGGACAGACTGAGACCAGGCTATAAGGAGCACAAGGTGACTGACCTGTCCAAGGGAGTTTCACAATGGAGGAGTGGTAAACTGTGTTGGCTTGCTGGTTGTATGAGTGACTCTCCCTTGGCCCTGCAACTTTGACCATAAAGGACCCTTGGAGGGGTTGGGGGGTGTCTGGGCCTCGAGGCCAGAGACCCAAACTGTGATACAAGGGGCATTGCGGGGCTACCAAAACAGGGGGAAGCACAAGATAATCCAGGCGACCGAGGGTAACACGATCACACAATACACTCAAAGCCCATCCCAGCGAGTCAATAGCCAACAGGGTGCTAAAACATCCAGAGGCCCGGAAGGAGCCCATGAGGGTAGAACTGATGGCAGCTATACAGGGTTCCTGAACAGCACTGGAGGGTAAGATTGACTCAGTCTCCATCCAGGTCAACCTGCTTCATGCGGACTTACATGAAGTGGCCTGCAAGGTGAAAACAGCGGAGCAATCGATTGGAACGCTACAACACGAAGTAAAAACAGATCAGATGTCCAAGAGGAGCGCGGCAATAGTGACGCTGGAGGACAGAGTGGAGGATGCAGAAGGGCGATTGCGTCCCAATTATTTACACTTCCTGGGTTTCCTGGAGGGAGTGGAGCATGCCACAGTGGAACACTTTCTGGAGCAAGAAGTTGTCTTGAATGTTCGCTATTGAGATAGTGCACACGTCGCTGGCAGTGAGACCACCTTCGAGGGCCCCTGCCACGGCTCTCATAGTTAGGATTTTCAACTACAAGGACTGCAACCTTATCCTTACAAAAGCCAGGAAGGCCGGAAACATCCAATATGACATTCAATAAATGGCCATCTACCCCGACTACACCAGGAGGGTTCAGACATGGAGGAAGACATTTATCGACGCAAAGCAGAAACTTAGCGCTCTAAACTTCCCCATCATGCAGCTATACCCAGCTAGTCTGAGAGTGGTGGCAGAAGGTAAAACACACTTTGAATGCCCAGAGGTGTGGTTCTGGCTAGAACTCTGGGATCAGGAGTCCATATTAGAGTGCTGATCTCTCCATCTCTCCCCCTTGGGGAGAAGAGGGACACCCATCAAAGGGGTGGGGAGCAGGCCTTCTCAGACCCTCAAAACAAAAGGAACCGGCAGACGCCGCAAGTAATGGTGCAAAGAGGAGGCATGCTGGCGGTGGAGGACACTGCAAAGTCTGTGGGGACCGATCTAGAGAAGTGTCCTCAGACCAGACAGAAGACTGAGAGGCAACCCTGACGGTCCCCAGTGGGTGAACTGCACTTCACTGGGAGACAGGGATCGCCAGTTGCAACCCCTCATTACGGGGGGGGGGGAATGTCGGATGACTTGGAACAGGAACGAATGGGTAATGATCCCATTTGGCCATTTGTGAATCTGAAGCAAGATATGCAAGGCACTCGAAAATTCTGTGATGACTTGGCTGAGGGCACACACATTAGGGACGGTTAGGGCAGCTGGGGCGGGCCTTTCCAGAGATGCCTTGACCACTCCAGGTTTAGAGGTGTAGGAAGATGGAGTTCCCCCGCATATTAAATTCAGTAGTATTAGAGTTGCATTGCGGGATTGGGGGTTGTTATGATCATGGGATTGGAGGAGGGGACCGAGTTGAGCAGACACTACTTTAGAATATTCACAAGTGTTTACCCGGCGGGGAGCGTTTAAAGTTTTAAGTAACTATGACACTACATCGGTCGGGTTACTGTTACAGTGCCTCACAATGCCTGGAAGTGTTGCAGGGCTCAGGGGGGAAGGAGAGTGGGGAGACTGTAACCCAGTAATTGAGAATCCATGGACCAATGACTTTGGATAAATATAACTTCCTCACCGGGAATGTCCATGGTCTAGGAACACATGTAAAGACACAAAGGATTCTGACATTTCTACGTAGACATAAAATACATATAGCCTGTCTCCAGGAGAGTCGCTTGACAGACACAGAGGCTGAAAAGTTCAAAAAGAAATGGAGGGGACAACTACATTCATCTACATATTCAGCATACACCAGGTGGTGTCCATGTGGGTGTCCCCCAGGGCTTCTTTAACATAACATGACATAACGTGTATCTGTAAAGCGCACGTTCACCCAAGGGTATCTTGGGGCTAAATAACAGATGTTCATTGTTATCCAACTCAATGGCACTCATTTTATCGACCTCAGAAGGATGAAAGGCTGAGTGGAACCTCCAGGGCTTGAACCTGTGACCATAAGGTTGCATACAGGCCCCTACAGTGGATACATTAGACCACTAAGTCACCAGACCCGGCTTAAGACTTACGTACTTGGAAGCAGATGCTGAGGGAAGGTATATCCTCTTGTAGGGAACACTAAACAGGGAGAGAACTCAGCATCCTCAACCTTTATTGTATAAATACGGATGACAGAAGCTTTTTCTTCAAGATTCAGGATTTACTATCAGACTGCCTTGGGCTCCCAGTGCTGTGTGCAGGGGATGTTAACTTCGTACTGGTTGGGGCCCTTGACAGGCATCCTATGAAACACAATACAAAACCTCATATGGTGGCCGCACTGAGACTAGTAATATCTAACACCAGCAGTATGGACGTCTGGAGAGAGCGCCACCCGTTGGACAGGTAGTACTTATGCCACTTCATGACTCACCACACGTATAGCAGTCGATTGCTGGGCTCAGAGGGTTTGCTAACCTGGTTAAGGGAACCGCAGTATTTGGCAAGGTATTTATGGGACCATTTCCCCACTCATGAGTGAACTTGACTAGAGTGATGGACGAGTGGATTCCTTCACCTGGAGGATGTCGCCGGGGATCTTACTGGACCATGATAAAGGGAGGACCACAATCTACATAGAGGTGCCAACATGAGGACCAACTGGGGATCTGCTGCCAACTGGGGCAATGAATGGGAGGCACTCAAAGCAGTGGCTTGTGGGGTATGCCTGGGAAGGGTAAGGGGTTATACAGAAGTTACACAAGGACCGGAGCACACAGGAGACCCTAATAGCAGACTTGCAACGTATTCTGGACTCAGTAATGAACCTTCCACTGGTTGATAGGACCCAAATTGGGAATCTTGAAAGGGATTCGGGGAGGGGGACTAATGTTTGTATATGCGTCATTTCAAAACAATAAAATTTGGTTATAAAAAAAAATTTGCCTTTGCCAAAATCTGTCATTAAATTATTGGCCTAAATAGCAACCCCTCCCTGGACGTTGTGTACTCCCTCAAACTTGCCACTAGTTTTCCACCCTACTCCCTAACCTCCTAGAGAGACGAACAGCAAATCAGCCTGGAAAATCAATTCCTGTTATATGAATAGTGGATCGAGTGCATGTACTTTCCACTGTCAGGGCAGGGGTGGGAGGGCGGGGTGTCACTACATTTACTAATTACTAGACTAAAAGGCAAAATATAGGGGTTGAGGAATAAAGAATATTTGAAACTTTAATTTCTAACTAGAAACAGCTTCAGAATTTCAGGCTTTGGGTTTTTGAAAGGATAGGATTATGTTAAATTGAGGCTTATATTAAGGAAATGTGTGTGGTTAATGTTAGCGTGTAAGTACGGGTTAAAGATAGGTTATGGAACAAGGGGGCATATTAGCAAGGAATAGCGATATCCATCGCTAACCGCGCTTAGCGAGACTTTGGTTAACGCCGCCTATCGCTGGAAAATATCGCTGAGATAACACCCTATTAACAAGGTTTATCTCCATAGCGATAAAATTTCCAGCGATAGCGGCAAAATGTGAGAATATCGCTGGAAAAGCAGCGATATTCTCGCATTATCGCTAAGGTGGATTCAGCATTAGAATCCACCTCCTATACTTTAAACAGGTAAGTCATCCTCACTAGCAGGAGATAAAATATAGCGATAAACACGCTTAGCGCGAGTATTTTATCGCTTCGCCTGCCTTGCTAATAGGGGGTAGTGGAGTTAGCGACTGTTTCCAGTCGCTTTTAGTAGGGACGCCTTCCTTGCATGTCATTAGCGATAATTATCGCTGACATGCAAGGCGATGGAAAACGCGGCCTCTAACGCCTGAAAGATGTCGCTAACGCCTGTTAGCGACAGCTTGCTTGCTAAAAAGTATCGCCGCTTTAGCGGCGATAAAGCCCTTGATAATATGCCCCAAGATTTTATGATTAGATTTAGGGTTAGAATTTGAGATGCAACTAAGGTAAGTGGTGTTATGGTATATTATGTAGATTTGTAAATGCAAACTGACATACACAACAGGTATCCTGGTACTCAACAAGTCTAACTGTGGAAAAAAGCAGACTAGATAGAGGTCTCAAAAAGCCAGGGTTTGAGCAGCTTCTTAAAAGCTACAAAATCAGGCAGTTTATGCAGTGAAAAGGGCAGCTTGTCCCAATGCTATCAACTAAATAAGAGCAAAAAGCAGTCACTAGATGTGGATCAGCGGCGTAACGCAAAATGATAGTGCCCCCATTCTGAATGTCATGAGGAGCCCCAGTGTTTCCCAGATCACACAGACATTAATTAGACTTCGGCTCAATGGGGGCCTCCTACAACGCAGGGGCCTTTAGTACGCCCCTGCCATGGACATAGAGACATGGGTGTTATGTCCTTTTTGTAAACCAGAGTTTTCCTTACCAAGCATATTTTATGCCCCTCTGTATGTATATATATGCGTGTGTGTGTATATATATATATATCTTCTTGTAATACCTCAAATGTCCCCCTCCCTTCCTCCTAATGGTAGGACCTGTGTCAGAACGTTGTAACGCGGAACGACTCTTTGGCAGTTGCTGCGACTTGAGGTTGTGTAAAGGTGCATATTAAACAACCTTCGACCTTTAACAATTGTACGTTGTTAATTACATCACTGGCGACGATTTTCTTGGCTATGGAGTCGCTGGGCAGGGGACAGCAGCACAACCTCACCCATTCGTGTTGCAATACTACGAAGACGCTGTTCTAAGCTTTGTGGACAGAGTACGTGAGGAACCTATGGAGAGGTGGAACAGGTGGAGAGTGATCCTGCTTCCAAGGTTACTAAGTTATAAGAACTGCCAAGCAAGTACTTTTGTTTCATATGTGCGCATGGACACGTATGATCTACATAACGTTTGAGAGTGCACTGCAAGGCCGAGCCGTTCATCTATGTCAGTTTCTAAACACGCTGTGCGCAGTGTTCTCTTGGCGCATTGCGGCTACCCTGTTCGGCAAAGTCTAATTATCTAATCGGGCGGTGCGGGTACCCCTGCCCACGTTGTTTTTAAACATGCTGTGCGCAGAGTTTCCTTGGCACATCGCAACTGCCCTGTTCGGCTGGGTACTCATGCCCACGCTGTTGCGGCAGCCGTTTCTCCTGCATTACCGTTGGCTGCAGTGCTGTGCATTAAGCGTCAGGACGTTTGAAGTACTTACCAGCTGTGGAAGCTCAAGCCCTCTGCCGGTCCCCAACTCCAGCCTCGGCATCGGGAAGCTGATCCTGTGCTCCTTGTTGACGTCGTGGATCATTCACCCGACTCTGGAAGGCTTGTAAACGCCCACAGGAAGGGCTGCTGGAATCTTAATACCCGCCCACAGAAGGGGCTGAATTTATTAACTCCTTCGTGATTGCAGGACTATTCTGTTATGACAAGGAACAATTTAACCACACAGTGTCCGCAGGACTGTATTGTTTGTTCATTCTAGGTGGAATTTATTAATTCCAGTCTGCCTGTATGACTTACTATTCTGTTGTTAAAATCTATGCTATATTTATGGTCAGTAACATATTTTTTTTCAGCAGGACTCATTGTTCAAACTTTATATGGCGTAGCTCAGTTTTTTTTCCTTGCTAATTTTAGTTCTTCTGTTTGAACATCCCCTCATATTACCGTTGGTGGTTTGCAGGAAGTGCAATATGGCTGTAACCATCATGTCCCAGCCACGTCCTTTTTTGGATGAGGACGGGTAACCAGCATTACCCTGGTTAGAGTGGGAAAAACTATTTCAATCCTACCTGATTGCCATTGGTGGAGAGAATTTTTCTCCCTTGAGAAAACAGCACATTCTACTCCACAATTTAGGTGTATTGGGTAGAAGGGTTTATGAGAACTTAATAACCCCACAACTGAAATGGAAGAAGAAGGTCTGGAGGATGTGTACTTATTTACTCTCTGGAAATTGAGGGAACATTTTGGTAGAAAAGGGAATATCGTGTTGGAAAGGCACACATTTTTTTGCATAATTCAAGGGAAAGTCGAGATTACTAGCTATATTGCTTGTTTAAGGGGTTTAGCCAGTCTGTGTGAATTTGGGTCTTTGCAATTCTCTCATAAGGCATCAGTTGTTGCGGTGTACCAACAACCCTAGAGTGCAAGAAAAACTACTTGCACATAATCCTGATCTTAAAGAGGCCATCAAATTAGCAAGGAGTATTGAGCACACTGCAGAGTGCATAAAGGACATGAAACAAAGTAGCATGTCTGAAACTGTACATGTGGTTAAGAATCGTTCTAATTGTGTCGAGTGTGGTGATTTTAACAAAGAAGTTAGTACGACCAAGCCAAGTCAAAATGTGTTAAGAAAAACTCAGTGGGGACTGAAGAAAGGGAAAGAAGTAAATGTTATCGTTGTGGCAATTATAATAATTTGGCTAATAGCCCCTTTTGTCCTGCTAGGTCATTTGTTTGCAGGAAGTGCAATAAGAGGGGTCATTACGCACGCACTTGTGGGTTTATGGAGGCTGAAGCTAAACAAGTTCACATTATAGAGGAACATGATGTTGGTACAAGCAAATGTGTGTTTCAACTTACATCCATTGCTGATGGTTTTGAAAATGATTATCCCACATGTGAAATCCTTGTGAATGGTGTGGGAGTGACTGTTTACACAGACTCGTGTTCACCTTACATGATTCTTGGACGAAAAACCTGAGAGCAAGTTAATGAGTGAGGGTCATACCCTCGTTGAGGCATTTATTCAGGTGGGTACAATCCTATTCCATTGTTGGGTATGCTTGATGTATGCATTGCCTTTAAGGGAAGATTTACATTGCAGAAAAGGGGTCAGACTTACTAGGGTGGAAACCCCAAAAGATGTTGGGTATAAGGCTTGACCCAAATAGCAACGATCCTGCCCTAGCTATTGAACAAATAGATTGGGGAGTTAAGATGGCTGAGTTTCCAGAAGTTTTTACCGACAGATTGGGTCAACTTAAAAATTTTCAACACAAAATTGTACTGAAAAGAATGCAGTTTCAGTGGTACACAAAGTCCGGTCTATCCCCATTCTTATGCAGGAACCTTTGAAAAGGGAGTTGGACCAACTGATTAGTCAACAAGTTATAGAGCCAATTGAAAGCTTGTTGTGGTTGGTTCCTATTGTGGTGGCTCAGAAGTCTGGGGGCAGGGGCATCCGTCTTTGTGTGGATCTCAGAGATCTTAACCAAAATATCTGGGTAGTTAGATTCCCATTACCTAAGATAAACGACATGATCAGCATGATTGGCAATGCATGTGTTTTTAGTGTGATTGATCTGTCGTAGGCATATCACCAAATAGAGCTCCATCTGGATTCAATGTCTCTTACTTCTTTCATCACGCCATTTGGTGCCTTCAGGTACCGCCGTATGGATTAGCATCGGTGGCAGCAAACGATGATGCACCAGTTACTCAAAGGTGTATGTAACGTGTTTTATTTTCAAGATGACTTGTTGATTTATGGAGAATCGATGTGCAAGCACAACAACACACTTGTAAATGTTCTCACTATTCTCAAAGATGCGGGTTTGACTATAAAACTTGTAAAGTGTAAATTTGGTGTGGATTCTGTGAACTATTTGGGACACCACATCTCCAAGGATGATATTAAACCCAAACTGGACCTTGTGGTGGCTGTTAAAGAAGCTCCTCATCCTACCTCTAAAGAGGAACTTAAATCATTCATGAGGCTGGTGGAATACATGGCCAAATTTGTACGGAATTTCACAGATTACACTGCACCGTTTAGGCCTCTACTGAAAAAAGGAGTTCAATTTGTGTGGGATGGTGCATGTAAAGTAGCTTTTGAAAGTGTTTAACAAGCAATTGTGAGTGCACCATCTTTGGGTAATTTTGATACAAGGAGGACAATTATGTACACAGACGCTAGTACCAAAGGTTTAGGTGCATCTTTAGTGCAAACGGTGGATGGGAAGGAAAAAGTTGTGGCGTTTGCGTCGAGTGTTGAAAGATGCAGAGTCTAACTACTCAACCATTGAAAGGGAAGCTTTAGTGTGTTTTTGGAGCATTACACACTTCAAATTCTTTTTATGGGGTCTTCCTTTTACTTTAAAGACTGACCATAAACCCTTGGCGTACATTTCATCTACCAAAGGGAGGGAACAGACCACTCCCCGTTTAGCCAAGTGGGTGTTGGGCCTGGAAGGATACAATTTTAAAATTGACTTCATCCAAGGGAAGAGGAATTCTGTGGCTGATTGTCTTTCATGCTTACCGTGTAAGGGGAGTGAAGTGGAAGACGAAGGCAAGACTGAAGATGTGTTATTGATTGATCGTCCTGGCATTACTAAGGAGGAGTGGGCTGCATGTTCCACTAATGATTCCACTAATGGTTGCTTTAAAAGACAATGTTGTCAAGGGATGGCCCCCCCCAAATCCAATGGATTGAATGAAGACATCCATCGTTTCTGGGATGTAACGCTGTTAATTGCATCACCACACAGGATATGATTGAGTTTTTATCTGACACTTCTATGACGGAAGGAATACCTGGTTCCATTGTGACTGATGACGGTGTCCAATTTACGTCCGAAAAGATGAGAGAATTTCTCAAGGATTTGTCCATTGCACACCTTAAGACTGCTTTGTATTGCCCTAAAGCTAACGGTTTAGTGAAAAGGGTGAACGTATCAATAAATCAATTATTCAGGGATTTTTATAGCACGCTACTCACCCATGAGGGTCTCAAGGCACTGGGGGGGAGGGAGTTCGGGCAGCTCCGAGGTCAACCGAAGAGCCAGGTCTTGAGGACCTTTCTGAAGGCTTGCAGGGTCGGGCTTCGTCTGATGCTGAGGGGGAGGTCGTTACAGGTCGTGACCGCGATGTAGGAGAAAGATCTGCCTCCTGTTCTGGCTCTGCGGATGCGGGGGATTTCGGCCAAGGCTAGGTCGACAGAGCGGAAGTTTCTCTTAGGGCGTGGAAGGAGATTCTTTAGTTGAGATATTGGGGTCCGGAGTTGTGGAGGGCTTTGTAGGCGTGAGTGAGCAGCTTGAAGGTCACTCTTTTCCCAACGGGGAGCCAGTGGAGGTCTCGGAGGTGCTGTATGATGTGGTCGTGTCATGGGATGCTGAGGATGAGTCTGGCTGCGGTATTCTGCTCTGTCTGTAGTTTGTGAAGGAGAGATTTGTTGATTCCGGCGTAGAGAGCGTTCCCGTAGTCCAGCCTGCTGGTGATGAGTGCATGGGTGACGGTCTTCCTGGATTCGGGGAGGATCCATTTGAAGGTCTTGCAGAGTATGCAGAGGGTGTTGAAGCATGTGGAGGAAACAATGTTGATCTGTCAGTTCATGGTGAAAGAGGAGTCAAGAATGATGCCGAGGCTGCAGGCGTGGTCCGTGGAGGTGGGAGGGTTTCCGAGGGCCACCAGGTTTCGTCCCACGCAGTTGGGGTGGATCCGAGTACCAGTATTTCTGTTTTCTCAGAGTTGAGCTTTAGGCAGCTGCTGCTCATCCAGGATGCGACGTCCTTCATTCCTTCCTGGAAACTGTGTCCGGTGATGTCGGGTTCCTTTGTGAGGGAGAGGATGAGCTGCATGTCGTCAGCGTAGGATACTATGCTGAGTCCATGTTTTGTGATGAAGAGCGTGGGGCTGAGGGAGGATCATTGGGGCCCTCCGCATCTGATCTCTGTGGGTTCGGAGAGGAAGGGCGAGAGTCTTATTCTTTACCGTATGATAAAGGAGTGTATTCAGTCGGCACAGGTAGGAAAGGTATCTATGGACAAGGCTATAAAGAAATTGTTGTGGTCCCACCACACTACTCCTGTATCACAAGGGTCTCACCTTTCATGATGCTTAAAGGTTGCCTGCCTGGTACTCAGTTGTCCCTAGTTGGATGGGAGGCGGGGAGATCAGATGGGTTGACCAAGAGCGTGTTGAGGAATGTGTCAAAAACCATCAGGATGCATATAAAAGAAGGTATGACAACAAACATGGTGTGGTTCCTGGCCATTGGAGTGGGTGATTTGGTGATATTATAACACCTGATTCTGTCAAGGATGGGGTCACTACATTTTCCAAACCCTTGAGGGTGATTAAAGTTAATACTAGTGTTGTAACCCTCGAGGATGGTAGAGTGTGGAGCATGGATAACATATCAGGTGTAATAGTTCTTCCATGGAAAAAATTCGCACCACCAGTGGTTCTCCCTCTTCCATGCAGGGCCAATTGGAGAGGAGCAGCGCTTCTCATTCTCACCATCCGCCCCTTTGGCACCAGGAGTATGTTCTTAAATAATTTCTTTTCTCATAGGAAGAAGATGTGTTGTAATGACCTGTTTGTAAACCGGAGTTTTCCTTACTGAGCATATTTTATGATATATATATATATATATATAATCTCCTTGTTATACATCAATGTTCCCCCTCCCTTCCTTTCTCCTAATGGTATGACCTGTGTCAGAACGTTCTAACGTGGAACAACTGTTTGGCAGTTGCTGCGACTTGAGTTTGTGTAAAGGTGCATATTAAACAACCTTCGACCTTTAACAATTGTACGTTGTTAATTACATCAATGGGGTACCTTTTACTTGGGATCGGTCTGCCAGCAATATTAAACAAACAGAGTTGCTTTTCTGTTTCTTTCTGCTCGGGAAAGCAGAGTGGCTTTCCAGAGCGTTTAAATGTTTCTTATTCCATGCCATTGCACGCATTCTGCCAGGTATACAATGGCATGGCTTAAGGGATGAAGTGGCCCCCCTCCATAACAAGGAACCCTGGGAGCACCCACATCCACCACAGGGGCCTCCGTGCTACTCCTGATCTGGATAGGGGAATGCTGGGCACTCTGGCTTGAAAGAGGCTGGCTGAGCAAAGGGCCTGAAACAGGATGATAGAAAGTAAGTTTCTTGCTGACAAAAATTGACCTGTCTTATGTAGGGCTTTGTGAGCAAGACAAAGGGATTTGTATACAGCTCGCTTCGACATGGGAAGCCAGTGAAGATTGGAGAGATAACTCGTTATAACGTAGGAGGGTTAAGGACCAGACCAGCAGCTGCCTTTTGAGTAACCTGCAGGCAGTCAGATAGATGTTGGGAGCTGGAGACGGCCATCTGCATGTTCTTAGCATAACAAGACGGCTATCTGCATGTTGTTAGTATAACAGACTGTCATTTGTGTAGGATTTGACAATCTATGCGAGCGGGTCTTGTAAACATTAAATAGGGTCAGACTGAGGGATGATCCCTGGAGAAAGCTTTGAGTGGGAAAGACTGATGAGGTGGCAAACAAATGGATAGAGTTGTGTTTGATAAGAAATACTGTAGCCACTTTAAGGCAAAACAGATGCGCATGTTGTAAAGGTGCTCAAGAATGGGCTGAGACACTGTATCGAATGTTACTGGGAGATCAAGGAGGATCAAGGCAGCAGATCTGCCCTTATCAAAGATCAAGTGAAAATCATTTGTGGAGGACAAAAGAGCAGTTTCTGTGCTCGGAGATGTCTGGAAACACGACTAGGGTCCAGCAGGTAATACGATTCTAAACAAGTAGAAAGCTGAGAGTTGATAGCCTTTTCAAAGACTTTGGAAGGGTAGGTCAGAAGTGAGATAGGGTGGCAATTTGTTAAGATGTTGGGATCAGCAGAAAGCTCTTCAGTGGAATCCAAGAGAAGTGTTTCTGGGAGGCCAGAATCGAGACTGAGGGTAGAGATTGAGAAGTAAGAGAAAGTCCTTCGATATCAATCCCTAAGTTGAAGATAAAGTAAGGACATGGGTTGAGCGGGACCCTGATTTATTTGTGAAGATGATGTTAAGAACTGAATCAAGATCCAGTAGACAGAACTTGGTTAGCGAGGTGCCACTGCTTTCAGGGGATTGATAATTAAGAAATGGTAGAGAGTTGACAGTTGCACGTCAAAATTGTCTTGGATCATACTAATCTTAATTAAACAAATTAGTGGAGGGATGAGGAAACCCTCCAGAGTTGTCCAGGTGACTTGCAGCACGTCTTAGGTTGTCAGGGATTGTCTACATTCTGGTATGTCGGCTTTTACTATGTGAAATGAATTTCACGTCTTTGTGCATTGTTCATATCTTCTTCATAAAAGTATTTCTTCAGTAGCAGATAGGGCCAAATGGTACCTGTCATTTTGCACTGGAATAGTTGAACTTATCTTGGCCTCTATACAGCATGTGTGAGTAAGCATATTCTGCAACATGTGCAGATATGAACTCATGCACAGTTCACTTTTTCCAAAAGGGCACCTGCACATGAATAATAGGAACGCAATATTTATTAACCTGGTGATTTAACAGCAAAGATTAAAGCAAAAAAACATCAAGGAGGAAGTGCAGAAAGCCACTCTGTTTCTACTTGTGTCTTTAATCATTCTATCTTCAAAATCATAAAGAAAACACATGCACAGCCTATTAAGACTTTAATTTTGTTCATTAAAAATGTTGATTTACTCATCCCTTTGCAACAGTCCAGGTGTACATTTCCTGCAACGCTCTTCGATGTCAATGTTCAAGCTGAAAGTAACAAAATCAGCAATCGTAGTATGGCTACTAATTGAAATACCCACAGCTTGCAGGTCTACTCTTCCCCACCAGTTGATTTAATGATTATGAAAATTTCCACGACGTAATGTCCTTTCATAATTTCAAGCTGCTTCCTGGTCACTTCACCTCAGCAATTTATCTATCAAAATCGTCTTGCTCTACGGCTGGCCTTGTCACCTACTTTCATGCATCTCCTCGATAACTTTGATGGATGTGATTATCTAAGCTGAGCACTGGTAATTGATTTTATAAGTCAGTTAGCCGGGTCTGGTGGCTCAGTGGACTAATGCATCCACTGCAGGGGCCTGTGTTCGACCTCATGGTCACAGGTTCGAATCCCGGCGGGTCCACTCAGCCTTTCATCCATTTGAGGTCGATAAATTGAGTACCATTGAGTTGGGTAACAATAAACATCTGTTATTCAGCGCCAAGATGCCCCGTTGCTGGGGTGAACGTGCGCTTTACAAATACACGTTATGTTATCCTTTCAATGTTGCCTTTTTTCTAAAAAAACAGATATCTATTTTACAGCAGGTGTAATTCTGTACCTGGTTTACAGTATACATGAATGGTACACTGGTGTTCTGCACACACTGAAATAGCCCCATCTTCCAAAAACAGCAGTGTTAATGCTGCTATAGGTCATTTCTGGTACTCCTGTGGTCGACATCTGGCAGTGTAGGTCTCAGTGTGTAGCTGGATTATTTGCTGGAGCACTGGGTTATATAGCAATGCAGGGCCGCGTAATGTGTCAGTACTGGATGACTTTTGTAGCAAGGAAAAAGAGAATTAAAAAACCTGTTGATCGTTCTTGCAATGAAAAGTACACAGCTTCTATTGTGGCTACGCCAGCTATGTTGTAAAACCGGTCTTTCTGACATTAGTGCATTATGTACTTAGCATTCAAATTGTGCAGCTACTGGAAGTAAAAATTTAGAAACAACCTGTCAGGCAGTTTGTAAGTATTTTTTCACTTGATCACTAACAGCACCTTAAAAAGAAGATATTAAAGTTAAAGAACAAGACTTGAAAAATGCTAGGTATTCTTTTATTTTCTGAATGGCCTCTTGAAAAAAAAAGCTGCTTTTATTGAGAACACTGTGATGCAAATTTTTGTAGCATTTAAAACTATTTCATGGTCAATTTAAACATTACAACACGATAAAACATGAATTGACTATGGCAACAACCCAATAACAGGAATATGTTTATAGATCAATATTGCGGTCCTTCTTTTCTGTAGTTTGACTTTAGCAAAGTATCGGTGTTCTAATATGAGAATAAAGACCTTGTAAAAAACGACCACAATGCAGTTTTGAATATAACTAAAAATGTGTGCTAACTGTAAACAAAGCTCTTTTACCCTATCAATAGCATCCTGAAGCATAACATTGGTAAAAGAGAGACTAGCACCTCTTTAAAGCTTAGATGTAGCAGTGTTTTTCAAACATAGTAATGCTAACATGGGCACTTCAAAATGACATCACATTGTTTACTCACATTTATCATGTAAAAAATTAAATATTGTAAGCAGTTTAAAACTCTGTTGTGGAACTTTAAGGCTTATCCTTCATAGACAAGAACTGATATTCAGTTGTGCCTTTCAATGTATCACAAGTTAAAAATAAACTTCAAATAACTGCTCTTTTTATTAGACTAATAATACGTGAAATAAAGAATATATTGTAAGAGTAGGAGCCAAAATGCCTATGTTGTATATGCATCTTCAACGAATGTATGCAAAAATTGATTTTTACTATTACATTTTATTTAAAATATGTCAAGTAAGTTCAGGTTTCTTTATGACAGCAAATTTTGCTATGCACATTTCCAAAATGCTATTGTTTATCACAGACACTTGTGTGGCTGAGGAAGTAAAATACCTCTTTCAGGCTACAGCCTCATATCCTTTGACCTGTGTTTGTACTCCTTAGGCGGATCATTCAAAAGGGTGCTGGAATACAGTAATCGACACTGAAAGGTGGAAAGGGAACTTATGCAGTGTAAAACCGTACTGCATGCACAACTGTTTGAGAAAATTAATCCTTATGAACTTGCAACAGATTTTTGAAGAAACCTGCATAATCCAGGACAGATGCGGAATTATGTGACAAATCCATAGCTAGAAAAGGAAATTAATTAGTTGAATTTTAAATGTAGCTTTTACAAACAAAAATACGTGGATATCATTAAACTATTTTTAGTTTATTAGTTGTGGGACACTGTTAGAGATACGATACAGCATTTCAAATCAAAAAGAGAATATATGGGCATACAGGGTTATGGGAATAGAAGAAGTAGCACACATACATTTTTGCTATTATCAATGTAGTCTTCTAATGACCATACTATAAGAGACAAAATCATAAATAATTTAGTTGTTATTCAATTATAAATAATACATGTTTATTCAAACAGCACAGTACTGTGTAGCGTTGCAAGCCAAGGCTGTATGTTTGGTTGCTAGCTTTCAAGTTCACCGGCTGTGTTTTTATTTTATTTTTTAAATAAATCTGTTTGTTGTCTGCCGAACAAGGTATTCTCCAATCTTTTTCGTCAATTACAACAAACATTTGAATTGGTCAGCAATTGTTTACTACTAACATTATACTAGCAATATTGTGCGGTAAGGTAAATCTACTCATTTATGAGCTCAGAGAGTAGGAATTAACAGACTATAACTAGAAAAAGATTAATTCTAAAATAACAGACAATTAGTCAAATCATTAATTCACTTAGCTCCGCCATACAAGTGCAAGCATTCGTTTGCCCATAATTTGTCCAATTAGGTAATTTCCAGTTTGGGGGTTGTTTTTTCGCTGAAAAATGACTAGATGTCATATTTGTGAAGCTCAGCTGAAAGAAGCAATGGAGGTGGAAAAGCAACATAGTTTTCCAGCAGACATGTTAGAAGGTCCCCCACTTTAGTGACATTGGCAATGGGGATTTCCAGTCATTTCCGCCATATTCAAGCTTTGTTATTTAAAATAAACATATAAAAAAACACTGAGTGAATGAGGCGATAATGGAAGGTAAAAAGACTTTTATTTAAAGCTGTTTAGCAGTGGCACATTATTGAATTACTCTACTATGTCGCACAATCACAAACGATATTAGTCCAAAGAGTGACAAACACTATGTTCTCAAAATTAAACGTCTGGGGCAATGCAGAATATTACCATAAAAAAAAAAAAGAAATCACACAAAAATAAATACAACTGAATGCAAAGTGCATAGTTATGTTTTGTTAACTAGTAGTGTTATCAAATTACAATATGGCAGCACAACATTTTCAGGAAACTTACCACTTGAAAGCACTTTTTGTTTCTAGAAATGTATCATATTTTCTACTAAAATACAGCTGGTGCCCATTCTGAACCTAGTTTCCTTCTTTTTGTTTCCTTTTGCACATCTGCCAAGTCTTTGATTGGGACCTTGAAATCCCCCTTCTGCACCTTTTCTTGAACTTCCTCACCATGTCCACCCCTTTAGTAGCTTAACATCACTTTTCAGAAATCTAGCCATTCCACAATGTCTTCTGCTTATCACTACACTCGCCTATCCTCTTCACCACCTCCTAAAATACATCAATTGTTAGTCTGCCAAAAAGCTTAGACAAACTGAATATACAATTTCAACCAGTCACCGCCATTTTCTGGTATGTTGTGAATCATATTTCGCAATCAATTGCAGGGTGTTGAAATAACATACACATCATAAGACTCCCCCAAGATGTTTTCTACTGAGGTCACCTGGAAGCAGTGATGGAGGAACCACGAGGTATCCATTTTTCTTAATTTGAATGTGTGTAAACAAATAACAAACAGGATGACTAAACACTTTGTATAGTACAGACTGATCACTGTTACCATATATTGTTACATTGGTATTGTTACTCGGCATCTGTATAGCTCACTACTACTAGTAGTGTAACATCACACAACTGTAGCCTTTTCTAATTACCTGCCGCCGGAGCATGTATACCTTGTTCATCGGGTTGCATGCAGAGCATAGTAACAAGCTGTGAAGTCTGCATGCATGGAAGAATGCATGGGAGGAGTATGATCTCTGGAATTATCTTATGTTCTTGTACAATCTAGAGGCACTCGAAATTGTACAGTGGGGCAACGCTTGGAAATGGTGGTGTCAAGATAAGAATGAGATATACAGATTTGAACAGTGTTATACTTACCACTCTGGTGGGGATGTGGATAGATGGATGTTGGGTGTTCTGTCTGTAGTCTGGATAAGATGAATTGAGCTCCACCATAGAAAGAATGCACAATTGTGTTCAGGTATGCTGTAGTGTTATAGTAGCTGCTGGTATTTGTGGCAATATTAGTGGCGAATGAGAAACAACATGTATGAAAACAGTTCATTCAAATTAATAATGTACATATCATGCAATTAAAGAAATTCTGATGGACCAGCTTTGGAAACTTTCACTGTAAAGAACTTCAGCTGAAAATCGTCTTAAATCTAATAATGGCTCCGATTTATTGTCAAAATAAACTTTGTTTGACTACCATCTATATTTTTTTTTTGCTGCTTGCTGATGACATTGTAACGATGCGGAACCCCAACCACTATAACCGATTTCAAATGGTGCTAGAACATCATGTCTACTCTGGACACCAAGAGAAATCGGTCATCTTCTAAAGGGTTGTTGTCTGCACTGCTCCATTCAGGCTATTGATGTCATGTGGATGTATCTGAAAAGGAATTGTTAAGACCACAAGCTAACTGAAAAGCATCCTCTGAGAAAATGGAGTAACACGTTAAATACAGTACCATGTAAATATATTAAACCAAACACCTTTGAGTTTCCCTTTTAGGTAGTGAGGGCTTATGCACACAAAGGGGTTGCTGATGTACTTGGTGGCTGAAAGAGTAGATGTAAGGGGGTGGTGGAAGCATTCCTTAATGGGCCTAATTGCCAAAGGTCAAAACACTGCTGAAAGTCCTGTGTTAAACAATGAAAAATGCTTTACAGGTAAGTCTGAAGAACTTTATTCTGGATCTACTCCACCTCCTAATGACACTCGTCTCTAACCATGCTTTCAACTCCCCACATTCCTTCCTTCAAAGAACAACCTTCCATGCATCCATTCTAACATGGAATTCTGCTGGGGAACTTCAAGACTTAACGTGCTGGGTCACCCAAAGGTGAGGGAGTTTATTACTGACTGTTACAACCCACAGCTGCCTAATGGATTTAGACTCCAGGGTTCCAGCCATTAATGCTGCATGCAATCACATGGGTACTTGTAGAGTCTAGTCCAGCTGTGTCAGGGTCACAAAATGTTATTCTTTAAATTATAATGTAGGATTGGTTTTGTGAAACGCTTACTACAACAATGTTCAGCTGCAAACAGTTTTACTTTAAAGGTATGCTTATTTCCCCAAAACAATGTTACTTATGAACCTTTGAATTACCTACTGATTTTCAATCCATTGATTAGAAGGTTGCACTAGTGATCTGCAGTGTTGCTTACGTACAGAGCAATGTATGATTCCCAGATGACATCTGACAAAAGCATTTCACAGACTGCTGCCCTCCCAGATGGTTGCTTCTGAGCTTCATCTGATGGATGAGTGATTAATCACAAGAGTTAGAACATCGTAATTAGTATTGCTCGTGTTGAGAAGGCAAAATTGCCATTTTTTTTTTTTTTTCAGTACTGGTGGGAGTCTCTAATATCTGTCGCTCAAGCACCTGGAGATATTTGTTAGAACAAAGCCTAGAAAAGGCATCTGAAGGCACTATCACATTTGATGATGTCTATGTTATATGGAATGGGATGCAATTATTCTATGCTGATAGAATGTACTTATCTCAGTGGCTTCCTGTCTCTCCAACTATGATGGAACCAGACTGTAACATGGCACTTCTGTAGTTCAGAGTGACGTGCTGAATTAACCTGGTTACACTCTGTGATAAAATGTGTGATACCTATGCTGACTGTGAAGAATGACCATACTGTGACTGAAATGCTACACCTCTAGAACTCGTTAAACATAACACTAAAGTTTCTATTGTTCAGGCATTTTACATTACTGAATGTCCCTCCAACTCTATTAAGAACTCAATTAATGGTTGTACCTTCTAATAGAATGTTTGTTAGACCCATACTCGCATATATTCTATATTGCCACCATCAACGTTAAGATTATAGAATAGGACTACAGATACTCAAACTGATTTTTTCTATGTTCTATTTTAGCCTCTTGGAAGCTCTAAAAATGATTTGTAGTCAACCATTGACACTATCCTCAAAGTTCCCAGACCCCTTTAAATTGTGGACTCACTAGCTAGATCCCTATCTTCTTGCCTAGGCCTTGAAAGTAAGCTTTTGTGAGTTTGTCATGACACTACATATCACCCTCTCACCAGGGAAAGACTTAGTCCACAATAAATTAAGTCCCTTAAATCAAATTCTCTTAAAAATTCATCTTCAGAGCTAACATTTCAGATAATGTGACTGTAATGGTAAAAAATACACTCTACAGAGTATCCTGAGTTCCTGTTGACTGACGACAAATACTAAACCTAGCTAAAGGAAAAAATAAAACTGACTTGCTTGTCTAAACACATAGGGGCTCATTACAATGGCGGAGGGATTGCCACCGCCGGCCGGCGGTCCCTCCGCCATCTGCATGCCCATTTCCCCCCGCCAGATCAGGATGGCGGGGGGAATTGTTCCGCAAGCGTGGTGGGCGCAAAGCCCGCCCGCCACACTTCCGCCACAGGCAATCGTAACGATTGCCTGGCGGAGCGGATAAGGCTGTGGTTATGGGGGCGGTGCCTCGAAGGCACCGCCAGCCCGATCACAATGCTGGCATCAGTCAGCCTTTCCATGGCGGTGGAACCGCCATGGAAAGGCTGGCGAAGGCTGGCTTTGGGGGGCCCGTTACGGGCCCCCTCTGGGGGGGGGGGGCAGTTGTGCACTGGGGGGTACCCATGGTACCCCCCTCCATTTCCATGCGCAAGGTGGCAGGCACTGCGCGGTGCCTGCCATGTTGTGCATGGAAATGCACAACATGGCCATTTGACATTGCGGAGGGTGCTGCAGCCAGCAGCACCTGCTGCAATGTTAACTTGCCAGATGCGACCGCCGCGGTGGCAGTCGCATCATAATTAGGGGTGCGGGACCGTCGCATGACAGGCGGGCGGTCCCGTTACCGCTAGGATGAGTTCGCCCGCCATCCTAATGACCCCCATAGTACCTCATCCTGTGCTACATCATTTCTCAAGACGTTCCCCTGAAGAAAATCACCAAAATACCACACAGGAACAAACTCACAATATCCCAAAAGGATGGCGAGAGTCGTGATCCCATTACCTTATTCAAAAATCGAAAAGTAATGAGTCAAGTAAATACTTCACCATCTCCGTTTTCAAACCTCTTTTCTATACCCTGAAAACTAAATTACAAAACTCTACAACTTGCTCCAACAATACACAACTTACACAAGCTGCATACCAACCTGACCAGATCCCATCAAACCACAGCTCTCTGGCACTTCAGTTAGAATCAATGGCATCGCTAGCACATTCACAGACTCTTTAGTTCTGAGTACAACTTCACCAGCACAGGTCAAAGATGAGGAGAATGCACAAACACCAAATTGGAGAGGAAACTGTCCCTTATTGTGTATCACATCATTTAAACACTATCCAGAAAACCAGAAGTTGGTCAAATGGCCTAGATCTTACTATTCTCACTCTTCACTGGCTAATCAACTGCATCCTTGAGTATGGATGACTTTGAGCCATTTATCAGACAAGATACTAAATGACAATACTAATTGTCTGCTAGTTTCTAATCCATGCACTTTACCCTGAAGTCCAAAGACAAGGCTTTATGCATTGCAATGTCAAGTTCTCCCCAGACAACATCAGATAACTCACCCTTCTTCACACAAATCTTCTTCCAGTGTCCCTGAAGCACAGAGGCATGAAGACACCAAAAATAAAAAATAAACTAATAAGAAGGACGATTTGTTCTACAGACTTTCGGAACATGAAAATAGCAAAACTGGACAATCTTGTTACATCCCAACTATACATGTATGTCTTCATTTTGAGTCTGGTGGAAATAAACCTAGATCAAAAGTGGTGTAATGACCTAGAAGCAAACTGCATCAAATCTAGAATAACTGAACCTGCCAAATATCTAGGCTTTCTACTTAACAAAAGCTCATTGTAATCTCAGACAATGTAAATTACTTAATACACAACAGTACATCAAAACTTTAGTCCAATATTTCGTACAATCACGTTTTGAGTAAGTAAATGGGTTCTTAATTGAAACCAACACCTGACAGCACCCTTTAGGTTTAATACTTCATGCAGCACTTCACTTAGCCTCCAACCAGTGTCAACAGACATCTAGCCAAGATCCCATCACTAACATGGTTAACACGCAAAGAAGAATGATGTTCCCCCTGAAATAAACACCTGTTAACCAAATACTAAGAATTACTTCTAAATTAAAAACACAGCAGACCTGACCACACAACCCAACACAGGTGAGTTACTTTTTGCTGGCTCAAGTTAGAAATAGTAGGTGTTCAGATGAGCAGAGCTTGGAACCTTAACTTTTTCATCCTCTCCAACAGTAAATAAAAGTGCCAACCTTCTCCCCTCCTAATGCAACACTCATCAAAATACACACGATCTACACAAGATTTGCTCCTCTTAATCAAATCTATTTATCTCTTGTATCAAATTGCAGGTATAGTTTTTTTTTTTTAAACTCATGCCAGGAGCTTTCCAGTAAAGAGTGTCTTATCCCCTTACATATTTGGTTTATTTGTACTATAACCTCTTATGCTTGTGCTGTTAAAGCATGCTTTATAAAACTTAAATACATGTATTCCATTCCGTTAATTTCTTTATGGAAGGCCTTTGTATTTGATTTTTTCCGCATCAAAGCAACTCTTAAATGATGTGATCCCTACAGAGGTGTCTCTCTTGATGTTTGTGAATTGGTTTAATTAGTCTTCACTTGTTAGATACGGCCATGTATGAAACACTAGTTTTACAAATTTCGTTATACACCTTAAGACAATACAGGGAAGAAACACGCCTAAAAATGTAACTGTGTAAATATAAACACCTGTGAATTACAGAATTGATGAGCTGTGTAAGGAAAGTATTGTTTGCACTTGCACCCACGCCCTTAATTAAAGCCCTCTTTTCTGAAGTGTATAAACACATTTGATACTCAAAGCACTACAGAACTAAATTCCGTGGTCAGCCAACAAATATCACTCATCTTGTTTATTTTTGCCAACAAAACTGCATACAATACTGCAGTGATTCACATGTGTACTTCATCACATGCTTTGCAGAAAATGTGGATAGAAAAATACAAACCTAAGTTTAAAAACATCCTATCCTCCCTTCATAAAAACAGAAGTCACTGACGTAGCTTAGGTTCGGTGCTGGGATGTGTTTGTACTTGCAGATCATAGGTTCAATTTCCAGTCTGGACAATTTCACCCATCTGCTGTTAATACTTTGAATACAAAGGAGTTGGGGAGTTACAGGATTATAAATCTGCAACTGTATTAGGACCATCTTTAAAAAGTAATCAAAAATGGACTAACGTACAAAGAAAACGGTTCCTGCATTAAAATGTTCCTGCATTAAAATATCTTAACTGAGTTACTTGTCAAGGGCTCATCTACATGAAGGTAAAAACAAAAGCGAAAGAAAAATGAATCAGGAGGAATCTGTAGCACGTGGGTGGTCTGGACTTTTTTACATACAAATTATGTTTTGGACACATGCAAATATACAAAATGGCGCCAAGTAGTTATCAACATAATGCAAGAAAGCCACAGTCAGAGAATTATCCTATACTGTATTTAGCACTAGACATATATTAGAGTGACATACTGCATAACGTGCACTGAAATCTCTATCAAAGCTAAAGTTGACCTTTAATGACAAAAAATATTATTTCACAATATCCAGGTTTCCTATTGCGCAGTTATGGTGATTCCAAGAACAGTGATGTCATACTGATTTAACTCAAGCTAACAATATAAGCTGCCAGCCAGCGTTACACAAAAACTTAACAGAGCATGTGAAACACACTGCACATATGAACTGGATTTTACATCATGGGTAAAACTTTATGTACAGATCTGTTACGGTTTGATGAGCTGCCACAGCACATGATAAAAGCTCTCCTTTCACGCTGAGAACCATTATGAAGTAGGCGTTTTCCATGGACTCGAAGATCTCCACATTTCAAGGTTTTCAAAATGCAGCCATCCTTAATCCAAGAACACTGATTTCATATGGTGCTAGAGTAGGCTTCTAACATCTAAGCCACCACGTGAAACCAGCTTCCAGGACAAGTTTACCTTTTAATTTCCCGTCAGTACTTTCTCCCCTCCGATGAACTTACTGTGATCTAAAAAAAAAAACATCGTTAAAGAGCTCTTGATATGTTTTGTTTGGAAATTGAGCAATGTTTTGAATAGTTGTGGTTCCTGTGTCTAAGTTCCCCACCCAAGAGCTGCTCTCTGGCCCTGCTGCACCATTAATAATAAAGTTCACTACTTGCTCTCTGCGCAGGCTTGCCCACGTCACGCTGATTCACGGTGTGTGGGTTTATCGCCAGCATTAGTCTGTCAAGCAGATGTTTCTTACTGAACAATTCTGGCCTAACAGGGACGTAAATCTTCGTCCAAGGGGATGGGAGCAGGTTATTATTTGCGACTTCTGTGTAGAAGTGCAAGAGGCAAGTAAAAGCAGCACTATAAAAAACACAACTGCAAAGGCCATGACAGATTCAAGAAGGGACCACTGGGAAGAATGTTTGCTGGGTGGCAGAACTCTGGGGGCAAAGTAGTGACCTGAGAGATACATGATCATAACACAAAACCAACAATGATTAGACGTCAAATTTCAGGTGCGGTTGAAAGAAAAACATGGTTACAATAATTACAACTAAAACGTTGCACAAAGTTTTAGAGAACGACCAATCAGTCATGCTTGAGAGTTAGTGTTTCTAGCCAAGTGCCTGTTGGTGTGCTTGTGATTTTGTTTTCTCGGTTTTTGGGGTTTTGTGTGAGAAGTGCGTGCAGAGAAGAGAGGGGATGGGAAGGACTGGGAACTAAAGTACCACAAAATCCATACCATTTCACACTTCTGGTGGCAATGTCAAGAAGGCTTCCCCGCTTGGTGCTTTCATAAAGAAAGCCCCAAATCTGCTGGCCTTCCATGGACCCCTAAAACTCATCTGTTCAAATCACATTTCAGTACTTATGCCGTTTTGACATCTAGATTTTGCTTCCTGGATGTTGGCTGTATTGCTCCCATTTCTTTCTAATTATCTGTTGTTTTTCTCCAAGAATCTCAAATCTATCTGTTTGCCGAGGTCCGTTCTATAACTATGTTTTAAAAAATATAGTCTTCACTTCAGAGACCATGAAAAGAAAAAATGAAAAACTGCCCTACCACACTATGCATTCTTTATTTCTTCTATTACTTCATAATCTATTTTGGATGGTCTAAGACTCTAAGATGTTGTCTCAGGATAATACAGCCTTTCACCTCAAGAAGCCCGTTACGTCTCTAGTGGTGGCCAGCTGATGCTGAAAGCTGCACTCCCCTGTCCTGGAGCTTCCCTTTAGTTGCAATGGGACTCTGTCAATAAAAAAATAGTCATAGTGGTCACTGTTGTCAACAGTCTAAGCAAACAGGTCTCCAGTATAATAGGCATAACGTTCGATTCCCTCACTAGCAATAACCAAGTACACACAAAGTGGCATAATTGCAAAGGCACCTGCATGTTCACTGTGATTCTCGCAGTTCCATAGCGCTTAATCTGGCACATCTCACAAGCACTACATTCAAACACAAGGAATAAGAAATAAAAGAAAAATGCATTCTTTTTTTCTAAAAGCACATTACACAACTAGCTATTACAATATATCGAAATACTTTTGAATGCATCTTTCCTAAAGCATAAAAAAATTTGTAATAAAGGCTAGGTAAGAACAGTAAACATGCAAACCCTTCTAATCACAGAGACAACAAATAAACAGTAAGAACTCAAACAACCACGAGTATGGAAACCCAAGTTTGAATTACCTCTCAAATGATGATTTTATACAACCTTTCAGGAAAATGCTTCCTAGAAAACCTACGCTTAAGTATCACTAATGCTTATTTTTGGCAGATTTTGAGAAACTGCTGTATTTTTGATCAAAGGACTGTAATATGATCGAGGTGATGACAGGCCTTAAATAATCCCTTAAATGAGTTCTCAAAAGACCACAGTGGAAAGAGGTCTATATTTAGGGCAGCTGATCATCTTTGAACCACCAATGTTCCGGATACACATTTGGGCATGTGGAAGAGACTGTAAGACATATGCCTAGCAAGGAACGTGTTGACAGGACTGTTTAACAAGGCAATTTCTGCAGAGCTCTATTTGAGCAGGATCTGAACAAATCTCATCCCTAATATCTTATCCGGGCGATCTGGAGGCAATTCTTGGTATTTTTATAGTTTTTAGTGATCTTCTAAGAAAAATGTAAAAGTTTAATCATGTTTGCTACGTTGACTGATAGAAATTCCACAAAGTTTGCTCTACAGTCAATGTCACAAATACATGGTTTCATGAAATCAGGTATTAATGGATTTGTTCTGAATGCAAGCTAAGTCAGATGGTCCATTATTTCTGTATTGTTTTGACAATGCATCACTAAGGATGAAGATTGTATTGTTTGACAACACAATAATAAATGGTTTGTGTGAACTGTAATAACGTATAAATTTCAGAAATTACGTTAATGATAGAACATTGTTATGTTATGCAGATTTGTAGAGCACACTATCACCTGGGAGGGTATCCTAGTGCTGAGCAGGTGTGAGACTAGTAAAACCTTTGCCTACACAAAAAGCAATGTATTCAGATTCTTGCGGAATTAAAAAATTAAGGCTCTTTTGTGTAGCAGCAGATCATTCCATGCTTTAGAAGCGATATAGGTGGATGTGTGTAGGTAGGAGTCCGGACAAGCAGAGGTGTCTGGAAGGTTTATGAAAGGAGATGCGATTGTTGAGGTACACTAGGCTAGTGCTATGTAGTGCCTTGAAAGGCTAATTTAAAATGCCTTCACTGCATTTTGAGATCTTTTTATGAACACTGTAAATTGTTTGTTCTCTGTATATACAATCAAATAGTTCTAATTTTACAAGATAATACATAAATGGCAAATTCTTTTTAAGAGTAACCATGGTGTTTGTTTGTCCACATGATATGGGTTGGGTGTGTCAGCGGGACCAGCGGAGCTGCAAAAACTAAAGTAGATGTATTTGAGGACAACTTTTAGATTGCTCAGAATGGAGACAAATCTCAAATAAAGGGATAGGGCGTTCCACATGAGGGATGCTTGGAAGGGAGATTATCTGATTTGGGAAGGTGGTGAAAGGAGGCTTATGGGTTTTAAAACATGAGAAAATGAGAGTGGCAATGGCATCTGACCAAAAGGGGTTCTTCTGTCTTCCTACAGCATGCAACTAAGACCACTGAAGTGCAAGATGATCTTAAATCTTTTATTTTCCTATTTTACACAGTGCATAATTAGAACATCGACAAAACCCCAAATGTGAACCCCTCTGAGCCACTATCACATAAGAATCCCAAACAGGGAAATTAGGTATTTATGTCTTAGGCACCTGGAATTTCTTTCAGAACCTTGGCAAGCACACCAGAAGAATATGTAGTGGAATTGCTTTTCCCATGGGCAACCTCCTCTTCTTCCATCCTTAGCTTTTCCCTCTCAATAGCTATTTTCTGCCTCTCCCTCTCCTTCTTAGGTCGAGGCTGGGCAGCGCATGCGGCATGCTGAATTGGAGTATGGAATAGAAGCCCCGCTCACTCTCCGCCCATATTTGTGATTGGCTTGTGTCATTGCCCTTCGTAAATGCTGGCTTCTGATTCGTTAATAAGCTTGTTAGTCCCTCCTTAGTACCGCCTTGTCTTCATTTCTAACCTCCCATGAGGACTGGCCCTCTTACTTCGGTTGTTAAACGGTACGTCTTTTTTAGTCTGTGGGCGCTATTTTATTTAATGAGTTTCTCCTACTGCAGGCATGACATGCTTTCCTGCAACATTTAGCGGCCATGGATGCTTTCACCTTCTAAGCAGCCCGGGACAATGGCGGCCGCTTCTTTGAATAGGTCTCGCATTTATAAATTTGACCTATTGGCATTGTAAATGACAATGTCTTTTATTTATGTGTTAATTGGCAAAACAGATAAGTAAAAGGCACTGTCATTTACAATGCCAATAGTGTAAACTCTCGCAAATGCGAGACCTATTGCATTGCAAATGCTTGTCCTACTCATTGTCTTTCCCTCCCTCATTTTCTCTGCACTGGATCATTCTTCCTCTTCCTCCCTCCTCCTGTCCTCTTGTTCCTGGCGAGCTAATCATCGATTTTCCCTCGCCGGCCTCTTCTCTTTTTCAGCCTCCAGTAGGTTCTTTCTCTAGAAAGAATGTTTTGATGATAACAGGAGTGCTGTGGCACCATTACAAATGGTACTTACTTGAACCCGGAATTGGGTGCATTCATGATTTATTCTGTCCCCAAACATGTACAAGAAAGACTCTGCATCTAGCCGGTTTGATTCTGGGGCATGTTTCTATAAGAAGTACTCTTCAATCAGGGGCGTAGCTTCAAAGGGGGCGGGAGGGCCTTTGCAGTGTAACTCCCTCCCCTAATAAATGTTAATTAATAAATAATTGGGTACAGGAGTTTTCAGTCAGGTATCATAAGATGTATATACAAATTCACCTGAGATTTTTAAATACTCACTCGGACAAAAACACACACACTCAGTTCTGTTTTGAAGGTCTTAAACATGGTTATTTTACAAAATACTGTGTTTTAAGTACCCCCTCACATTCAGCACTACTTTCCCTTTCCACTGGCTTTAAGCTCCTCTCATGCGCTGCTTCCGAAATGTTTAATATGATATGCCAGCTATACTTGTCTTCAACGGTACCTTTAACAAATGTCTATGCTTGGGCTCAACATATAAGTGTCTACTGCTTACAATTCCACAACTTACCAAGGTGGGCTGGAAAAAGAGCATGTCCTTTAAAAATTTGGAGAGTTTTGCTTGTTTGTGTGCTGCCTAGTCAACCAGGATACAGGGTTTAAAGTATTTAGTCTGCAATGTCTTACTATACAAGATCTCTCATGACAAGAGGATTGGGTGCCTCCCCATATGTCTCAGTGCAATGTACGTGGCTTAGGAAAGTTCTCATCCCTGAAAGAGAAAAAAGAAAGATCAGCTCAGTTATGGAAAAGTGGGACATTTAGCACTCGGTAAGAAGCTCTACACGTTAACATCAGGCAAAACATAACCATCACAGGATACACAATTCTGGCAAGTAGTCTTCGGCAAAACCTGACAGCTCTCTTATGCTATCTAGCTTATGAATATCCCTTTATAGTCACCTCTAAAGGATGACAAACAATCAGGAATTCTGTAGTTAAATAAAAACATTTCAAAAAGCTTAGAGCACAGAGCCCTTTTTACAAACCAAAATCTCTTATGCAAGGACTCAAACATCCACATCAAGCATGCTTATCTTGTAATGTAGTTCATGATATGAACAGAGAACAATAAATTAGACAGCATTCACATTCGTCTCTTTTGTGCTTGTTTTGGTGAGTGGCTTCAAGCGGCAGGAGTTTCTAATCTGTAATTGAACAATGAGGCCTATTAGGCCGAAAGGTGTCTGTTATTGCTTTCGGACCCATTTGAATACTCCAAACGGGACCACAAGCAATACCATGGCCTGGAAGTTCAGGTTGAACATTCTTTTTGGAGTGGACGAGGACTGGTGTACTTATAACTATGCAATGGAATGCACCCATTATATTTACATAATTACCAATAGATTAGAAAAAAAATCGAGAATTTCCAGCTATCTTTTCTTTTAATATGGAGAGAGAATAATATTTGTAGATGCATAAATACATATAGAAGTAGAGATTCACTGTATTATTTGATGTATCATCATCCACGATGTAAAAAGGATATGTTATAATGGTATAAAGATGTATGACTGTGTAAGTGGCACTGGCATGGAAAACCATTACTGTGGAGGAAGTTAGGGTTGAAAAAGGCATTTAACGAATCGATGAGGATCAACAATACAGTAATATAATAGAACCAAGAACAATCATAGTCATATAAGTATTAAATGTAAAAGACAACAAAATAACAAGCCGGCGACTTTTCAATTTTATGGAAATAAGTGCTGGAACTCAATTTTAGAATAAATTGACACAACACAAATTATATACTGACTGACGCATGAAAGAATACATGATATTCCTACAAAAAACAAATAGAAAGATGAAAGCTTTTCAATGAGTGATCACGTATTAGCCAATGAATATCAGAAAGTATGATGATTGTTTTGACAAATAGAATAAGCAGGTCTGTACTGATTTGAAAATAAAACACACACACCTACAAAGCTCTTACCAAATCCCTTCACTGACCTATTGCTCCAAGAACTATTTATCTTAATTGATAATGACAAAACCTAAGATGTACCGCTTAGCTATTAACCTTGAATCACCCTTATTGTTACTATGCTTACAAAGACATTTCGAATTTACAGGGCGTTTTCCTGTATTGTTAATGTTGTTACTTGAAGGAGGCAGTGGTAGGTGTATGAAGTATCTAGCAGGAAAGGCATTTGCCATTTCTGTAATGCAGAATCTACATAATCAGAACATGAATAATTGGAGCCTATTCAGATGCACTAGCCCAGGCATCAATAAAATTAAGGGAGCTCAACCTTTAGCCAGTGAATTGAATAAACACTGATTACGCACTACACCCATCTTTTGCAAATACATGTTTGCAGTTCTAAATACAGCACAAACAAGCTCGAAATAGCAGATCAGTGATGGGATACCATAGTAAAAGTGAAAATCTCAAAACAGAGTAAACAGATTTGTTAATAGTGTGACTCAGCATTCGGAAGGTATAATGCTTGCGCAATAGTGTGATCATTCACTAGTGTTGTAATCCTGAACACGGCGAGCCAATGATACTAAGGGGAGTGCAAAAACATATTTTAGTAATGATGACTAGGAAGTTACAGTCATCCCAATAGCACTGTTCCCTCCAACAACAACTAAGGTTATATAGTAAGTAGAATTCCCTTGCTCCCTGTAACGGGCTTGTGTTAACCAATATCTGATACAGATAGTTCCTTAATACAAAACAATATCCTCATATTTTGATATAATCCTTCCAGTGGCGAGAGCCCAGAATCAGTTGAAAAAACATACAAGTGGAGTTGTGCAAATATTGTGGCTAGCACTGGTCAGCTTATCTTACTCTCTAAGGAGCACATTATTGTTAATGCGTGTACTTCTCTCCCAAGACGTACTCTCATGCAGTCACATTCTATCATCAATAGCTACATAAATCAAGCCAGATTATCTTGGACAAATGGCTAAGAGGCTCTGCAAAAGCTCCCTTAACCAGAACTTCAGAAAAATGTTTGTGTCAATGTGTTTACAAAAAATGTGTTGAAAATTTTGATCAGTGCCGATCCCCATTACATCACTGCTGCCTTTTCCAAACTCAAGTAAACCACGATTTCATCATTCATTGGTATTCCTGCCGCACCATGCTTCAAAATGCATGCTACAAAATGACATTGTTTTGTAGTAATAGATGACCCATGACAGGCTGCTGTGTGAGAATCAATATTGAACTCACCTTGAAGTCCTATCTTAAAAAACACAATTTCTAAGCTCTCTTTCTTTCAAGTTTTATTATGTTCCCGCTCCACATGGGTTGTGTGAAATGTGGGGAAATAAGTGAATTTGGGAAAATAAGTGGACGGAAGTATAACCTGACACAGTCTTAAGCAGACAACAGTGTTGTCTCGCTTTTAGGAGTCCAAAATTCTTTAGCACATGGACTATCTACACTACCAGTTCTCCTTGCTGAAGTTATAGGGGGAAGTATGGTCTTCTTCCTGGTGTAAAAGCTCACATTGGTCTTGTACGAGTTGGTACAGACCAGTTCAGGTTTTATTCTGGGACATGTGCATATACATATTAATAGGACTTTTCAAGCAAGTTACTCTTTTACAATTTTTGAGTAGCCAAACTTGACAAAAAAAACGGATCCAGACTCAGAATATTGCACTAAATTGAACAACTTCAACTAATTCTGTACAGATTCCAAGTGGATAACACTTACCAATTTCACTACCTCCACCAAATGATTACATTGTTCTTCCTCAAGCTCTGCAAAATGCAAGCTTTCGATTAGAGCAAGCTAAGGAGAGGTTAAACCCTGAGGCTCTTAGCCGGATTTAGGTTGTGCCTCTTCTGAGGCAAGATGAGTACCATATAAGAGCAGATATTACTTCTGGGGAGGCCATAAGGGAACCACTAATTTTGGCGGTTCGGGAAACCTTCTTTAGCACATTGCATTTGAAAAGCTATGTGACAAAGGCATAACATGCATGGCTTGACTGACACAGCAAAACAGCAAGGCCCTGCACCCCTTAATGATAAAAATATGTATCTTCTGCGTTGTCTGCTTCGCAAACAGGCAAAGTGCAGTAACAGCCTAGGTGAGAAACTGTGTTTTACCACTCAAGGCTTCAATTAAGATTTGGTCTGGCTGCTCAACTAATCTGTCTTCTTGCTCTTCACTCCTGCAATAGAGCCCACTGTTAAGAACTACTTCTATAGAGAGATTGTTGTTGTATGCCTTTAGGATCAGACCTCAGTTCAGCTAAAATCAGTCATTTTATTCTCTTGTAAGAATAATTGTAACTTGATCCTTCCCGTTCAATACCAGAAGCACTAGCATCAGTACCATGTCAGAATGTTCACAAACACTATTGTTTGTAGCAGCTTGTCGTTACTGAGCAACGCACTACTTATGCAATACAATTGAGGGCTTGGACTGTGATGTGACTTCTGATATTGCTGCCAATGTTGACCATATCTCGAAAGGAGATGACACCAAAGCACTTTAAAGATGCAGGAGGACAGGAGAATGTGTACACCCATAGTCACTTGATTGTCATTGTGGTACATTAATCACAATTGGGGGAGAAAGCTTGTGAGAGAAAGCCCTTGACTGTTCTGCATGCTTTTTCCTTGTACGACATTTTCCTGGCCATGTGGGCACAATGCACATGCATCAAGCTTCTCATTCCACATGACATGTTTGTGACTCGCCTGTAAAATTAAGATATATCCAGAGTAATACATACGAATTTGTGTAAAAAGCTTTGTCAATAGTAATGGCCCTTCATTAGCCTACTGTGTAAAATGAGCTCTATTAAACGTCTCTTGTTAGGGTATTCCACCCAAATAACAGGTCAAAAAGGACCTGAACTGAAGTAGCAAATCAAGGAGGAAGCAAGGATGATGTTGAAAACATTCCGGATGGCGAGAGAGTTAATCAGACATCTGAACAATGGCACTCCAGGATTGTTCGTTCTGAAAGGGATAGATGTGCTAGGCACTGATGTGCTGATACCCGTGACTAAGTCGGCAATGTGGCCGATGGGCAATAGTCAGTGTTATCAGATGTCTCCATGGCATCAGGAACACCACTTTTTTAGCGTTGAGCCGGTGACAGCATGCGCTAGCATGCGTCTTGCTTGCGAGACACTCTTGTATCCAACTAAAAGGGCATAGAGCCCGCCTGTTGCTTACCCATTTGTTGGCTTGTGTGGCACTCTTCTTTACAGCCTCATATTTCGTCAAGGCAGGCCTAACATCATTTCCGTTCCTCTCTGTGGAGCAGGGATCAAGCACTGATTAATTTAACTTAATCAGTGTCTGTCAGCTGCTCCCGACATGATTGTGGAACTATTTTGTTCTTTTTTTAACTTTTAGTGCCCTGCAAACAAAAGGCGTGTGACTGGCAAAAACGTGCCCTGCAGGACAAAAATTTGCAAAGTTTTATTTTCTATAGTTAGCTTTCTTTTATTTAGCCAGGTCTTGTTTTTTTCTCACTTTGCACTCATGTTTTGTTTTTGCTCGTGGGTGCTGTTCTCAAAAGATGAGGATTATTTTATTGCAAAGCAAAATTGTTTCTTTCTTAGGAGTAATTTCTGAAATTATGCTTTAACACAATCCAAAACAATCTGCCCCTTTCCAATCCACCCCACTCCAATCTGCCTCACTCTAATTAATCCCACTCCAATCTGCCCCACTCCAAACCAAAACAACCTGCCCCCTCCAGGCTGCTCTACTCCGGTCTGCCCCAATCCAATCCAAAACAGTCCGCCCACTCTAATCCGCCCCATCCTGCCCACTCCAATCCAAAACAATCAATACCACTCCAATCCATCCCACTCCAATCTGCCCCAGTCCAATCCAAAGCAATCTGCCCCACTCAAATCAGCCCATTCTCCAATCTGCTCCACTCCAATTCACCCCACCCCATCCATCCACTCCATCCCAACTCACCCCACACCAATCCAATCCACCCCAATCCAAAACAATGTGCCCCACACCAATCCAAAACAATTTGCCCACTTCAATCAAAAACAATGTGCCCCACTTTAATCCACCTCACTCCACTCCAATCTGCCCCATTCCAATACACCCCACCCAGACCACCCAACTCAATCCAATCAGCCCACCACACTCAAATCCACCCCACCCCACTCCAGTCCAGTCCAATCCACCCCAATCAAATCTAACCCACCCCCTCCAGTCCAATCCACCCCTCCACTCCACTCAAATTCACCCCACTCCAAACCACCCTACTCTAATTCAATCAACCCCACTCCAATCCACCCCACCTCACCCACCTCACCCCATTTCATTCCACCCCAATACACTCACTCCAATTCACCCCACTCAATCCAATACACTCTACCCCAATCCAATCCACCTCAATCTACTCCAATCCAATACATCCCACAACCTCATTCCACTCCACCCTATTCCACCCCACGCCACTTTACTCTACGACACTGCACTCTGCGACACTCTCTAGCACAGAACTCCCCTCCCCTCTACGACACTCTACTACCCCTACTCCACTCTACGACACTCTACTCCAACAAATCCAGTCTACGACAGTCTAGTCCTCCCACTTCATGCCACTAATGTTTAGCCATGGTGAACAGTAGCCACACTGGTGTACAACATGGCAAAAACCCATTGCCAAAACCAATAGCTCTTGTACAAGCTAGACCTATTGGCTTTGCCAAATACTTGTTTAACTAAGCTTTCGCTTAACCTAGCAGTGCTTTCTGGGAGTTGTGATTTTGGTTGCTTCAAATGCACCAACAACATGAAACATGAGAGTCCTGGTCAGTGAGCTGGAGTCCTGTCCAACCACTACTCAAGACTTTAAGTGTAAATACTTCCTGTAAACTAAACGAATAAACAGACGGAGTCGGAGTACAATCTACAAGCAACTGTGGCATGAAATAATAACTGACCTGCGGCCTCACGTCCCTTGTGTTGTTGCACAAAGCTCACCTCGTTTTTCAGGTGGGTAAAAACGGGCATACTTCGCAAAGAGCTGAAATGATAAAATAGAAAGTTAATGTCAAATATTATCTGTATATTGGACAAATGAAAATTATAAGCTCATTTTGCAATATTAAATACATTTCATGCTATTATAAATCTGTACAACTTAGTTGGTATGCGATCTGAAGGTGAAGCCATGTGCTGTCCTTCCTGTGCATTCCTGTCACAGAACTCAAAAGACCTGACACAACATTTGTGACTAAATCACGTGGTGCTAAAGTGATGTTCACTGGAGTATGAGGCTAAACAGGAGGGCGGAGGGCTAAGCATGTCACTTAACACCACCGCATGCTGGCAAAACTAAATATTTTTCCAGCTGCCTTATTTTCCAGTACCTTGTTGTGCTCAAAACATCCAGGGAAGCCTAGATTATGAAACTGCTAATGCTGCATCGGGCACTTTATGTTCTGAACAAGTTGCTCAATCCTCTAGCTGCTGGAAATATTTATAAACTAGGAGGTGGGGGGTGGGGGAAGCAGTAAAGACATTTCAAAAGCAATGCATATTCACATTATGCTGTATTAAGGACATACTGCACTATATACATAACAATTGGCACCTATATGCAAACCCTATCACATGCTTTGCTATCAGTATGAATTAAGTGAGCGTCCTTACTACGCTTCACCTGGTGTATTACCTTGATAAAAGTTCAAAGATCACATGAAAAGGCACTCCCGCCTGCCACATTCAAAGTTGATAAGCATTATTTGTGTACCATGGGACTGATTTTAAGCTTGGTAAAGAGGGTACTCCATTGCAACAGCGAAGTGGTAACCTCTCTGCCAAACTGAAGTTCCGCCTGCCTCATTTAGATTCGGGTGGAACTTAAGTATGTCAGCGAAGGTGACTACTCTGTCGCTGCCACTCACATACTCTTTCAACGGCCCGTCGGAGCTTTAGTCCTTTGTCCGCCTGCCGTATTTAGTGTGGGCGGACAATTGACCAGTTTTTACACCATCCAAAATGTGGCGGTAAGTGAAAGAAACATTTTAATAACCCCCATGCCATGGGAGAAAACTCCCATGGTGAGGGGATCATTGCTTTTATTATTGTCAAAAAGAAAATCCCGCTTTGAGATTTCGTTTTTGAAAATAAAAAAAGATATTGAAAGTGTGCTGTACATCACTCTTTCTGTGCCTTGCAGAATTCCTCCCTGATGGGCCCACCCTCAACTTGCCAACTAACAAGCTAAGGCCGGCCAACCAGGGGAGCAATGTTCTCTCCCGTTGTCTCAGGAGCCTCCTACTCAGGTGCCCCATCAAGCTGGACTGGGGGAACTTCAGGGCTGGTTTCCTGCGCCCCCTACTCCTGTGCTTTTTGTCAACTGCCTGGGTCACACTTCCAGGCGCTCTTGACTCCCCTCTCGGGTAGCCTTGGACCTTATGGTCATACAGACCCACTCAGGTCGTTGCCCAACAGAAAATCTACAGGCATAGCACGGCTCACAACTACTTTTATAGAACCTGAGACCCACCCCACTCAAAGGGAACCAGAGCCACCGGTAGGTGACTCTCTCAGTTGTCTGTGACTGACTTGTTGGAATGTATTAGGGAGGACCTGCTCTGAGGACACCAGCTGACACCTTACTGTGATCATGCTGGCTCCTGTGTCTCTCAGAGCCTCCACCTGTTGCCCATTGATGGTGATCAACTGCCTGTACTGCCAGGCATATGGGCTTTTGGCACCATCTCCTATTCTCCAAGGGACACTAGGGTCTCCTCTGTCTGCTGCCTAAAGGTAACTTGTACTACCTACTCCCTGAGCGCTACACTCGCCAACCCAGGGGTCTGCCCCCCTGGTGGGGTTCTGTGCCCTCTTGGGACATTTGGAGTCTCCATTCGAGTGCCCATACTTGTAACACTCTATGCATTGGGGACAAACCTCCCTGTCTGCTAGTCAAAGAATCACTTTTCCCTGGGCTCAGGCTGGGAGTGTTTACTACTGTTCCATAAGAATTATTTGGGAGGCCTCTTGAGAACGCCTTACTTTTAAGTTTTTCTCCCACCTCTTTCTTCTAGTGGGACCCCTGACCACTCTTTTGGGAGTCCCCCCAGATGTCTCTTTGGACACTTGAGTGCTGACCCAGAGGTCTGCCTCCTGAGCAAGAAAGGTGCTGGTGCAGCTCTGTAAAGCAAGTATTGAGCATGTACTCCCTGAGATTCAAGTTGTACATCACATGGTAATCATTATCCTTGCTACCCCTCACCCAGCCATTCAGTGCTTGTTAGAATAATCCAGGAAATCCACCCAAGACTGATTGGGGAGTTTGTGGCTGTCCCTGAACCTCTGGTGACACTTTTCAGGGGTCACCCAAATTTAGCTAAACGGATGGCTCTCAGGGGGCTGTAACTAGTTTGGTCCTCTACTTTTAGGGTCAAAAGAATGTCCCTCCCTACTGGAGGCTTAGGCTTCCATAGAACCCCCATGCCCCCACCCCCTCCCTCCGTGCTCCTCTGGAATCTTATGTACTCTCAAGGTCACCTCATAAGCTGAAAACCATTTATCAATGTCATCTCCCACCACATAACTGGGTACCAGGTCTGAGGATCCAGGACCTTCTTTTCTCCTTCAGACACTGAGGTAATGCTGCTGTTTTGCCTTCAGGGATCATCCTCCCCCACTGTAGGCTGCACTTCAGGGCTGATGTCCAGATCCTGATCCTCCACATCATCCTGCTCCTCTGTAGCTGTTGTCAACTGGTAGACCTCTGTCCAGGCCCTGAGATCTTTCTTCAGCTTCAATTTGTTTGATGGCCTTCTTCATCTTTAGTCCCCTTTCCAGACAGAACTGTTTAAACTCAGAACAGTAAAACCTTCCAGGTGGACCAGTTCAACCAGCCCAAAGGTTTCGGAGATTCCCCGGCTGGTGGGGCTCGGTGCAGAGCAAACAGGTGATCCAACTTCTTGTGTGCCTCGCAGTCAGGGGCAAACGCCTCAGAGGGGCTGGTGCAGGACAGCTGGGCCACTCAGGGAGTGGGTCCCTGGGCTGCTGATGTCCCCCAAAGGGTGCTTGGTCCTAAGGTAGTTGGACTTCGGCTTGGACTTTTGTAGTCGGTCTTGGGTTGTAGGGAGACCGGTACTCCGGAGTTGGTGTTGCTCGGCTCCAGAAGATCCTGGTGCCTCCAAACCTGGTGAGGAGGCAGAGTTGATCCTTCAGAGCTGCAGTACCTTCTCCTGGGCAGTTGTGGCATTGGCAGGGCTGGGGAGCTGCAAGTCGAGAGTTCGGACTCTGCAGTTTCAGTGCCTGCGATGCAGGGGAGTAGGTCCTCTGCTCCAAAGGAGTTGTTATGCAATTTGGCGAACTACTGGAGGGCCCCTTGGGTTTGTAAAGGTCTCTCAGTGTCAGGATGAGACAGGGTTCCGCAACTGTCGAGTCTATGGGCTGCAGGCAGGGTTTTGCACCAAAATCTAGTCCTGGCTCTCTGTTCTCTAGGTCAGCTGCTCTTCTTTGTCCTTGGTCTTCTTGTGTTCATCGAATCTGAAATTCAGGGCTCAGGGGTGTCACCTAAATACTAAATTTAGGGGCGTTAAAGGGAGTTTCAGGTAGGGGCCAATAGGCTACCTACCTTTAGGGTAACTACACCCTCTAAATGCTCACCCACGTGGGGAGTGGGCATGACCCTGACAGGCTATTTTACCCATCTTCAGGATGGTGGAAAGTGAGCTGGGGGTCCACATCACCTCCCCCGCCTTAGGTTGGTGCGAGTTGACTAGGGACTCTCCTCCTCATCTAACTAATTTTCCCGCCTGTCTTCCAGCCGAATGTGGGGTCAGGACTGGGGGGTTGCCATCTGCTGCGAGCATTGGAGTTCAAAGGTGGCATCGCCTTTAAAGCTTCCCACCCTGGAAAGCTGTTCCTGCCTGGAGGAGGTGTGAAGCACCTCCGCCCAGGGCAGGCATTGTTTCTGGCCCCGAACAGCGAAGGCGCTCACCCCATGGGTCTAGAAACATGTCTTGTAGTGGCAGGCTGGTGGAGACCAGTCAGGAACACACTAGAGGTCGGTAGGTTTTCAGGGGACTCTTCTAAAGGGTCCTCTGGCTGCAATTATCAATAAATCTGACACTGGAACCGGTGCAGGTTTAAGACGAGATCTTTGGTATCAAACATCCCATAATACAGAGAAGCCATCACGGAACTGGGAAACTCATAATGACGAGTGTCCAGCCCATGTACTACTCTTCTGTGGCTTTCCTGTTTACTTACACTATCCAAGGATCAACATGGATATTGCAGGGGCATATCTGTCCTCACAGGAGACATAGTGCACCATGCCTTAGGGCTAAGGCCTGCTAGAGGGGTGTCTTACCTATAACCCATGCAGTGTCTGTGGGCATGGCACACAGGGTTGTGTGCCATGTCGACTCTTCGGTTTTGTCTGCACCAAGGCACACAGTCTGGAATGGCAGCATGCATGGCCTTCATGAGGGTAACTTAGGGTGGCACAATTTGTGCTGCTGCCCTTGGGGTCTCTCTTCAGTGCCAATACCCTAGGTGCCAGGGGTACCATTTACTAGGGACTTAGAAGGGGTATTGAAGTTGTGCCAATTGGGAAACAAAAGGTACAGTTTAGGGAAGGAGCTCTGGCACAGGGGACCTGGTTTGCAGGGACCCTGTGCACTTTCAGTCAAAATCACATCATTTTCCAGGCAGAAAGTGGGGGCTAACCATGTCCAAAGGAGACACTTTCCTACAAATGGGTACTGTGGAAATGCAAGGCTGCGATGCAGAGTCCAGCTTTGTTGAGGCTACTGTCAATGAGGGATACGAGGTGTTGAGCCAAGGTGGATGTGTCACGTAATGGAGGTTCCGATGCAGCAACAGGCTGTGATGAAGTTCTCTGCAGAGGTTCTGATTCATGCAGGAGTGGCAATGCGTCGGTTCCACTGGGTCCACAGAGGCTGGCAGAGCACCTTAGGCCCACTTCCAAGGGTTCTGGACTGGGTTGGCACCCTTGCCAGGGTAGACCCACAGATCACAGAGTCCAGGTGCAGGAGCAAGGTTGTTTGAGCTTTCTCTCCCTGAAGCTCAAGCCAGGAGACCAGCCAACTAGCCCTTGGTGTTGTTCTGGGTTCAAGAGATGCAGGTCCAGTCCTTCTCACCCAGGCAAGAGGGCAGCAGATGAGCACAGCAAGGCAGCAGTCTAGCAAGGAAGTAGTCTAGCAGGGCAGCAGTCTAGCAGAGTAGGAGTCCTTCAGCAGCACAGCTGTCCTTTTTCCTGGCAGAGTATCAACAGGTCCAGAGGTGTACTGAGGTGTTGGTGTATGAGGTCCAGTATTTATACCCAGTTGTGCCTTTAAAGTGGGGGAGAAACTTTTAGAGGTTTCCCTTTGAAGTCCCCAGGCATCCTGCCTTCCCTGTTCTGGCTCTAGACTAACTACAAGAGGTATGCAACCCTTTGTGTGGAGGCAGAACACAGCCTATTCAAGTGTAAGTGGGGTTGTGTCGAGTTCCTCCTTTCCATCCTACCAGTGATGGTCCATCCAGGCACAACTAAGCACCCTATTGTGGGTGGCTGTCTGGGAGGAATATGCAAAGCTCAACTGTCAGCTACACCCAGTCACGTGACCCAGGTACAGGCTACAGGCACTAAATAGTTAAGGCAGGAAAATGCCAGCTTTCTAAAAGTGGCATTTTCAAAATTGTAATTGAAAATAAGACTTCACCATGAGTTAGGATTTTTCATTACATTTCCAAAGACATCAAACATGAACTGGGTACTTGCTCCCATTTGGAAATTACAGCTTATTAAATTTAATAAGGTAACTCCAGTGTTAAGTTTATGGGACGGCTAGGCCTTGCAGCAGTGAAGAAAGAATTTAAGAGTTTTTCCACAACCACGACATGTAAAATTCAAAAGTACATGTCCTACCTTTTAAATATACTGCACCCTGCCCTCTGGAGGGCTGTCAAGGGCCTACCCTAGGGGTGACATATGGATAAAAAAGGGAAGGTTTGGGTCTGGCAAAAGGTTTATTTCGCCAGGTTGATGTGGCAGTTAAAAATGGAAGGCCTGAGACATGTTTTAAAGGGCTACTTAGTGTGTGGCTCAATCAGTGCTGCAGGTCCTCCAGTAGCACTGAATTTACAGGCCCTAGGCACATGTAGCGCACGTTGCTAGGTACTTACAAGTAAATTAAATATGCTGATTGGGGATAAGTCAATATTATCATGTTTTAAGGAGTAAGCACATGCACTTTAGCACTGGTTAGCAGTGGTAAAGTGCGCAGAGTCCTACGCCCAGCAAAACTGAGATCAGCAAAAATGAAGGATGGCAAAACGTTTGGGGGTAGACCACACTAAGGCTCACAGGTCTAACAGTAGATTGCACAGCAAGAAACCAGACAAATGGAAGAGGAGAACAGCAGTATTGGGCAGATAGCAACTTAATTGATGCAAAGTATTTTTTTTATAATAATCCATGTTGATGTCTCAATCCATCAGGTGTTTGGAGAATGATCCGATGTCACCCACAAACTAGGTTAGTGGACTGTTGCCTTTGGACAGAGCTCAGAGTCAAAACCACAATCACTTGCTTTATGGTGACATATGAGATGGTGGATTGCCAAGCAGAACATCAAGAATACAGGACGAGAGTCATGGCTGGATGAAGGCTAGCTCCTTCACTCCTATCGCAAAGGCATGTGCCTCTAGACCTCAAAGAAGAAGCAAAGCGCTGACTATTTGAATTCTCATTTTGGAGGTGAGTGTGAGCGACTGCAAGAGTTGTCTGCCCTCAGCCCAAGAAATCCTGATATTTAGGATGAGAAGGAACATATCCAGGTCAACACCTCACTTTAATGTTCAAATGTCAAATGGAAAGAATGTGGTAGTGAGGGCCCTCTTGCTTTCAAAAATAAAAAAGGGTGGTGTTGGTGGAGTGTATCATAAACATACTGGTTTGAAGATGGAGAGAAAAGCAATCAGGCGCGTGTCCACATTCAACTTAGCCACAAAGGTAATTTTTGCACCTGAAATGAGACCATCAAAACTCAAGTAACTGGTTCATTGCATTCATTTCTGCTGGTACAAAGGCCCAAAATGCCAGGTGGGATCTCAAACATTTGCTACCATACATGATGCACACGCTTTTCAAAGTGATAGAATCTTAAGACATGAAGCTGCTTTCATGGAGTACAGTGTTTCTCACTGCAGTTAAATTTGCAAAAGATAGATATATGCTCTTGTAGTGTGAGGCATTTGGCTTCTTGTGGCCGTCAATTTGGTTCTCACAACAGTATACAACATAGCAACTTTCAGTCTGTCAGGGGTTACTATAATGCGATGGATCAGTAAGGGAGAACCCCTCCCCCACACTCGATACACAGTGTCTCATTTCTTAATTGACATTGTTCAGAACTGACTCACTACCCTACTACTCCCCATTTTGAACCCTGATCTTGGAAATGTAACCTAAGGACTCCTGGAGTAGGTCTCTCTGTCTGCACACACACCAGGAGGTTCTTCAGAGACTTCCCCCGATGAACGTACACACAGTAAAGCAATGTTCCAGATGGCAGTTCCCTATGAACAACACAAACGGCTTTTGGAACTTTAAACATGGCTTGAACCTAAATGATCCAGCACATTACCCGAGCTGGAAAAAGAAAACAAAAAAGAAGATGAGATGGAGGTTCAAAAGTGTGGAATCACCTAGCACAAGAGAAGTCGTTTTCCAGCCCACAAATGAGTGGGAAGAGGCAACTGCTTGTGCTGGGGGCATTTATGGAAAGAAAATGTATGGCTTCATGTTTATGCTCTTAAGCATATGTGGTCCCAGCGGCACAAAGTCAGTAGGAACAGCCTGGAGAACCAGTTTCTGGTCTTGCGAATACAGTAGAAATAAGAGGGAGCCAGGATGTTGAACTATGCCCTAAAAATCCAAAGTCTGAACTTAGTACCTTGATGTGCTGGGGCTTGAAAACAAATATTTAATAAATATCATCACATCGAGACAGACGCGTACAAGATCACATTTAAAAATGTATCCATTGTCTCTATTGCAAAGGAGCTGGACGAGAATACAACAGTGCCAAACTATCTAAAACTGGTAGGATGTCTTCTTTAGTGTCAGTGGGAAACTTTGCTAATGGTCCCAATGCAGAAGCATGAGAAAGGTCCAAAGTCACAAAAGCAATAAATACTATGTAATGGGTAAACAATGTTGAAGGATCTGATGTTCTGCTATTTGAAGTGAAAATCATTAACCAAGTCTGCTAACTCAAAATGAAGATCCCTTCCATCGAGTGTTTAATATGTACCTTACTTAGAAGCACTAACCATGAGGAATGGAACAAGGAAATAAACTGAATGGCGATAAAGAAGACGATCAAATCATTCCTCAGAAAATCAGCTTAGAATACAATACATGATTATTCCACAAAAGAGCAAAATAATTTACAGTAACATTTTCCCAACGATGTATCTCCTGGTTACATAATAGAAAGACAATCTGATGAGCTGGGCATCAGCAGGGCTAATTACAGAAATCCAGGGAACAAATTCTCTTGAGATAGAAAGAGAATGATGTTAACCAAATGTCTGTACCACAACTGTGCCTACCCATGTTTTCACATTCAACACGTAACTTTCAACATTCTACCCAGATTGGATACATAGAAATGGTTTGAAATGTTGTATACGTGTCGCCAGTCGTAAACACAGTGCATTGACAGTGGAATAGAGCAATGCAGTGATAATCTCTGTTGAAAACAACAAAACATATCAGTGACTGCAACACATAAAGGAAGAAAGAAACGAATGGCAAATTATACAAACTTGCACCGTGACCTCCTAAATTTCAAAGACGGATAAGACATAAATTATCAACTTTAACACAATTCCACTGTCTACACAGATTTATACTTGACCTGAACAGAACAATCTGTGGAAAAAAACATTTCAAGGTTGGAAACTGTAATAAAAGAAAATACTCAATGGCTTCAAAGGGAAATGAAATCCATTGACAACAAAGACAGAAACATTTTGTGAATTAATATGTTGTAAAAATCATAACAGCAGTCTAAGAAGCTGCACCAGATTCATTTGCATTATGTTGCAATACAGTTTTTTAACTACAACATGTTGCTCATCTCTCTGGAAAATGAATTACCAATTGCAGAAACACCTAAACATTAAGGGATTTGCTATCTCATACTTTAGAAATATACCAATAACAATTAGCCTTTGGTATTTAATGTGAGAGTTTAAGAGCAGATTAAGTACTGGGCAAATTTTTAGTTATGCCGGCGTAATCTTCTGGAATTTTCAGCTTGGTAACGCGAAATACCTGGAATTATGCCGTTAATCCATGTTACATAATTTTCTGTCTGTTCTATTAAAAATCCAATCACGGGAACAACAACAAAAAACAGAACACGAGCAGCTGATATTTAAATGCAAACAGAAGCACTAAATTACAGGATTGCGATTCATGTAGTTTTGCGCATTTTTTTTCCATCATTTTGTGCAATTATGCAAAAGGTGAATACACAAATTTCACACACCCCTAATTTTGTAGGTATGTATTGTTTCTATCGCACAAACCTCGTCTAAAGACCGTGGAACACTATACAGGGTCAAAAACAAACAAGAAGTTGATGGGTGATAGCAGAGGTAGCCTCGATATCTGATTTTAGCTTATGTCAGATGCTAGACCTATAAAAGAATCACTGAAAAGAAGCAGGCATCCTTGAACCCTCCATTTAAAACAACTGTGATATTGTGAAGTTTGTGATTATCCTTTCTTCCACTCGAGCATATAAAATATTCACAACTTCAAAGAATAATAGTCACCACTTCAAGGAAGAACATTACAATCTACCAACACTGCAGCTAATTGATACAGGACAGTGCCTCAAAGCCAATTGGGTGAGGCTAACTTGATGCCTACGTCATCTCAGGTTGCATACAACAGTTGAATTCACTGCTATATCCCAACTTCCAGGGCTGGCATCAGTCATGTACATCACACACATACCAACAAAGATCGCCTTGGGAATTACATTTTGTAATTAAATTAAATTAAATTTTCGTCTTTTTATCTGAAGTTCAAGAAAGTCCTAAATGAGTACATAGAAAATATTGATCTAAGTATGATGCAATCCTCTCTGTCAGTTCCACTGCTCTTGATCACTCGTTACACTCGCAACCTTGAGAGGTCAGCCCTTACTGCCTACGACATGATATTTTCCAGGTCTGCACACGGCAACACGTCATGCTACTTGAACTAATCCACCTCCTGGACTGATTCTGGGTAAAACTGTTAATAATTAGTCTCAGAACAATGTACATTTCTAACAAAACTGGGAAGTTTTTTGTGCCATGTTTACCCCCAGACCCTGTTGTTTTCTTCAAATTCGTATTTTTCAGCATTGGTAATTTCTCCCTCCACTATTTCTCTCACTTTCTGTTAGTAGTTCAAGTGTGACCGCAGTGAAGAACATAGGTCTGTCAGTATTGTTCTGCAATCTATGATTTATATACATTACAACAAAGGCCTCGCTTGACTGGGTGTATCAGAATGTTTAATTGTACATCAGATCTGTTCTAAATATCTACAATGACATTTTAGATTTAATTTAAACAGTAATCATTCGCAAGTAATACTGCTTAATGTTTGCGTCTTACAAAGTCCTTCCATTTGTCCACTATAAAAATATTTTTAAGCCAGAATTAGATGAATCACATTCCAAGGACTTTGAATAGTTAGTAGCAATCTCTTAATCTCTGCACAAGGATCAACCAATCCGCTTTTAGGAAAAAAACTTCTGATTTTCCTCTAAACTGGTTCCTTGAAGCAATTCATTTTGAGAGAGCTAAATTAGTAATTTTTAATTCTTCCACGTATCATGTTTAACTTGTTTTTTGTTTTGCAATGCTGTGCTATTCATCTTTTGATCTTTAGTACTCTTCAATACAATAAACAATATTTTGAATTTTAACACACTCAACAATGTTAATAATAAAGTTATTTCAGATTCCTCCTGTCTGAGATGATTCTTTCAAAGATATTTACCATCATAATGTCGCCTTTTATCCATAAACATTATTGCCTTCGTCTGTGGACAATAACAGCTGTTAATTACCGGTCCCATTCAAGGGCCCATAAAGAGATGGCGGATAATTTACAGCAACTACTGACCCTCTGCTAATGGCAATAAGGCTTTTAGCACACTGCTTACCCATATGGGAGGGAGTGCAGCACACAGTGGCCGGAAGCAAAAAAGGGCTTTTGTGTGCTGCTGAGTAGCTCACACTCTCTCTCATGCGGAGCAGGGCAGAGAAAATCTGTTCTCCCCGCCCAGTGTGCTAGCTCCACCCCTTGCAACTCTGAGGGGGAATTTAAGCAAGTGCTTAATTTGTTAAAAAATAAATAAATAGGCGTCGGGCCCTTCTCAAGAGGCCACTGCAGCTTGCACCACCCATTGTCCCTGCCACCACTGCCAAAGACTTTACCAACACGACTACTAACCATCACCGTCCAACAAGTGTGATAGTTCAGACTATTCCAGGCCACCCAGAGATAAAAGAATGGCGTGGATGGCAAATTTTATTCATTTTTAATGTATATTGAATTATTAACCAATGTTGTGCTCATCTCAAAATTACACAGCCATCGCCACCAAGTGCTGGTGCCGAGCACTGGAAACCACTGGCTCAAATTAAGCACTGATTTAAGCCCGAATTACAGAAAACAAACAAATCGCTTTGTTTATTTTCTCCTGCTACTTTGCATCATTTGGGCTTGCATCCCGCCTTAGAGAAGCAAAATGTGGAGATCACAAGCAGTGTCAGTGACTTTTCTATGATCTATGCACCCCAGAAAAGAGCCCAAACTGTGCGAACTACAAAGTTGCCAGTTTTCACTGCCAGTAACATCACCCCACTCAAGGGCCTGGAAGCTGGAGGCGTTAGACTGATTGGGACTACATCAGTAGTTATTGCTTGCAAACGAAGCATTCAGATTGGCTGACCAGCTCCCAACATCCTACTTTGGGTGCTAATCAATAGGTTTGCCGTTTTCGTTGACTAACAATTGTTTCACATTCTGTAAAAGTGGTCTGATAGGTCATTTCTTTTCACCTTAATGGAGAAATCTGTAAGCGGTCTCTGAAATTAATTTTAGTTTATAGGGTCATGTTTTCAATAGCATGTTATATGTCCCAGATTCAAAGCATAACTCCATTCAGCCAGAAACGTAGTGTGTGGCTCTGTGTTGTAGAGTGGATAATAATTAAACAGATGATGCCTGGAGGTATGTGAAGTCTTTACTCCATTACCTTTGAGTACATCTCGTGAATAAACGTATAAACGTGAAGGAGTGTGTGAAGGCCAAGGTAGGGAATGGGCCAGTTTGAAGACCGCTGTTGTCCTTCACTCACTCCCTGTCCTCCTCTTGGGTTAAATTTTAGTCCCAATAGAGTGTGTAACTTCTTTCTAATATCTGCACGGTTGTAGGCTTCCGCAGTCATTGTAACCGGCTTGGAAACATCACCTCCTAAAACTGTAGTTCATGGAGGACATTTTCCGGTTTGAAGGCCTAGTAACATTTATTCAACCCCGCATCATTGAGTTGCACGTGATCTAATAAACACAGACCGAGTTTCACCCAGCCATCTTATTTTTATATCGGATTATGTTCGATCTCATCTTCTGAAGAACATGAACGTTTTACCTTCTTTTTTCAGTGTTTTTTGTTTTCACTCATTGTGCTTTAACTGCTATCAGTACTTTGCGTGAGAAACTTTATTTGTGTTTGTTATCTTGCTTCTGGTGGGTATGAATAAGCCAACATAAGTGTTGGTAATGACTGCATTGTACAAATAGACTTATTTTTTGACACTTTCTCCGTCTGATTTAACACATTCTTCAGGGGATTGGCAGAAACGATCTCTCCTTTCAGACCATCTCTTCACTACTCCGCAGTACTTGTCATCACTCTCATAATACATATCACCTTTTTTCCCAATTGTAATATGTGAAAGAAACCAAGTGGGCACACTTACACTGACTAGTTTTCTACTCGGTGGAGTAAAGGTTTAATGAAAGTATTTGCCAATGGATAAGAATTCCATCAGTGAGCTACTCAATTCATCATTTAGGTAGCGAGCACAGTAGCTCACTCTCGTGATTCACACATCGGACTCTCAAGCGCAGTAGCTGGTAAATTGAACAAAACCGAAAATGGCCCATGCACAAAAAACTGGGCGATTGTCTGCACGTTTTGATGTGCCTACCTATGAATGCCTGAACCCACGGCTGTTTAAAAGTAAAAGACAGCTAGGACCATACCAGTGGTGGCTCCTCGCTAAGGTGGAGTAGCATCGCCCCACTGCTGCAAAAGCAGTGAAAGAAAGAACAAATCCAATGATAATAACTCAAGGTTATTATCATTGTATTTGTTCCTGCTGCGCAGCTTTACGGGGCAGGCGGGGCACCTCTGTTCTTGGTCAGGGGAGGAGTGGTTTGCCCACTCCAAGTGCGCAATGACTTTTTGGCTGGCCCTGTGGGGCCGTCCAAAACAGTAATGCGCACTTCACATGTTAACATGCCCAGGTCCCCATTCCCTGGCTGAGCGCCAATCCACGGTGCTCAGACCAATCACGACGCTGCATTGCAGCGTTGTGATTGGCTTGGGGGAGGGAGCCTGGATGCTTCCTGGTCCGGCCCCGGAAAGGAGAGACTAGGACGACGTGCCGCAGAGCGGCGAGAAGGTATGTTTTTTACATTTCTTTTTTCCTCCAACCCACACGCGCCCGCCCGGCCCGTCACTCCCGATCCGTGCCGGCCGCTACTGGACCATACATACCTGAGATTGGGCAGAATTCCTCTTTCATTTTTCTTAAAATGCTACAATACAATAAAATATGTAAGCAGAAATCGGTGCAGCGTGGTGTGTTCAAATCATGGAGCACAGAGGATTTCGTTCTCCTGCAACCTTAGATACGTTGAACTGAACTATTTTTTTTCTTAAAAATAATTGTGCTCCTTAAAGCGAAGTGGCCAGCATCACCTAGGTGATCAATCAGTTGGTAAATTGATTTATGGGGACAGTCTGTGGTGTCAGGCCAATCAGCATATTAAGCATGAGTGGTATCCTTAGGTCCCTTGTCTGTAGGCTCATCAATAAGGAGTCCATAAGGTACACTGGTATCACTCGTTCCCCTTTCTCCTTCTGGCACACTTAAACGTGCCTTACAATCAGACACTTCTCTACAATGCTGGGCCTGTCAGAGTCACATTCTCCTACAGAGATCAAATGTACAGAGGCACATTCCTGGACTTTTGCCGAGGTCCCATGCAAGTGGAAACCTTAAGTCTGTTTCCATGCTTGCCAGTACACATCCCTACTGTCAAGGTAGGATACCACACAAAACATCTTCATTTTATGCAGTTTCCTTGGTTAAAACATTCTATGGTATGTACATTTGTATAGGGAAGACACCTTTGTGATGCGGGCTAATGGAATGTAGTTAAATCATGTTTATTAACAAATTTCATTTTGCAGATGAAAGCGAGCACAGCATTCAAATCGTAATTTCAATAAAAGGATGTGAGGGTTCTTAGCCATACCATGGCCAACAAGGCTATTATTTAAGGAATTAAATCTACTTAATACACGAATGAATATGGAAAATAACTTTGTGTGATGAGTAATACATCTCATGATCCGGTTGTTGCTAATCTCATTCCACAGCACTTACACAGCGTTCTTACGTTAATCAGATTCCTTTAAACTGTGATGTGGCTGCCAGCTCTTTCTCCGGAATCACCTGCCCGTACAGGTAGGTAGAGAAAGAAGCAATTACAAATTTGCGAGTTTTATCATGCAAAGTTCCAAACGGCAATACAATTCATCTCTGCAGCATCGCCAATAGGACACAACTAGGAATTGGTCTACTCCTGGTAACCATGGTCTGCATTTCATGGAAGGAACATGTTGCATTACTCCTGTAAAGAGACTTTTAAAGAACAGGTGAACGTTTCAAGAGCTGGTCATACTGGGGTTCGTGTTATTCACAACTTTAGTTGCAGTTTGCTGCAGATAATACATTTATATAATAAAGGAACTAAAATGTATCAGTAGCCTGAAGGAAGAGGATTATAAAACAAATTAAATTGAGTATCTTATGATTATTGGTATAGCATTTAATGACTAAGAGTTCCAGAGAACCTGCAAGGATAACTTGTTGTTACACTTACATGTTATGTTGGCTGCCTTCTCTTTGTAACCACTAGGAACAAACTGCCAAGCTAAGAAAAAATTAGGAGGAGAAGAAAGCGGCCTGGGCAGGCGTTTGCAATGATGCCTGAGTAGACGCTGCAGATTTCAGTGACTGGGATAGGCCTGAGGAAAACCACAGATGATGCATTGACTGATGACGTGAACATTTTGTTATTATAATGCCACTGGAGCTATACTACCAAGACGCATGTCTGACATGGGCATTTCAGCTAAAAGTGATTAACAGACGTGGAACTGTATCATGTGAATTGGTGTTGGCACAGTAAAACTTAAGGGAATCTCTGATATGAAGTGAGGCGAGGAGTCTTATTCTGCTGTAAAAGTGACAGAGGCCATGGAAGAAAGGGGCACCTAATTGGATACATAATAATCTGGAGAGAAAAAAACTGTTTGATAAAAGAACAGTGTGTGTGTGTGTGCAGTAACGCTTTATTTATATGAAAAGCAGCATATGACTCAGATGTCAATAGGACTTACCTATGCAAGACCTATTGGCTTTGCCAATGTGTTTTAGCCATGTTGTACACCAGATTGGCTGCTGTTCAGCATGGCTCAAGTTTAGTGGCATAGAGGAGAGTTGAGTGAAGTGGAGTAGTGGGTTGCACAGTGGAGTGGCGTAGAGTGGAGGATTGTGGAGAGGCATAGAGTGGAGAATTGTGGATTGCCGTGGAGTAGAGTGGTGTGGAGTAGAGTAGACTGCAGTGTCCCCGAGTGGAGCGGAGAGGAGAGGCATTGAGGGAGCTGCTTAGAGTGTCGTAGAGTAGAGTCGAGTGTCAGAGTGGAGAGGCACAGAGTGGAGTACAGTGTTGTGGAGTGGAGGGTTGTAAAGTGTCATGGAGTGGAAGAGAGTGGAGTAGAGTGGCATGGCATGGAATAAAGTAGAGAGGCGTAGAGTGTTATAGAGTAGGGTAGCGTGGTGAACAGTGTCGTCGAGTGGAGTGTCATGAAGTGGGGTGGCATGTCGTAGAGTGAAGTGTGGTAGAGTGGAGTAGCATAGAGTCGAGTAAAGTGTTGCAGAGTGTCTTGGAATGGAGTAGAGTGGAGGTCGTAGAGTGGAGTAGAGTCAAGTGGTGTAAAGTATAGGGGCATAGAGTGGAGGGGCATAGAATGGAGTAAAGTTTTGTAGAGTGGAGGAGCGTAGAGTGTTGTGGAGTGGCGTGTAGTGTCGTACAGTGTAGTGCAGTAGAGTGGAATGAGATAGAGTGGAGTGTCGTAAAGTGGAATGTCAGAGTGGAGTGGAAGCGATAGCGCAGAGTGGAGTAAAGTGTAGTAGAGTGGAGTCAACTGTCATAGAATGGAGTAGAGTGGCGTAGAGTGGAGTGACAGATTGGGATAGAGTGGAATGTCGTAGGTTAGAATGGAGTGGGGTAGAGTGGAGTAGAGTAGCGTGAGGTGGAGTGGAGAGGCATAGATTGAAGTAGAATGGAGTATTGTGCCATACAGTGGAGGGTGGTAGAGTGGAGTGACGTAGAGTGTCAGAGAGAAATAGAGTCGCAGAGTGTCGTAGAGTAGAATGGCGTATCATAGAGTGGAGTAAAATGTCATAGTGGAGTGGCGTAGAGTGAAGTAAACTGGCAAAGAGCAGAGTGGCATAGAGTGTCGTGGAGTGGGTAGATATTCGAGTGGTGTAGAGTAGAGTTGTAGACTGAAATGGTGTAGAGTGGAGTGGCGTAGAGAGGAGTAGAGTGGCTAGAGTGGAGTGGTGTACAGTGGTGTAGAGTAGAGTGTCAGAGAGGAATACAGTGTTCTAGAGTGGAGTAAAATGTCATGCAATAGAGCAGCATGGAGTGGCATAGCGTAGAGTGGAGTAAAGTGTCAGAGTGGTGTAGTGTTAAGTGTCGCAGAGTTGATTAAAGTATAGTGGAGTGGCATGGAGTGTCGTAGAGTGGAGTGGCATAGAGTGGAATGTCATAGAGAGAAGTAGAGTGAAGTGCTATACAGTAGAGTGTCATTGAGTGGAGTGTCGTACAGTGGAGTAGAGAGGAGCGGCATAGAGTGTAGTGTCGTAGAGTGGAGTGTTGAACAATGGAATAGAGTAGTGTATCGTAGAGTTGAGTGGCATAGTCAAGTTACGTAGAATGGAGTGGAGTACAGTAGCGTAGAGTGGAGTAGCATGGAGTAGAGTGCAGTGGCGTAGTGTGGAGGGGCATAGTGTGGTATGCATGGAGTGGTAGTGCACTGCCATTACTAACAACACCTTTTAATCTGAAATGACCATTACATTTGCACAGACATACAGTTTTACTGACAAAACTATACAGCGCACAAACGATAATGGGTGGAAATCGTATCACCTTGCGTATTGATATGTTTTGCTCCTAATGAAATATTTCTTTCCAGCACACTTCAGAATTACAAAAAGTGCTTCATTTGTGCTTTTCTAATTCCGATATATTCTGAAATATTTGCACAGTTCATTTACACACATTTAAATTTTGTTGTGTGCGAGAATAAAGCCTTTCCTTTCACACCACCAGATTTTCAGATAAATCCTCTCACTTTGAAGTCAGGGAAAGAAAAGTAAACATCAATCAGAGGAGGAAAAGTATATCACCCCAACCAAAGGGTGTTTTACTGGCTCATACAATAATGAAAATGTGTGTGCTGTGTTCGCTCATGCAAGTAATGGTTACAGGAGACAACTTAGACCTCTTTATGGTGAAATGATGAATTGGAGGGACAGCATTGAGAGGCAGCAACTCTTTCCTCGAGTCTAACTGTTTTGCCTGTGCTGCCTGTGCTTACTTTGACTCAACCAATGTGTCCTTCAGCAGTATCTACTTGATGCCTCCTTCTGCCCCCCACAATTGTGTTTCTCAAATTTGAACTTATCTGTCCGATTCCCAAATATCTCTATTCTATGGTACCTCCTTCATAGTCTATGTAGCGTTCTCCGTTGCATCTCAAGTATATGTTTGTGCTTCACAAAGACATGATATAAAATACAAGCACAATTAAAATGCATGTTAGGGTGTCAATTTCTTTGCTCAACTTTGAATAGTTAAACTCCGGTCATTTGGCGAATCTTCACATCTTGCAACATTAAATTCCAACCCTTTGGAGCATTTTCTACTTTGTATTCAGTCATAATGAGTACGTATGATAATGAAGGTTAGCACAGCCAAGGTATATTAACTTTTATTAACAACCTGTGCGTGCTGAGCCTTAAATTATTCAAGACTTTACCATTCACTGAAATTGGGCAAAAGCATGCAGGTACATTCACAACCAAAAAATCACAAAAGCATCCCTCAAGGAGGCCTATGCGCCCTTGCCATCCACAATAGATGCATTCTGCATTTGTTAATCTTGAGGCAAGGGGGGTCTACCTTGTGAAGAAAAAGAAAAGTGTAACAAAATCCTTTGGATGGAAACAAACTTAAATTCTCATTAATGATGAAGTTTGCTCCATATATTTGCTTCCTTGTGTTTCTTCCTGGACCATGAACTGCAACAAAGTAGTTGCTGTGATGCAAAGTCCACCCCGAAATTGATTTCGTTTTTAGACACAAAATTGGACCTATCTTGTTTACTCTTAAGAATGGAAATTATATTGCATATTTGCCATACGGTAAAATTAGTACAAGGAATAGCATTGTTGGTAGAAAAATCCCTTTCAGCTTCAAAAGACTAATGTGTAGCCTTCCGTTTCTTTGTGTCACCAGGAGGGAAAAAAACACTAGAGCTATGAACCGCCCAGATTTCTCCCGGGTTTGCTAATTCAGGTCATTACAGACGTCCTATCACGAAAGAATGCGTTAGGCAGCAGAAGGTTCACAAAATAATTAATAAATGTATGAAGCATACATATACATAACTTATTTTATTTAGCAACAGTTCTTCTCTTCACCATAGATCACACAAAATGGGGAACCAAGACAACCCCGAGAAACTAAGGAAAAGAAAGAATTCTTGAGGTACCAGTCAAGTTTCAGCAGTGAAGAGAATTTTGTGCCACTAGATTATGTACTTACAATACGTTTTCACCCAATCTTGACTTTTCAGAAGATTAAAGTTCTTACGATGCTATGACCATACATTTTGCCAGCATGAATCAATACTTTTATAATGGTTCTCAAAAAATATCAGGCTTCCTACAGCACTGAAGGGACAAGAACTAATAGCACAAGTTACACCCGGAATGAAACTCATCGACAGCCAATTCCAGATACAATACTATGGTTATCAACAATCCTCAGTCATCCAGATTCATTACATTAAACGCCATCCCCGAGTAGTAACACAACACGTATTAACGCAAATGAACACATGGGAGAGGAGAGAGAAGTGTGGCAACTTAACACAGAAGTAAGGAAAGCAATTTACATAAACCATCTATGAATGTCCTGTAAACCACCCTCCCTTAGACAGAACACAATCCCAGCATCTGTGGGTCAAGAGACCCCACCCCTGCCCCATGCTCAGCTAGTGCTATGATCACCTGATAACACTCTTCTGTGGTAAAGGAATTTCAACCCTTGCCCTCTTCTAAATTCTGGAAAAACACCATGGCCAATTCTGCATGCATGAAAATAAAACTCCTACTATATGGGACACCGGAGACCCTACTGAGGTCCCCAAACCCCCATCTAATATCGCATTCTGCATGTCCATGAGCTCCTTCTTCCTCGACAAAGTGTCAGGAGACACATCAGGAAACAGAAGGAGGTGACAATTGTCCAGGACCACTGTTTAGCATTACTAAGCTCCAAGGATTGCGACCTTCTTAGATTAATCCACTGGCACCATCTCTGCCCCAGCGTAGCATTTTGTTTAATCTTACCAGTGTAGTCAGCGGGTGCAAGTTGAGGCCAAGATTGGTAGGTGAAAAAGGGCAGTTTAATTTGACTTATAGCCTCCGTAGAGGGTTGTATGATGGAATAATGCCATTACAACGCATGCTGTTATTATGCCGTCATTACAATGCATGCGTCTTTAGCACCCATGCCTTTACAATTAAAACTTTTACCACGCATATGCCTTTACCACGCATGTTTTTAAAACAAAATTTCTGTTGTAAAAGCATGAATGTTAAAGGCATAGGTTTTCCCTCAAAATGTAAATCCACCTCTCTAGCTCTGAGCCCTAAAACCGCCCGCCTGGCGCAACACCCACGGCCCCCAGCTCCCCCCAAAAACTCACTCATTTGCGATTTGGAGTAAGAACAAACTAGTACCAGGGAACAATTAAGGCAGTGGAAGATGAAAAAGTACACATGCTACGACTTATTAAAATATCCAGCAATCAATCTCAGGCCCTTGTTACAGCAATGAAGAAATACCGATTTACAGGTACAGTCAGGTCTGCAAATGGGCTTCAAACAAAGTTCTCTGTCCTAACGAGGTGGTGCGCTCACAAGTTCAACACCTGCGCTAACCAGCCTAAAAAGATGTAGTACAATTTACTTTAAGATAGTTTGCCTGGGTTAGAATAGCTCTCTGATGGTAGACGTAAATAGCCTGCGTTAGACTATCTCTCTGGTGATAGCAATGAACAGCCCTAATCATTGAAACATGGTGCAATAAATATGGAAGCCCAAAAAGAAACGTACGGTATCTTTGCAGGTCTTTTATGTAACATTGCACACGCCTTTTTACTTTCATGGGCCAATTACACCCCCGTAGCAACCACAGGCAGCCACACCGATTTGACCTTGCCACCTACACTTACTTACAAGGAAACCACCAATAATAAAGTTACTGAATGGGTGGCGTTCTTTGCTTCTGGGTGTGCTGCATGATTCACACTTGGCACACTGTACAACTTCTTGCAGTCGCAACATGACTGTTCTGCATCGTGCAGCAGTGCTCATTTTCATAGGGCTAAGAGGTCCTCATCACACAGGCATTAAACAGTTCTATAAACTTACAACAAAATCAAAACTTTATACAATAATATACAACCAACAAATGAATCCAGGGACAGTCATACAGATTTTTACCCGGAAGCATCCAAAAAATCAACTTAAGGCTCAGAGTTACACTGCTCCATTAATGGCATTTGCTGAAATACCTATAGCATGAACAAGGCAACTAGAACAGCAACCACATTCTTGTTATAAACCCAACGAGTTTGAACCCAGGAGCAGCTGTTCTGGCTCTGGCCCTAATGCACCTCGTGATATTAACTAAATAGTGAAATCAGCATCAGGTTGACATGGACATTAGGAATATTTAAAACCTGCATGATGGCCGACAGTAAACATGTTGTACATGCGGTTATTAATTTGCTAAGAAGTAAAATCAGTAGCGGCCTGTATTTAAAAAAGAAGGCAATCCAATCCTCTGTGCATTTTTTTTATTTAAGCAACGTTTGGCCTCTCTCCAACCTCCAAATACTATAAGTGTGCATGTATAAATATGCTGGAAAGTGTATAATTTATTGGATGTGAAGCCAATCATGTACACATTAGTTTGTAATGTACTGGAACAGCTTCAATACTAACGCCAGTTAGAAAAGTAAGGACACAAATTAACACCAATACCCTTCTTTCCTCCTCCTCTTCGAGCTCTCTACAGTGTATTGAATAATAAAAGCAATACTAATATTTTTACATACAGCTCTTTACTGCAAATCACGTCTTTGCAAGCAGAAAGGCTGAGTAGAGCTTCCGCAATTTGCACCTGTAACCATCAGGTTCTACATACATCTCTGTAATGGCCGCCTTCAGCACCTTGTACTACATCGCAGACCAATTTTCTCTACACATCAGTTTGCAGTAAACCATGAACCTTGGGAGTGCATGACTAAAAAACATAAATGCAATGGTGCCACCAATAAAATGTGAATCTTAGCCCAACTCTCTATTTCCCGCACTGTTTACATGACTGTGTAATCTTAACCTTTGGCTTGGAACGGGGCTCAAATACACTCTTTGGGGCAATGAAAAGTAGATGGTGAATATCAAATATTCTACGAAGAAATGGCTCGTCACAGGAAAGATATCTGCACTACAGCTGGCAATTGCAACCCTTCCACTTCTCCAGTTTCATAGCTATCAGGCGAAAAGCTCTGCACATGTTTATATAAGGTATCATCCTTTTATCTCTAGCAGTTAGGCATTATCTTTAGCAACAGCCTAATGCAAGTTAGTGAACATTTTAAAAGTGTAAATTGTGTTACATAGGTTTATACCACCCAGAAACTCTACCCTAGAAAGTAATTTTGAACTACGCAACTTCTTAAGAAGAAACTGAGAATTCAAAATGTCAAATATATCAAGCCATTCGTCAGACCGCAGACTGTGACCTATGAAGTGTCAAGCACTTGTTTTTATCATCAGTGATACCAAGGGAGTAGCCAGGAAATTAAAACACCCCCCACTTTGAACCCAAGCTCTGACAGCATCAAGCAAGCGAGGAACGTGAGCCTCCACTTCTCTAGAAGAGCTCCCTCGTCTCTTCCATCCAAGAATCAAGCTATTCATCGTTTCACCCTTCCATTCACCCGTTGATAGCAACAATTTCACTTTTACATTCTCTCATCCATTGAGTCTTTCATCCATTATTTAGTCTTTCACCATTCCATCCATTGGTCTTTCCATCCATCCATATATACAGACATCCATCGTCTATACTAGCATCTATTTGTACATACATCCATCCATCTATACATTCATCATTTGTCTTACCCATCCATGAATAAAGCCTTATCCATCAATTGATCCTTATGCCCATCCATTCATCCATCCATCATCCATTCTCTCCGATTTTCATATACTTTGCCGTCCATCCTCTCCCATTTCCATTTAAACTGACATCCTTTCACCCACCTATCCATCCATCCTCTCAGATCTCCATTTTCTCTGCCATCCTTTCACCCACCTATCTGTTCTCTCGGATTGCCATTTACTCTGCCATCCTTTCAAACCACTCATCCATCCATCCTCAGATTTCCATTTACTCTGCCAACCTTTCATCCATTAATCCATCCATCTATTCATCCATCCCTCTCAGATTTCCATTTACTCTGCCATCTTTTCACCCACCCATCCTCTCAGATTTCCATTTACTCTGCCATTCTTTCATCCACCCATCTAGTTATCATCTCGCCCACTCATCTACCCAGCCTTTCACCCTTCCATATTTTCACCCACTCATTCATCCAACGTTTTATCCATCCTTCCACCCACTCATCCATCCTTTCAACCACCCACGTTTTCACCCACTCATCCTTCCATCTGTTCATCCACCCATCCTTTCACCGACATCCAGCCACCTTTTATCCACCTATCCTTTCACCCGCACATCCATCCATCCTTTTATCCACCCATCCTTCCACCCACTCATCCATCCTTTCAACCACCCACGTTTTCACCCACTCATCCTTCCATCTGTTCATCCACCTATCCTTTCACCAACATCCATCCACCCTTTTATCCACCCATCCTTTCACGCAATCAACCATCCTTTCACTTACTCATACATCCACCCACCCATTCTCCTTTGCTTTTTCTATCAGACTATCTTTCTTTCTGTTAGCAAAAATTATAAGCGTGCATCAGTCAAGTTGCAGCTAAGAGGCCCATAAAGCACCCCACTCCCAGTGAAGCTAGTAAAGCGGGGGTTCACGACGCTCCTGAATGATGCAATGAACACAGCACTGAAGCTGAACCAAGATTTATATGCAAGTATGGTACTACTAAATGTCAGCGCAGGAAAAAGATGGTTTGACACTTACCCATTAGCATTATGCAACAAGATCAAAAGCACCATAGTACAAACAATGCCAATTTCCTCACAGTTTGCTTTGAGAACATCAAATGCTATTAGACTCGCGGGGGTCTGGGTACCAAAGTGTTCTTGCTCCCCTTCTCCGGCTCTCTTGTCATCTCCTCCTCAGTCCATTTTCACAATCCTTCGAAAATTAGATATTTGGTAAACCAATTTCACAGCTTCTTAAAAAAAAGGCGGGGGTTCAAAAGAACAGGGCCACGTGCCGCGAGCTCCCGCCTTGCAATTCTGGCGGCCTATTCATCGGCCCAAACCAAATTCAACCTCTCCAGGCAGCGCTGAGGGGGCAGCCCCTTACCACCATTTTATCCTGCGTCCCACAATTGATGGGCTTCAGTCTCTTTCCTTCCTTGGATGCCGAACAGCGCGCGGAGACAGCAGACATGAGGCTATACGACACTAAATGTTTTTTTTACTTTTCCTTCCTGCTTCACGGGCTGAGTCGCAGAACAAATCGCACCTCCGTTGCCACAAAAAAAGGACTGCAGCTCAATCGCAAGCTGAATGAATAAATGATGCAGTAAGATGCTCCTCGTGGTCTTCGAGTCCTGAAACTGGCTGCTATGTATATACCCAGAGCGTTGCCCAATCATCGGCCCCTTCTCTCTGAGGTAAACTGACAGTAAACACGATGCAGGTAAACACCACTTCCCTCCTTGTGCTCCCCGCATCTTGAAAGCTTCCTCTACCAAAGAGCTCCGTCCTTCTACTAATCCTTAGACATAAAAGCTCGCCTCTTGAAAAAACACCAGCAGCCAGTTTCGCAACATGCTAACTGGCGTGCCACCTACACACAGGCTCAAAACATGAGACATACTTGGAACTATGATAAATTGCAGGAAATCACAAGCTGCAGGCTGCCAAAGGAAAGCTTTTTCCAAGAAGCGACAACTTCGCCTGCCCGGAAAGCTTCTCCCTCCAACCAACAAGCAAAATCAAAAAAGGTTGATTTTTTTTATCCAGTCTCATTTAAAATGTTACTTGTAGAAAAGTTTCAATATGATTAGGACTCGCAGGTGGCGCGACTATTTATTAGTCACCAACCAGAGAGCGCGCGAACTCTATACCACGTGAGGCGCCGGAGGGCGGGGTTGCACAACAGTCACTCTGACAGGGGCAGTGTATTGCGCTCTGGAAATGAATCATTTGTAAAGAATTGCGACAGGCTGCTTTCATTTACGGAGTCGAATTTCGTTCTGAATGACCGCGGTGGGCTGCGGGGCTCCGGGCCACGTGCCTCGGTGGCCACCAAACGACAGACCCCTGATTCACCTGACCGCAGAGGGGTGATTCACGGGGTAAGGGCCCCTCCGGGGCTGCCAGAAATTCCAGGCCTCGCGAGTGTCTTAATCCTCGCGCTGGCAGCGGTCCCTGAGCCCACCGCACACGGTTCAAGATGTCTTATCGGACTGTCGGGGCCTGCCTGTGAATCACCACTCAGCTCTCTGGGCGGAAGTTAGTCAGGCAGAGCCTGGGCTCCGCTTTCATTGACTAATTCCTCAAAGTTGCCCAGATCTATTTTTCGATGCGTTTAAAGCCTTGTTGCACACAAGAGGAAGGGCAGGGAGCTCATTCGGTCTCTTTCTGAATGGGAGGGCAGAGGCTTCAATTATAGGGGACACAGGAGAGTGCAGTTCTCAACAAGAGAAGTCCCGCAGTAGTTGCTCAAATCCCAAGTGCTTTTTCTTCTTTTTCTTTCTGCTGGCTGTCTCAGCGCACAGAAGCTGCTTGAGTAGCACAATGTGCTTTATTAGTTCAGATACAGTATACCAGTCTGCACTGTTTTCAATGTAAGTTTGGAATACAATTGACGTTTCAGGTTGTTTTTTATAACCCCAGCGTCGACTAAACACGCATTGTATAAGTCTCCACTCGGAGCGCTCGACATCACGGATTGGAGTTGGGGGGTCGGAGGGGGTTGAAGGATAGGGGACGACGGGTAGCCAAGTATTCAAAGGAATGACGCACCACCTTCCAGATCCAGGACATTATAAATGAACTTGGCGTTTAAACTCATAACATTACAGAACTAGGGTGACCATTTTTCCTCAATCCAGCCCTGTACTTTCTGCAATTTCAGCACAGGCAGCTAGCTACACGCGGCTCTATCAAAGAAACACAACCCTGCCTGCAGGCCTCAAGTCCTAAACAAGCATTGGCATAGCCAATAGGTCTCGCCTTTGGGACCTTAATAAGTGTTTAGTTATCCAGCACAATATCCTTGGTGCAACAACATCAACTGTTGCATGGCTAAACACTTATAAGGTCCCAAAGGCGAGACCTATTGGCTATGCCAATGCTTGTTACATTTTTGTAACTATGTATTAAGGTGCTGTTGTGAAATTGAATGTTTCTGATAGAGCCTAAGAACGAAGGTTCACAGTGTATAAAGATCATAAGGAAGACAGCATTACTAGAATATACTACGTTAAAACGTAAGCGATTCTTAGAAACCTTAAATTATGTAATTTTCTGCGTTTTTCAATAGTGGGGAAAAACGGTAAACAAGAAGTAACCTGAAAAGAACCCAATCACGTGATTTTATCAGATTATTGGTAGATGAAAAGGAACAGTTGCAGCTCTATCAGTAAACCAGAGGGCACCCCGGTTCTATTTACTAATGTTGGTTGCCATAGATACGCATCGTGATGAACCTTATTAGTGGATGTGGCCCTTTACAATGAGTTGCAGCTGGGGACCATTGTTGATAGTGACACTCCTCACAAGCATCTCTGGTCACTTAATGTGAGAACAACCATTGCCAGGCGCGGCCCATCTGCCTCATCATTTCCTGGGAATGGCTGAGCACCGACCTGCGTGCCGGGGCCACAGCGTAATTCCTGTTTATTTACAAGGAAACTAAGAACGCGAAGCAAGTCTTTGCTCGTGAAGGCCGCTTTACAAGTTGGTTGCTCGCTTTCCATGCGCTGTTAGTTAACTTTAATTTTTTTTTATTATGTAGTTGCTTCGAGAAGTTAGCCATCTGTTGAGCTGAAAAACTGCCACCCTTTTCTTGCGGTGATTTTCTTTTCTCTAAAGATTTTACAAACAGGTTTTGGGGCTAGAGCAGTCGTCCTCAAAGCTGGGGAACCGGGTTCGAGTCTCGGCAGCGACGCTCAAGATTCTGTAATTTTGGGGAAATCACTTAATCTCCCCGTGCCTAACAAAAAAAAAATGAATGTGTTTTTCTGTAACGAGACAGGTGCTCATGTAAAGCGCTCTGATACCCGATGTCTCGGGTCTAGTTCGCACTATATAAAAACTCCCCAAAAAATATACGTGACAATACAAATTAAGTTGGAAGCATTTGTTAGAAAAACACTTTCGCTAATCCATTCAGAAAAGATGGAGTTGTCCACCAATTTGGCAAGAACGAAAAACATACATTCAAACTGGAGCATGTCTTTGGAGTGTGACTAAGTAAAACAGTGATAAAAGTATACAAAAGAATGAGTGCAGTTTCTGAATCTTTGTAACATTTATTAACAAACCCAAAGGCATAGAGGGCAGCTGTCCCAATTTAGGAGAAAACGAATTTGTCTATATTACATTTTTGCCCTCATAAAACATCCCTCGCCGGTTTTCATAATGCCGGCACGACTAGAATGCTGCTAAACACTTTGGGCCTAATGACGAGCTGAACCAACCCCACCCCACGGCTTCAAGAACACTCCCCAGCTCTTTTTTTAAATCACATCAATAACCAAATATAAAAGTACAATGCCGGCCGGTGTCTCCTTTTGAGAAGGTAAACACAATCCTCAGCACACGTCTTTTAAGTAATATGCAATTATCCAATTTGTTTTAGTCAAGCATAAATGATACAGAGAAATTTTCGAGCTTGGTTTCTTTTCTTTATTCTCTTTGTTCTTGCATCAGCCAACACGTGTTTCGTCGCACAGAGGAATTTTGTCCCGCGACTTTCTCAAGGCTTACAAGAGTCCAAAATGTTCCTTGATCAGTGGTGATAATTCCATCCCACTGGAAAATTAAAATCTATGTTCCGATGTCCACGTCGCATTTAACCGTGGATCTTCGTCATGAGCCAAACCTAGAGCACGTAAGAAGGACGTGTAGGTCCCCACATCAGCGCCGTGTTCTCGACTGGGATGGAATTATCACCACTGATCAAGGAACATTTTGGACTCTTGTAAGCCTTGAGAAAGTCGCGGGACAAAATTCCTCTGTGCGACGAAACACGTGTTGGCTGATGCAAGAACAAAGAGAATAAAGAAAAGAAACCAAGCTCGAAAATTTCTCTATCATTTATGCTTGACTAAAACAAATTGGATAATTGCATATTACTTAAAAGACGTGTGCTGAGGATTGTGTTTATGTTGGTTTCGACCACGTGTTTAGGGAGACTGGTGGTTCTTCTCACCTTTCAGCACCGTCCATATAAATTTCTCAGAAATCTAAATAGAGTGTAAGTGCTACTCATTCTTGGAGCGCCATTTTACCTATAACCATACCACTGCACCCTCCTTTTGAGAAGGGTTGAAGCTGCTTTCTAAGTGACGCTGTTATGTCTAGATGCTTATGCGGTTTAACGCTTTTAAATACCGAATCTCTAGACGTATATTAAAAAGCACAGCATGAAGGCTTCCAGCACACTTAATCGACAACATATGGAGTTTGCTAGGAGTTGCCAGATGTGGGCCGATTGCACAGTCATGCAGGATTACACAAGTGCAGTGAGGCAATAGCCAGGAGTTAATTAAACCGACAAACACTTTACGGAGGGGAAAGGTAAGCATAGAGCCCGCGGACGGGTTGCGAGGCGGTGCTTGTCGCTGTCTGGCTTCCCACTCCACATTAAAGCAAAAACCTCCTGTTGGACAGCCACGCCCAGAGAAGGAATGCGACAGTCAGGCTAAGGGCCAGGTGAGCCCCACTATCTCAGGAGAACTAAACGTTTACAAATAAATTGCAGCCGCTAGTAGCCACATGCCTCTTAACACCATCAAACAGATTATTGCATTTCAACTAAGATCACTGCATGTAGGTTTCTAACATTTCTTTTTCATCCGTGTACAGTGTTTTACAAACCAAAGCTTGCAAAGTTTGGTTGAAACGTGTTGGGTGACTGGGGGAAGGGGGTCATGTGACATGGGAAAACTGTGACGCCACGAAAAAAGCTCAACTGCAATGACACGTTTCTCCTTCACTTGAGCAAAGTAGGAGGTGGTGTGCGTTACCTTAATAAGCACCCAAATGGGGTGAAGGGTAGCACTACAAGCGAGCATCCTACGTAACACACCCTGCGCGCCGCTGCTAATTAAAAAAAAAACCACAGATGGCCCCTGCGCGCCGCTGCTAATTAAAAACAGATGGCACCCGGCCGCGCTGCTGCTCGCTCCCGAGCTCCCTAGGCCAGGGGAGAGAGAAGGCGGGACATGCACCAGCCTTTGGCCAATTGCGTGCTGTCTTTCTTAGAAAGACGCACGCAAAGGCCAATAGCGTGTGATGAAAAAAAAAAGCACACGCACGAGCGTGTGGTCCGAGTTGAAAGTCCTTACTAGAAGCCTCGCAGAGCAGCGCACAGTGGCGTAGCTAGAGCTTCTGGCGCACGGGGCTATTCCTTAGATTGCCGCCCATGGCAGGTACGGGGGGGGGGTGCTGGGGAAAAAGGACTGTATTTAGCACAGAATGTACCTATTACAAAGAATTAAAGCTAAGGGGTGCATCATGAAGTTCCACTGCCCTAGGTGTGCAATACAATACAGGCTGTGCTGCATGTGCGCTGCATACTAAGTACATTTTTCATATGTGAGCCCTGGCGGGCTTTTCACTTGGAGAGATTTCAACGTACATCCTTCATTTCAATTTCTACCGAGTTTTGGCTTAAAAAAATAAAACCATAAACCAAATGATAAGAAAGTAAAATGTACTCCTTGACAATTACTTTATCGTCGTTTGTTTTAGCACATTGACCGGGTTGTTTTTTAGCCTTCACTTTTGTTGGAGGCAATGTTTTTGCTAAAATCAAATTTCTGAAGTGTTTTTCTGGTGAAGCCCTGGGTGTTGACCTTTAGTTGAGAAGGGAAACGTGCTTAAAAAACATCCACTCTCCGTGACTTAGTGGACACATGCCACGAACGGTACTTGTGCCACTGCAAGGCATGTAATGCGTATGGCAGACTGATTGGTAGGGGCACCAATCAGCCATCTGAGACTATCACCACATAGAGAAAAGAAACGTCCTAGGAAGGGAATTGGTATATGTAGATCTGAGTTTGTGGCTATGCACACCATTGATCAGAGTGGCAATTGAAGCTCCCATGGCCTCATATATTTGCTCTGGAGCCCAATGGATTCAACCATGTAGCTTGGCTCTAACGCACCATCATTCCATCCCGATATGTACAGTATTTTAAACCTTATTTCCCATCTCCCCATGCAGTACCTTCCCCATTTCAACTAAAATGTTCCCGTCTTTTAACTTCCACACTCTCGTCACTCATCTCTCTCTTTCATTCTCATTTCGACGCTATCACATTTAATTTACTCGCTGACGGCCTCCAAATATTACCACTGCCCTCAGTAACGGGGGACTTTTCCATACGTGCACGAGGCCCTTTGCATCCTCGCTACGCCACTGCTTCCTGACGGGAGAGTGAGGCAGTTATCAAGTACATCAGGGAGAGAGAGTGCTGCAGGAACTGTTGCAGGAAGCTGGTATTTTGAGTAATCTAAGTTAGAACAGGACTGAAATGGCAACAGGCATCCTGGGAGGTGTCTGACAGCAAGCATGGAAGGCACAGTGGTGGCTCTGTACGGACAGGCCTGACCGAAGTTTCACATTGGGACAGGTAGACTGTAAAAAACAGCCCGGGCAATTTGATGGATACGTTTTTACCCATGACACTTAAAGAGCACATGATATAATGTGGAGTTATTTTTTCCTACCTGACAAGCGTCGTTGCAAACAACGTATTCGTTTCACATTAGCTGAAATAAACCTGCAACCACAGGCCAGCAGCTCTGTGAGGAGGTGCAGTGATGCCACGGACACAAATATGATGTGGTGTCCAGCTTACCCCCGGCTGTGGCCGTGCTGTCTGTCTGCTTCACTCTCTCTCTCTACTGCTGCAGTCGCTTCACTGCCCCGCCTCGTTTTGCTCTATTTTCAAAAAATAAATGTCCCTGGGGCCACCGCAGCAGGGTTGACCTCAAGAGGTTATAAGGCTATGCGCTGTCCCCACCCACCGCCAGGAGCACCACTCAGACCGGTCGTCACCTAGTGCTAAGGAGAGGTGGCGGGTGACAGGCCGGATTCAAAGAGTATGTTGGTGGCACTGGGTCAGTCACAGTCAAATTTCGGGCACAATTATTTCTATACAAGGCAGTCCCCCGTTTAGGTCTTACCTCTCCTGTGTAGACTCCACAGTGGCAGCACCTGCAAACACGTCCCATTCTTTGTTGGGGTAGCGGTTCTGCAGCAAATCGCCCAGCACTCCCGAGACTCCACTCAAGAGAGCGCGTGGTGGCTGGGCAAAAATGATGCCCAGGGCCGTCACTGGTAGCGCTTTCGCGCGCTACAAGATTGACGGCCCTCGGACACAGATATACAGTACGCCGCGCCACCACTATGCTAGGTGGTGAGTGCAGCATTTGCAAGCAGGTGCGCTTGCACTTCATACACGTGTGCAGTGCTGCTCAGCGACAGCCGCACGTGTGGGTGTGGGGGGTGGTGGGTGTACTTCACTGTCAGTGTCCCCAAATAATAAAGGCCACAGGCCACCAATGCTGCGCAGCCGCCACCGCCCCCAAAATAGTGCCGCCTGGGGCGGACCCCCCCCAGCTACGCCAGAGGCAGCGCATGCGCGCTGGCTCAGGCGAGACCTAATAACAGAAGTGGGGGGACTCACTCACCAAGTTAGGTAGAATGGGTGTGACATCACGGCGCTTGACCACTGCATGTGGCATCACACGAAGTGGCATCACAACCCATGACCTCACTGGAAAAGACATCAGATCTTAAGATCTCACATATGTTTAGCAGGTCTATCATGGGTACATTTGAGTGCATTACAATATTTAAAAAATTAGATTCTGCATTGCGGTTCTACCAGAATATTGACTCAACCCTGATGCAAAATCTGGGCCTCAACGTATTTTCTTTTTAAAACCCTGAAACAAAGAAATTGGCAACAAGAAGAAATGTGGCAGTAACTCTGTTCTGCTTAATTGGTTGCAATGTCTGTATTTTAAAATATCTTATAGGGTAAAGGCACCTGCTGCAGAGATCTTTGTGTGCCAGCTAAATCTCAGGGAATAATAATAATGGTAAGATAACTCTGGAGGATAACGTATTTGCTGGAGAGAGCTGTGTTTTGCATCAAAGTAGCATAGATGGTTAATATGTCTCCTGCAAAGCACACTATGTAACACGCAGATGACAGATTTTTTTTAATGTAAACGGATAAGTGGGTTACTGCTCTTAAGACAGAGATCCTTTTGTTACTTGCAGTTCATAAATTGTAGTCCTTCTAATATAGCATAGTGAGGTATGAAGGAAGTGTGGCTCCTACACCTTGTAACCCTCCTCGTCTTATGTAACACGTCTTTTATATTGATGTACACACACATGATTTATTGTCAATGTATAATCTGTACGTGTGATGTAAAGTGCTCTGACACCATGCTTTGGGATGAGTAGTGCTAAAGCGCTATAAAAGAAATAAAACAAAATAGTGTTTTTTAAATTGTTATTTTTTGTAAATACCGGGGCGACCAACACATCTGACATTCTAACAGTGTTTTCATATCTCTTATATACAGGGACTGAACTAAGATCTAAGTACCTGTGAAGTGATAAGATGTGAGCCTTTGCTTCCTCTCCATAGCATCTAGGTGTGAGGCTTCAATAGCTCCCAACCAGGATACTCCAACAAAGAGAAGCCTAATGGCCCCTTAACTCCGGCTTTTGTTATGGGCGAAGCTGGAATCTGATTAGCCCCTTCCTCGCTTGCACGTTGCTGCTCGGAACAAAGGCAGAAAAACGTGCAGGCCCTGCTGAAAGTGTCCCCCGTCTGAAAATTACACCGGGACAAGTTCAGCATATTTCTGTGAATTCTGGGAGAAGTAGGAACTGACAAATAAAAATCCTGCAAGTGGTGTGAATAAGGGAGTGCAACTCTGGCGCCGTAAAAGCACATTCATGTCACGATCCGTTCGCCTGAGAAGAGCCAATGTAGGCAGACTGCTTAGGTAATTACGACAAACCCCGGAGGACGAGAACCTACAAAAGGGTTTGCGTAATGAGAGATTATTGAAATGGGCGGTATGGGCCTTCCAAAGATCTAAACAGGAAGTGCTGTGGACTCAATTACTATGTACCTCAAAGTCCAATGATTCAAAAAAATTCTGGAAACGTATTAATAATATTGAAAAAGCCCCAAGGGCAGGCCACAATGAAAATATAAGTGAGGGTGATTGGGTGGAACACTTGAAGTACCACTTTAGCGGAAGTACCCATGACGCAACCGGTCTAGATATTCTCCAGGCGGACAACTGGGCCATGATTCCTTGGCACATTCAGCATAAGTACCCACGGAGATAAACAAAGATCATCAAAAAATCACAGTCTGATAGCGCCCCTGGTCCAAATGGGATAGCACAAGCGCTTTTCGAGCACTCAACCTCAAGATGGGCCATCTTTCTGGTTACAATGTTTAACTCTATTTTGCCAGAAGGAGTCATCCCCGGAAGTTGGAAAGGCTCGATCATTCACCTCATCTTCAAGAGAGGTGCCGCCTCCTCATCAAGTAATTATCGCTTAATCACGCTATTGAATGCAGATCTTAAGTATTTTTCTACTCTGCTGCTCCATGACCTAGAAGCATGGGCATCAGACATGAGCAGACTCCCATTCAACCAAACTGGGTTAACAAAGAGCCAAGGCACACTAACAAACCATACAGCAGTGGGGCTGATCCTCCGTAGAGCAAAGGCCACAGGTACCCCCCTTTATACATGTTTTGTTGACTTCAAGGCAGCATTCGACTGTGTCCCGTGCCGCAAACTATGGAATTAACTCCAACAGTGGGGAATCCCACCCAACATCTTGAGGGCCATTAGGCTGCTATATTCGGACATGTGGGGTTAAGATTAATATCAGGGAAGTGAAAACATCAACTGGACTAAAACAAGGTTGCGTTCTAGCACTCCTTCTCTTTAACTTATATATAGCAGACCTCTCCTCAAAATAAGACGGGCAGGTATCTCACGCCCGAGCCTTGGTGGCCAGCTACTGTCAATCAAATATCTTGTATGCAGATGATCTACTACTGCTTAGTAATACCAGAATAGGCCTGCAGAGATTACTGGAGTGCCTTTGATCATATACAGAGGACAATGGGCTGGAAATAAATCATAAAAAGACGAAAGTCATTTCACTTAATAGCTGTACTTCAAACCAACACAAATGGTACCTTAGCGGAGACACAACTGAAGAAACCCCTGCAGACGTATAGTATAGTTAGGTGTCAAGATACATGCAAGGGTAACGTTTGCACCTCAAAGAGAGGAGATTAAAGGAAAGCACAAGTTCTCAACTATGCCTTAACAACGCTAGCAAAAGCCATCCGGGGGCAAAGCCTCAAGCTAGTGGCCGCAGTAATGAAGTCTAAACTGATACTCCCCTCTCATATGGAGCGGAAATAATGACAGGCGCAGAGGCCAGCCTCCTTGACAAAATTGTGACAAGATTCTATAAACAAATCTTCTGGCTACCGAGATCTGCATCGCCCTCCCAAGTTAGGCTGGAGTTTTTACTGATAAAGCAGTCACTTGCCAGGCCTGCATGGTTCGTTAAATGCTGCCACAAATTGCAGTCAGCCGCCAAGGGTTCACTGGCTAATTTAGTCTGGTCTGTAATCAACCTTCAAAGGGGGAATGGTGAATATAAAAAGTACCTCGAAAGAAGCATTGAAAAGCTCGAGTTGGGTGATCTATGGAACCTCAATACATCTGCTCAAGCTTTTAGAATAGCAATAAAAAAAGCCATTAAATTGAAAAGTTGGCTGGACGACAAAGATAAAGCGGTCGCATGGGTGGTTGGTGCTGAAATCCTACCATGTCCAAAGAGAGCTCCCCTTCCTGGAAGCCACCTACCCCTTGAAGAGTAAACAGAAATTACTGACACTGAGATTATGTGATATTCCAGCTATAGACTTCTTCCCAAAGTGGAGGGAAGATGGTCAAACGGGGGATCAGAAATGCTGTTTATGTCATCAGGCAGGTGAAACATTGCAGCAAGTTATCCGTATCTGCCCCGCTCTAGGCCAACAGCGAAGAACTATGTTGAAAAAGGAATTTAGTGCATTAGGGATTAGGTCCTGCAGATCAGCTCTAATTGAGTCACCAGATCCAAGGAATACAATGCTCACCATTCAATTGATACAGTTCTTGGACATCTTTAAATCCCTTGCCAAAGTGGATCCTCAGACTCAGGCGGGAGTCAAGATGGACAGTCAAGAAGGGCCTTGATAAGAATCCTTGAAATCCATCCATAATTTGGCAGGCTACTAGGGACAATTTAAGCTTGTCGGCTCCCTATCCCGCCAGGTTGGACATCAGCCTGACTCTATCCAAACTGTTCTTATGTTCAAAGATTAACATTGCTGCGCATTTTGCACAATTTTGCACACTGTACAGGCTTCTGCCAGCTTCACATATCAAGTATTAGCATTTTTGCACTTCTTGTGTAGTTTTGCACATTTTATAGGACCCTGCCATTTTTGTATTAGTGCACTGTCGCTATGGGATGCTAGATAGAATCAGGGTTAATTGGCTTTCACTTTCTGGCTATTGACCAAACAAGAAAGAAGATCCACACGGCTGCACTTTACGCGCTATTTTGCACACGCTGGTAATATCAGAACTAGCTAAATTGCACTTGTGCAGACTACTGTACTCTCTCTGTCTGAGACGGTTTCAGTTTTGACATGGTGGTTTCCTAGTGCCATTAGGAGAAAACTATTGCAGCAATTTTTCAAACAGAGTGGGATCTACAAACGGCAGTGACAAACCATATCAGATATCTGTAATTCACCACTTCCTGTTTTCTGCAAAAGACTGCTGCCATTGAGCGCTACTGCAAGCATGCCCTTCTGACTATTGGACCAGGCATAGCACCGTGATTCAGTTTATAGAAACTAATGCATTCGAGCGGGCAGAATAATTTCTGTTGTCCTGGCGAGCGGTGCATTGTTTTGTCCTACCAGCAAAATGGCTTCCTCCATATTATTACTCCTCAACAAGGCGGTTCTAGAGGACAAATACTCTTTCTGTCCAGTCCCTGGTTCAGGAATTTGTGTTTCGTGTCCTGGTTGTGGACGTGAGTGGACTCCCTACAGCACGGCTCTAGTATTCTCATGACACAACGTTGCAACTCCCCTTTAAGAAAAAAACTACACATCTACTACAGGACATCAACCTTTTGATCAAAAGGCAATTTGATAACAAGCCCTAAAGTTATAGCTGTCATTAGTTCAGCAATATGGAATTCTTTTACTACCCAAACAGACAGCAGGGAAACTCATTTCCACAAGTGCACCGTAGAAAGTTAAAAAACGTTTTCCCCAGAAGGGCCTGTCAATCACTAGGCAAATAAATGGTAACAGGGTCGAATTGCAAGAAAAACAGCACCGGGCACCACAATAAAAGTGATCCCCATTATCAAAGCATTTAGCAAAAAAGTGGTAATATCAGGGTAATCAACAGTAAAACTGGCCCACCTAGCCTTAAAACCGTCTCACAGCTGCTAAAGAACTGGCCCACTTACTGATCTGTCAGAACAGCCCTTCGTGTACTGTCTGATTTCCCTATAGGCCAGTCCGACCCTGAATGGTAAACTAGCGGACAGCACAAAGATGATTTTGTCAAGTTACCCAATACAAGTCTGAAGAAGTTGACAAGAAGGAATTATAGAGAGGCTGTAAAAGGAGTGTTCAGGCTAGGGAAAAGTGATGGTCCAGTCAACCAAATAAGGTCACTAACAAATGCTCTAGTGACGTGCACATTGTCGGCAAGGCCAGAACCTTGGTAAAGTAGAATTTAGATGAAGATTAGAGTTTTGTCCTGTTAGTGGCATCCGACCACTATCAACATGAGAAATTGCATCTAATTCCCCCTCAATAGAAATATGGGTTTGATACACCACAGAGCACAAATAATTGTGATCACGCCACCAAATGTATCACACTTACAGTAATCACCTGGATTTCAGGTAATACTTTCCGAACAAGCCTTAACCCCTTACTTTTTTTACCCTCCATACTGAAAGTATTTGTTGAAGGTGGGTTCTTTGAACTCAATTATTTGACGCTAAGATGCAATAGCTCTTGATGATGGCTAGCATTCAGTGTCCAGTATTAATAAAAGTTGACAGTCCCTCGCCACGCATCCCTCTCCACAACAGGCATGGCGTGCTTGAAAACCCACAGCGATAAAGGAGTTGCCATCCTTCTAAAGAAGTAAGAATTTCCTTCTTGAAAAATTGATACGTGGCACATGTAGGCTTTTATATTATGCAAATTGTGCGTTTGGCTTGGTTTGCATAAGAGGTCTCATGTTAGGGAAACAATAGGAGCTACCCGAGACTGTGCTGAGGCGCTGAGCCTCAGGAAGAAAAAAATACAGATAAGCAACAAGGAAGCAAGTTCGGGCCCTCACTAGAATAAAACAAGGTACTTAAGTGGGTGCAGAGGATAAGGGAGAGAGCCACACAGAGAAAAGAGTATGCAGCATTCTGACCATGCACTGTTTGAAGGTAACATTTTTTAAGAACAGTCTGGTGTGCCACTTGAAGATGCTGTTTCTGACAAGTTTAATGTAGGAGAGATGGGGTTAGATGCACGTGTGCTATGGGGCAAGAGCTGTTCACGAGATGCCTTGTTAATCTATTACCCAGTATATGGAAGACAGTCATGTTTTCCGTGGCTGTAATATGAAGCAGGAGGATCTTGATGTCTCCAAGCAGTCGATTGCGAGTTACCAGTAGCTCACAGACACCTTCAGAGTAGCTCACAGCCTTGAGTACATTTTTAGGTCGAGCATTCGAGACCTCTTCTATATACTTTAGTATATACTTATATGTGTATGTACTTTGTGGGCTCTGGAGATCGGCCCTAGGACTTGTCTGCTTCCGCTTGGGGACTTTTTTCTGTTCAACTACCTCTATTTAACTGTCTTGATAGAAAACGACCAGTAGAGGTCAGTAAAATACCAGAATTGCTTGCTGTTCAACTGCCTCCCTCTATTTAACTGTCTTGATAGAAAACGACCAGTAGAGGTCAGTAAAATACCAGAATTGCTTTCTGCTGAGGGACTTTCTTTTTTTTAATTTTTCTGCCAACTGCTTCTATTTAACTTTCTTGATAGAAAACGACCAGCAGAGGTCAGTAAAATACCAGAATCACTTTAGCATTCTCTGGATTCCAGTCCATAGAAATTGTCTTCCACGAGCACCCGTAGACAATAATATTTTTTTCAAATTTTGTATTTTCAGAGATATGACCATCGAAGGCCCTGATTTTATATTAAAAACAGAGCTTTGGACTATACCATTTCCCGCTGAAAGGCAATATTTCTCTCCATGTGTTCCCATACCTGGCGTGTCACGCTGTTTGGTGCTTACTTTCCCTCCATGTTGAAGAATAGTAGATGTTTCAGCACCCAGGCTAATGTGCTGCATAGCTAAATACATATAAGGTCCCAAAGGCGAGTCCGATTGCATTGCAAATGCTTGTTAAATAAGCATAGGGTCACATTTTCATTTTTAAAGTCAAGGGAAAGCTGTGTTTATTCTAAATTATCATCTTCAGGCTACAGATAGCAGGGCTGGATAATGGGCAGTACTGGAGTCAGATTTATGACCCAGTGCACAGCTGAAGACCTGAAGCACTGAGGTATATAAATCTTAAATATAAGTCCTTGTCAACTCAGTATTGAAGCATGAGAACTAAACAATGTTTCTGAATGCTTTTAAATGGGAGACAATTAAAATGAAGAGGCAACTTAATGACTAAGTTAGCTCTTCATTTTAATTTTATCCCATTTCAAAGGGCTGCATTTACAAACAGCAGGCCTCTTGCTCTCAGTGGCCAATTGATACTGTGACATATTTATAACTGAAAAATACCTCTTTTTTTCAAATGGGAGGAATTTAAAGTGGATACAAATATTCTATGACACACTGAGTCAATGTTTTTCTCCACTTTCAATTAAGCAAATTATGTCAATATTTTATGAAGCATGTTTTTTCACTTTAAATTCCTTTTATTTAAACAAATGGCTGTATATTTCTATTAATATGGTACCGTGTCTAACGGCCACTGAGTGCAGGATGCCTGCTGTTTGTAAATGCAACACTTTGAAATGGGAGAATTTAAATCATGAGTTTTATGGAATCCATATAAACAAAAGTTAACTCTTCAATAATTTCCTCCCATTTCAAAGTGACACAATTACACACAGCAGGCATCTTGGACCCAGTGGCTGGTAGACACGGTTTATAAATGAAAAATGCAGCCATATTTTTAAGTAGGAAAATTTTAAAGTGCACAAAAATGTTCCATATTATGAACATGTTTGCAGAACATTTTTCTGCACTTTACATTTTTCCCATTAAAAAAATGGTTGTATGTTTGTGTTATACATGTAACAATGCCACATATGAAGAAAGGTATGTCTTGTGGCACAAGTAAATAAGACACAGACTCTCATTCACCCATACACATATATCCCATTCATATGCACACATGTTCATACATCCCCACAAACCACGCTCTCACTGACACACATGGCAGGCCTGTTATAGTGCCCCTAGTCAAAGTATTTTATTCAAATCATAGTCTTTGGCTCTGTGCACGTTAGGCTTAAATTATATTAAAAGTATGCGTGTTGCGCAAGTGGCTTGGCCTTCAGTAGCTCACAATGATTTTCACTCATCAGAAGTAGCTCTCACTACAGAAAAGGTTGGAGACCCCTTGGCTATGTAAACCAAAGCCAAACACAAAGCAGCAATGTAACAACCTACTTTCACTTAGGTTTATCTAAAACAAGTCTTTTAGGCAGGAAAGACAGCAGGAATTTATCAGGGGAAAATGTAATCTTTAAGCCTGAAATCAGTAAATAGAAAAATGGAACTAAAACAAAACACATTTGTTTTCAGTGAAAAATAAATGGTAACAAAGCTTTAGATGACAGAGAAGGCCTGTCAGGCCTCTTCCACATTGCCAGAGATTTTACTGTTGCTCCAGCTGTCTTGACCCTTAATGTTACATTACTCTACAGTGAATACATAAGGCCCTGCATTTTGTCTGGTGCTAATGAAAACATGTTCCATCTTGTCTGACACACAAATGTAAAACAATGTAGAGAAAAGGTTATGATTCTTTTAGCAGTAGCAGAGGAGTATGGCGCAGGTTATCCATCCCAAAGGCAGTTTGTTCTGGATTTTTGTTATCCGGGCAGCAGGAAAGTCAACATCTTTGTACACAGTGCAAAGTACACTAACGGAGATCGCAAGAGAGAACTTGGATGTGAACGGAACTTTCCTTTTTCACCACAATGATTTCATTGTTCTAGCTGAATGTGGGTGAATGTGGGAATAGCTCCTAAGTAAACTCCAACCCACGCCTGTTTTCACGTACATGAGCAGCGCCTTCAAATCCGTAGAGAAAAAAACTGCGAATGCATAAGCCACATAATGATTCTCGACACGTATCACTCTAGCTTGCGCCCAAAGAACACACCGGGGTAAGCTACCATGCAAACCCTGCCTGATATGTAAGAAACACTGGATGATTTTGGAGCCTGCTCACTGAAGCTGTTGAATCTCCCAGTAGAACTAATCACCACAGAGCCCAGGCACTCCTCAGCACTGTCTAGATGGATGATGTGGATGCTAAGGGTCTTGACTCAGTCTTTTGTAAATTACCTCTCACAGTTTGAGCTATCGTTTGAGGTGCATGAGGCTCCCTTTGGTTCACCTTGGCAATCTGTATTAACACAGAGACTAGGTACCATGCATATGGAAATGACAGATGATGCATCACCTTTCACCATCATTTGCAGATGGTACTTAACTGTACCCCAAGGTGTCAGGAATCCAATAAATTCCACTCCTGAAAGCCCATCTTCAATATTTGTAGCTACCAATAATCTGGGCATTGTTCGCACTAAAACTAGGGGTGAATCATGACCTTCCACGTTACAGGCAGGCGTGTGCAACTAGAAAGCCATAAGTCAAATAAAACTGAATCGACCAGTAAGACGTCTAGTGCTACTTCTCGAAGAAGGTGTTTTCTTGATGGCATGAGTTCTTTTGGGATGAATAAAAGAAATGTGCTTCTGGTTTCCAACTCTTTTTAATAAATACAAAGTTTTGACAAGACTAGAAAGTTCAAGTTTAGGCAACTTAATAAATAAACAAAATGATCACATCTGCTGTGGAGGACAAACATTATTTTTGTGGAAGCATAACTTCTGCCCAATCAGAACATTTACTCCTGGCTCCCATCATGTGGGTGGGGCCAAAGCCCCTCTCTAGTGATCCTCACATTAATTGTCTAGTGAGGGCTGCACTGTCAAAGCAGACCATAAAAAGTGATTGCTTTCTGTTTGGGATGCATATATGGGAAAAAGAACAGAACATTACAAACAGTATGATGACAGAATGTACTTTTCAGATATAAAGTAGTCCCTCAGGCATTCCAATAGAAGAACTTTCTAGAAGGAGGAATGATAAACCAACCAACTTTCTTTAGTTTGTTGAGCAATGGAATTCAAGAAATATTAGACATCATGGACTTACTGACCAGCTTTTTAAATTTTGATGTAATTGCCTGTGATAATGCAGGTTCAGTAACTTTTGAAGATCCTTTCACTTTCGTTTGTATTGAATAATTTATATATTTTTTTCACATGAAAACTTGAAAATGATCATAAGATTAGTACACACTGAGAATGGATCAAAAATCATCAGCTATTTGTTATACTCTATCAAACCAATAACATTTTTCTCATCTTCAAAACTACTTTGTCACCACCTCCTAGGGTTAGTGTGAAGCTGAGGCAAACAGCCCTTGTTTTTCAAACAGCCGTTACCATATTCGAAAAGCAATGCAAAAAAGGCCGCGATGAGGCGTGACTGAGTCACACAAAACTGAAGGGAGTTCACTAAAAAATACATGACTAATCAGATAGGCGCTCTTGTGCCTGGAAAAAGTTCGAGTTTATCAACTGGCCTATAAAGAGCTGCCAATGCTACTTCCGAACCTTCTTCTCCATCCACTGGAAAGTCTGGGGAGGGTTAGGGAGTTGCACAGAAAACAGCCCAATTGGAAAGCAAATTGAACAAGTTGGCAGAAGTGATAACTGACTTGCAATGCTATCTGGAACACACCCTCACAAAATGTGAGCACAAAGAGCTGGTTTGAGACACATTGTTGGAGTGCCGTTGTACCTATAAGCAGTGGCGGCTCGCCGAGGGAGTGGTGCGGGGCGGGGGAGGGGCAGGGGGGGGGGTAGTGGACTCGGACTTACGACCACTCCCTCGGCGAGCCACCACTGCCTATAAGTGGAGCTTGTCAGGGGTCTGTGGTGTTTGGACAACTACCTCGTACAGCGCAACTGTGAATTCATGCGCTCAGCCTAGTGCTTAATACAATTTTGATAGGAAGAGCATCAGTGAAGAATGTTATTCAATGAGCATAGAAACCTTTGTGTGTATTTCTAGCACAGATGAATTTGGGTGTGCTGATTAATGTGAGTTAAGTGCTGTAGAAAGGAGTTCCATTTAGACTTGTCAGCCTGGCAATTAGAAACAATCCTGGAAATGATGAAAATAATATATGTATGTTTTCAAGGTGAGCTGAACATTTTTTATCCAATGAAAACACTGCATACTTGTCCTAACAGAAGCAAGAAGATATGTACATCATGTAGCAATACCAACCGTTATGTTGCTATTGTAGGAGTTCTTTACATGGGTTAAGCACTATCAGATGTAAAACAAGTGAATCCAGACTACATTTAGCACACTGTAACGAAATACAGCGGGCAATATCTTGTAATAGCCTAATAGCAGCATAGATTATTTGTATAGCGCTAACTTGTGCTGTAAAAATTGATGACCTACGACGTATAAGAAAACTAACTGATGGTGGCCAAGGAAGACAGAAAAATCACTGGTTATTGCCAATTGAGTAATTTTCTGAAAGGATGGTCTTGGGGTTTCCCCTTGCTCTGGAAATAGACTGAAATCGTCCTTAATCCAATTATCCAATTAAGAGTGGATATGCTCCAGAACTATGGGGTGTGAACACTGAAGTTTTGTTTTTCTTGAAAATTAAAGGCGGGTGTTACCAGCTGAACATTAGTGCATGATCTAGGAGCTCTGGGGGGTAGATATGGTCTTGTGCGTACCTAGGAATGGTTTTCAAAGAACAGCAGAGTATTAGCAAAACTGTTTTGAAGACGATCCAGTTAGCAATGGAGAGCCAATTGAAGTTTTCACAACAAAGGAGTCACATGTACCCTTTTCATGGCATGGTTATGAACAATTTGTAGTTTGTGATTTGGGATATTTAAAGATACAGAGAATTACAATACATAAACGTGGGAAGCTCTGTTTTGGCCCTTTCGTCAGTGAGTAGGAGGTAAGGTGATTTTTTTGGCTACTGAGAGTAAATACCTGGCGCTTGTTATGAGTACATCGACTTGAAAACTGACAGAGTAGAATGACTGCCTGTTAGAACTGTCGAGAGTAGAGGTGAAGGATGGCGTACCTGTGGAGGAGAGAGAAGGAGGGACTGTTGATTTCTTATCAGTTGTCTTCATTACTCCTATCCACACTCTTGCCATCATAGTCCTTTTAAGAAACGTTTCTTTCCTCTCATGTAGGTACTTGGTGGATAAAACAGCATTTGGGAGCCAAAGCTTCACCTTTAAGTCCACTGGAGGAATCTCTGTTTTGAGGCCATTCAATGCAATGTTTTTGAGGTCGAAGCCTACCAGACAGCTGTCGGGTTTGCTAAAAACACCTTGGGGACATTCTAAAAGCTTCACTGGAAATGCATTGTGTCCATTGATTACCACTGGCTGTTTTTTGCAACTCACATTTGCTTGCTTTCTATTTGCTTGCTTTATTTGTTTTAGGCTGTCCACGTTGAGTTTGTCCCTCCCGTGGAGCACTTCTTATTTACTGTATTCTTCCAAGGCGCGCTTTCTGTAAAAAGGTCTTTGAATCTTGTTCTCATCTTGTCACGTTTGCTGTGCATTCAAAGACAGAGGTCTAAAGTCAGGCTGTGTCGTCCAAGGGAGCTTGGAATTCACTTTTCTTTCTCTGTATTCAAAGTGAGAGAGGTTCATGTGACAATCCTGCTGGGTACCCATGTGAGAGCAGAGGCTGTAGGATGTTCTTATGTCTAGCACACAACATTTAAATGTCTGTAAATGAATTGTGCAAATATTTCAGAATATATCAGAATCAGGAAAGCACAAAAGAAGCACATTTTATTCTCATTTTGAAGTGTGGCGGAAACAAATATTTTAAGATGATCAAAACAATGCCATTTCCACACATTATTGTTTGTGCGCTGGATAGTTTCATCAGTAAAACTGTATGTCTGTGCAAATGTAATGGTCATTTCAATTCAAAATGTGTTAACTGTAATGGCCATGCACTACCACACCATGCATATTTCACTCTTCGGCACTGTACTCCACTCAACAACACTCTACTCAATGACACATTCTGACAGGCTACTCCCCTCTATGCTACTCCACCCAGTCTATGCCACTCCAGACCACTCCACTCTATGACCCTCCACGACACTCTATGCCACTCCACTTCACAACACTCTATGCCATTCCACTTTACACCACTCCACTCTATACCACTGTACTCCATTCTATGCCCCGCCACTACACTCTGACACTTTACTCCACTCTATGCTACTCCGCTCTACGTCACTCCTCTCTATGACACTTTACTCCATGCTACGCCCCTCTATTCTATGACACCACACTCCACTCTATCAATCAATCAATCAATCATGTCACTTATAAAGCGCACTACATACCCGCGAGGGTCTCAAGGCGCTGGGGGAAGAGGGGGGTGGTGCTGCTACTGATCGAAGAGCCAGGTCTTGAGGAGTCTTCTGAAGGCCAGTAGGTCTTGGGTCTGTCGGAGGTTGGTGGGGAGGGTGTTCCAGGTCTTGGCGGCGAGGTGGGAGAAGGATCTGCCGCCGGCGGTCGTTTTCCGGATGCGGGGGATTGTGGCGAGGGCGAGGCTGGTCGAGCGGAGCTGGTGGGTGGGGGTGTAGAAGCTCTGTCGTCTGTTGAGGTAGGCTGGTCCGGAGTTGTGGAGTGCTTTGTGTGCGTGGGTGAGGAGCTTGAAGGTTATCCTCTTGTTGACAGGGAGCCAGTGCAGGTCTCTCAGGTGGGGTGTGATGTGGCTGCGTGCCGTGGGATGTCGAGGATAAGACGTGCAGAGGCGTTCTGGATGCGTTGCAGCCGTCTCAGGAGCTTAGCCGCCGTTCCTGCGTAGAGGGCGTTTCCGTAGTCCAGCCTGCTGGTGACGAGGGCCTCGGTGACTGTTTTTCTTGTTTCGGTGGGGATCCACTTGAAGATCCTGCGGAGCATTCGGAGGATGTTGAAGCAGGAAGAGGAAACGGCGTTGACCTGCTTAGTCATGGAGAGGGTCTATGCCACTCTACTCCACTCTATGTCACTACGCCTTTCCACTCTATGAGAATCAATGCCACTTTACTCTAGGCTACTCTATGCCACTCCACTCTACTCAACTCTATGCCCCTCCACTCTACGTCACTCCACTCTACCCCACTATTCTCTACTCTAAGGCACTCTACAACACACCACAACACTCTATGCTCCTCAACTCTACGATACTCCACTCAACTCCACACCACTTAACTCTGGGACACTCTATTGTGCACTATGCCACTTCGTGACTCCCCAGAATACTCTACACCACTTCACAACTCTCTACAACACTCCTTGCCACTCTACACCACTCAACGCCACTATACTCCACTCAACAGCACTCCACTTTGACACTGTACTCCACTCCACGTTGCGCCACTCTATGCCCCTCCACTCTACGTCACACCACTCTACACTCCTCCACTTTACTTTATTCCACTCTACCCCACTTTAGTCTACTCAATGCCACTCCACTCTTTGATACATTACTCCACTCTGCGCTACTCCACAACACTCAATTTCACCCCAATCTACAACACTTTACTTCAATCTATGCTATGCTCCTACACTCTATGAGACTACGCCACTCAATTTCACGCTGACACTCCATGACACTCCACTCTATACCACAACACTCTATGCCCCTACTCCACTTTACGCCCCTCCACTCTATGCCCCTTTACTCTACACCCTTCCACTCCCTTCCACTCTACTCTAAATCACTCCAATCAAAGACACTCCACTTTACTCTGCGCCACTCCACTTTACGACACACCATTCAATGGCACTCAACTCGTCACTCCACTCTACACCACTCCACTCCACTCTCCTCTACACCACAAACATTTAGCCATGCTGAACAGCAGCCACGCTGGTGTACAACACGACTAACACACTAGTAAAGCCAATAGCTCTTGCATCAGCGAGACCCATTGGCATTGCCAGTGCTTGTTTTCTTTTTGTACGACTGTATGTGGCGCAGACAGTTGAGGCTAAGGGGGCCATGGATCCAAAGCATTTCCCATGTTTATAGGAAGTTTACTTTCATGGGCATGAAGATGATATTCCATCTAGTACAAAGAACGAGGTCAACAACTGATGCTGATAAGTATAGAAAAGGTGTGGGAGAGATCATGTATCTAACTTTGGTCCTTCTAAACACTTAAACGTTCATCAAGTTAGGAAGAGAAGGCATTTTTACACCCTCTCCACCGATTGTGGTTACCTTTCGGGTGTCTGCTTGTCCCTAAAAGTTAATGTCTGCCCACCACATATTGCCACTAAATACCTTTGATTAAACAGCAACCAATTAAACACATCCAAATTAAAAGGATGTAACAACTTTAAGAAAGAAGAAGTAAACCTGGGCATGAAGTAGATGCTATTAGTCTGTCTTCAGAAAAGGAATGGACAGCTTGGCTGTCAGCTCTTACTTGCTTTTAGCAATTATGCATTGATCTCCATCCATTCATGTGTGTTGTAGTCACTGACTAATTCACCTACGCCATGGTGTTAAGTTTCTGAAAATGTTGGCTAATCGCCTCGGAAACTACCCCTTCCACAGATTGATCAGTGCAAGAACTATCATTCAGATATTTCTAAAAGGTTATTTCTTTCAAATTAGGATCTATGTAACTTAATGAACTCTATAACAGTTCCACCCGAACTCTCTTTGCTTTGCTTTGCTTTCAGGTGCTCCAACAGTATACTTTATGTTCAGTTTGCCTGGTCATACTCCCAGCAAGGCTCCTTCATCTGTTGTATTCTGAAAGTACACTTATGCTACACCTATGCAGCGCCGCCTTTTGTTGCCTAGCACCTCATGCTTTTAGTAAATACGTTCAATGTAATTCTTTTTAAAGCTCAGTTACATAAAGTTCTGGGCTACTGCCATATTTATATCTAAAACAAAGTACAGCAAGGTAAACTGGGCACTCAAGCATACAGTCCTCAGATGATCCATCATTTCCAAGATTTCTCTAGACCTATTTGAATGTTCTTAGAAACAGAACATTGTTCAGACCAAAAATGGCAGCTTCTTATATTCTCCAAAGGAGATTAGGACTGCAGCGATGGTGTACTACTTTAATGACACAAACTGAGCCCCCTTTCATTCAAGAGTAGTCTTAACAGCGGACTATAACTTGGATACTTGTGGGCCAGAAGGCGAGTAGGAGGGGTCCATTGTCAAAACACAAAATAGTAAGAGAGAAACAACCACCGTCTGGGCTCTCTTACAGCCTCAAAACTGTGCCCATTTCTACAATATAGCATGCAACGCATGCAAAGAGCTGCAAAGGTAATTCAAGCTGGTTGGCCTGTTAATCCAAACAGTCCCACATAGAGAAATAATGGAGAAGGACTTGGTTATGATAGTTCTTGCACTGCTTCGTTCTGCCTGTTGAAATGGCAGAAAGAGGCCGTTCGAAATTTCCATATAGCCTAAGAAACGTTTCCTAAATTAGTCATAAAAAAGTGTATCTATACCGTTGACTCAGAGAGGAAGCAATACTACAAAACACTTTTAGCGCAACGTTTGCATAACTGTATTTATTCTTCGACAAGAGAAGGGTCTTCTGAAAAGAGGAACACCAAACGGTTTCATTCATGTCCAACTTCAACTCCACAGCACAACTTAATGTAAAAAGAGGAATGCCAGCAGACAAAGTAGATCACACTTGGACAGACAGATGATCTTCGACAGCCAAAATAGTTTAGTGAGAAAATGAGGGCAACTACTTAGAACGAAAAATTATTTACAAAAACACAACCTATATTTATACATAGGAGAAAATTATTACAGTTTCTATTCCCCATCAAACATTTACGTATGTAAAAAGAGGGAATCCTAAACCCACTCCCATGTCCTCACAAAGGTGCTTAAATATTATTATTGGATTACAATTTAACATGGAGGAGAACCAGGATTTAATCTGGCTGACAACGAAATAACTCTACTCTACCAAGAACATGTTCTTCCTGCCTCCTTGTTATTTGTCACTTGCATAGAGAGCAAGTACCACTTGTGTGACCTCATATAGCAGCTATCACATCGGCTGCAAGCTAGGGCAGCAATGGAGGCTTTAGTAGAAGTATGAACGGAGAGTTGCATATATGAGAAGAGTTTAATGTCTTGCTTGGGAGATGCTTATATGTATTACCACATTCTTGATGCTCCAGGACCGGATGCTTGAGGTATGAAGTTAAGTATGAGATCAATGTTCCTCTGCTTGATACAGTGTTTTTGGTAGTATGTACGTCAGACTATGGGAGTTTTTTTTAATCTATTGGCACGAGGTTTATATTGTGGATGGAGTTAGTCTAACAACTGCTGCAGAGTGCAAGAACATCTCTTGCAGCAAAAGTGAGGTTTATAAATCTTGCTAGAGTCTGGAACTGACCATGATCACGGTGTACCTGCACTGAAAAGATCTCAGGACCTGTTGATGCAATACGTCCGACTCCACAGATGGGAAGATGGATGATTCATAAAGGTGAATTTTTTGCTGCTGTATCTAGGGAAACCTGTGTAGTAGGGAGAAGAGGTGACAAGTGTGTAAGCACTTTTGCAGCTGAGTGCTGCGTGCACTGACGCCACAGGGAATGTTTTTAAGTTATCGGAAAAGAGATTGCATGCATAATTACCTGGTGAATCAGAAGGGATCTCTTAAAGGTAGGCTAAAGCCATATATCTAAGGTTCTCCAGAATGTGAGCAGGGGAAATTACACACAGGCATGGCGTTCCCTAGTGAAGCAGCATACACCAATAATGAGGCACTAACCAGGCTTGATTTGCAGTATATTTGAATAACATTTTGAAGCATTGATGAAGATTAGGGGTTAAGAAAATCATTGCCGAAAACACGAAGTCTAGTCCTTTCTCATCTATTAACAAACTTTACGACCTATTAAAGTGGTACCAGAGACTCTTTAGTTTGATGAGCCAGAGTTTCGCTAAATATAGACCACAAAGCACAATGTACAACTTCACCAACGTTTACCAGCATCAATAGGCCCTGAACCAGCACATCGCTTGGACACTTGTCAGAAAATGAAAAGTAGGCAAATCAACATTCTAGTCAAGCACAAGGTAGTGGATACAACTTTATTTCCTATTTAAATACAAGACTCTGTCATGGTTTAAGTCACATATCAAAAGTGGATGATTTCCTTCTCAGTTACAAATTCCCTGTTGCGTGTTTGAGTGAGTGTGTGTGTATGTGTGAGTGAGAGAGAGATGAGCAGTTGGGAATGTGGTGGGACTGGTTCTATCTCTCATCACTGAGGAAAGCAGCACCATTCAGTAGGGCACTATTTGTTACTTTCCTTACCAATCCTCTTTCATTCCCAAGGGTTAACCTCGTAATGAAACAAAACTCGCCCTGCTGCTCTACTTTATGCCCCTTCCCCTGTCAACCTTATACGCTTGCCTCTCCTCTTGCAGCCCCCATTTTGCTCTCCTACTCCTCACCCCTTTAAATTCCCACAATCCTCTGACGTTACTAGGGATCTTACAAGCTGACATACCCAGACAAGGCAATGGAGTGGCTCTCTCCCTAGGGTGGGCATTCATCCAGCAGATCTTCCTGTGCCTTGCATCTGCATCGCACCACGAGTACACTTTAGACACAACTCTTAGAAACAACACATGCACAACACAGCTGCCAGCCATGCAGCTGGCTAACTGTTTACCACATCAACAACACATTCTGACGAAGCCATACTCGCACATAACCACACAACACCAATACACTTTTGACAACTCCTAACACTATCAAACACAAAACATGGCTTCAAGCCATACAGATGGATAAGCTTTTGCCATCTCAAAGGCACACCCAAAGTCAAGCAACAATCACACAATTCCCAAAAAATACACTTAAATCACGCTCATCTGGAGGGTTTCACCCTCTTTGGACCCTCTGAACTGGTGGGATATATCCCATAGATTTCAATAAGTTCACCTATCCCGAAAATCTTCTGCACCTTCCAAAAAAAGAAAGAAATGAAACTGATTTCAATGAACTCACCCTCCAAAACCATTGAACCACAGGCTCCTTGTAGACTCAAAAGGTTGAGAGGTAGATCAAAGTAGACACATCTCGTGCATACCATGTGCCTCCAAGCCATCTAATTGTTTAAGCGTTAGTCACTCCAATACAGTAAATTCATTCACATACAACCACAGACACATAAAATGTAATCAAAGTCACAAAAAGAGGAATGATGCCTACATACAATGGACAGCTGCACACCTCAGCAGAGCGAAACACGGAGGCATGGTCCTTCGGCATACCCATCCATGCACATAGTGCTCCAAAGAGGACCTGGTAATGAGCTCTTAAGCTGGAACTCAACCCAAAGAATGTTCTCACCACTTGGCTAAGAACGCACAAAGGGACTCCACCTTGAGGCATTCATTCGCACAACGTCTCATGCCATTTCTTTTACCATACACAAAAAGACACCTACCAATAACAGGTTACAACTCGTACATTTTTTCTGTAAACGCAATGAAGAATTAAAGATTTTTAAGAAAGAAAATTTGAATGACTAGCTAGCCGACATGATGGGTCAGTGTGTTACACACTGGTTGCTATTTCGAGTGTGGGAGAGTGAAGAAGTGGAGGGCGCATAGGGAATTAGTGGGGGAGAGAGACCTGCATGTTTACACTCGCAATGAATTCTGAATCGAGCCAACTCATCCTTTCATTCTTTGAGGTTAATAAATTGAGTAGCATTAAAATAGATAACAGTGAAGCCTATTATTTGAAGCGTTCAGCAGCAGCACTGTGGTATCAAGCTCTCCTAATAACGATCGGCATGACACACTTCCTCAGTTGCACTGACGTGGAGAATCAATAAACAAAGTCACGTTAACATTAGAAACAACACATGCATAAACCGTTATAGCGCCGAAGATCCCCACGATAAATACAAATCGTTTTTTTGTACAATAAAAAAAAAAAAGAACGGACGTCTGCATAGCACGTCGGGCACTAGGACTCCCAAACCGTCGAAATTAATACACTTTTATAAAAGATGGAAATTGGAGACACTGAGAATTTGACACCACACCTGCTTGAGGACAGCATTGGTCTCTGTGAAGTGTATACTTTTAGACTATGTATGTAGTTAATGTTTTTAGACCCGTTGACTAATGCCACAGAGCAGGTGGTATAAATCCACAGATTTGGAAGTAATGAATATAGCATTTTGAATCAAAAGTGATGAATTACGGTTAGTCATATTTTTCGTGAAGCTGAGTCATGCCAACAACAAAAGAACACGCGCCCCCAGGAAATGCCTGAGAAATATTCTCCTGCGGCAGAAGGTCTGAAAGGGCTTTTTGTTTCAGTTAGATATACAGCTCGGCGCACGGGCACATTATCTTGCACGGCTTTGAAGATCTTAAAACCACTGGAATGCAGTTAGCATGTGCCAGAGGTCGAGCTCCCACTTGTTTATATCTCTCCAAGTTCCTGTGAGTCACCAGTGACTAACAGGTGCTCACCGAGTCCCTGGCGTAACATACTTCCTCAAACGTTCACAAGGAGGCCGCCTTGCTGGACGGGTCTTCAGTAACCTTCATAATGTCCGCACGGAATGCAAAACCACCAGAGTAAAAGGGAAAGAACAAAAGAAACAACACCACCATTTCACGCGTGTGCTTCTTTGAAATGCAAGGGCCTGCAATTAGTGTCCACGTGATTCTTAAAATATTTTCTCACTCCCTTTCCTTGGATGTTTTAGTTTGTGAGTGGTGCATGGCTGCATTTGTGAAATGTGGATAATGTTAGAACAAGTATATTGTTGACACATGTATTAGCCATTGATGGGTTTAGGCACTCAGTAAGTCATCATACATGCACTCTAACTCAACTTTGCACTCAAGCCTCCATTACTTCATCCACTGAATCATTCCTGCATTCACACACCACAAAAAACGCACACAAACTACACAAGATAAATTAAAAGAATACAAGTAGAAAAACAGAAAACATGCTATTGTCTAAACACTGGGCACAGGGTTGCAATAACGAAAATGACATAGCAGTGGATGTCCTTCTTGCATAGATATTGTAAATAGTCGATCATTGTTTTAAAGTTCCAGTATGGCGCCACATTTAGAACCAGCCTGTTGGCCATTTCTGAATGGCAAACAATGACACACTATGCAGTAGAGGCCACTCCTATGCTAAAGGGGCAGGGCGGAAGAGGGAGGGAGGTGGGGGAGGGGGGCAGGGGATAAAAAATAAAAATTAAAAAAACCATAACCAAAACCCTTGCCTATTACAGTAATCTGATATTCCATGTAACAAAATACCTATCTGTAGGCTTTAAAGCAGAGAAAGTACAATCTACCCTTAAATGCCTATTGACTTTAACATATGCTTTTCACAATCAATATGTCAGGCCTACTGCTTTTATCGTATTGTTTCATTATTAACAATTAGGCCTATAACCTTTACCATTGGTTTGTCACCATAACCAACTCAGACCTACTGTGTTGGTCATTAAGTCTTGCCACAAGGCAACCATCAAGTATACTGTAATAAAAAGTACAAATATGTACAAAATACTGTAATAGAGACCATTAAGGATTACCATAGTGCTAATCATCTATCCCCATAGTTTATTTGGGTGGCTCCCCAACACCAAAACCCTTGCCTACTATGGTTATCTGTGAGATTACATGTACCCAAATACCTTTTTACAGCCCGTAACAAAATGTGATAAAAATCCACAGCTAGAGGCCTATTGGCTTTAGCATATGCTTTTCACAATAACAAAGCCACACCTACCGCCTTTCTGATAACTTTTCCAAATAAACAGATCAGACCTGTGGCATTTGACGTATTGTTTCCCTGCGTAGCAACAAAGCCAACAGCTATTATCATTGGCTTGTCACCATAACCAACTCGGGCCTACAGTATTGAACATTAACTTTTCCAAAAGGCAACCATCAGGCACAAAGTCATACAATTAGAAAGTTATATAAAATTACAAAATTATAGTTGGTTAAGCAAAATACTATCTCTTCTAAAAGGACTTAACAATGAGTCGCCCAGAGCAAACCGTCTATATCCATGGTTTATCACACGGGGTACCATCATCAAAACCATTCCTACTAAGGTAATCTATAAGATTCCATGTATCAAAATACCTATCTGCAGGTTTTAAAATAGAGTGATAACAATCCATGCCTGTTGACTTTAACATATGATTTTCACAATAAATATGTAAGCCTGGTGCCTTTATCGTAGCATTTTGTTATAAACAAATTAGACGTGTAGCCAGGATCACAATCACTTGTTTGCCATCATAACCAAAATCAGGCCTGCTGTCTTGAGTAAAAGCTTTACCACAAATCAAAAAGTGCAATATAGACAGTCTTTTCAGTGGAAGCACACAAATTCAGCCCAAGCAAATCTATACTCTGGGGGATCAATACGAGGGGCTGCAGCCTAAGCTCCTCTCTTAGTACTACATGGAAAGCTCTTTTTTGTTGATCTTGAGGTATGAGACATCTGCGCTGTCAAGCCCGACCTAAAAATCCATGTAGATTGGTGTAGCCCTGGTCATCCCATACAGCTCTCAAATACAAAATTGCAAAATCTAAAGTTAACAATGGAAGGGAAGGGTGCTGGGACTGCAATACATTCCTTCAGACTGCCCTCCTCCCCTCTTTGCTGCTGCCAGAGAAAAACAAACACCGTAAATTATCAAGTTATTACAGACACTTTCAGAGCATTAAAATCCAATGTGTGTTCTACTGAAAAGTTCAAGCTCTGGCAGCCACACTGCTTTTGGCTCCTGCAGCTGGATAAATGAACAAAATAATCACAGTGAGTAGAGAGTAAGTACTTTTTTCTGTGGAAGTACACAACGTCTGCCCAATCAAAACATGTACTCCTGGTTACCAACATGTGGGTGGAGCCAAAGTCCCTCTCTGTAATAATCCTGAAAGCTGTACTTTATGTTGATCCCATTACGTATAGCAATAACTGCACTGTCATACCAGACCTACAAAGCGGTGCTGGGGTTGCTTTTATTGTAAATACTTTTTATTTTTATTGGTTGTATGCAATAAAACAGGTATACAAATAAGTTGTAATAACAAGAACAGTAGATGGTACAGGATTGAACACGAAGGAACAAGAAAACACAAGCAAGAACATGGTATCAATCTCGTCCAGAGCTAAACACATAGAAAAGAATGAGGCACACAAGGTGGGGCTAATCGGGGAGGCGGGGGGAGGGTATGGAAACCTGGTGAACCAAAGAGATGCCTATTTTAGTCCACTGTCCCAGCGACTCCCAGGGCCCAATGGAGAGCTGAATAAGTAAGGAACTGGCCTCTATAGAGGTCGAATTGTGCATGGAAAGTTAAAAAGTCCTGTAATTAGTCAGCCTGAAACGGGTCACCGAGGGTAGAAATGCCAGCGTGGTCCCGGAATCGCAACTCATGACTGGAAAGTTACCTGAGGAAGGTTTCACAAGGCCTTTGCAAAAGAGGCTCCTCCATACATTAAAAAAACCGAAATTTTAATCCAGAAAGCATAAAATTGTAAAAGTAAAACGCACAGTGGCACATGTACTTAGGGTCAAAGGTGCCCCTTCCGCTGACCCATTGTATGTGCCCAATGGGAAGATGCAGAGCAATCTTTTTTTTTTTTTTTTAAATCAGGACTGGTTAACTTAGGATTGGCCTAGAGGAAGCATTAGCTGTCTCGACAATCTCATGAAATCAAAAAATTGGTACATACACACACCCACATATATTTATACATAAACGGCGGGGCTTCGGGCCTCATTAGTCTGTTCAGCTGTCTTTCACCTTTTGCTTCCACAAATTACAAAGTACAGCATGTGGTTAATGACTCAGCCCGCTTTAGCCACTGGCTCTCTTGCACTGTGAGTGACAGCATTTACTCATCACATGTGTACATCTAACTTAAAAAAGAAGTGTACTCCTGTGCCAGGGCTGATGGACCAATGCTTTTATTTTTATGTTATTTATCTTCCTTTTTATTGTCCTTAAGTGAGGTCTTCAGGTTAAAGCAATTAAGAGCCAATATTACCTTTTATTTGCGCAAATAAGAATCATATTTTTATGTGATGTGTATGAAAACTAAAAGGGCTGGCTATACCTGTTTTAAGTACACTTGCATGCAAATAAGTGCCCATACAGTTTCAGTAAAAGTACATACATTGGTTTATTTTTCTTCTTTTTTTTACTATTAAATTGATTATTTTTATTGCGATCATTTGGCCAGCATGTTTAGTGTGTTTTAGGTTTTCTTTTTAGGTATGTGCTTTGAATAAAATAAAGTAACCACCACACTACTACTAAAATCTGCTGGAAGCAGTAAACAGCAATTGACTGTTTCGTCCTATATTAGGTACTACAGACTGGTCATTGCTAATGTTTGCAGACAATGTAGTCCTGAATGATTTAACTCCAGTAGGTCTCCAAAAAATGTAAATTATTTACACAAATATCCAAATTCAAATGGTATGATAATAAATTGTCGTAAAATCACAACAATGCTCTTAGCAGGTGGCCTGAAGCCCCTTCAGTATACCTGGAATTTGAGCAATATACAAATTGAGAGTGAACGAGTTCACCTATCTTCGAGTGGTCTTATCACAATTATTGAGATGCACTAATCACTACCATTACCAAAGAGCACCACATGAAGAAATGGTTTATATTGATTCTTTTTTAGCACAGGGAAGCGATTGGTTCAGTCACAAAAACGAGCCTAAGTGGGCCAAATTCTCTGCATTCTCCTTCATGGGACAGAACCTTTAGACTACATTCATATTAAAAAAATTGATTCAGTGGAAGGAATAATTTGGGAACATTCTGACAGAAAGAGTGCACCGATAAAGTTGATTGGACTTGATTAGGGCTTAGTGGTGATCGAAATGAAGACTAATTTGGCGGTTGTTGAGATCAATAAATACGATAGCAATGTACACCCTGATGTATGCACGCATAGCAGTACCAATAAATGCAATATCGATGTACGCTGCAAACAATGCACACACGATGATGTCAATACCAGCAAATGCAATACAGATGTGCGCTGTAACCTATGCACACACAGTAATGTCAATATCATTAAATCCAATGTCAATGTACACTGTAACTTATGCACGCATAATGACGTCAATATCAGTGAATGCAATGTTGATGTATGATGTAACAACTGAACATATAATGAGAATATCTGTAAATATGGTATCAATCACCGCTATGTTACACATGCTCGCACTCACAAACTCATATCATTGTTGTCGTATTTATCTGAGATGACCTCCCCATCAACCTCGAGTCAAGATACGTGGTCAAACAGGTTGTGCGACCCAAACCCAACGCTACCGATTGACAGGTTATAGGTGGGGTTACACTTAGCCCAAAGACAAACGTGGACCCAGGCAAAAACCCTGATCGATCCCACAGATAGGTAGGCAGAACACAAACAGGACTGAGAAGATTGGCACCAATAAAACATGTTTGGGCAAAGGTGCATGTTCCCAAAATACCACAAAGTTAGATGCCACATGTAGGAACACTCAGCCAATCAGGACACGACATGCACACCGCACGAGGTGATAATGCGCTCACCACACTGGACATGCACACACAGGCCCACACTGGCTCTCCCCCCCCATGGTCGAGAGCCATCTGTGTTCCCCTTATCAGATGGTTTTTCTTGTTATTTATGACTATGACGCTTTTCAAATAATGTTGGAGTGTTTTATTGTACCCACAAAATGTAAATATGTGCGGCCAAAACTTTTGTACTTAGAGACTGTCTTCAGACGTGCCTCTGTCGATACTTTCCTGGCAGCGGCGTTTGATTAAACAAACTTGTTCCTGTTATTGCTAAACGCCTCGTGTCTTTTAATTTATTTAAGGTAAATTCATATTCGAGCAACACTGTAATAAAAACAATGGCACATATTGTCTCAAGCACCCTAAGGATCTACTGGATCCCAATTATATACAGCACTGTGAAAGTACAGTTTCTTGAAAAAGCACATTTAAAAAACCATGCTATAAATGCGTTGAAAGCTCTAGCCAAGAGTGAGGTAGCAATACTTAAAAGCCCAAGCAAGGATTGATCTAAAGAAAGTTTTAAGAGCTGTGTTCAAAGGAAGGTGTTTTATAAACAATATATCCTACTGTCATTCATAATCAACTCTTGATACAGTAAAAACTATATCTGAATTCAAAATGTAGTGGGATTCAAGATATAATGCATTTGATTTAAATTTATCCTGTATTAAAGCCGTTTCGGGTTTGTTAAAACTGCTTCAGAGACACGGAGTCTAATCTAACTCCCCAACCAATTAAGTCAATGTCTTACTGGTTATGTGTTTAAAAAATGTTCAGGTTTTATGAAATTAGCACATTTAGATATGGTTTTTAATCTCATATTGTTGTCACTGCATCATACGTTTGCATGTTTTTATTTGAAACAAATATTAAAACTAATAACAATTTTCAATACTGTGACGTGAATACTGTGTATCCATCACACCAGCCTGCTATGACCACAGCTGCTGACTTTGCTAATGCTGGTCTATTTTGTGCTTAGGGATACGTAGAACAGGCTGCAACTGAAAAGGAGTTACAACATAAACTACTCAAAGTCACAGAAAAACCCATTCCGATGTGGCAGTTTTTTCATAAATGATTTGCTAATGAGGAACTTAGAATTTTCTCTTGATCTTTGTGTTCGTATGGTGCTGGGCCTGATCGGAGTTAAATGAAGCTCGGGCTAAAACAGGAACCTGCAACAGGTAAACAACATATTCTGATTAACTGGCTACAAAGCTAATTAATACTAGCCTCTTTGATGCATTTAACCGGAATGGAAACTACTGATAATCTAACCATAAAGAATCTGGAGTTAATTTAAAATGAAATACCATTATGGAGAGGACCTTACTCATCAGGGGTAGGTAGGTATGCTGCAGTTTCAGAGTTCAATTTACTTCCCTGGCTAAAGGGATGTGGGGTGAATGTGATGAATGTATGTTGTTTGTTTGCCTTTTCCCATGTGTTTAACTTCTTTACATTTTGCTTTCATATTTCAGTTATGTTTATTTTTTCTATTGTTTTAATTTAACCTAAACGTTAGGACGAAGCAAAATCTAGGCACTGCTAAATGTTTTGTTGACTTATGAAACGGTTTTGTCTTTTTGTATACAGAGACTGTTGTGATGTCTATTACATTACGATAAAATGGGGTCTCCAACCTTTTCTGTAGTGAGATCTACTTCTGGTCAGTGAAAATTATTGTGAGCTACCGAAGGCTAAGCATCTTGCGCATTGTTACTAGACTGACCCCACACCCAGCCTAATTGGCTTTAAGCCTAATGTCCATAGAGCCAGATGCTATGGTTTGAACAAAATACTTTGACTAGGGGCACTATGACAGGGCTGCGATGTGTGTCAGTGAGAGCGTGATCTTTGGGGGGATGTATGAACATGTGTGCGTATGAATGGAATATATGTGTATGAGTAACTGAGAGCCTGTGTCGTATATACTTGTGGCACAGGACATACCTGTCGCTTTATGTGGCACTGTTACATCTATAACACAAATGAAAAGTGCGGAAAAATGTTCTGCATACATGTTCAGAATATGGAACATTTTTCTGCACTTTAAATTTCTCCAACTTAAAATAATGGCTGTATTTTTCATTTATAAGTATGGCATTGTATTGCGAAAATTAAACTGAATAGTTAACTTTGTTTATATGGATTCCATAAAACTCATATCAATTTTCTCTCATTTCCAAGTGTCACATTTACAAATATCAAGCATCTTGCTCCCAGTGGCCTGCAGACATGGTGTCATATTTATAATAGAAAAATACATTTTTTTAAATGGGAGGAATTTAAAGTGAATAAACATGCTCAAGATATATTTGGCTTAATTGAAAGTGGAGAAAGACATTAATACTTAATGTTTCATAGAAAACGTTTTCTTCACTTTAAATTTCTCCCATTTGAAAACAATTACTATTTTTCGGTTATAAATATGACAGTGTCTACTGGCCACTGGGGAGCAAAAGGCCTGCTACTTCTAAATTCGACACTTTGAAATGGGAGAAAATTTAAATGAAGAGTTAATCATTAAGGTAACTTTTCATTTAAATTTTTACCCATTTAAAAGCATTCAGAAACATATTTTGTTCTCACACTCCAATACTGAGTGGACAAGGACTTTTATTTAAGAGTTAAATACTTCAGTGGTTCAGTTTCTACACCTCTGTGACCCAGCCTGGCCCATAAATCTGACTGAGCACTGCTCATTATCAGGTTCTGCTATCTGCAGCCTGATGATAATAATGTAAAGTAAATACAGTCTTCCCTTACCATTAAAAGAAAAATGTTACCCTGTGCTTATTTAAATTTACTCAAGGCTGCAAGCTACTTTGAAGGTGTCTGGGAGCTACTGGTAGCTCGTGATCGACTGGTTAGAGGCACCTGCGGGATAAATAGTACAACATGTGTACATAGTTATGACATTTTATAAACATGACAAAAAAAATCACGAGACAGCCCTAAAACATGTAATCTTCAGTACACAAGATGCTAAGGTTAACAGAGAAAGGCAATTCCTTGGACTATGACAACAAGCACAGGAGGTGTAATTTGGAGCACCAAGTAGGGGTTCCGCAAAGGGACACTCGAAGGAGAAAGTCACAAATTCTAGAGGAAAACAAAATCTCAAACCCAGTAGGGCAGGGAATGTGCAATTAAACTACTTTAAGACCCTAGTGGGGTATAACAAAAAATACAAGAGCTGACATAACCAGGCAATGTGACAGCATAAGAGAAATTTCGAGAACATATGAACCATTCAGCAAAAACACATTTAGGTCGTCTAATTCCAAGGTGGCAAAGACACTATGGAGCAGGGCAGACAGACAAGAACACCCATGGGGCATAGTACGTAGTACATGATATTGGATGAAGTCAAGAAACAAGAGCCCAACAACAGGGTAATATTGCACATTGCATAAAAGGTGCAGTGCCTGTCATTCGGCTGGGTGGGGGGTGAGCCATTGGGGAGGATGCTTGTTAGAAAGCCTTTTAGACACCAACAAGTATGTGTCCTCATTCTCCTGGATGGGGTTAGGGGTCTTATTAGAGACTTCCTAGAGGGCTTTGACCAGGACATGGAAGTATCTCTTTGCTGGATGTATGTTCTTGTGCCTATCAGTGTACGGCTTAGTATCTGAATTAACTTACCTGTTTCTCGTACAGAGAGGGCTTGGAGGCTGAATCAGGTCATTCATTCCAAATTATAAAAAATATTATGTCAGAGGGAATGGAGTGGGTACCAATGCAAGGGCAAGAGCCGTGAGAAAGGCGTTACAGTGCTGTGCTAGGAGGACTAGAACTCCGCTCACTTGCGAACCGACTAGTACCTGTGCCACAAAACTGGAGCCAAGCCTGAAGGAACGGACACCAAATTTCATTTTGATGATTCCACTAAAACTTGTGGATGTGATTTTTGCATTCCTCATAACGAGAGAAGAAGTGATGGTCTCTTCTGCTGCTTACCAGTTTCAATGAAAGGCATTTAACAACTGATAAGAATGCTGCATCTCAAGTTAAAATTATTCAAGTGATGTAATAACCCTCAGCGGTATCTGCAGTGACCTATTTCAGCGATTTGTAGCTTCTGGTTGGGCACTTTTGTTTACTATATTCAAATGTTGTCTTTATGTGTCTTGGAATGTTGGCGGATATTACAACAAAATGAAACAATATCTATTGTATTCGGAACACTCTATCTTGAACTTGATACAATTGCCTATCTGTAGCTATTTGAGCAGTAATGGAGACACTATGACATTTTCGTTGGTTGGTACTTCAAAGCACAACATGTTCCTTCTACTCTGCCATGTTTCCAGTTCCATGCGGGATGTGCTGCTCCCATCCAGGTTTTTTCTTTGAATTCTGGGACTCACAGTCTTGTTTGTTCTATTATAAAACGGAACTACATGTCCCAGAATTCAAAGAAAAAAACCTGCACTGGAGTAACACGTTATGCATGGACCTGGGAAAATTGGCAGCTATGTTCCTTTCCAGTACACCCATGACCCTTTAAACATAATCTTGGAAGCAGCAGCGTGACGCGCCCAAATCTTTCAATACCCTGCTTTCCACAAGTCGTGTTCCTTATTTGTTGCATAAAATCACAAACAATGAATAAATGCAAAGGAGCACTGGACATTTCGAAATGCACATATGAGATGAACGACGACAGCAATTATCTTAAATTCATTAACACATCTTTGGGCAAGCCCCATAAAAACATATTGAAATAATTGAAGTGAAAATATGAAAATAAGCTCTAAAGTCTTTTCTCAAAACAGTAGAAATACTTCTTTAATCAAAAGGTAAGTTGCTCCGTGGTAGTTATGAGGCAGCCTGAAAAATGTTTGAGGCCAAGTGCGGGCTCTGCAAAATTGAGTCTCTAAGCACAAGAGGTCTCTCCTCCCACCCTTCTATGTCTGTAAATGGGACTGTGTTTATTAGCTAAGCAAGGTGTGTAAGAATGATGGAGGCCTCTGTGACAGCCTGAAGCAGCATTCAAAGACGATGCCACAGGACAGACCAATACTCTTCCACAAAGTTCTCTGTATGTTAACAGGCCAGGAAGGGTGCATACTGATTTTGAACTGCAAAAAGACGAGACAGGATACACAAATTTAAAAAGTGATTCCAAAGCATTTTGCAACAGAGAAAGCTTTTTTGAGGGCGTGTCCAAAATTAAGAGCTAATCAATCACGTCTCGCCCCTGACCCCGCAGTTGCTCAAGTATGGCTAGATTAAGAAGCAAATCTTCAATTCTGATACCTTTTTATTACTGTGGCAGCTGCTGTTCCAATTATGGAAAATTACAGGCAGAGTTATCGTGCAGGGAAAGGCAACTGACGTACTATCATGAAAAACATGCATGCAACAGGATACTCAAAGTGTCTTTACAGAAAGTATAGCATCTGTTAAAATTGAGAATCCCAACAGAAATCTCGTGTGGCCAATATTTTGGAACACCTTCAATAAATTGTTATAAACTTAATAACAATAAGGGCGGTCTTATTCAGCGATTTCAATTTACTTTTCTAGCATATTTCGAACAAGTCCAGCAAGGAAAAAGCCCTGATGCATGGGAACTTTATTACAATCTCCAGATATCCTGTATTCCTTTTCAAGGGAAAACGTGCCACCCACTTATGAATCTATCCACAGGTACAAGCTACATCATATGTGCATAACAAGAGCACTCAAATCCTTATTGTACAATTCTGCTCTCTTTGACTCCACTGGGCACTACTTTACCCAGATCCCAATGAGGTTTAGGCTTTTCCGCTTGGTTCACTTATTTCCCAGAAGAGGTTTCTTCGTAGCCCTCTTTGCTCTACGTGGATCTGGGCAGCACTGCTATACTGCTCCCAGTTCACTGGAAATGGAAGAGGACCAAGTACAATAGATCAAAATCTACATCAAAGGCTGTTCTACAGAGAAGGAAAATCATCTGACCATAAAAAGAGCTTTGGCAGCACTTTACTGGCTTGAGTTGGTGATAAAATGTATTGGAAAATAGTCTGGTGAGAAAGTTGCTTTAACTAACAACCATTAAACTGCAAATGCACTGTTGATCACGAGAAAGACATTTTGTTCTTTCTCATACAGGTTCTCTGAACCATGACTTAAATTGCTTAACTTCAATGTCAAAGACACTTTCTCAAGTCCTGTCTCATCTAATTACATTTATATTCATTAATTTAGTTTAAAGTAATGGTCACTCTAATTTATCGGTCAGGCTAAGGCTCGCACGGCAACCCCTTAACTGACTGGTACCAGGAGCATGTACGGTGGAAGACTGTTCCTAGATTACGCAAAACCTGCTTACGGGTGCCTTGCTTCCTACCACTAAATGGAAAATCTGCTAAGAGGCCATCTTGACCGAGTATCTGCGTATTTTACATAAGGGGTGCCAAACCAGTCAGCAGAAAGCTAAGTTCTGTACAGTGGTGCAGATCAATAAAACAATGTAATCTAAGTGAATTGTATAGGTAACCTCTAGGGTGGCCGGTGTAGATATAGGGTTAAGGATTAAATGCAACGATTAGATCCAAGTTACTGCAGTGACACGTCCAGAAAATGAACTCTTAGTAGCCCTACACAGAGCCTCAACAGTAGAGCAACAATGTGCTCCCATGGGAAATGACAAAAAGTGCCGGCCCAGGAGGCGACACCTGGTAAACCCTTGTCATCCATAAATCCAGTACTGTTGGTAAGATTCGGACCACTCTAAGGGGTTCACTCCAGTTCTGGTCAGGCATTGTTCCAATCTGGCAAAGGCTGCAGAGGGCCAATATCGTGAGAGCAAACATCTGCCCCTTATCGTACGTAGTACAAAATCAAGCACTGGGAGTATCGCTGTCCCTATCCCATGTCCAGCTTGTATGGCAGACTGAATTGCCTCAAAGTGGCATAGGAACTCAAAGCGGCGTAGGAACTCAAAGTGGCATAGGAACTCAAAGCTACCTGCTGGCTTATAAGTAACCATGTTCTCCAAATAAAATCATGATATGCTGATAATGTACCCAATATTTGATTCTAGTTCCTTCAACACTGGCCAAAACAGGACCAACTGGACTAATATTCGATCACAATTTTCTTTTGCCTTAAGGATTCTTTGAAGTACCCGCTGCTATACAATAAACCTTGATATGGAATACAGCAAATACTAATGGAGTACATCAAATCTGGTGCACTCGGCAAGCAGTATACTGTATTCTACATGAGGAAATGTCATAAAAATGTGTGCAAGACTTGTACAGGTTGCAGATTCAAGCTGTGGCAAAGACACCCTGACTTTTGCACACACACACTATCTCTTCTAGAACCGTCTAGTAGCAGAGGGCCTTCCAAGCTGTGTTACTTAAGACGATACCAAAGGGGATGATGGACGGAGCGTTAGAGCAAATCAAACACTCACCCCCAGTCAACTGATCTGGGTTTAATCCATCATCATTCTTTAGCTCACTCCACCACCCCAGTTCAGACATGGCCATATGGTCCCGTGCTCTCCATGCCACTGGAATCAAGCTATCCTGGCTGAAGAGGGGTGAAACCCCGAAACCGGTCCTAGGATGCTTGTTTCCAGTCAGGGAAGGACCTGGCTTGGCAGTTCGGGCTGGACTGTTCCTATGAGGCACAGGGTCAAGACTGATTTGCATATGGCTGGGTTCAAACTGGAATGGCATGGTGAGCAAAAAAACGATGGATTTAGGCCCAGATCTCTGTACTGGGGTGAATGTATGACATTGTTCTGCATTCTGTCCATCAACTGTTGTTTTTGCATGTGTTACTTAAGACAACCGTAATTTTATAAATGTTGTATGCCATTTACAATATGGGGGGGGCACTAAACATCCCAACAACGTTTTGGGAGATGGGAAGAGAACACCCGTACATACCTTTTACCAGATGAGCCAGTGGCATGTCCAGCTGAGAGTCTGATGGGAGGAATTTTATTTAAGGGTCTCCACATGTCTTCTTCTGCAGATTCACTAAAAAAAAGAATGATTTTTGTGTCCATAAACCACTGTAGCTTCATCACATTTAACATATAAATATGCTTAATCAAGCTGTAACCAGCTGCCTTCAAGTATAGGAATTACCTACAGCACTGCCACTCCTTTAAAGTTTAGCCAACACAGCCATCCAGCAGTGTTATGCGGATGCAGAGAGACGGTAGGAATTCGCATTAAAAGCAGGCTGTACTTAAGGTAAATGCCAATATCATGTCAACTTCCAGCTGCGACAGACACTTTTAAAATCAGTGTGATATACAAGGATGTCATTCGCACATGGCAAGGTCCTCTGCTTGTACGTTAGATGGTAACTTTTCTATTAGATCACAGCACAAGGATATGATAGAAACGCGGGGGAAAGCATAAGAAATGTCAATCTGTGTTACAGCCGACTAAGGCGTTTAGTATGGACTTTCCAAATTCTGCATTTAGAGAATACCTAGGTGAGCTCATTCCTTTAACAAAAGGTTAAAAAAAGCACAGTGTTTGGACTAACTGTAAGCATTGTTAAAAAAAAATCACAACATATATATGAACAACATAATTCTATAGATATGTGCGTCACTGTTTTGCATTAAAACACAACTAATTTTAAAGTTACAACTGTGCCTCCGCTAAAACAAGACTTCATATTTTCTTGTAGGATATGTATATACACAAAACAATATTTAACGTATATAGTTTTTCCAATGAATTGGAGATTTATTGACCGAAATTTAAAAGGTTAACATTTTAAAAAGTAAACCTTTCCAAGAAAAATATAGGCGCACGGTATCAATAAAATTCCGCATATCTCAAAAGAAAGGTCCAGTTGGTGTTAAATAAACTGGAAAAAAAGGACGACCTAAATCAATGTAATTACCAATGAGTTCACTAAACAGATTAGTATTGGTGAACATTAAAGGCAGTCTCAAATTGCAATTAAACGAACAATCGGTCCTAATTTAGCTTTTAGAAATGTACATATGAAACAACACCAGAATACACCCTTACTTACCTGGTACTTGGTATTCACCTGGTAGCCCTCTGATACTCCCTGCGTTCTATACTCAGGTGCCCACAAGTCACCAGAGGCAGATTCAGAAGAGACCAATTCCCTGTATGAATGGAATTCCGAAACCAGCCTTTCACAGCGCAGGCAGTGTAACCGGATTCTTCAACACGAAAGGTACACGCAGTGCTCCGCCCAGAAAGTTCTGCTTCAAGTACACGCGTTTTTCAATGTTGGTGGCAGCGTAACCTGCAGCAAGGTAGTCAAAAATGGGAGCACTTTCAGGGTCCCGGGGGGAGCACTCCAGCTAAGCAATGAGTCATCAAGGTGCAGCGTGATTTGAATCCACTTTTATTGTACTGTTGGCTTATGAGTCATTCTGGTTACACAATGTTGACTCCCACAGAGTGCTACAATCTGGCAAGTTCTGTGCAAAAAAACAGGAAGCGTTATATATTGACTCTTAGTGCATCAGGCGCCGTCCTGCTATACACAACGGAAAACAGATCTCCACCGGGTGACCAGGAATGGATGAAAAATTGGGAAAATGCACGGCGTATCCCATCCTCAGTTATTACACGTGTGTGCACGGGTGCCTGTGTAAAATGTCCGGTTATTTAACCTATCGCCAAGAATGAGCCACAGAAGCGCTAGGCAATGATAATATGAGAGAGTCTTATAACTAGGAGTCAAATGCAAAAACAAGGTGATGGATGGAATGATTGAATTCTTCTCAGCCACTGGCAATCGCTCGGGCTGCATCCCAATCCATCGTTTTTTTGCCCACCATGCCACCTCAGTTTGGACCCAGCCATATGCAAATCAGTCTTAACCTGGCTCCTCATGGGTAAAGTCCTAACTGCCAGGCACAAGCAACCTAGGACCGGTTTCACCTTAGTTAGTACTCTGCAGCCAGGTATAGCTTGGGTCCACATTGAGCCTGGGACCCACGTCTGGGCATAACCGGTGCACTTAGGGCGTCAAATGCAAAACAACAAGGTGATGGATGGAATGCTTGAATTAATCTCAGCCGCTGGCAATCGCTCAGGCCGCATCCCAGTCCATATTTTTGTTGCCCACCATGCCACCTCAGTTCGGACCCAGCCGTATGCAAATTAGTCTTGAACTTACTCCTAATAGGAGGAGTCTAGCCCAAACTGCCAGGCCAGGTCCTCCCTGAACTGGAACACAAGTAACCCAGGACCAGTTTCGTCCTTGTTATGGGCTCACTGGAACCAAACTATACCTGGCTGAAAAACAATGGTTTGGGATGCAGCCCATGTGATTGCCAGTGGCTGAGATTAATTCAAGCATTCCATTCAGCACCTTGTTTTTTTTTTACATTAGAACAGGAGAGGCAGAATTACTGGTTTGTAGGTTTGGCTCACTGATTAATTTTCTTCTCTCCCATTCACTAGTGCAAAACAAATTCAAGAACAAGATACTAAAATGTGATAAAAGCAGAGACTCATGCCAAGTTTAAAATAACAGGCATTGGCAAAGTCAATGAGTCTCGCCTACTAGAGAGCTATTGGCTTTTTCTATGTCTTTCGGCTATGTTGTACAGCAGCATGGCTCAAAGAAAAACAAAACGCTATGAGGTGGTCAGCGCTGGCTGTGTCAGCTCTTTTTTAAAAAGAACCAAGAAAATGAAAGTGACAATGAAGCTTACCAATGGTAAGTAATGGGCAGGCTCCAAGCCCCCTGTAAACAAATGTCTCGCAAGCAACAACTTGTGACCTAAAAAGGTTAAAAAAGCAGAGGCTTCGCCAATTTGTGCAACTGCTCCCTTTGAGCTGGCGTTTAGAGAGCCATACTTGCTTACACTGCCTGTGAAATAGGTCACTTAACTACCCTGTAGATTGTGTAGACAGGACAGGCATTCTAAAGCTGACGATGCTGCCCCGATGGTCTGAAGACAAGTATTCCTCCATAAGGCGATATAAAAAAATTCAGAACCCTGGTAAAATGATAAATCAATCTTAGGGCATGACTTCTATAGGCAATATTAAGCAGGACAGTAAGACCATTGCTTAGTGATGACAATCGAGAATTTCTTTAATCCTAATAGAAAAAAGAATTCTAAACCTTAACACTGGTTCTTATCTTAAAAGGATGCAGACCGCTCACAGACACTAGGCAACATGTTTCATCATACAGGTGCTCCTCGTAAGCCACCGTTGTTGCTAGGCAGGCTCTCCATGAGCTCTTTACTTATATCTCAAGTTAGGCATCAGGAGGTCTTCTTGCTAAAATGGACACCAATCCTTTTTATTTTGTTCCCCAAGTACCACAAGATTAAAAACAATGTGGATAGGCTTTCATAATTATGACCTCACTGCCTATGCAAGTCAGTCAACATTTTTCTGCATTAATGCAGCAACTGTTAGGTCACAGGTATTCTTCAGACCCATTCAGACATCTCACGCAACTCTTTTTATTCCTTAATACTGATATGTTGTGCAAGGTGAGAAAGCAAAAAGTATTCTAACCTGCTCCTGAATTTTGATTTGGGATATTCAGTAGTTCATGTAGGAGAAACATATCAAAGAAAGAGTATTATCAATTATCAGCAAAACATTTTCTTGTGCATCGAGTCACATACTCTTCTCCATGTGTGTTTTCCTTCTTACATAATTAGCCACCAACACACTAACCACATACACGTGTTCCGCACAACATCAGCATACAGAGTGTTTGCTAATGTATTGTACTGCATTCATTTGATCTAATTAAGTTCTGCCTCATGGTCATGGAGTTGTCTTATTAGCAACTCATGTCGTTGAGTATGACCCCAAAATGTAATAGGCTGTAAAAGTTATTTATTCAAATTACGTTTTTGTTGGGCAAGTTTTTAAATTATTTTTAAAGGCCTTCCTTCCATCCACCGAAGGATGATACAGCTCACCTTATAAGTGCTGCATTTGCGCTTTCATCTTACCTTATTATCTCTTTTGAACAAATGTATTTTGGCCGGACATGCGTCTTTTTTGTTTGTGCATTCCCGCCACCTCAATTGTCCAAATGCAATTGCACTGACATTAGCCGAACGTGATGTAATACAGAGCTTTCATGCACTCTTTTTACATAAGGAACAGAGTTGAGGTAGAAATTGAAACAAAACCAGAATAGTGCAAAGAAAACAAAAATTAATTTGAATCGGGGCTCTGGAAAAAAAAAAACGAACATGTGTATAGTCTAGATTCAGTCCTAACATGATACTAGTATCACGGATGGTTATAAGATCCAAAGTGATCTGCAGGTTACAAGTTCGAATTCTGGCAAGGCCGACTCAGCCTTCCATTAGTGTGAGTCTACTTAAAACTGAGTATCACTACATTGAATTAAGACTTGTTATTTACAACAGTTAGAAATGCTAGGACTGTGGTACTTATCACTATGTAAAAGCAAGTTATCATTATTAAAGCACTTGACAAGAACGTCTCTCCAGCATATGACCCTATTGGTTGGGGTTAAGAATGAATAAGTCACAGAGCATCTGAAATACCAGGAAGGAAGGTGTATTTAGGAGGTGGGAGGTGTATCTGGTCAGCCAGCTAGGTCATCACAGTTAACCTGGGACATAGGTATGCTTAAAAGCAGGGCACAAGACCTAAATGATTGGGGGAGTGCTAATTATATTGTGTCATGCACCGCTTCCTTCATTAACCTTTTCATATGGTCCACTAAACCATTAGATGGTGGTTTTTATAGTGGAGTTTTTTCGTGCTTGATACCATACTCCTATGGAACCTGCCATTTTACCAGAAATTGTCTGGAATTCCTTCACTGGCAAATATTTCCTCCAAAAACTCTACTACCACATACGTAATTGGGTTGGAAATTAACTCATAATACATCCATATACAGTAATAATCTGTGAGAAACATCAAAAAATGTGTATTGTCTCTGAATAAATTTTATGGACCTGGAAAGTTAATAGCTAGCTTGATCCAGGGCCCATTGGGAACATCAACATAATACATATGTTATTTGGAGGACTTCCAGTGCTGAAGGATTTAATGCACTTCACACATTGATCAACAAACGAATCCACTACAGAATCAAGACATGGCTGTCAATAATAATTCCTCAGTAATATTTTAGTGGCTGTAGATCTGGAATGACCATTATGAGCAAATTTAGTCAATTTGCTCCATAACTCAATTGGTGGTATAAACAAACCTGGTCTTACCAATAAACCTCCCACATTGGACAATTTTCCTACACTTTACAAAAACTTCTTAATCACTTATAAAGATTTCTAATTTGTAGCCATCCATCAACTATGCATTTTATGACTTGCCACAACTGCGAAACCATTGCATATGCATCCTTGCATTCTTTTTCAGAAACCGCACCATGACCCAGTTGAATGGCATCAGCCATGCCAAAAACATATTAAGGTTTCACATCCAAATGATAATCAAAAACACTGTCCCATTGCGCTCTTCATAAACAATCAGCTTTCGTATTTTTGCCACCGGCAATATACTTATTATAAAGTTTTATTCTTGGAACTTATAAATTTACCTCACCAATCTTGTTGATACTTTATCAGTGCCGCGGCCACACCCATCTATCATAAACAACGTAGGCTTATGATCAGAGGCAAGTTCAAAACCTTTTCCTCTAAAATATGGTTTCAGGTTTTTCACAGTCCATACACAGGCTAACCCCTCTTTCTCAATAGTACTGTAGTCAACCTCAGAACTTCTCAGTGCACGTTAGATGAAAGTAGGTGTGTGCCCCTTGCAATTAACAATTTGACTAAGTATAGCCCTTAAGCCTATGGTGCTCTCATGCACAGTGTCCACATTTCTAATATGGCAATCATATGGTTCTCAAAATCATGTTTTGTTTTTTTAAACAAATTTTATTGTGTCAAAAAAAATCATGTTTTAACTTCATTAGATGCATTATTTTGTTCCATTGTCCCTCTTGTGTAATAACTTCCTATGGGGCTCAACAAGGGAAGCATAACCTTGCACAAAGTGTGCATTGTACTCGTTTAACCCCAAAAACGATCTCAAACTATCTTCGTCTTTCAGTAGGGGATCTTTTTTTATAGCTTTAACCAAATCAAACTTTGGAGCAATACCCTCAGAAGATATTGTATGGCCCAAATAATCAATTCTTCTTTGCAAAAATCGACACTTTGCTTTGCTAGCCGTCATGCCTCTACTTTATAGTATTTGCAGCACCTGATTTAAAATAAAATTATGCTCTTTAATGGTTTTGGCACATATCATCTTGAAAGGTTTGCATGCCTGCCATCCTTTTAAATAATGTAGTCATCAGCTTTTGAAACACAATGGCAGCTAGTGCAAGCCCAAATAGTAATCTAATATAACAAAATGCCCCAAATGGTGTTACAAAAGTTGCAAAATTATGTGACTCTTCAGAAAGCATAAGTTGGTGGTACGCTGACTTCAGGTCAATGATTGAGAAAAATGAATCAGTGGTACAGTGAAGGAGAAACCATTAAATGGAAACATAGCATAAACCTTTGCTTTAGAAACTTGTTTCCGTAACATTTAGACACAAAGGCAAATAAATTGGAATTTGGCAAGCAACAGCTATTAAAAATCTAAACTTGTTTTCAAAGCAAGTAAACAACTACAAAAGTGCAGTTGTATGTAAATAGCAGGCTAAAATTGAGGGTGGGAAGAAAATAGGGCTTTCGTCGTGGCTATTACAAACATAACCGGTGCAAGGATTTTTCACAACCTAGGCGATGTCATAATTAGCCACCCTCTCCTCCTTGCATGGGACTTCCTTGATTTTCCTAATGGTAATCTAGCAACCCCCTCTGGTGGCATCTTAGATGATATCCTATTGTTACGTCTCCTAGAACTGGCACTTCTTAAAATGATGGTATCTCTTGCCTGGTGTGAGGTAGGAGAAACACCAACCAGGCATGCATTGACATTAAACTACCTTCTTTTTAAACGCATTAGGTACTTTACATTTGGGATTTTTTCATTATAAAATCAGGCTATACAAATATGGTTAAAAAATTGGTTTAGTGCCACAAGAAATCCACTTAACACGTATCTATCTCTGCAAGAAGAAAACCTTTACCAAAGAACTGTGCTAATAAACCCCAACAACGTTTTTTACACATGTAACAAGTCTTCTCAATTTTTATGAGAAGGAAGGAACAAAGGCTATTATCAAGCAGTTTGCAGCAATGGTATCCGCCATGCTTTGTTGTCGGGAAAACAATGACACCAAAACGATCTAGAACTTGAGCTCTTTGCCATTTGTTAAATAATAACGAAGCATTGAAGAAAAAGTCAAGTGAATACCTGACGCACATTAAAATAACAAATGTATGCCATATATTTAGTTTATATGACCATACTGGGGGAGGAAGTTAAAACAAAACTGGTGTATGCCACAAGAGCATAACATTTTGGTGCAAAGCAAAAAGTATTTTCTGAGTCGTCCTAAAAAAACACCATCAGCCACTAAATTTGCAAAAATGCCCGTGAGCGTTTCCACAAGTTTTTTTTTAAACTAGTCTTCAAAGTAGCATTTTAAAATAAGCCCAACTGTTTCTTCAACTAAAAATCATGCGACACCTGAAAAACACCTTATCCTGCATTAAAAAAAGCAATCATGAATTTCATTATAAAATTAGGAGTCGTCATATTAAATTAAGTAAAAGAATTCTGTAGATTAAAGCTCTCTCGCTTAAACTGGAAATTTTCCAAGTAGCCGTTCTCTACCCTGCTGAAGTTTACAAAAGTAGTGCGCATGTAGAAAGGGCAAGGCTGGCTTGAAATATGCATTGTCATTCAGGAAACAACTATGCGTCCAATCTGGTGTTGTTTTTTCCACTGGAATAACAGCTATTTTAACTGGGGTTTTCCAAGAGAGAAAGTAGGGTGTGTAATCTTGAAAACGCATTCGATTGTTTAACCTAATGAAGTCTTTTTTTTTTTTTTTTTAAGAACTGCATCAGCTCATGATCTGCTTTCCCGGCAGTCCTGAACACACATGAATTCTCAACTCCCACTCTTCAAAATATGTCAAGCCGAACAGTCTTTTAAAACATAAAAATCTTGTATCACGTCAATCATCTCTATTGCTAACCATGTCTCAAACACCCTGTGTTTCAATGGACACATCACACTCATCTCTGCCTTTTCTGCTCTCTCAGACCCATCATTTAAATGTCTCTGGCATTCATTTCATTCACTCTTCAGTACAACTGCTTCTGTCAAGACACAATCATCTATATGCATAGTATAATTATATTCTTAACATAAAAAAATTGGAATACTCAGATGTTGCCAAATGAAAATGCTGGACTGACAAACTTTTCCTAAGGAACTTAAATATTCATAAAAGGGTCAGTAGCTTGAAATGTTTCACGAGGACAGGTTCATCATGTCTGGCAGTGGTCGTGTGGGTGTCAGGAGTGGAGCCTGACTAGGTCCAAAGGCAGTTCTGCAACAGCCTGGAGAGAAGAAAGATGCATTCTACAAAGGGAGGAAAAGAAGAAAGTATTGTGCATAAACGATTCAAAAGAACCTAAAGTACCCATACAGACAGTGGCGTAACAATAGCCCCGCGTTGCGCGGGAACCCCAACCTCCAGGGGGCCCTCTCCAGCACTGTGCTCGGGTGGCGGGCCCCTGGCCTGAGAGCTCGTGACTGGGTCTGGGGCCCAGGGGGCCCCTCCATGTACTTTGCATGGGGGGTGGGGGGTCATGTTTAGTTACGCCACTGCTGCATACAGAGAAAACAGGCAAAAAACTGATGGGCGCAGAGGGATGCTGATGTCACACAGGAGAAACAAAAAAGGGCACACCAGTACAAAGCTGAGCAGAAATAACATTGACTCTTCGGAAACAAGACAGATATGGGCAAGCATAATAATCATGAGAACATCTTCATTCCGGGTTTACTCTTTTGGCTTCCAACAACCATTGTGTTTGCTGCTGTACTAGCTTTGGGGTCTGAACTACTTCCTGTGCTCATTTCTGTTACTTGCGTGAACTGAAATACAGTGTGGCCTGGTACTCATCTCTAAACTAGTTAAGAACCCCGCACTATTTCTCAGTATACTTCCTCTGAGTGGGTGAACACTGCAATTCTATCTGAATGAGATGTGGTAATAGAAGTTCAGAGAAATCACCAACTAAGAAGGATAGGTAAGAAGAGAATTGTAAGATGAAAACCCCAACCCTGTTCCTGAAAATTGAGGACCCCACTTCTAAATCTGCATGTAAAAAACAGAAAGTCACTCTACTGCAGAAATGAAAGAGTGAAAGCAGACAAAAGGAAAGTCTGGTCATCCAACTGGTTGAAGGCTGAAAGACCTATTTATTATTTTCACTTATTTTTAATTTATTGACACCACATAAACAGCAGACTAATATGAATCTCAGCACGCTGAGCAATTAAAGAAAAGACCACCAATTGCCACCTATGTTGAAATGAGAAAAAATTATTTGATGAAAATGTTTCGACTACCTTTCAGAAGTGAATCAAAGTCAAGAGAAAGAGATGATTTTCAAAGAGGAACCTTGTTTCACTGCCTCAAGGCTTGGACAGCAAACATTTTATGTTTTCCTTACAAAAAAACCTACATCGCTCTTGCCTCCATAAAGGATCACAGAATTTGTTTTAAGTACTGCTGCATATTTCTTAAAATGGAAATGCTACAGGAAGTCAAGCCAAAATGACTGCATCCAAAACAAGAAGCAACGAGGCATGTTGCTGCCCATGCCAACACTTAAGACAAGGAGTTCAGTGGCTGTTAAGTCTTCTGCATGGTAATTGGCTGGTCTGGTTGCGTTTCATGGATAGAGGATGACAGGCACATTGCATAAGTTTATGAGGAATAGTCTTAGAGGGCAAGAGCATTGGTTACGAGCCTAAATAACCTTCAACATAGGTGATTGTTATTACCAGATATTTATTTGGATCGTGAGCACTGTGAGCCAACTTGCCTTATAACACAGTTTATGTCTCTACTTCCCCTTGTTGAAGTTTCCTTAGGGTTTCCCTGCTATTCTGGTGTTTCCTTTCTGGCCTGATGTGGGTATCCGACCCTTAGAATTGTAAATTGTTCTCCCTATTGGTTCTCTCTGCCTAATTTCAATATTGTTTTTGCTAATTTGCTCATTTCTAGGCTCAATGGAATGTTTTTAAAAGTTATTAAGACCTCTTTTTGGTAGATTTTTGTATTACAATGGAGGAATCAAGTTGCTCTCAAATTTCTATATTTACTTCTTAATTCTATTTATTCTACTTCAACATTTCACGAAAAACAGAATGTATATTCTATTCTTTACTTCTCTGCAGGGACAGATCAAAGTTCATCGGAAGGGCAGTGGAAACTAAAAACAAACTGCTGCCACAAGGGCTTCCAGCCAGTTGAACCAGTTGAAAGAGGAAGATGACTCATTTTCCCCTCAGATACATGTGTGCACTGCCCATAGAACATTAGAGAAACACAAAGAAGGTTTTCTCCTTGTAACTGTTGTGGGTGGAGAGGAGAGGTAGAATAGGAGTAAAACATGCTGGCCAATATTAGTCCAACTATGTCCAGTGGATCACTCTCCAATACCAGCTGTAGACGCTGATAGAGTAAATGAGCTGGAAATAGTTAAACTGCTCTGGAATCTGCTTGTTGCCCCCCCATCTCATTAGGCCATGAAGAGGTGATTAGTAAACAGTTTAGCTGAGACATCATTAGAACAACAAATAACTGTCCATACACATAAATCACAAGAAGGCTAAAGATCACACAGGCTATACGATGTAGAGGATGTCAATCTAGCAAGCAGTGCACATGGTTAACGCACAACTGAGGCTTACCTACATAGTGCAGGTTCTGAACACATTCAGTTTTATGATCAAATGCAGGTTCTTGAACGCACATTTCGGAATATGGTCAGAGGAGCGGTCGTGCCTAATCAGAACTAGAAAGGGCAACTCTTTCGAACAGGATAAACCAGCAATCATATAAGAAAACACCCAAGGTCAGGGAAAGAGTGCTGTGGCCTCTCATGACACACAACACAAACCCTCAACATGATGGCTCAGAAGCCCTCCACCCCAGAAAAAAGGCTATTGAAATCTAGACCCAACGCCTTCAAAATTAATTTCCTACCCAACCTCTCCAAGAATGCCACAAGGAATTTCAAATATAGACTAATAAAAAGTTTCCCGGAAACAGTCATCTAGGACACCTATTTTTGCATGAGCAATCAATAAATAAAATCCGAACCTATTGTTTTCACATGCCACACAGCTCAACAGAGCTTGTCACTGACTTGGTAGTCTTGAAAATACCCCATCATTTCAAGATGTCAAGATGTCCATGTCTCCACTCTCCTTTTTAATTCTGAGGCGGTATATCAACCTACAAAAAAAGGGTAGTATTTTAGTGCAAGCACCTGACAAAAATCCAGGGACAAGTGGCCAGCTCTTCCACAAAATAAAAGCCCACATCACATCCGAACAGCTGAACGCACAAGTTACTAACTTGTGTAACGATATATCTGTAAGAGACAGTAGTTAGTGACAGATTCCTTACCTTAGAATATCCCCAGGCGTCAGACTGGATCCGGAAAGTTTTTGCGTAGCAGTACCCTTGCGCGTCGGTAGGCGGCGTCGTGCGGCTCCGCGTCCGTCGTCGGCGTTGTGATCGCCGGGATGACGTTGCGGGCAGTACTTAGACGCCGCCCCTGCGCGCTGACGTCAGTTCTGTACACGACTTTCCGCGCCAGGAACGCAGAGCCATGCAAGAAGCTGACATAGGTGTCTGAAAAATACTAGGGCCCTGAAAGGGATGTCCTTGACTCTAGAAATCAGTTCGCAGAACGGGGAGGATGGGTGGGCGGTAGGAATCTGTCACTAACTACTGTCTCTTACAGATATATCGTTACACAAGTTAGTAACTTGTGCATCTGAAAGAGACACGTTAGTGACAGATTCCCTACCTTAGAATAGATACCCCAGCAATACCAACCCCGGTGGTGGGTCTGCGAACAAAGATCAGACAAGGAAGTCCCGGAGAACAGAACGGCCGAAGAAGCCGTCCCTCCGGACTTGGCTGTCAAGGCAGTAATGTTTGGTAAATATGTGCAGCGAGGCCCACGTAGCTGCCTGACATATATCCTGTAACGGAACCCCGCGGCCTAAAGCCGTGGTAGCCGCCGTTGCTCTGGTGGAATGGGCACGCAGCCCAACAGGAGGCTCCTTCTTAGCCAAAGAATAACAGGCTTTGATACACATAGTGACCCAGCGGGAGATGGTCCTTTTGTGTACCGCACGACCTTTTTTGGCGCCCACGTAGCCAACAAAGAGCTGGTCATCCACCCGGAACTGGTGTGTGCGGTTGATGTAAAAAGAAAGCGCACGTTTTGGGTCCAGACAGTGGAGCCTCTCTTCCTCTCTGGAAGGATGGGGAGGCGGGAAGAAGGTGGGCAAAGTGATGGTCTGCCCAATATGGAAGGCAGTAACCACCTTTGGCAAGAAGGACGCACGCGTCCTAAGAACAACCTTGTCTGGATGAACAGACAGAAAGGGAGGTTTGCAAGAAAGAGCCTGGAGCTCACTCACCCGCCGAGCAGAGGTGATGGCCACCAGGAATGCTGTCTTCAGAGTAAGAAGACGAAGAGGACAATTATGTAGAGGCTCAAAGGGAGCGCACATTAAGAAGGTAAGAACCAAGTTCAAGTCCCACTGAGGCATTACAAACGGAACAGGAAGAAAGAGGTGTGTAATGCCTTTAAGAAACCTGTTAACCACAGGGGACTTGAAAAGGGAGGGCTGATCAGGAAGCCTGAGGAAGGCTGATATGGCACAAAGATAGCCCTTGATGGTACCCAGGGCAGAACCCTGTTGGGCCAGAGATAGAAGGAACAGAAGAACCTCAGAAAGAGGGGCAGAAAGGGATTCACAGCCTTTGCTGTGCACCATGCCACAAACTTGTTCCACCTGCAGGCGTATACCACCTTAGTGGAGGGACGCCTGGCTGCCAGAATCACATCACAAACTTTGGGAGGCAAGTCGAAAGGAATCAACTGCCGCCGCTCAATCTCCACGCAAGCAGGTGGAGGCTGGACAGGTTCGGGTGGAGGACCGTCCCCTGCTGCTGCGACAGAAGATCCTCCCGAAGAGGCAGACGGATCGGGGGATCTACGCTCATACTGAGTAGCTCGGGATACCAAACTCTTCGAGCCCAGTCCGGAGCCACAAGGATGACTTGGGCCCGGTCGCGCCGAAATCTTCTTCAACACTCTGGGTAGAAGTGGTATAGGCGGAAAGGCGTACAACAGACCGCAACTCCACTCGTGACGAAAAGCGTCGCCGAGCGAGTGCCGCCTTGGAAATTCCAACGCGCAGAACTGATGACATTGCGCGTTCTCTTCGGTGGCGAATAGATCTAACCACGGCTCTCCCCACTGCAGAAAGAGACCTTGCGCCACTTCCGAGTGAAGACGCCATTCGTGATCCATCATGCACCAGCGGCTGAGTTCGTCCGCCCTGGCGTTCTGGGAACCTGCCAGGTGTTGAACCATCAGGAACATGCCCTGATGTTCCAGCCATGTCCAGAGGCGCAGAGCCTCCTGACAGAGGGTCCACGACCCCACCCCGCCTTGTTTGTTGCAGTACCACATGGCGGTGGTGTTGTCTGTGAACACCTGCACTACCTTCCCTTTGACAGAGGGAAGGAATGCCTTGAGTGCAAGTCGGATCGCCCAGAGCTCCAGAAAGTTGATATGGAGCCGGGACTCCGCCGGAGACCAGAGGCCTCTGATCTCCGCCTCTCCCATGTGACCGCCCCATCCCAGAAGGGACGCGTCCGTCACAACCGTGTGCTCTGGCTGGGGAAGGGCGAGGGATCTGCCCATGACCCATTGCCGGTTCGAGAGCCACCACTGCAACTGTTTTGCAGCCCCCTCCGAGATCTGGACGTGATCGGACAGGTTGCCCTGGTGCTGCGCCCACTGGAACTTCAGGTTCCACTGCAGAGCCCGCATATGCCATCTGGCATGATCGACCAGCAGGATGCAGGAGGCCATGAGGCCTAGCAGCCTCAGGGTCATCCGTACCGAAACCCAGGATAAAGGCTGAAAGATTGGAATCATAGCCTGAATATCCCGGACTCGCCGTTCGGGAGGATAGGCCCGAAACTGCGTCGTGTCCAGAACTGCTCCGATGAAAAGGAGCTGTGGAGAAGGAATCAGATGCGACTTCGGCACATTGATGGAGAACACCAGCGAGTGCAGGAGTTCGGCCGTAGTCTGGAGGTGGGAGACGACTGCCTGGGACGAGCCCGCCTTCAGCAGCCAGTCGTCGAGGTAGGGGAAGACTGGAACCCCTGCCCGGCGCAGATGAGCTGCGACCACCGCCATCACTTTCGTGAACACCCGAGGGGCACTTGTAAGGCCAAAGGGGAGCACGGTGAACTGAAAATGCTCGAGGCCTACCGTGAACCGTAGGTAACGCCGGTGGGCCGGCAGGACGAGGATGTGGAAATAAGCGTCCTGCAAGTCCAACGCTACCATCCAGTCTCCAGGGTCGAGGGCAGTCAAGACCTGAGCTAGGCTGAGCATCTTGAACTTCTCCTTCCGGAGGAAGCGATTGACATTCCGGAGGTCCAAGATAGGACGCATGTCCTCCTTGTCCTTTTTGGGCACCAGAAAGTAGTGGGAGTAGCAACCACGTCCTACTTCTGGGGTCGGAACATGCTCGATGGCCCTCTTGGCCTAGAGGGCCGTGACTTCCTTCTGCAGAAGCACGAAGTGATCCCCTGACATGCGGTGGAATTGAAGTGGCATGGCTTGGGGGGGTGGTCTCGAAGGGGAGGGAGTAGCCCCTTCGGACAATGTCCAAGACCCACCTGTCCGAGGTGATGGGACGCCAGTGGTGAAGGTGATGGCGGACTCTGCCCCCTACTGGCGTGCTGTGCACCTGAAAGGAAGGACTAGGAGGGCTTGGAGGCCGCGGACGGGTTGGAGGTGGTGGCCTGACCCGCACGCTGGTTGCCCGAACCGCCACGGCGGTATCCACGTCCTCGGCCACGCGAAGACGCTTGCTGCGCGGGCCGGTGGCTGGGCAGCTGACGTGACTGGGCGCCCCTTCCGTGCCCACGAAAGGGGCGAAAAGCAGAAGGTTAGCGGAGGGCGCACAACAGAAAGGCCCAGGGACTTGGCAGTAGCCAGTGAGTCCTTAAAACGCTCCAGCGCATGGTCTGCTTTGGAACCAAAAAGACCGACTCCATCAAAGGGCATGTCCATGAGTGTATTCTGGACATCACCCGAGAAACCAGTTGTTCTCAGCCAGGCGTGGCGACGTAGCGCCACCGTTGTTGCAAGCGATCTGCCCAGCGAGTCGGCGGTATCAAGGCCACAAGGTATGGTGTATTTAGCCGCATCTCTTCATTCCGCAATGGCGCGGGTAAGCAGTGTCTGGACCTCCTCAGAACACTGTGGCAAAACAGCCGCTACCGAATCCCACAGGGAGTGGGTATATCGGCCCAAAAGGCAAGCGGTGTTGACGGACCGCAAGCCAGCACTGGAGGAAGAAAAAGCCTTCTTCCCAAATTGGTCCAGGCGTTTGGATTCCCTATCCGGAGGGGCGGTAGGGAAGGCGGTTTGGGAGGCAGAGGCTTGGACAACCAAGCTCTCGGGGGTGGGATGTTGGGAGAGAAACAAGGGGTCGCCCGGAGCAGGGCGATGGCGTCGGGCCACGTTCCTATCCACAGGAGCCCCTGTGTTGGGCTTGGACCAGGTGCCCAAGAGAACGTCAGTGAGTGCATCATTAAACGGCAGCACAGTCTCCGTGGAGGAAGCTGCCGGCTGAAGCACTTCGGTCAGGAGATTAGTCCTGACAGCCACAGGAGGCAATTGGAGGTGCAAGGCTCCAGCTGCTCTACGCAACACCGTTGCGAAATTAGCTCCCTCCTCCGTAGCCACGGGAGGAGACAGCATGCCAGTGTCAGGGGAAGTATCTAGACCACTGGCATCCCCAAGTTCCTCAGCCCAGTCCTGATCATACTCACACTGTTGTGTGAGAGGGTCTTCCGACCCCTCCCAGCTCTCCTGGTCCTCCTCTGGTTCAAAATATGGAGGAGGAGGGACATTTGGGACCCAAGGTCTCATCGGCGCCGGAGCCGGCGTCGAGCGACGTCGGTCCGGCTCCGGAGATAACCGGGGAACGACGCCGTCCGGAGCCCCGGACGGCGTCAGGAACGGCACCGGGGACATCGGCGTCGGCGGAGGCGTGGTTAGGTCAACCGGCGTCGATGGGGGTTGCGGTACCACCGGAGCCGGAATCGAGGCCGGGGCCGGAGCCGAGGCCGGGATCAAGGCTGGCGGGACAGGCGACGCCGGGACCGGAGTCACCGGCGACGCCGGAGCAACCCCATCAGGGCCCGCGGTGCCCGAAGGCGCACCGGAGGGACCTTGAGGCCCGAAGAGGCGGGCCATGGCCGACAGGAATTCCTGTATTTCGGCCGGAGTCGCCACCGAACCCGGAAAGGACGGGTAATGCGGGGCGGCTCCACAGGCACGTCCGGGCGCGGCGGGGACGGTGCCGACAGGGGCCTCAGCCGAGTCGCGAGACCGGCGAGGCGAAGTCTTAGAGCGATGACGCTTCTTAGACTTTTTGTGCTTCGACTTACCCGAGGAGCGCGAAGACTTGGACTCAGACGACCGGCGGGGGCTCCGCGACCGGCCCCTCGACCTCTCACTGGACCGGGGCTTGGCGCGGAGCCGACTGCCGGACCTCGAGTAGCTTTCGAGACCGCTCTCGCAAAGCCTTCGGGTGAAGTTTCCGGCAGTCAGGACACGACTTCGTGGTCTCGGCCGAGACAGTAGAGACACTCTAGATGCGGGTCTGTGATCGACATCATTCGACCACAGGCGTCGCATGGCTTGAAGCCGGGCATCCCTACGACACCTAGGAGTCGTGAAGACTCGAAAAGAAACAGTGAAAAATTCACCAAAAATTTAGTCAAAAATTGACTAGAGCACTGCTCTTCCCGGATCTGCGCTTACTGGCGCGGAAAAAGAAGAACTGACGTCAGCGCGCATGGTCGGCGTCTAAGTACTGCCCGCGACGTCATCCCGGCGATCACGACGCCGACGACGGACGCGGAGCCGCACGCCGCCGCCTACCGACGCGCAAGGGTACTGCTACGCAAAAACTTTCCGGATCCAGTCTGACGCCTGGGGATATTCTAAGGTAAGGAATCTGTCACTAACGTGTCTCTTTCAGATACTCGGAGCCCCTCACCTTAGCCACCACATACCAACTGGAGCCCACATCTTACACCCGCACCACTAGCCACTGAACATGAAGTGAACTAACACCTGTACACCTAGCCCATGGATGTATATCTCTTCATGCCCCAGGGGATGAAGGAGCCAAAACTTGAACACCCCAACACATGGGGCCAACGACAATGGGAGATGACAATCAGGAAAATACAGACACTAAACTACACACCCCTGCCAGACTTAGCAACACAAAGTAACAGGAATCACCTCAAACCCATCAAGAGAGGTCCCCCGCGCAGTACCTCACAACTACTGAGCCACATGCAGTCCCCCCTCCAAATCACAGCAAGATGGCAGTACATTAGGCTCTGTCCTACTCACAAGTCTAACATCCTTCAAAAAAAAAGATCGACCAAGCAATGATGGAGGGTCAGAGCCCTAAACTTCTCGCCACCCTAACAAGAAGAATCTCATACTCCCCATCAAACTCACACCCTCATCACAGGAAATACCCAACCCAAGTGACAGTAGGTTGAGCGCACATGCAATTAGAGCTCACAAAGCAGTAGCCCAGAGGCACATCAGTCAAACACCCCCATGACAAAACTCATAGCAAGTTAATCCACTCCCAGTGGAGAAACTGTCCTTCTATGAATACAAGGGAGTCGAAATACACACAGCTGGCAGTTTTCTAGTGAGATTTTCATCTTCTATACTACAACCCAGGGGACAACCAATTATTCAGCAAACAAATAATGGAAATGATCACAGTACACTCCCTACTGCATACTAATGGCATCTACCTAGGAGATTTTAACCTCCACCGGAAAATAGCGAAGACCTATATGTGTCTGCTCTAAAAAACGTCCTCACCAATAGCAACCTTGTACAAGCATGCACAGGGCCAACCCACATCAAAGGTGCCACACTTTAAATTAGCTATATCGAGCAACAGAGCTGTTAGCATCGACTCGATCAACCCAAATGTCTGTCAGACCATCATCAAATCTTAGTCCACATCACAACAGATTAACAGAAAGTTATAGACCAAAGCATCAAACCTAAACATTGGGTTAGAGACACCGGATCCATCTACAGGGTAGACCTAACCTCATTCTGCTAGAGAAACTTCTCACCCCAAAAGGATCTACAGAACATAGTAGAGCTAACTGAGCACTACAACAAAATAAAATAGCAGAATTTATGGCACACTTTATGGAAAGGGTAGCACCTCTTCGCCTCAAAAGACAAAAAAACTAAATATCTCACAATTATTCAACCAAAACTTAAACGAAGAGAGGAGAAGACTCAGACTTGCTGAGAAACTCTGCAGACACGAACCTTCCTCTTTACATCTAAATCAGCTAAGGGAGTAAAGAAATACCAACAAAAGGTCATATGGAATGCCAAACAATCTTTGTTCAGATCCCAACTAGACAGAGACAAAAACTGGGAAATATTTAGCAACCAGCAATCAGGGGCCAACATTCCCACCATGATCACTAACACCTCCGCAAAGAACTGTGAAGCCTTCTCAAACTTCTGGAGGAGAAAACAACAAGAATTGAAAAATCAATTGCAACCAACAGTGAAAAGATTACTGATCTGAGCATCTACACATACTACTCGGTACAAAAACCTACAACAATCGACACAACTCAAACTTACCACTACAACCATAAATGAAGAAACAAGGAAAAAATTCAGAAACCTCAATGAAGATGAGATCCGCAAAATCATAGCATATATGAAAACAACATCACACTTCAATGACCCGAGCCACTCTACAATCATAACAGACCTCAATCATCTCGTCCAAACCATCAGGACGAAAATCGTAAATGTATCATTAATCTAAGGAACTATCCCCGATTGTCTGAAGATGATACAAGTGTCACCTCTTCTGAAAAAAAAAAAACAGGCACCGATCCGACAGAGCTAAATAATTTCCGCCACTATCACAATAAGAGATAGAGAAATTAAAATCCTTCCATATGTCCTCCAAATAATATCAATACACACAAGAATATGGTAGTAGCCAAAGCACTATATCAACTTGAAGGGTGCCAGTGTACCAGCGGATCAATGTTGAAAAAATTCTTACGGAAATGCCTCACCCACTGGATTGTGGCATGCTTCATCATAAGCAATTCTGTCCCACCTTGGTAAGATATTACAACCAAGGTGGTTTCAACCTCAAATTGAGGGAGATCAGACTTTTTTCTTTCTGGATAAGTACCTGATCTAGATAATGCAGTAAAACTACCTCAATGTAACCCAAAGAATATCTTTTTATTTAGTGGGCATACTGGGCAAGACTAAAAACAATAGTGGGTTGTATCTTGGTTTATCATGCCTCGGTCATTCTTCCTACCAACATGTTTTGGCGGCTTTCATAGCCCTGGGAGAGTCTTGGGCCTCTTTGGAGGGTATCTAGGCTCCCTAGAATTTCAGAGTCCTACTAAAGTCTGTGGGTAGGTAACAAGAAGTCTTAATTCTCCAGTCAGTGAACTACTGTGGAGTCAACCTTTGGATAGAATTGATAGTTACATTTCCCGTACCTTTTTGCCATTTTGAACACAATGAATTACTTTGTCTCACAGGATAGTGCTTTTGCAGAAACCTGCCCTATACTTTAGGGTTTCAGGCTCCACTGGTCTCAACGGAGGAGGGGCACTTCTGTAGTCACACACTATTCGAAAGAAAAAAAAAGTAATTATAAAACTTTGTTGCCTAGAAAAACAATATATGTTTGTGCGGATGAGACCACAGTCATCTGTTAAACTTTTCTAATTCTTCAGGTGAGACTTAATTATTATTGCATGGAGAGGCCATAGATAATGTCTTGTTTATTGTAAACCGCCAACATCTTCTTGCTGTCTGTGTCAGAATTCTTTTATAGGCTATGTAGAGACACATACCGTGGAGTCCACTGTATCTGACTAGTTCATTTATATGCATTTTCTAGTTATATGTGATTGTCAAGGTATAAAGGTTGAGCGCTGGCCAGGTCGAACTAGGATACTAATTCAATTTTCATCACTGCTGAACGATACCTGTAAAGGAAGCATTGCCACTTACAATGGAAAATGCTGCAAGCTGTAAAAATGCTAACTCGGGCAGCTATGTCAGATTCTGTAAACAAATGCAGTTATTTTATCGTAATTGCTGCTAGCACTGGCTGTAATGTTGAATTAAAAAAAAGATAGCTCCACGTTCAGTAAGCATCGAAAAATGCATGCTTAGCAAAGGCAACCCACATATGTGCAATTTATCATTGGTAGCAGTGGGTATGGCTAGTGGTAACCAAAAGTGATTGTGATCATGCAAACATCTTAGGGCTGCATTAGCACATTCTGAAATCAAATCAAAACCCCACACAATAAAAGTTAAGCCTCACCTGGTGAATTCAAATCAAATCAAATATCATTTATAAAGTGCCTGGTTACACCAACGGTGTGTCCCCACGCTAGAATCAGACCAAAAACAGAGAGAGCAGGCAGGAGAGTTACAGCACAAGAGAGCCAGAAACTAGAACCTAAATAGCCACGTTTTTAATTGTTTGCGAAAGTTTTGTTCTACCGTACATGCTTTCACTGGAACAGGTAAAGAGTTCCAGGCTTTTGCAGCCAGATAGCTGAATGAGTTGGCACCCATTCTTGCTTTCCGGATTCTGGGAACCTTAGCTTGCAAGGTTCCACCAGACCTAAGGGTGCGAGACGGAATATGGGTCGTAATTAAAGAACATAGGCAACTGGGGACCCTATTCCACCAGATTTTGTGACAGTAAATAGAAAAGCTAAACAGATGACTGTAGTCTCCACCACGCAGACCTATAGGTCCGGATTCAGAAAGGACCACTGCACTTGTGGTGGAGGCCCCACAGTCGTGGCGGGACCTCCGTACTACAATTATCCATTGCAGAGGTCCTGCCACAAGTGCGGGGTCCCCATCACGACCGTGAGGCCTCAGTGACGAGTGCGAACACCCTTTGTGAATCGTCCCCAAAGTGTTTTTCAGGAAACGTTTTAGAATAACTGTTTCATTTTGTTAATAAAGCCCACATTTGCATTACATGTGTAGCGTGTTTTGTTTGTCACACGTGTATATACAAAAGCACTATTCTAAAAGACAAAGGGGCTCATTAGGATGGCGGGTGGACCTGAGTCCGCCCGCCATCCGTGCGGTGTTTGGACCGCCCGCCACCATGGCGGTCACATTCTGAAATTTAACATTGCGGCGGGTACTGCTGACAGCAGCACCCGCCACGATGTTAAAATCGCATGTCTAGCATTTCACTGCACCACATGGCAGGCACCACACAGTGCCTGCCACTTGGTGCAGTGAAATGTAGGGGGGTACCATAGGTACCCCCCAAGTGCACCCCACCTCCCCCCGACACAAGGGGGGCCCGCAACGGGCCCCCGTACCCAATCCCCGCTAGCCTTTCCATGGCGGCAGGCCGTTCTTTTCCCACATCCTAATATGGCGGACGGTGCCTGCTAGGCACCGCCACGATATTAGTGGCCCTGCTCCGCCCGCCAGGCAATCGGCGCGTCCGCCGCGATACCCACTGCCATCCTAATATGGCGGTGGGTAAAACTCAATGTGATGGCGGAACGATCGCGATCGTTCCGCCATCGTAATGAGCCCCGAAGTGATGAGTTGTGTTAAAAACAACGGAAAGGTGCAAGAAATGTAACAAGTGCATTCCATAGTAACAAACACAAGGGCAGTCTAGTTAAACAGGGGAAGACAGCTCATTTTATATGACCTGTGGGGCCTTAGGTAGTAGAGCATTTATCTACACAGCAGAATCATTCTCAGATATATACCCTAACTAGAGCGCTTAAGTAAACATGCTCTCTACCATGAGGACTAGATTACTACTTATTATTCCCCTTACTGTTATATCAACAATTTAAAAACAAAAAACAAACAAACAGGCACTAGACAGGCCATCTGCCTTTATTTTAAGAGAAAAGGGTGGGAGGGGCTCTGTAAGCACTCCACTAGGAGTGGTCGACCGAGCATGCAGGGGTCAAGCAGGTAAGAGAAGCTAAATCAGTGTTTAACTTAGCCCCTCTATAACACCTCTTTTTGAGTATACTAAATGCTGATGTGGCACCAAATGCAGACACACTCAGCTTGAATTATATCCACACACAGGGAGCAGGTAAGAAACTGCTGACACCGCTGACACTTCAGAGGAGGTGTGTGATGCCCCCAGAGCCGCTAAAACAAACAAAGGAAGTAGTGCCCCCACAGGCGCTAAAACAAATAAAGAAAGCGGCACCCCACAGGTCTAAATCAAAGGAAGTTACGACCCTGCAGCCGCTATATAAGAAAAACAGCAATATTCATGGAGCCACTGCACTCCGGAACCATCTTAAGTGGTTCAGCGAGGACAGTAGCACCGCTGCTCACCACTATGCTGCAAATCTAAACTTGGAATGCGGGACCAGAGCAACCGGAATGTCCAAAGTCAGTCGAACTCGTGCGGTGTCATTTGCCTGAGGTACTTCGGTAATAAATCAAACCATACTCCTAGGTCCCCGCACCAGAAAAATTACATTAGGAATAAGGTAATGCCTACCTGAAAAAAAGGCATACAGACCTTCTATGGGGAAGTACCATTGCAACCTCCCGCAGTCCTAAAGAGCATACAGGGAACAAACAAAAATAACAGGAAAGGGTTTGGGTGACTCGAGGGATTTCCGGAAGGTCCTTTGACCTCTAATAGAAAATGGAAACAGTTTAACAGCAGAGGTGATGGACTGAATGGGCACCTTCACTCCAAGAGTAAGGAATGCCATAAGGACGGAAGTAGAGGAGGTAATGTTCAGATACTGTCTATTAGATACAGACTTCTGTTGGCACTGTTACACATGATGCATGACTGTTTTGGGAGAATTTACAGTCTGATGTGCAAAATATGTTTGACCAACCAACAATTAATAATATGCCTAGATTGGTCTTGTCCAGGAATTCAAATAAACCCAGCAGAAACACTTAAAACAAATGACATCCTTCTTCAAAACGTACTCATTGCTCTATCTTACAAAATAGTGCTTACTGGCTGTAAAAACACAAGGGGACTATAGCACAGATCTTGGTGGGCATGGGTGTGTCATGCTCAATCAGCTTCAGCACTGCAACAAAAACGTACATGTAACACTTGCACACAGCGATTTCTTACACGGGTACTGAAAACATGTCACTCTTCAAAAAAGGAAGCACAACATAACTTACAATAACGTCCCTTTTATTACAAATAGACAAACTCGACCACAACAAAAACAAGAGAAAAATGTTTATTAAAAAGGTAGTTTCTCTAGTAACACGCAAGAAGACATTCACTAGATTGCATTCTTAGCATTCTTAAGTGCAGTCGAAATGCTGTCACTTAAGAGAACAGCCACTTCAAAGGCCTATTCACACAGAAACAGGAAATACAACTGGCAATCAGGCTAAAGCCAATGAGAAGAAACAGCACACTCCTTCTCAAGTATAGGCTACCTAGGAGCTGATCACATTTTTGAATTACAAGCAAACTAATAAATGGCAAAGGAAGACAGACCAAAGGCCCCTTTCTCTATGTACATATATTATGTGTATATTTAAAACACAGGAGTCTACAACAGCGAAAGCGGTCTCTAGGCCACACCTACAAATTTGACTAGCTTTGGCTCCCTTCCTCCAATTTTAAGAGATATATTACATTATGGAACAATGTAGATTAGGACTTGCAAGAGTCCCAGACAGGTCAAGAACTTTTATGAACAAAATCATTGGTGATTGGTGTTGGAAATCTGCCCTTTCTGCAGGGTCCCTCCGAATTTTGGGCATTTTTGCTTAATTCTTATTTGATGGCTATAACACTCTGTGCACATTACCCCTGCTAACCAGAGGCAAAGTGCTTGTGCTCCTCCTTTCAACATGGTAAAATGGTATACTCCTGATTGGCATATTTAACTTTAGGTCCCTAGTATATTGTACCAAGGTGTACCCATGGCCTGTAAGTTAAATGTCAAAAGTGGACAGTAACACCCTTTGTGCCATCCACTACAGTGACAATGTAAACATGACTGCAGGCCTGCCAGCAGTAGCCTGGTTGTGCAGGTTTTAAACTGCAAATTCAACTTGCCAAATAACTACTTTGGACAGGCCTAAACCTCCTTTTTAAATACTTATAAGTCTCCCCTAAGCAGGCCTTATTGTCCATAAAGGAAGGGTGTAGGATATTTAAAAGTAGGAAATGTAAAGGTTAAAGGTAAACATGTTCCTACAGTGACTAGCACCACAAAGCTATTTTCACTGTAGCAGGGTTGGCCATTCTATAGGAAATAATTGGGATACAACATTAATTTTAATAAATGTTATCCTAGGAAACAGCTAGAGAATTTTTTAATAGTTAAACAAAATCCAATTTAACAGTAAAGTTGAATTTAGTCTATTAGAAAAGTTACCTTCTGCCTGCCAAAAGCCTCTGGAGACCTTTCTGTAAGTATGCAACAGTCACCTTGCAGCTTGATAGCTCCCATGTGGGGAGGTGTGAACTGGTCCCAGGGCAGGGATAATGGGCCTTGGGTATGACCAGGAGTTGCCTTACGCTTGATAGGATGTCCCAAGGGCTGTGACCAGAACAGTGGTTCACCTCAAAGGGGCTTTCCTGTCACAGGCAGATGTAGCTCACACCTAGGCCTGCCTCCCCTTTCGTCCTTCTAGTCAGCCAGGCATCAACCCCAGTTGGAGAGAGAGCTACCCCAGAACTGATTTAGAGTGACCATTGGGGTGGGGGTGTCAGTACCTTCTTTGACATTAGAATGTCAAGCCCTTCTTAAATGTCACATCCTGCTTAACAGGTGTACTGGGTTTTCTTTCATGTAACATTTGCAGTGCAATTCAAAGAAACAGAATACCAAAACTCTCTGTGTGCATCCACTGTCTGTCTGGTTGCTGAAAGCTCAGTTTGATTTTTCCGCAGTTTTGTCCGAGTTTGTTGGGAGTACAGGGAGTACATCAAACTAAATTTTGGTGCTGGATGACACAGGGATTACCATAGTACACTCCCCACACACATACCCCCATCCCTGAGAGCTCCGTTTTAGTGTGGCTGAAGACATCGGCCATCTTAAAAGTACCCAAAGTGGGTAGGGTTAGCCCTGGAGCATTTATCACATTGGCTAGGACAACTCCAAGGGTCATTCCCACCCACTAGCTTATACCAGGCATAAATGTGGCACCTCCAGGCACCCACTTTAGACCACTCTTGGACCTGTGGAAGAACAGAAGAGGACTAAACTTGTATCCGATCCGTGGTCCATCACGGTCAGTGTCAAATGGCGCCTAACACCTTTTCTACTGCGACCACTGACTAGCATTGGCACTTTGTGTTTCTTAGCACTATTTCTACTTAAAACTTTAAAAACTCATATCTCTGATTCCCCATAATGGATTTTTATCATTTTTGAGTCATCTTGTTTACTAAAATTTACATAAGTGTTCTACTTCATTTTGGGATTTTTATTGTTTTGCATCTCAGCTTTAATACTGTTTTAGTACTGCATAAATACTTAACACATTGCCTCTAAGTTAAGCCTCACTGCTCCGTGCAATAGCTACCAGGGGTTGCGATCAGGTTAACTTAATGACTTTAAGGGCTCACCCTGATAAGGATTGTGATTACTAGGTGAGGTGGGTACTTACCCCACTCAACGAATAACCCAATTTCTTCTAATTGATTTCTGGTCCCTCTCTCTGCCACTCCGTGTTTATGGGTCCTAGTTCAGATGGATTGCTGTTGTGTCATAGTAAAGATCATCATGCTCTTTCTCCTTCTCTTTTCCTGTTCTGTTCCTTTTCTATTTCTGTCCTTCATGCCTTTTCTTTCTTCCAGCTATTCTTTTTCCTTTCACTTTTTTCACCAGTTGCCAGTTCTTCATTAACACTTCCTTTTCTATATTGAATCGTGTAGATGAGCTATCCACAGGTAACTCTATTGATTGAAGTGTGCATATTAATATAGGTCAATGGTAAGCATTGTGTGTATTTTTATATGCCAATGGTATGTTGTTTTTCAGGATTACTTGCAGCTATTCACATCATATTAACCTACATGTTCTGTGCTTTGGTCCTGTAACTTAGAATAAAAAACGTTGTTTTCCATGACTTTTACAGAATCTTTGTACAATTATTTAGCCTACATAGATTAATAGATGCTCTCAACAACTTCTGTAAAGTAAATGAAATGAAAAAACACCTTGAAAAATCAAAGTTATCTTTGGAAAGAAAACAACAAAGCAATGAGAGTTGTAACTGATGAAACAACACCTAGCCAAAAACAATAAATACAAGTACTTTGGAGTTTGGCTAGATGACCGAAGAGGGCATCTCCAAGATCTTAATACTCTAAAACCAATAATTACGTCTCTACTATTTGATTTCCAATCACTTTTTAAATTGACTAAGAATTGTTCAGTTATGCCAATCTTAAAATTAAGCTTATTCCCAACTTTGCATATGGCACCAAGGAATTCCCGTTTAAATTCAGCACCTTTTTAAGCAACACTCAAAGTAAAATCTACCACTCTCTGTTTAACTTGCCCCAAAAATCACCCTCCAGCACAGATCAAGCCTAGAATTCTGCCTAATCGAACAACATCTGGCGCAGAAAGCAGCTTTCCTAAAATATGCACACACACCAAGAATGGCAAAAAGTGCAAAAGTGAAGTCATTCACTGGAGGGAAATGATACTTGCTCAACCTAAAAAGAATAATGCCTGGACTAATGCCTTGGAAGCCAGTCTGCAACTGGAAGGAGCCGAGTCTATGAAAGCAGCGCGTTATCATACACTCTGTTTAAGAAAATGTTAAACAAAGTGATAAAAGACATTTCCTTCGCCATGGATAAAAATAATTTCAATAAAGTCACGTATGGCTTGTAATACATTCGTGAATAAGCCACAAGGGCAGGGCTATTTGGCTGAAACTTTTCAAAGCTTAATACAAAATTAGACGACTGCAGCTTCATTTGGATCCCCACCCATCCCTTGATTTCCTGCCATAATGGGTGGAGACACCCGCCCTGCAAGCGTGTCGACTATGTTCCGATTCTTTGGAATCATTGGTGCATCTTTTCTGTACCGGTCTATGTTTAACTATAGAGCGTAGACTCTTTCTTCGTAAAGTTTTGTGCAGTATGGCATTCGAACATACCGCAAAGCCATTATTTTTTGTTTGTGGGGTGAGTATCCCCAAGTTGTTTCTATATTCATTAAATACGCAGAAATAGCTGACAGGCTGCTAGCATGGAAATGAACAAATCTGAGGTATTTCCTCCTTTGCCATCCTGTCTGGAGAATTTGATCTGTTTTATATTGTTTTAACTGCTTGATAACTGAGGTCTTATGCACCGTTTATACACGGCCAAATGGTGCTTAGTTTTATATCTGCCCTTCAAGAACAGCAAATATATCATGCAGCTTAGATTATTTAAGCACTTTATCTTTTTAACTGGATTTATGAGCTATATTTTATGAACTTGTCACTGCTAAAGTATTGTATTGGGTGCATTCATGTTTATGGTTTTAATGAACTGAAATACACTTTTCAGTACATTATTACCATTATTATTAAAATTATTTTTGGGAGTTCATTATGAATATTTTGTTCCCGGAATAACTGACACTCATGATGATTATTATGCTTACCTTTTGTTATCCTCTACTCTTTTCTTTTTAATTAAATACTTTAATAGAAAAGTAACTGGTTCTAAATAAATAAATCACAACCTCAACTGGGCACAAAAGATTGTCTTTTTTAATCTGTAACCTCTTGAGGCATCTTTCCTTTCAGTCATTTAGAAATAATACATTCAGGCTTGATACAAATTGACCCATTTTGCAATGCAAATATGACTCCTTTTTGCACATCTATTCAAACCTACTCGAATGATACCCCAGCTACTTTGGGAACTTTCTGATTACACATTCCATTTCAAAAGGTTTCTCCAAAAATGAACTGCCCACTGCAATTATGAAAGTGTATTTTGAATAACTTGTTGGAAAACAACATGCTTGGCATGTAATTGGAGTCACTAGTCTACTTAAAACAGAAATTAGATTTTTTTAGATAACATCTTCCTCTTGATGTGGCTAAGCCTCTTAAAAGGCTTTGAATGATCCAGTTATTACTCAACCACATATGGTTACATTTCGCTTGTAGTGTTAGTCCTTCATTAACTCCTAATTTAAAAAATACAGAGATTAGGCATTTGATCTATGCAGTCATCCACCATCTGGCGAGACTACCTGAATGAAAGAAGTTTTCAACAGAGCAACGGTTTATGTTATCACTGCGGGATTTGTGATTTGATGCCTGCACTTTTACATTGGGTAATATCCAGGAACAGCCTCATGTCTAATGAAATGATAAATGAATAGACTAATGGTGTCCATGTATTTGATTCCTGTTAGGAATAACCTTTTCTTGGTGAAATTAAGTGTTTCACATATATTTCTTTGTCTCGCATGATGTTTTATATGTTTTTTAATGTGTGAATTCATGTATTTTACTATTGTCATTTTTTTTAATGTGATTTAAATTTATTTTTAATAAACCCCGATTGTGTTATACATTTGAGTGTTTTATCTTTGTGTGATATACGGTTGTTTTTTGGGTTCAGCTTTGTGTTTTTATCCATATGGAAGTATTTGTATGTGTGATACAATAGTGTATATTTGGTTGTGAATTTGGTTGATTGTATATTTGGTTTAAGGTGGATCTCTGTGCATGTCCAAGAGAGTTTTTTCTTTATATTTACGGATTTGTGATTTGGCCAGGAATGTAAGGATGTCATTTGGAATGTTTCATATAGAATGTTATCTGGGGTGAAATTTACAGTGGGGAGCTGGAGGAGACGGTCAGCTGGTGCCTACGGTTTCTTGCTGTTATGTTTGATGGTGACATATGGGAGCAATACATTTGCATGTCGCCTTATTTACATTGTGGGGTATTATCAGAGAATAACAGCTCACAAAAAAGAAATAATGAGAACAGCAACCAATCCTATATTATGACACTGCTTACATAGTAAATCAAAATCTGGTATTCACTCAGAGCTCCACAGGGCCTTCAAGTAAACTGGTGCAGGTGATATTAGATTGGACGACAGGTCTCTAAAGACAGTTTTTGACTCTTGACTTAAAGCCTTCGGATACTTCTCATAACTTCCAACTGGTGTTTTCATACTCATTCTAAAATACTTTACCATGGATTAAAAAGGTGACGGTTTCCACTCTTGTTTTTCACCTATCTAATAAGAGCATTAAGCCTCCAACCCAATCTTTTCTCCAGCCACTGGAACTGGTGCAAGCAATGATAGATTCAGAGAAGGGTCTCTACAGACATGCTGACACTCCCTGTTGATTAAGATATTTCCTGGTTCAATAATAGAGTTGAGGAAATATATTAGTTTTTGACTCCCGACTTAAATGATTCAGAGACTTCTCAAGACTGCCAACAGGTGTTCTGGAGCTGGTCCTTAAGTCCTATACCATTCATCAACATGGATTGAAAAAGTGAAGGCTTCCACTCTTCCTTTCCACCCTTACAATAAGAGCATGAACCCGCCAACCCAATCTTTTTCTCCAGCCATTTCAGAATCTGGATCAGTCGAGATCACCTTAGACCAAATGGGACTCTACAGAATGAAAACATATGACACATTGTTCTCCATTTCCACAAAGAATAGACAATTAACGGACCTTCGCTTTGTGACAGGACCCAAACATATAATAAGACGTTGTCAATAGAACTCAATGCAGCATAGAGATTTTCCACTGTGCAGTGACAAGTTTTAGTTTCTATGATGACCTCTGCCATTCCTCTTCTGAAGAGGTTCTACAGAAGACCTGGACTCTAAAGTAATTTTCAACTAAATAATGTGACACCAGACAAATATTGATTTTAGAGTAGAAGACCTCATGTTCATGTGGCAGTAGTAGTAGTAGTAGTGGCAGTACATTTTTCACAATGAGGATGAGGAAAGTTCAGTCATAGTTTTCCTTGTATTGGAACCAGAAGGTAAACTTAATCCGAAGCTTCAAATATCACTAGGCTTCTGTCACAGGAGACCCTGTGGAAGAGCCCTGTGCCTACCTCACTCTCACAGTTTTTTCCTTCCAGAGGGATCACATTCATAGCTGGAGCCCACAGGCTACAATAAACTCCAGTTCCCTGTATTTACTTGCTTGGTTGGCCTTGACTCCCACTTTCCAAGAACCATGCTGGGCATGGAGAACTCTCATGAGGTCTCAATGAGGCACATTGGGCAGTACACTGCACACACATACAGCACACATATGCCTTTCAGTTTGGTATAACCGTGATCAGAACACCACTCTCCACCAGGATATACCATGCACTATACCACAAAAGAGCATACATACAACACAATCTAAAAATGCCTTTTAATGGCTTTTACAGTACCCAACTGAACTAGGTACAACCAGCTACCTTACACACACATTTGCTTAAGCGGGGAATTGGGTATGCCTGTCATTCTTGAAGATGTACGAGCAATTTGGAATAATTCTCCAGACTCACTCACCAAACAGCAAGAATATTCAACCAAGTCACACTAAAGGTCAGACATTCACCTGACATAGCTGCATACCCATTGCCACTTTGCCTAGCACACATTCAAAAGACTAATCACATTCCACTCTGCGACTAAAACCTCAGAAACATTTGCAAACCTCTCACATTATATCAAAAGTACAGTCATGGCATACCAGTGAAAGATTGTGCACTAAATATATGCCAATAAATTAACTTTCTCTTCTGCCTTAAATTCACAACAGAAACAGACTTGAAAAAGAGATGCAGAATATGTGCCATCTCTTTCCAAGCTTATTGGCTCTCAATTCAAGAAAAAACACTTTGTAGCAATGTCTCTGAGATACAAACTATTCTTCTGGGTAGCAAAAAGTATTTGTTTAGCAAAAAAAGTCTGGTTGTTCGGGGACAACATAGTACCTGTAGGTTTAGGCAAACATGCAGGAATGTATGCACTGCATCCACATGATCAGGTGGTGAGAGAACTTTGGTGCTAGACTCACGCACAAAACTTTATTTTCACTGAAGTCAAAACTGTGGGAGCAGTTAAGGAGAAAGTGCACATGGTAATCAGGCTTTATAATCTCCAAATGACAACTACGTCCTTCAGTATATTTTCAACACCAAAGCTCACGTACCAATCAACCTGTCTGCACTGGGACACAGTCCAATGCATTCAATATACCTTTGGACACATATGAAAGAGATTTCTTGCTTGCATAACTTTTTTCTTATTCATTGATCCAGAGGGGTGATTACCACATCTTCTTTATGATTTTTAGAGCTCTTGTATGATAGTACTTGGTTTTGATATCTGTGACTAGAGTCAAAATCCAAATACTTGACCCAAAGTGTTGTATAACTTATCATCAAACGTTATTCATATGTTAGAGACATCCATAAAAGCACGAAAGAGTTAAAACTATCATAACAGCTTGCATTAAAATAGATGTGCAAACTCATCAATTGGAATAACTAGACAACAATCAAAAGAGTGAAATAACACATAACATTTAAAAAAAACATACAACTAGTTTCGGGGTAAAACAATCTTGTTAATATATCTGATGGTGAGTCATGACTCGAGAGGGTCATTACCAGCTACCAATAGTTAACAAACAATACTGTTTCCCAAGCGTACAACTAACCCAGCAGTTGCAAGAATCTTAGAGCTACTCAGCAATGGAATTAAAAAAAAATTCTACTGAAAATTAAGTCAAATTTACAAAAAAAGAAAAAGTGCAATAGGGTCTGGAGCGATCCGCTATCACAGGCTACTTGCAGAGGTGAAACCCCGGCAGAAAACAGAGCATATTAAAAATTGTCCCCGCCCTAAACTGAATAGAAATAACAATGATCTCTCCCATTGAGCTTTAGGTAAGGAAAGATAAAATGCTAACCCAAGGCTGTCTTTCAAGCAAGCATATGCTGATTCTCAGGATTTTCGAAGTGCCACATCTTCATCAGGAGAGGCATAGGCTAAGTAAGAATCTATGTTTAACCTTTTTCTTGTCTTCTACACTGGAGAGTGTGGGGTTGCCAAACAGTGCTGGTTGTCCGAGCCCTACAAGGGTTTTGCGCACATAGGCAATCCAGGGTATTCTAAGTCCCTTGTTACACGACTATCTTTAATAACTAGTTGGTTCAAGCTAGCTTTGGTGTTAAGCCATATCGAGAGCCACAAGGCAATAGGGGCCAATTTAATACGATCCTCAATATAATTAAAGCCTTAGTTCTGTGTGGCATGTAAAATGGGATGACAAAGGGGGTACAGAAATAAGCCGCCTGCAAAAGCAATTCTCCTCATTCTGAATAGCTAAGCAGTTAGCAAAGCCCCCAGACTCCCACCCCATGCACAGGAATGGAAATGCACTGAGCCTTCTAGAGCTCAAGAATGGGTGTAACTGAGTAACCAAAGGTATCCTGGGCATGTTGATAAGGCCCCCCCACCGATCAAGAAAGCTTCATAACATAATTTTGAATATTAGGATACCACGCCCAAAGGAGTCAAACGTCATTACCTACGTAAGAAGAAATATTTATCTTTTCTAACCGATTATTACCAAGAGCTAAAGAGGAGACACTCCGTTGATTGGGGATACAGGCCATAATATAATATTATCAAGTCAAGGTCAGCCTTAAACTGTGCATTCAGCGTACAGGCCATCAAGATCACATCGTCGGCATATAACAATGCAGGCAGAAAGTCACCATCTATCATTGGGACAATTAGGCTTACACTGCCAAGGTTAACTTGTTGATATTAAAAAAAAAATAAAAGTGGGGCAAGAACACATCCCTGCCTCACACCCCGTGAGATGGCACACAGGCGTGAGAGTTCTCCATAGGTGCCAAATCTAACCCTTGCAGACACATTCTCATGGAGGGTGGACAGAAAGCTCACTAGTGTCACATGCAGCCCCTGCTCAACATATCAAATAAGGTCACCAACACTTTGTATCGATTAACACAGTCAAATGCTGTTGACAGGTCCATAAATGCCATGTACAGAGGGCAGTGCTTGGCAATGACGTATGTGCCTATTATCAAATTAAGGTTAAGGCAGAGCTCCACAGTACCCAGCCTCTCCCTAAATCCATCTTGACAGGGATTAAGGATGCTGTTTTTGTTGGCCCAATCACACATTCCATTATAAATGACTTGGCAGGTAATTGTAACAGAGATGTTAATGAGAAGGATGGGCCGGTAACATCTGGGGTCAGAGTGATTGCCCTTTTTGAAGACAAGGACAGTGATCGAGGTTGACCAAGAACTTGGCAGTTGTTAATAATCTAGACTGTTAAAAATGTTGTTCATAAATGGTGCCCATAGATCTAGATTGCATTTTAGGAGGTACACAGCCAGCCTGTCAGAACCTGGAGCTTTACCTGCTGGGCTCTGTTGTAATGGTTGTGTTACTTCATCAAGCGAGAAAACTAATATCCATTCAGGGGTGTTGTTAATTAAGGATTTCATAGGAACTAGGTTTTCTGAGGGGGAACAGTAGATGTCTGAAAAATGGGTCACCCATTGGTCTACTGGAATGTGACAACTAATCAGAGAAGCAGATGTGTCACTAGTCCTCGCCACATTGACAATGGCCCAGAAGACCCTGCTGTTCTTAGTTACTGCTGCTAGAACTAGTTTATCCCAATTCTTACTGTTTATCTAATTTCTCCTCCGTTTCACAGCAAGTTTATATATTGTAACTTTCCGTGGACACCTAGGAGAAACTGTAAGGGCTTATTGTTTGTGTCTATTTGCTAAAGAGCAAAAGGAATCAAACCTGTGAGGATTATTAGAAAGGGTCTCAATGCAGCTTCAATAATGCAACAAACTCGCAAAAGATTATATTATGCTCTCACTCCTTCCCTCACGAACTAGACAACCTAAAAAGGAGTCAAGATATTTTTCCAAGTTAAAAGGCAAGAAACTGGTAAGGATTCCAAAGGCTCCATTAAAGCCTAAGCCCGTTTAGATGAGGATGGAGACGGGCTAAAGGCTTCCAAGGACAGGTGACCTTTGTTAGAAGGAGGATGAATGAGGCAACAAGAGGGTTATGATCTCCAAAGGTTGCTTCTAAAGTCTCGCCGTGCACTAAACACTTAGTCAGACCTTTGACAGAAAGATGTAACTGATTGCAGAGGTACAGCCTCTTCCCCCAAAAACTAGGTATGGGGTTAGCATGGCCCAACATGTACTCAACCATATTAACAAGATCATATGCTGCAATATAGCGACAAAGTTCTATGTTTCTTGTCGTTAATACTGGCAAAACCACTGGGAACAAAGTAGCTCATCTGAACAGTGCTAATACTTAGCTTAGCATTAAAATCCCCTGCAAGAATAAGGTTATTCCTTATTCTTGCAGTCCTAGGGCGCTGACCCATACCCACCCATAATATTACTTAAAAGATCAGACTGGTTGGTGAAATTTACACTTAATGAATTCTGATGAGTTCGTTTTGAAGACGTTAATGAGAGGTACACAAAAATGATTTTGCTCCTTTTGAGACGGAGGGCTTGAATTTTCTTACTATTGGTAGCCATAAATTTAACCCCAACTTTCAGTGGCAGTTTGATCTAAATAGACAGTCCTTGCTTGGTGTGGCAAAGCCTAGAGGGGGTAGCAGGAACAGAATGACAATCATATCCCTCAAAAGAGAGGGGAAATGTGGCCCAAGTTTCCTGAAATTATAAAATATCATAATTGTTTACAGACCAATCCAGTTGGGCAGACACCGTTTGAAACTGATTCCCGCGTTATTCCAGCTTATTACCCTTACAGGCAATTCAGGTAATTTTCCTTCAAAAGTTGAATTCAAGGGGCACATGTGTGGGGTAGGCTGCTCCACATTGCCCCCGTGCTTCCATAGGGGAGGTGGCGTAAGTTAGACAATTACCCAAGATCTGCTAGGCCTTTTAACTTTTTCTTTCAAATGCTATACCCCCTGGCAGCCATTGCCCCTGCTGGAGGATGGGGCAAAGACTATCCTGCGCCTCGGATGGAAACCTGTTCCTTTCACCCAAGAAAGTGGGTCTATAAAATAAGCCAAGGGGTAAGATGGAAATTTCCCCCCGATTGCTGCTATTTGCTTAGGTAATGATAGTAAATTCATGATATATAACAGGTCCTTAAAGTTCACAACAATGCAGTAACTGGTCAAGTTTTTTTCCTTTTAGGTCCCAGCCAGTAACCTCTTGTGGTCATTAGAATCTGGTTACAGTTTTCCGTACTGAACCCCTTATTCCTGCATAAGCAATGCATAACTTTGTTAAAAAGTTGTTCCATCTGGTTACACCCGAGCGTGGAGACACTGGACATATGGACTGGCAGATGGTGGGAAGTCCAAAACTACCTTAATGGGCACTGTAACATTAGTGCTGAGGGGAACCAAATTGCTAAGAGTGCTGAACACTGCTCGGCTGGCCCTGCACCACCTCCCCTGAAATTCCATCCATACGAGGGGCTGCAAAAGGTACCAATGGTATCAAGTGCAACCCTTTGTGCAAAAATGTGTTTGGGGTAATGGGAGGGGGTGAATGTGGGTTTGATTAGCCATACGTTCAGTGAGGCGGGTAAGGTTAATAGTAATAGTGCCTGAGCTAAAAATAGAACTGATAGTTGCTAAGTGTAACTCAATATAGCCCAGAGAATCAATGAGGTGTTGTAGCTGCGTTAGTACGATCAAATTGAGCCTGCAACAGTACCGATCAAGCAGCAGTGAGAAAACCTATCCTGGGGGGTTGGGGGGGTGGAGGGGCGAGGGGGGAAGGCGGGGTGAACTACCCAGAGTGTCCTCCACCATAGCTGGCACCCGTGTATCCCCTTCTTTTGCTTTCCTGCCGGCACTGGTGGGGATTGCATATCTGCTGCAAAAAGGGGCCAATCTGTATTACTTATGTCATTATTGGCAGCGCCAAAGTGGGAATCACCAGCAACACCTCCCCCCAAGGCAGTAACAGGACTATCCAGTGAGGGCCTGTGTTCAATGGAAAGTCTCGGCTCTATAAGGGCAATTTTCTTGGGCATATCCCCTACCGCCCTCTCTAACATGCTGTCAATAGTTGTACCTCGGTAGGGTGGGTTGGCCGTCCCCGCCATCTTGCGCTTACCCATCGGTACACTACAAACTTCTAAACAAGCAGTACCTAAGGGATTAGTTTGAAGAGGGAATGCCTCCTCTAGGCTCAGACAGGCCCACTCTTGCTCCAGAGGGCGATAGCCGCAACTCCTTAAGAGGCTTCTAAACAAGAAGACTCGCCTCCAGGTGGGTGAGAAGCCCACATGAGATTCTGGGTAATCAAAACTTAGCTCAGAGGGATTTACAGTGTCTGGTGGAAATTGGTGGTCCTCATCATTCCTTTGAATTCCTTGAGATCCTTAGAGGACTCTTAGTGGACCATCCAATTAGGCCAGCACACCTCTATATCTTCCAGGCATATATTTGATTGTGACAAGAATTTCACTTACTTCTTCTCTCTGGAACAGCTGCCGCTGATGCCTCCACCCTTAAATCATGCTGCATTTGGCCTAAATAAGACGTGCTTTAAAGCTATGCCTGGGCCAATTCATCTCAGCCCCTTTGTTGTGTGTTTCCTGCATGGCCTATGGTCGTTTTCTCTGTTAGCCTAGCTGCACACGTTTTAGGCTGTTTTTATTTTGCACACGTTATTACATAACATGCTTGCCTTTGTGCCACACTACACCTGCACGTGTTTTTGTATTTTGTTTTTTCCTGGGATCTGGTGTGAATACACTAGACAAGGTCAAACAACAATGCCCCTTGTTATTCTCTCTGGTCAGACACTAGCACTTAGACATAAGAGAATGCAGCTGCTATTTGTGAGCCCACATATCTTGTTATATAACTGAGGACAGGGGTTCGGAAAAAACACACAGAGCGAAGATCCTGAAGCAAGAGTGCTGTGTCAGCTGAGATGTAGAGCATCCATCTATGTATGCTAAGGTATGGGGTCCGCCAGTAATCCCAGAGCTCTATAAATATTATACTAACATTGGTTATTGTGCGCTTAAAAGAGATAAAAGACAGACTATTGTCATTATGGACAAGCACCATTAAATAGCAATTGAAGTTCATGTTTGTAAGCTCAAACGGAAAATACAGTGTAGTATCTTATCCTATATGTTTGGCATGGGAAAGGATTACATACCAAAAGGTGAGACCTTTGTGAACCCTACAGACAATACTATAGTAGTAATATCTAGCAGCCCTAGTTGCACCATATTTAACTATCTGCATGATAGTTATGTCTCACCAATGGTCCATATGCATTGTCTCACGGCAGAGGTCCTTTGTGCTGGAGATTAATATAATAAGACAAATATCTTCTGCTGGACAACAATAGTCTGTGTGATTAAAAATTCACACATTCATCACTCTTATCTTTCTATACGTCGTCCTACAAATGAATAAACAATCAAAAATTCTGATGAAAACTGAAAATATATATCCTTATTTCTACTCATGTAGACATATCTAAAGTATGAAATGAAGGTTCTAGATCAAAGACAAAGGAGCACAAAAAGTTCCTCATCTAAATTCACACCCTTAGGGGACAGACAGCTCCAATCAATTAGATACGGAATTCTATTTTTCAAACTGCAAGAACTCTGTCGCCCCCATCTTGGGGTTTTATTGACACAATCAATTCCAAAGTTTTTCAATGCTGTTCTGTCACTAGCATGCATTTCCATGAAATGTTCAGACATACTTTAGTTGGAATCTTTGTTCGTAATTTCCCTAATATGTTAAAATATTCTCTTCTTAACAGGAAAGGTAGTACTGCCAATATAGCACTTTTTGAACAAATTCAGTTTTACCTGTTATTCAGTTCCTGATTTCATGTTTGAAACTAAGCTCCAATACCTCATTTTCCAAATTTGTACTATTTTTACAAGTTTTGCGGTGTCCACATTTGTAGAATCCGGACTGTAAAATAAGCCATGACATGGTTTGTAAATGGCTCAGAACCAATTTATCCTTCATAGATGGACTTTTTCGCTATATAAGTGGTTTCTCCTTTTACTGTGCTTAACATTTACTTAAATTCACAGAATTTGCCAATATTTAGAGATAGCCTTTCTTCCTGAGCCAGATTCTGCGCTGAACGCCGTAATGATATGTGAGATGCAGGAATATTGCGATTTCCATGGGCAATAATTTTGTGAAATGGGCACTTTTCTAAAAATCCTGGATTTTTTTTTTTTACTAATGCGCACCATAAATCAGAATTAAAAAAATCATACTGTTACCCTTTTTACTTGCTCTGCACTGCTGCTGGGCCAATAAAAAGAGGGTGAGCAACAGACCAACAAGCAGCATAGGTTTTAACTTCATCTGTTGCTTGCCTTGCAAACGCACCGAGCGGGCCACCTCCTATGCAATTAGCCTGCAGCCCACCTCACATTTTATTGTGCCCACTGCAGACCAAACTGGATCTTGCAGACCTCACCCCTGCTGCCCATGCCCTTTAGTTCCTAGAAAACTAATGTTAGAAGTCCCATTAGAGCCAGTGTAGTTGTCTGTGTGGATATTCATATTTCACAACTGAATCCTTTGAGGCAGCAGAAGAGTAAATTAGAAAATTAAATACTCATTTATGTTTTGTTCATATCTGATAGGTAATGTACATAACACCATGTATATATTAATCTACTGCTAAAAAAATTATTCTTTGTTTATTAGCAACTGCTTAATACACTGTAAATTATGAAATGCTCATATTCCCATACAAGAATCTATGGACCTCACTCCTCTGCCACACACACCCCACTGTTCTGTGTCACTACCCTCCCTTAATATCCATGTGTATCCCCAGTCCCACCTCCCTCTGCTGCCCTTTGTCTTCTTTGACACTCCCTACCCCCATGTCTCCTCTGTGCCCTCACCCCCTTCTGCCCTTTCACTCCTCTTCTCCCCCAACAATCACCTCCCATCTCCTGTGACTCATCTGGCTCTCCCACAACCCAGAGACTCTACTGCCCTCCTTTCCTGTGACCCAAACCACCACCCCTACATACCTTAATGTCATGTGCACCACAGGGAACATAAGTTGTCTTATGCCAGAGACAGTAGACGTTTATTATTGCAGTCTGCTCTCCGTGGCACCAGCCATCCTCCTATTTCAATCATGGAGCTGCTGGAGACCCTGCAAGGTCCCAAATTATGGCACAGCACAGTCTCCAGCAGTGACAGACCACAGGCCAAGAGGTATTTTTTGAGGCAGGCACATTTTCTGCCTACCACAAAAATAGTGCGAATTTTGAGGTTTTGAGCATCAAAATTAGCTTTTTTGGCTAAAACATTTGCCAACAGAAGCCAGAGAACCCTGGAGGTCTGTTTTTTTGCTTTATCAGAATCAGATAAGATCTAATTACTGATTCTATTTCCATAAAGGATGTTCTCCCTGGATTGCTGGTCAGCTTTTATGGATGTCTGTTTAAATGCTTTATTTGAACTGCAGCGCTGTTTAAATTGTTTTATCAAATCATCTCGAATTGAGAAGTAAGTCGATTCTGAACTACAATTCCTGTTCTTGCACATTAAAACCCACTATAAGGTACGCTCCTTTTAAGACTGGGCCGGTGACTACTGCAAAACTGAAATACCAGTGGTTTTCTTCCTATGCAGAATCGTCTCTAAATGATCGCGTTTTATTATTAATTTGAGATATAATTAATATGAACCCATCCATTTTACTGACATTCATATCAGTATCAAATTGATATTATTCTGGGTCCTAATTTTGTGAAACTCATTCAATGGCAGACCACTTTCATATAAAGAAGAGGTTGTCAATGTACCTAAGCCAGATTAATATATTATTAGTAAAAGGCTCCGTTTCTGAGAACGAGACCACCTCCTCCTTCTACCAGCACATAAATAAATATGTATAGCTGGGGGCCGAAGCAGGTACCACTTGCACCTGCTTGTAATCTTGTTCTTCAATAAAAAATCCTGTAGATAGAGCTCAATCATGCCTAATAACAACCGTGTATTTTATAGATAATTTATGCCACTTGCTCTCCAAAAGTGTTTGCAGGCATATAAACCATCACAGTGTTTGATGCTGGCATAGAGTGAGTTGGCGTCCATAGTAACAAAAGCTATCTTCCCAAAGTATATTTTGTATACTGGCTATTAAATGTTTGGTATCCCTTACAACAGAAAGAAGGCTCTATACAAAGGGCAATAAAAAGTGTTCTATGTAATTTGAGTATTCTTAATAAGGTTGCCATTAGCTAAAGCCTGGATGTTAGCATGGATTCTTATGTATTTCGGTAAAGAGATATAGTGTTAGTGTTATGGGTTTTTTGTTTTAGGAAAGAATACTCTTCTCATTAGAGTAACCCCTGACTTCTCCATTCATTTAGCATCTCTGTGAATGTTATTTGAAGCACTCTACCAAACTATTCAGTTATTTTTCATAATATTCGGTGTCACTGATTTGTCTAATTGCTTTTGCTACATAACCAGATCTAGAGTGAACCACTACACGCCCGCCCTTATCTGAGGGCTCGATTCCTATCCTTGAGGCCTGCTGCAGAGCTATTAAAGCTAAGTGAGATTGTGTTTGGGAAACAATCGTTTATTTCTTAATTTGAAAAAAAAAAAAATTCTCTGTTGACGACCTCTTCCTTTTATGTTCCTGTTATGGAAGGGGTTTGCCATTGAATGGATTTCTGAACCAGAACATTCTGTATTTGATACTGACAATTAATATCAGCAAAACGGATTTAGATTTTTTAGGTCTCAAATTCATAACAAGCATGATTATATAGAAACAATTTTGAAGAAGGCCGCTGGTAATTCAATATTGCAGGCTCGGAGTAGTAATCCACCCAGCATTAAATGGAGCATACTTTTCAGTGGTTTTTATTTCCAAGCAAAAGCGAACTGAAGCTCATTAAAGCTCAGAATCAACTTGTATCTTTATTTGAGATGTTATGACAAAGAGATTTAAACAACAAGGCTATTCAAATACAGCATTAAAACATGCATTCAAAAAAGTGGACCATCAATCCAGGGAGAAAATTATTTGCAGAAACAAAATCATTAATGAGATCATCTGATTTTGACAAAGCAGATAACTTTAGATTCATTGCAACACACAGTACACATTATGGCTTAGAGATAAAGATACTTTCCAAATACTGACAAAGTATGAGAAATTAAGAATCTCTTAGCATAGCAAAAGGAGGGAGACCACTCACTGCATCCCGAAAAAGTCCATCTTTTAAGAATAAATTTGTTCGAGTACAATTTCAAAGTGATATGACCGCATCATAGCTCATTTCACACTCAGAATTGATTGTACAAAAGTTGGCAACTGTAAAGCTTGCAAAAATAGTACAAATGTTTAGGAATATGAGGTCACAGGGTTTACAGTACAAATGTTTAGGAATATGAGGTCACAGGGTTTATCTACAAACATAAAATCAGTAAGTGAATAACATACAAAACAGTATTTGTTGTGTATGTGTCATGGTTGCGATGGGTTTCCGTGAAGCACGAGCAGCAAATGTATCGTGCTCCACGATTCCGCGAAACAGACTTGCCTCACTTCCGCCCTAAAAAAGGTCCGTGGTCTAGTCTTTAGCACCGGAAGCCACTGCCACGTCACTCAACGCTTCCGGTACGAGCCGCTTAAACCTCTGCGGTTCCGCCAGGTCAGCGCTTCGTATTCTGAGCCCAAACCGCCATCGGACGCCCTGCCATTCCGGACGCCAATTCCAGACATACAGAACACCACGCTGGAAGCTGCCGAGCCGCAGGTAAAGTCCCGCGCTGGAGCGCCTTGCCTCTTGTTGCCTGTTTGTTTGTGCCTTACCCGCGCTGGAGCGCCTTGCTGATTTTTTCCTGTTTGTTTTGTGGTTTCCCCGCGCTGGAGCGCCTTGCTGATTTTTCCTGTTTGTTTTGTGATTTCCCCGCGCTGGAGCGCCTTGCTGATTTTGCCTGTTTGCAACTTACCTGCGCTGGTGCGCCTTGCTGATTTTGCCTTTTTGTGTTGTAACTTACCCGCGCTGGAGCGCCTTGCTGATTTTGCCTGTTTCAGTATTTGACTGTTTTGTACAGGAGCGCTCACGTTTTCTTTTACTGTCAGGATGAGGTGGTGTAGTTAGCCCCTTTTCTCTTCTGGTGCGCCGGAGTTCGAACTAGTTCCTGGCCGTCTGTTACTTTCTCCTTAGTTGGATGTATATGTACACAAGGTGATCAATTGTTCCACAAAAGACTGTTGTATAAGGAATGGGGGTTTGCGTGTGCCCGTGTAATAGGGTTTCCCTTATCTCCCTTCATTAGACGGTACACCCGGCCATCTTACTGGACTACGGATGATTCCCTCCTTGTCATCTGGACACCAACTCCATCACCTCTAGCTTCCTTCCCCGCTCCCAACGCCATCCTAGCTAGATTACGCTTTCTACTGGGATAAGGTGGGTACGGTGGCGGTAGGTCATGTCGTCTCTGCAAGACCGCTTCACAAGCATAAGGTAAGTCTTGTGGGGTGCCTGACAGAATACGAAGCCCAAGCATAAACGTCTTGCCCGGGCGACATGAGCCACCCCGAGATCACCCTGCAGGATATAGCGGCCATGCTCACCAGTATACAGGTCGAAAACCTCAGCCTGCGCCAGGACATGACAGCCTTACAAGGCCAAATGGCTGCTGGTGTAACGGGACCCTGGGGTCAAACACCCACATCTAGAGCTAGGCAGGAGGGGCTGTTGCGGCCACCTACGTTTACCTTTGGGGGTCCTTCTTCCTCCCAGGACACCTCCATACAAGTAATAGCTCCACATACCGTGCAACTAGCTCCTCCTGAACGCTTTTATGGTGAAAGCGCCAAATATAGTGTCTTCTTGCATCAGTGCCATCTACATTTCATGGCTCGAGCAACTGCCTTCCCGGATGACGCAGCCAAGGTCGCCTTTATCCTCTCCTACATGGGGGGCGATGCCGCCCAATGGTCCATTTCATTAGTAGAAAACGATGATCCGATGTTGTACAACTTGCCGGTATTCAAGGAAACCATGAGAAGGATGTTCGCCCGCCACACCTTTGTCCAAGCCGCTGACAATGAACTACTCAGTCTGAAACAAGGCAGTACTGACCTGCTCCATTATATCACCACATTCAGCAGACTCGTCATCGAAGCTCGCTGGCCAGAATCCAAGAAGATATCCGTGTTCTACAGGGGTTTACGTGACGAGTTGAAAGACCTGGTGTCACAGATGCCCGAACCACCAGAAGAAATAGGACCGTTCATTGATTTAGTAGTCAAGATGTACTACCGGATACAGGAGCGAAGAACCGAGAAAACCAAGACGGTCCCAGGATGCTTGTTTCCGGTCCAGGGAAGACATGGCTTGGCAGTTCGGGCTGGACTGTTCCCATGAGGCACTGGGTCAGACTGATTTGCATATGGCCATGTCTGAACTGGGGTGGTGGAGTGAGCTAAAGAATGATGATGGATTAAACCCAGATCAGTTGACTGGGGGTGAGTGTTTGATTTGCTCTAACGCTCCGTCCATCATCCCCTTTGGTATAGCTGGTTCTTGGCCTTCAGGGACAAAGCCAAAAATGAACCAGACCAGTCTAGTGAGGCACCGGAACCAATGCAAATAGGCAGCATCCGAGGCCCTCTTACCAAAGAAGAAAGGGAGAGAAGAAGGAGTCAGAATCAGTGTTTGTACTGTGGCAAGAACGGCCACTTCGTTAGGGACTGCCCAGTAAAACCTACCCGTGCTAGAGGGAAGAGACCGTTTGCCTTTTCTGTCTCCAAAGGAAACAAGTCGGGAAACGAAGAAACCCAGTAGATAGTGGGGTCCAGCTACTGGGTTCGTCGTTCAACAAGACAATGACCCCTGCCTGTGTTGGTAACACTCAACACTTAGGAGTGGCAGTAACTTTACAAGCACGGACAGGCCAGACATGGCAGATTTCTGCCCTGCTCGATTCCGGGGCCACAGGCAACTTCATAGACACCCAGTATCTGGTGAACCTGGGTATGGCCACCATACCAAAGGCTAAACCAGAAACCGTAAAAGCCGTGGATGGTACAGACCTTACCTCCGGCCTTATCCGTTTCCAAACCGAGGACATGGAAATGACGTTCGACAACAATCACACTGAAACCATCGCCTTCGATGTCATTGATGCACCCCAGTTCCGGGTGATATTGGGTCTCCCGTGGCTAGTGCGTCACAATCCACGGATAGATTGGGCATCCAGACTGATGGTCCTGGATTCGGTCAGTTGTACCGCTTCCTGTTATCTTCGGACAGCCTTTTCCGGTGTCAAGGCCGTGCAAGTCCTCGCTCTACCCTTGACAGGAACTGGTGTGACTACACAAGGAGCAGTGCCAGAAGCATATCAGGACCTCGCCGCGGTATTCGACAAGAAGGGCGCCAATACACTGCCTCCTCATTGTCCCTTTGACTGCAGAATAGACCTGATCCCTGGTTCAACGCTTCCTTGTAGCCGGGTCTATTCCCTCACAGAAAAAGAGAACGACCACCTCCGCTCTTATCTGGATGAGTTTTTGCGCAACGGGTTCATCCGCCACTCCAGGTCTCCAGTGTCATCGCCTCTTTTCTTCGTGGCCAAAAAGGAGGGGGACCTTAGGACCTGCATCGACTACAGGGCAATAAACGCCATCACCATAAAGAACAGGTACCCCCTTCCTTTAATATCAAACCTGTTGGACCAGGTTAAGGACGCCTCCATATATACCAAGCTGGACCTGCGGGGGGCCTATCATCTCGTCAGAGTCCGGAAGGGCGACGAATGGAAGACCGCGTTTCGGACCAGGTTTGGTCTCTTTGAATACCTGGTCATGCCCTTTGGACTCTGTAACGCTCCCGCGGCCTTCCAGTTCTTCATCGACGAAGTATTAAGGGAATTCATCGACCTCTTCTGTATAGTGTATATTGACGATATACTGATCTTCTCACAAACCCCTGCAGAACACGTCCGACATGTACGAGTCGTCCTGCAACGACTGGAACAAAACGGTTTGTACGTCAAACTAGAAAAAGCGTTTTCCACACTACAACTGTCGAGTTCCTGGGTCATCTCCTTTCCCCTGCGGGTGTCGAAATGGACAAAAAGAAAGTGGAAGCCATACTGCACTGGCCATCCCCAAACACCGTGAAACACGTCCAGAGGTTCTTGGGGTTCGCGAATTTCTACCGGCGTTTTATCACAGGCTTTTCCGGGTTAGCCACCCCCATCACCAAACTGCTGCGCAAAGGTGCCCTGTTCCGCTGGGATTCTGAGGCTGAACACGCCTTCCAGGAATTGAAGAAGAGGTTCATCACGGCCCCCATCCTGATACACCCCAACTCAGAGCGGCCTTTTATAGTGGAAGCTGACGCCTCACAAGACGCTCTGGGAGGTGTGCTGTCGCAAAGAGATGTTGACACGGGTCTGTTGCACCCCGTGGCCTTCTATTCCCATAAGCTGCAACCTGCCAAACGCAATTACGCCATATCGGACCGTGAACTGCTCGCTATCAAGGCCACGTTCGAGGAATGGCGCCACTACTTGAAGGACGCCAAACATCCTGTGACCATTTACACGGATCACCGGAATCTGCAATTCCTCCGCTCAGCTCGTGCCCTTACGTCTAGACAATTGCGTTGGACTCTGTTCTTTAACGAGTACGACTTTCGTATCACGTACCGACCTGGCAGAGAAAATGCCAAGGCCGACGCATTATCACGCCTAGAAGGAACAGAGGACACCGTAACCACAGCTGAGCCGGTGTCTATCCTCCCTGAACGTTGTTTCCAGGGAGTGGTTCTTTCCTCCGCTTTTTGACCCAACTACAAGATGACGTCAACCAGATCGACCAGGTTGCCTTGATAAGGAACCATAAAGGGATTTCGTCACAGAACGGACTCATGTACAAAGAGGGCAGGTATGTCCTACCCTTGGTGGCACGCCAACAACAGGCATTGTACATGTGTCACGACCACGTACTGTCCGGACACCCTGGATATCATAAGACCATGGACCTGTTACAACGACGTTTCTGGTGGCCTACGCTGGAGGCAGACGCACACACACACACGTAGCTCGCTGTGCGGTCTGTGCTCGAGGAAAGAATATGCCGGGATCCACGATGGGTTTATTGCATCCTCTTCCGATTCCTCCCTATCCTTGGCACACCATCTCCATGGATTTCGTTGTGGACTTGCCCGCCACCAGAGCGGGATACACCACTATTCTTACCATCGTAGACCACCTCACCAAGATGGCTCATTTCGTACCACTGAAGAAACTACCCTCAGCGGCGGAGCTGACAGTGATCTTCCTGCAACACGTAGTACGTCTTCACGGCATTCTTTCTGTGGTGATAACAGACCGAGGGTCCCAGTTCGTGTCCAAGTTCTGGAGTGAAGTGTGCGCAGCTATGGATCTGGACGTGCGATTATCGTCTGCTTATCACCCCCAGACCGACGGGCAGGCGGAGAGGACGAATCATACCATGGAACAGTACCTTCGCTGCTTATTGATAACGGTGGAGAAGGAATGGGCGGATGTGTTGTGGATGGTGGAATACGCCTACAACAACAACCAACACTCAGCCATTGGTATGTCTCCTTTTTTTGCCTCCAGGGTCGGCATCCACGGACGGAGGCTTGGGAGGAACAACGGGACAGTCCCTTGCCCACGGTTCAGGAATATCACACCATGCTTCGCGGACTTTGGCAGCGGGCCCGGTTTGAACTGGCCAAGGCTAAGGAAACCTATAAACAGTACGCTGACGAGCATAGGGCCATTGAACCCGCTTACAAAAAAGGGGATAGGGTATGGCTCTCCATATGGAACCTTAATGTGCGCGGCCCTAAGAAACTGCTGCCTCGCTTCGTAGGTCCCTACATCATTGACAAGGTGATCAACCGCGTTTCCATGAGGCTTGCTCTGCCCCCGCAGATGAAAGTGCACCCTGTGTTCCATGTGTCCCTCCTTCGTCCTGTTCATCCTGAATGTTCCGTCTCATCTCCTCCTTCTCCGGTCCTTATTGACGACCACGTGGAATATGAGGTCAGGGCTATTCTTCAATCCCGTCGTACCCGGGGTCGGCTCTTCTACCTGGTGGACTGGAAGGGGTATGGTCCGGAGGACAGGTCCTGGGAGCCCTTATCTCATGTTCGTCATGCTCCCCGATTGGTACATGCCTTCCACGTCAGTCACCCTCTCAGCCCTCGTCCTGCCACCCCTGTGTGAGCTGATGGATGTTGGCTGGGGGGATCTGTTTTGGTTGGGGGTGCTGTCATGGTTGCGATGGGTTTCCGTGAAGCACGAGCAGCAAATGTATCGTGCTCCACGATTACGCGGAACAGACTTGCCTCACTTCCGCCCTAAAAAAGGTCCGTGGTCTAGTCTTTAGCACCGGAAGCCACTGCCACGTCACTCAACGCTTCCGGTACGAGCCGCTTAAACCTCTGCGGTTCTGCCAGGTCAGCGCTTCGTATTCTGAGCCCAAACCGCCATCGGACGCCCTGCCATTCCGGACGCCAATTCCAGACATACAGAACACCACGCTGGAAGCTGCCGAGCCGCAGGTAAAGAACCGCGCTGGAGCGCCTTGCCTCTTGTTGCCTGTTTGTTTGTGCCTTACCCGCGCTGGAGCGCCTTGCTGATTTTTTCCTGTTTGTTTTGTGGTTTCCCCGCGCTGGAGCGCCTTGCCTCTTGTTGCCTGTTTGTTTGTGCCTTGCCCGCGCTGGAGCGCCTTGCTGATTTTGCCTGTTTGGTTTTGTCTCTTTCCTGCGCTGGAGCGCCCTGCTGATTTTTCCTGTTTGTTTTGTGATTTCCCGCGCTGGAGCGCCTTGCTGATTTTGCCTGTTTGCAACTTACCTGCGCTGGTGCGCCTTGCTGATTTTGCCTTTTTGTGTTGTAACTTACCCGCGCTGGAGCGCCTTGCTGATTTTGCCTGTTTCAGTATTTGACTGTTTTGTACAGGAGCGCTCACGTTTTCTTTTACTGTCAGGATGAGGTGGTGTAGTTAGCCCCTTTTCTCTTCTGGTGCGCCGGAGTTCGAACTAGTTCCTGGCCGTCTGTTACTTTCTCCTTCGTTGGATGTATATGTACACAAGGTGATAAATTGTTCCACAAAAGACTGTTGTATAAGGAATGGGGGTTTGCGTGTGCCCGTGTAATAGGGTTTCCCTTATCTCCCTTCATTAGACGGTACACCCGGCCATCTTACTGGACTACGGATGATTCCCTCCTTGTCATCTGGACACCAACTCCATCACCTCTAGCTTCCTTCCCCGCTCCCAACGCCATCCTAGCTAGATTACGCTTTCTACTGGGATAAGGTGGGTACGGTGGCGGTAGGTCATGTCGTCTCTGCAAGACCGCTTCACAAGCATAAGGTAAGTCTTGTGGGGTGCCTGACAGTATGTGATTGAATGTCCAGGCATGAAACGCTATATAGGCAGCCATATTATTGCAGCTAGGAAGAATATGTTGTATTGTACTGCATGGCTAAACATTGCATGGAAATACATAAAAGTGATTGGAGAGCAATCAAATATTTTGGAATTGATTTTGTCAACAGAAACCCAAGAGAGGACGGCAGGAGTTCTTGCAGTTCCCATTATATAATTGTGTTGAGCGGTATGATCCCTAAGGGTATGAATTCAGATGAGGACCTTTGGCTTTGAGCTAGAATCTTCATTCCACACTTTAGAGTTATCTTCATGAGTAAACATAAGCATACCTGCTATAGGTTTACGTTATCAATGTTTAACTGTTGTTTATTTGTATTCACTTGTAGGGCGACATATAGGAAGGTCAGGGAATAATGAATGTTAAATCACACAGAATATTGCTGTCCATCAAAAAATATTTATGGAAAGAATAAGTTATTGAAAGTTTTCTGTACAATTCATATGCATTAAAATTATCATTGTACTTCATTTATTACATTTTTGATATTGGATGATTACATTCTACCTTTTTGGTTTAGATTAAGCTACTACAGCATGATTGCATGAATTTAGCATCCTGCCTTTATTATTTTGATGTGCAGTATTAAGGACTACTGCCATGAGACAATGTATGTGGTCCATTGGTGAGATATAGATATCATACCGGTTGTTATATACACTGCAACTACCGCTGCTACATTTTGCTACAATAGTATTTTATGCAGGGTTCACAAAGGTCTCACCATTTGGTCTGTGATCCAGACATATGCCAAACAGGCAGTATACTATACTAGATTGTATTTTTCATCAGACTATACAAACATAAACTTTGATTGTTATGCAGTGGTGCTTTTCCTTAATGATGATAGTCTGACTTCTACATCCATAAGGAACGCACTAGACCAATTTAGTACAACATTTTATATTGATAATATTGCTGTTGCAGGTTCAACTAATTTGGGATTTTAATCAGATTACACTGTAGGCAAATGATTGTGCCTTGTTTATATGATTCATAAAGTCTATTTTTTAATCGCCTCACACCTTTGTACATGTTTGGTTGATTCATGAACATTCTACAAGTCAGTTTTCACTTTTGTTGTTTTAAAATATATGGTGTTTTGTTGTTAACCTATCCCATCAAAAAGGTTTTCCTGACTGCATTGAAATAATATCAGCAAACCCCCTACTCTGAAGTGGCTCACAATCAATCAGGGAATTCAATCAGGGAATTGTAAGCGCGCTACTCACCCGTGAGGGTCTCAAGGCGCTGAGGGGGGGGTCTGCAGATCTGTTTAGCCGAAGAGCCAGGTCTTGAGGGTCTTCCTGAATGTGTTCAGGGAGGGGGCGCGTCTGATATCTGCCGGTAGCTCGTTCCAGGTCTTGGCTGCAATGTGAGAGAAGGATCTTCCACCTGCTCTGGCTCTGTGGATGCGCGGGGTTTCGGCCAGTGCGAGGTTGGAAGATCGGAGGTTTCTTTTGGGTACGTGGAAGTTGATTCTGTCGTTGAGGTATTTGGGTCCGTTGTTGTGTAGGCATTTGTAGGCATGAGTGAGGATTTTGAAAGTGACTCTTTTCTCCACGGGGAGCCAGTGGAGACTTCGTAGGTGTTGGCTGATGTGTTCGTGTCGGGGGATGCCGAGGACGAGTCTGGCGGCGGTGTTTTGTACTGTCTGGAGTTTGCGGATTAGGGACTTGTTGATGCCGGCGTAGAGTGCGTTTCCATAGTCCAGTCTGCTGGTGATGAATGCGTTGGTGACTATCTTCCTTGACTCAGGGGGGATCCACTTGAAGGTCTTGTGGAAGGTGTTGAAGCAGCTGGAGGTGACAGCGTTGACCTGTCGGTTCATGGAGAGTGATGAGTCGAGTACGATGCCGAGGTTCTTGGCGTGGTCTGAGGGGGTAGGTGGGCTTCCGAGGCCGGTCGGCCACCAGGTGCTGTCCCATGCAGAAGGGGTGGTACCGAGGACGAGGACTTCTGTCTTCTTGGCGTTGAGCTTCAGACAGCTGTTGGTCATCCAGACTGCGACGTCTTGCATTCCTTTCTGGAAGTTGAGTTTGGCAGTGGTGGGGTCTTTGGTGAGGGAGAGGATGAGCTGGGTGTCGTCGGCGTAGGATACGATGTTGAGGCCGTGTTGTCGGACGATGGCTGCGAGGGGGGCCATGTAAATGTTGAAGAGGGTGGGGCTCAGTGATGAACCCTGTGGGACTCCGCAGGTGATTTTCGTGGGGTCGGAGAGGAAGGGTGGGAGTCTGATCCTTTGGCTTCTTCCGGTGAGGAATGATCGGATCCAGTCCAGGGCTGTTCCTTGTATGCCTGCGTCGTGTAGTCTGACGACTAGTGTGCGATGGGAGACGGTGTTGAAGGCCGCTGATAGGTCGAGTAGGATGAGGGCTGCGGAGTGGCCTTGGTCCAGGAGGGTGCGGATGTCGTCTGTGGCGGCGAGTAGGGCGGTCTCTGTGCTGTGGTTGCTTCGGAATCCGGATTGGGACGGGTCGAGGACGGCGTTCTCTTCAATGAATTATGTCAGTTTCCTGTTGACTGTTTTCTCTGCAACTTTGGCTGCGAAGGGGAGGAGCGAGATGGGCCGATAGTTCTTGAGGTCGGTGGGGTCAGCTGTGGGCTTCTTGAGCAGGGGTCTGACTTCTGTGCGCTTCCAGTCGTCTGGGAAGGTGCCTGTTTTGAAGGTGGTGTTGATGGTGCGTTGTAGTTTGGGTGCGATGGCGGCCACAGCTCTGTGGTATATGTGAGGGGGGCAGGGGTCGGTGGGGGCCCCCCCCGAGTGGATGCTTTTCATGGTCGAGGCGGTGTCTTCGGCCGTGATCAGTGCCCAGTTGGAGATGGTGGGCTTGCTGGTGTTTCTGGGGGGCCGTCTGTGGCGCTTGGTGGATGGTCGATGAAGTTGTCGTAGAGGTTTTTGATCTTGAGGTGGAAATAGGTTCCAAGCTTGTCGCAGAGGTCTTGGGATGGGGTGATGTCTGTGGCTTCGCTGCGTGGGTTGGTGAATTCTTGAATGACACTGAAAAGTTCCTTGGAGTTGGTGGAGTTGGCCAGGATTTTGTTGTGGATGAAGTTCCTTTTGGTGGCTCTGATCTGGTTGTGCTAGTCTGTCATGGCGTCCTTGTAGGTGGTGTGGTTTTCGGTTGTCTTGGTGTTTCTCCAGTTCTTCTCCAGGCGTCTGCAGGTGCGTCTGGCTTCTTGGAGAGCGGTTGTGAACCATGCGGCTTTCCTGGGGTGTTGTCTGTCGGGGTTGCGTAGCGGGGCGAGCTCATCTGCGCAGTTGGAGATCCAGGTGTGGAGTTCTCTGGCTGCGTCGTTTGCGCTGTTTGCGTCGGGTGCCCAGGTGTGGTTGTCTCGGGTGAGGGTGGAGTTAAGTTGCTCGTCGGTAACCTTGCTCCAGTTCCTTCGTGGTGGGCGTGGGGCTGGTTTGGGTGCCTTGGGTTTGTTGATGGCGAAGTGTACGCAGTGGTGATCGGTCCATGGTGGCTGCGTTGTGTGGCTGAAATGGACGCTGTTTCCTGCCGCGAAGATGGGGTCAAGGGTGTGTCCTGCTCTGTGGGTCGGTGTGTTGACGAGTTGTTTAAGTCCGATGCTGGCGAGGTTGTCACGAAGGATAGTGGAGTTGGGGTCGCTGGGGTTGTCGAGGTGGAAGTTCAGGTCTCCAATGAGTATGTAGTTTGTTGAGGCGATCGCGTGGGGTGCGATGAAGTCGGTGATGGTGGTGGCGAAGGGTGTTCGGGGGCGGGCAGTCTGTAGACGAGGGTTCCTCGGAGTGTGGCTTTGGGGGTGGTCTGGATCTTGAAGTGCAGGTGTTCGGCGGAGGGAAAGGTTTCGCTGGAGGTGGTGAGGCGGAGGGTGATCTTGTGGGCGATGGCGAGGCCCCCTCCTGGGTGGTTGGGGCGGTCTTTCCTCTGGATCTTGTATCCGTCTGGGATGGCGGTGCTGATGTTGGGGGCGGAGGATGCGTTGGTCCAGGCCTCTGTGAAGAAGGCGATGTCGGGCGAAAGAGAGTCGAGTAGGTTCCAGATTTCCATGGCGTGTTTGTGTACGGAGCGTACATTGCGGAGGATGCATTTTAGGGTGTCGCCGGTGCTGGCGTCGGCGTTGTTGGAGGCCGGGGTGGCGGTGAGGGTCTGGCGGCAGTGGAGGCAGGAGAACTGGCTATGGGTCGTGTTCGGCGAGGCCTGTTGGCATTCTCTAAGTCTTCCAGGGTTGAGTGCGAGGAGGGTGGTGGTGTCGTAGCGATGGGTAGTGGGAGGTCCAGGGTTCCTGGCGCTGGCCGCGGTCGGGTCGCGGACGGGCGCAGATGGGCTTGCCTTTGGTGCGCCAGCGGCGCGCCCGCTGCACACGTCCACTGCGCGACCGCGCAGCGTCCGCCATTAAGTACGGGAGGTGGGAGGGAGGAGAGGCTTGGAGGCGGGAGCAGGGGAATTCCGGGGGGAAATTCCAGGGGGGAGGGGCCGAAGGGGCAGCAGCGGCAAAAGGAACAGGCAGGCACGAGAAAATAAAAACAGTGGTGGAATTAGAGCAAGACACAGATGGGCACAATAACAGTGGCACAACAGGGAAAAAATTAAGAAAAAAAACAGCTGAGAAAGGTTACGGTGGTTGGAGGCAGTCTGGTCCCAGTTGGAGCGGGCAGCAGGAGCGGGCAGCAGCCTCGAACCTCCCAAGGAGGAGGTCGGGGTCTGGAGGCAAGAGACGGCACAGCGGAGCAGTGGGGAGAGAGTGGACCTAGACCGAGGGTCACAAGCATTGTAAGTGGCCAAAACGTGCCATATCGTACGGACATGCTGCTATCAAATTAAATAACACATTCCATTGGAGTCTGTGCCCGGTCTTCATTTCGGGAGTTCAAACGATATATATATATATATATATATATATATATATTGCTCACACATATATATATATATATATATATATATATATATATGCTCACACATATACACACACACACACTAGTAATGGTCGCCACTTTGTACTTATAGTTAGGCCCTAGTCACCATAAGAAATTTATTTTTGGGGTTTGCTAATAACTTTGTTGCCATTTGACGAATTTTCCCAAAACTTACAAAAATAATAATTTGAAAAGAATTTCAGCCACCTCAGCTTCTTCTTGGAAAGGCTTGGGTGATCTGTCAAGCGGGGGCCGAGAAAAAGGAGAGGGGGGGGGGGGTTCCCAAACAGAATTTCCTCATATAATTTCCATAGGGATTTCTGAACAACCAAAACGGCTTAACAGAATTACACCAAATTTGGCAGGAAGGTGAAGCTGTATCTTTACCCAGAAAGCGTGCTGTGGTTCTTCATTTCCTATCTCCTTAGTTTTATGTCCCCTGCTGCTCAGCCAGTGTAAGTGTGAGGTAATAGAATGCTGATGTGTGCCTGGTTGAGTGAATGTGAGTTAGAGTGTTTGGTCTGAGCAGTAAGGATGCTGCTCCCGGTGGGGCCTTCCTGCTTCCCTACTACCATCTTCTACCTGTAACCCGAGTCTACGAACTTGAGAATAAACCTTATGCTGCTTCATCTATACTACTGGCTACCCTGCATCTCCATTTACCACACGTGCTTTTGTGATTTGGTCTAAATCCATTCAGTAGTTTTCGAGCAAGTAAGGTTCAACATTTATAGATATCTGGACAGTTGTGTTTGCGGGTGTCCCAAGGGAATCTCGTGGGCACACAACTTCAAATATAGAGCAATCTGATTGATCAAGGTGGCTTTATTTTCCCATTGGCCGCCTCGTCCCTTCGGGAGCAAAAGCCTTCTGCGAGTCACGCAGGTGCTCGCACTGATTGGACAGCTGTAAGATGAAGAGAAATGTTGCAGTTGCCATTACTGGACTTGGTCCCTGTGTCCTGAAAATAAAAAAACATAAGGTGTAATGGGCAGGGTAGAGGTACTGTGACCCCCTGGACCTTGTGAGAAGACCACCCCCTGGAGTCAAATAAAAAAAGTTTTCTTTTTTGAGGCACTGCGATCACATGGGAAACCAGCGGGAAGCAGCACAGGCCACTGGAGTGTGGCAAGAGTCCCACAGGAATAAATGCAACACCCTTGTTCCAGTGAGGGTACCGCAGGATCAGGAAAAATTGAAAAGAAAAAGAAAGAGCAGGGTTGCAGACTATTAGGGTTGAAGGAGTTGGCTGGCTGTGTGGCGGATTAGCCACACGCTGGGGCGTTAGGCCTGGTCGTAGGCTGTGGGCAGAGGGAGGTTGGCATAGTTATGTATGGTAATAACATTTTACTTTGCACTTAGAAAACAGTAGAATTCTCTGAAAAGACCAAAAGCTATAGTGACATTATAGCTAGGTATGGTAATAATACCTTATTTTACATGGAAAAAAAATTGAAATTCACTGGAAAATACAAAGGTTAAAGTGACGCAGTTAGGTGAAAATGTTAGTTAAAAGCATACTATAACTCGCTCATAGCTATGCACCGCTTCTGACCTCGCATTTTACAACATTAATAACATGTTCTATGACATCCTCGAGAACTTCACTGCTGACAACTGAAATGACATCAATGATAACACTGTGCATGGCGTGGGCGCAATTTATACTTTTTTGAGTTACCTATAACTGGTGTATTTCAGTGCTTTTTTTTGTTTTATATCATGGTTTTTAAATAACATTTTCACCCTAACTATAAGGTCATGTTTTCAGTGAAAACATATCAAGGCTAATCCTTCTTATTTGCCAGTGGCTTCAAATCTCAGATTTCACAGAACAAAATTCTAAATACTTTTTGTAATTCACAGTGCCGATTCATTTGCAGGATACTGACCTTCCCTAAACAAATTAAAAAAGATAAATACAGCATGTCCTATTTCTTTCAGTGTTGGTAAAAATAAAAAGCTTTCACAATGGCAGCCTTAAAACTACTGATCAGCACACCTGATAAGCTGACCCTTGCAGGTCCATCCTTATCTTTGATGCAAGCATCTACCAATGAATCCTCCCCAGTGTGTGAAAATAAATAGTGTAAATGCAGAACTCCGTCAGCAAAATTGTAGACTATCCCATATTGCACTTTATTTTCTTTCTTTACATATATCTAGTTAAAAACTACTCTATAGTGTCAATGTACTACAAAAGAAAAGCAGATTTTAGAATGCATGTTTTGAATTTCCTTACAATGCAATTTGCATTTAAATTTGATTTATAATACACATTGTTGCATATAACACAATTTAAATATTAGCACATTATCACCAGCAAAGACACACATTTCTCAAAACATCGACAGACATATCTGCAGTCTAAGGATAATAACGAACACTAAATGGGATGATGCTAAAAGGCTCTAAAACTTTATAAGTGCTAAAATCAATAAATAAATCATGCAATATAAAAATATATATAACAAGTAATATGGTCTTATTTTGCCATCTTGGGGTTCAGGTGACATTTAGAAACAACTCTGCCTGTCTAAATGTCACTACAACCCCTCGATGGCAAAATAGGTCCATATAACACAGTTATCCGTGATGTGTTTTATAAATATACGTACACACACACACAGACACGCGCGGACACTTAAATTAGCTGAAACTAAAGATGTTAATACAAATATATTTTTGTACATATTACAGAGAAACTTAAGCACTTACATGCCCAGAATCCTCTGTGCAATTCAATATCAGTGACTATCTGGAAAACAAACTCCATCAAAGAAACTTTTGCAACGTTTTTCAAACTAGGTTACATTTTGGCAGAAAAAGTACCTTAATCTTTTTCTTCTGCAACATTTCCGTGTCCTCTCTTTGGCTAATAATTGCTAGAATTAATGCATCCTGTACACATACCATCATTTATAAAAATCCCAGTGTTATTTTGCTAAGCTGTTGTGCAAGAAATACGTTTTCCATTGTTAACCTCACTATAAAAATAGAAGCAAGGAAGTAAAACACCAGTTTAATAAACCAGAGAATTCACAGGATGCATTCGGATGGTTTTAAATTAGCTTTCACAGATTGTTAGAAATGGGATCTCTAGTTGGCAAGGGCTTGCACCTTTGTCCAAGTAGGGACCCTTCTTCCTAGTCAGGGTAAGGGTTGTTACACTCGTGAAGTAACCCCTGCTCACCCTCCTGGTAGCTTGGCACGAGCAGTCAGGCTTAATTCAGAGGCAGTGTGTAAAGCATTTGCACATAACCAACAGTAATACAGTGTAAGCACTACAAACGGACACCACACCAGTTTAGAAAAATAACCAATATTTTATATACTCAAGACAAGACCCAATTACGACAAAATCCACAATACTATACTTTACGAATGAATGCTTGATACGTTAACTTCTTCTTTGCAGGAATAGCACAAAAGCAAAGTTCGTACGAGTCGGTAGCTCCGTCCGAGCCTACCGTGATGCTGAAAACCACAGAGTCTAACAGTTCCAGCCGACCGCGTCGATACGGGCCAGCAGAGTCGTGAACAGACTCGGTTACAGTACCTTTCTCGTTGTGGCTGGTACGGTGTGTACGAGCCGGTCGGCGTTCGTCGCGGTTGCGGTGCAAGACGGAGCGATGCAAGGTGCGGTGTCCCTCGATGCGGTGCAGGCAGCGGCTCGATGAGCGTCGTGCAGACGGAGTCGGTGAGTCCAAGGCGTGCGATGCAGGGTGAGACGATGCTCGATGCGGTGCTGACAGGTTGCGATGCCGGAGACCTAGCCGGAGTGCGGGAGCTGGCGTCGGACAGCGGTGCGAGTCGGAGCGGTGCGTCGCAGACGTGCGAGCGGTGCCCCAAATGCGGTGCGGTCTCGACTCTTGAGCCAGCTGCAGCGACCGCGTCGGTCGGGTCCGGTTGGTTCAGTGAAGCGATGCGATGCGAACTGCGGTGCCCACAGGTCACGGTGCAAGCAGCGGCTCGATGTTGGCGGCGTCGGACGTCGCCCACGGTGAGACCAGGGTTGCGATGCGAAGCGGGGCGATGCGGTCTGCGGTGCAAACAGGTCACCGGCCAGGGAGGGATTCGATTGACGGAGTCGGTTGCAGTTCCCTTCCTCTGTGGCAACTGAAACAGCGTTCCAGAATCGGTACCCAGAGGCTTGTGAAGTCTTTGTAGTCCCTGAGACTTCTTAACAGGAGGCCAGCTCGGTTCCAGGCCCTTGGAGATACTCAGCACAAGATTGTAGAAAGTTCAGTCCAGTCCTTTCACTGCCCAAGGCAGAAGCAGCAGCTGCAGGCCAACCCAACAAAGCAACAACACAGCAAAGGGGCAGTACTCCTCCTGGCAGCTCTTCCAGCTCTTCGTCTTGGCAGGTTCCTTGATTCCAGCGAGATCTAAATTCATGGGGTCAGGGCCCCAATATTTATATCCCAAATTCCTTTGTTCTCTGAAGGCAGAGAGGCCTTTGCCTAGTCCAAACCAGTTCTGGAGCACTTTGTTGACAAGTCTCCGTCCCTTCTTTCAGTGAGTAGGCCAGGGACATCAGACGCACCACAGGAGGTGGAGCCAGCATTGTGGAGGGAAGGCACTGTCCTATTCAGGGCCCAGGTGCGACCCCTCCCACCCATCTACATGTAGATCTTGCTATTCAGCCCTGTGCTGACTCACCCTGTCTCCTGGCATCCCCCAGCCCCTGTCACTCACATTCCAGACAAGGAATACACAACCTCGCAGAGGCCGGCTTGGATGGTTAGACAAGAAAATACCCACTTTCTAAAAGTGGTATTTTCAAACACAGAATGTTAAAACCAACTTCACTAAAAGCTGCATTTTGTCATTCTGAGTCCAGGCATACTAAACTCGAATTTCTACCATGTTCCCGGGTTCAGTTAGGATTATAAGCTGTAATAATCAAAACTGCCCGTTCTGGCCTAGGGGGAACAGGTAGCCTTGCGATAGTGAAAAACGAACTAGGCTGTAATTCACTATCAGGACATGCCGCACACACTCGGGCATGTCCTACCTTTCGCATACAACGCACCCTGCCCACAGGGGTACCCTGGGCCTACCTTAGGGGTGACTAACATGTAGCAAAGGGAAGGTTTAGGACTTGCAAGTGTGTGCACTTGCCAAGTCGACATGGCAGCCCCAGGCTGCGCACAGGCTCTGCGGTGGCAGGCCCGAGTTACACTTTACGGGCTGTTTGCGTGGGTGGCACAATCCAGTGCTGCAGCCCACCAACAGCATTTGGTCTATAGGCCCTGGCACTCGCAGTGCACTTTACAAGGGACTGACACATAAACCAAATAGGCCAATCATGGAAACACCAATCCATAACGCATTTTATACAGGAGCACTTGCACTTTCCCACTGGACAGCAGTGAGGAAAGTGCGCAGAATCATTACACCAGCAAAAACAGAGTCAAAACCGGGAGGTCAGAAAGCAAAAAGTCAGGGGAAACACGCCAAAAGATGCCAAGTCTAACACAGATTTATTTTAGTTATGTGAGACTAAGCCCTGTCAGAAAGGCAATTCAACACTTCAAAAATGTGAAAGAACAGGAGCGATGAAGGAGAGCTTTCCTCTCACCAAACTGTAACAAATAAATGACTTGAAGTCTGCAAATAATTGATATGTAAGACGCTTTTCTGATCGCGAGTTTATGCTGCTGGCTGAATGTATTGGAGGCTCTAAATATGGATGCCAGGCCCGAAGGCTCTCACCAGGGTTCTTCATTGTTATTTCTACCTCCAACATTGAAGTAGTTTCTTAATCTCTCAATAAAATCTGGAAAAGCTTGATCATATTACGGGCAGTAGCTTCAAAATATTTCAGTAGCTTCAAAATATTTTGTGACAAAATTCAAGACGAGTAGCCCGTGCTGTAAGTTGGAGATGAAAACAAGCAAAAAGAGGTGAGGCTAAAAGCAAAAGTGCTCCAATATCAAAGTCAAATGGCAGAGAAGAAAAATCGCAAATCTGCTGTTACTCACCAGAAGACATATTTTTTCTTCTTCCCTGGGTCCTTGTTGAATTTTTTGCCATTTGTAGCTATGTTTTACTATGCCACACGCACTTCAAAAAAGCCCTTTTTGTCCTTTGAAGTGGATGTTTATTGCGACAACAAATACTATCTGCTTCCAAATGTATTTCACTAAGACATGGACGCCATTGCTTTCTTTATGTGATCAGATTATTTGCCAATTGTTATATTTTTTTTTTCACACATGGGGAGATTAAGTGATTTGCTCAGAATTACATGGGTGTTGTGCCTAGACCCAACAAGCATTGGAAAAGCCAATAGGTCTCGCCTTTAAGACTATTTGCCTATTTGCTCTGCCATTGCTTTTGTTGATGCTGTACAACATGGACATTGCAGATTTTGGCAATGATCTGTAGCCATGCTGTATAGGCTAGATGGCTAGAAATAATAAAAAAAGATTATGATGCATCAGCACTAATGCACTTTTAAAAAAAAAAAAACGCATTTGCCATGGCTGCGTCATAGCGCTTTTTAAATTGTTTTACCACACTGCAAAGTATCCTCGCTGCTGTATAGCATGGCCACAAAACATTGCCAAAGTCATTAGCTCTCATAGGCGAGACCTATTCACTTTGCCAATGTTTGTTTATTAAAGAAGGAAAAAATGTTTTAAAAAACATGCCAGAGATGGTCGTGACCAAGCAGGACGAATTTTCACTTTTGCAAGAAAGTTTGACGTCAGTGTAAAAAAAGATACACTTAGAGAAAGTAAGTGGATAACAGCACCTCAATAAGTAGCACGTTAATCTCGTCATTAGATTGTGACACTTGAAACCATGAGTATAAAATCCACTTCAAGTTTTTTAGACGAAGTGAGGCTAAAAGCTACAAGTACTTTAAGACATCCCACTATTAATGATCTTCATGAGAAGAAAATAAAGTGCATATGGATTGAAGATATGGACTTGTGCACTTTCTTGTGGAATGGATGATATCTTTATTGAAGGAAGAATAGTACCTTTAGAAGGTGCTGATCGGCTCTCTTCTCGAATTTGTAGTAAAGAACGGAACTTTGACCTTATTGGGGGTTGTAGTGTGCGCCTCAAACTGTGACTTTGGACATACTCACCAAGAGGTTGGTTGGAGTTATCCACGGTCTTGTGCATCCCAAAATGTGTGATTTCATGTTAAACCGGAGCATGAGACATTGCATCCACAGTGTGAGAATTCCCCTTGCTTAGGCGCCTATGCTTCAGGGCCCTAGCGCACTAATATATGTCAACTTCGAGAAGGTGTTTGACACCCCTGAATGGATTTTCCTTTTTCTAATTTTGGCCCCGTTTTTTATCATATGTCAAAATTGTATATGCTAACCCCAAGATACTGGGCAGGGTGAAGGGAATCTTATCAGCCTCTTTCTTTATCCACCATAAAATGGGCCAGGCCCGTAAATTGAGCATCAGAAAGATTTCTTAACATTCGCCAGTTAATTTTTAAAAGTCAATCGGGGTCATTTCTTTTGCTTTCCTAGGTATTCAGATAAATTCTGCAGAGATTAGCTTCCATGCTCATCATCACCTCTCGGTGTTAGGTATGTGATACCTAACAAGCCATGGTTGACCAGAGCTGGGGCACATAGCATCACTGAATAGCATAAAGTAGGCTTTACGAACTGTAGGAAGACTGAAGTGGGCAAATTAGTAGCAGAGCAAGAGACACTGGACTCAGAATTTTCACTCCTGCACAATCGGTTAATAAATGTAACAGAAAACACAGTAGTTGCAGACACGAGGGACGAGTATTATAAAACTCAAGGAAAAAGCACAGATGAGAAATGTATAATTAAGTTAGTAATGGCTCTGCATCCGAAGTGGCATTAGAAGATTTAAAAAAAAATAAGAGCTATTGTGGAAGGATGAAGATTTCAACCTGGCAAGACGACTGTAAAGACTCACTGAGGCGAAGTAACTTGAAGAAGGTAAGTCTATTATAAGAAATGTCCTGTCACCAATGCAGCGTGTAGCAAGTACAGAAGTCAGCCTCCAACTGTCTCCCCAACTGCTGCCCACGCCCAAGGTTCTATTCCAGAATGTAAGTCGTCATAGAACCATGGGCATGTGTGCGCGGCAAGGAAGAGAGCGCGAGGCACAACACATCTCCTTTTTATCAAACAGAAAAGTACAATGTAATATGTGGAAACCAGGTGAGCAATGCAAGAAAAAAAACAATATAACCCAAGTGGCAGGAAACGGGGAGGAGGGCAGGAGGGAGAATAGAAGGAGGAGAGAAGGAAAACGGAACAGTGCAAGAACAAGTGAGTTAAATGGCAGGAATATACAATAGTTTCTAAAATAATACCACAGTTTGTAGTGTGGATAAGAGACAAGGGTAGAAAGTGTTATTCACACACATAGTCCCGCAACATGGCGGGTAATTTGACCACCCTACCATGTCTGCTCACGAGGGGTACCCCCACGGTAATTTTCCCCTTATGAGTGTCATTGTGAAAGGAACAGTCTTGTTCAACAGTCTCATCGTCCATGCATTGCATGTTCCTCTCCCTACCCATAACAGGGTCATTCAGTGCTTCATCCTCTGTATCATCACTGACACAGTGATCCCGGTTCTCATTTTGCACACCATCACCACTCTGCTCCACCATTCCACTCGAAGATCCACCAACAGCACCTTCAAGGTTACCATTCTTCCCGCCCTCATCATCCAAAAGCCAATCAAAATTGATGTTGCTGGGAGGCCTGTGGGACAGAGAACCAGTATGCTGTAGAATAGCCTTTCCATCCCCTCTACACAATGACAGCGATGAAAAATGCCAAATTTTGCCATCACTCAAAAGAGCAGAGTTGCAGAAAATTTTCTCAAACACCATGGGCTGTGAAAAATGACTCTGTCCCTTTTTAACAAAACCACGTTTCTTAACTCGGACTTTGTCTCCTATGCTAATGCTGACAGGTTTGCATCCATGTTTGGAATCATAATATTTCTTGCTAGAAATTTGAGATTCAGAAGTTTCTTCTTAACTCCCTCTGAGGACCAATCTGCTTTCTTGGGAGCTAACAACCATCCCACGTTATCTTTGGTGATAGGGGTCCTGCCCCTCAACAACGTGAAAGGGCTTAAACCTGTAGAATTACAAGGCGTAACACGGAGGGCCCACAGATTGTGTGTCAATTCTTTCCTCCAACATAGATCATTGTGGTTAGCTAGCTGGACAATACCTTTAATGATGCGATTGAACCTCTCAATGGTACCATTACCGGCAGGGTGGTACAGTGAGGTAGTCTTGTGAGTGATACCGTTATCCTTCATAAATTTCTTGAAATCATCAGAAAGAAATTGAGGACCATTATCGCTCACTATACAATTGGGAAGCCTTCTCTCAAAAATAACTTCTGCAAAAATTCAATGATGGTCTTGGTATCAGTATTATGTAGAATCTCCACTTCTGGCCATTTGGAAAAGTGGTCAACCAAAACGATGAGGTACAATTGTTCACCATTCTCCCAAATGGGGCCAGAAATGTTGATACCCAATCTAGTCCAAGGCATACTGGGGCTGGAAAGAGGTTGCAACGGTGGTCTAAAAGTACGTTGGGACTTGTCTGAATTTTCGCAAGCTGAACAATCCCTTACTTTCCTTTCAATTTCAAGGTCCAATCCTGGCCACCAGTAAAAGTTTTCCTCTACTTTTGGTCTTGCCAATAAGTGTCCTTCATGGCAAATATCAAGAATTTTTGACCGCAGGCAAGCAGGGGGTATTACTTTTCCACTTCTCAAAATTAGACCACCTTCACATGACAATTCATGTCTCAACTCCCAAAAAGTACGCATATGGGTAGGGACGTCTTTTTTAGTAGGTCGACCATCCTGGACATACTTTCTCACTTCGCACAAAACAGCATCGGCATCCTGGGCTAACGACCATTCAGATTGTGAAATGCAGGGAATTTCTTCCAGAATGTTAGCTACACAGAATTACTATATCCAAAGCAGCTTCACACACATCAGGTAAAGACAAACGACTCAAACAGTCAGCTACAACATTTTTGACACCTGGAACGTATTGTACCACATAGTTGAAATCCATCATTCTGACAGACATGCGTGCCTAGCGGGGTGAGGCACTTTGTAGTCCTTTAGTAGTAAGAACCTTTACAAGAGGTTTGTGATCACTTAGAAGAGTGACGAGGTATCCCCAAATGTATTGCCTGAAATGCTCCAAGCCCCATGCGCATGCAAGAGCCTCCCGTTCTATAACAGAGTACTTTTCTTCAGTAGGTGTAATAGAACGGGAGGCAAATGCGAACGTCCTTTCATTGCCATTCACATCAGTATGACTCAATACTGCTCCAAGACCTCTACCACTGGCATCTGTGGTAACAATGCAATGTAAAGAGGGATCAAACCCTTGTAAAGGAGGTGCCTCACAAATATCATTCTTAATCCTAGTAAACGCTTCCTCACAAGCATCCGTCCATTCAAATTTGTTTTTCCGTTTTAAAAGCTGTCTTAATATGAAAGTCTTGGTGGAGAAATCCTGCACGAATTTGGCATAAAACTCTGAGAGACCTAAGAAGGCTCTAACATCGTCTTTATTCTTGGGGGAAGGAGCTTCTTTTATAGCCGACAGTAACTCTTTCTTAGGTTTAATGGCACCTCCAGAAATCTCGTGCCCTAAATAAATGACACTGTTCTCAGCAAATTTGCATTTGCTAATATCTGCAGTGAGACCTTTATCCTCAAAGATTTCTAAGACTTTGGCTAGCCTGGCATCATGTTCATCTCTGTTAGCACCCATGACCATAATGTCATCTTGGAAAATTAATAGATTAGGTTCATCCTTGAAGATAATCTGCATTAAGCTCTGGAACATAGCTGCTGCAGAGGCCAACCCGAAGGGTACTCTCTTGAACCTAAAGCAACCAAAAGGCGTCACAAAGATGGTGAGACACCTGTTGTCAAGGTGGAGTGCAACTTGATGGGAAGCTACAGTAAGATCGATAGTGGAAACCATTTGATGCCATTGGTACGTGAAATCATCTCACTAATTTTTGGTAGGGAAAACTGATCAATAATAATATTTTTAATAAGGTTGCGGAAGTCCACACATAAACGGAGGTTCCCATTAGCCTTTGTAGCAACGACTAAGGGTGCGACCCATTCTGCAGATTCGACAGGTTCAATTATACCAGCTTTTTGTAATTTGCGAAGCTCTACTTCAACTTCACTCTTAATGGAGAAGGGAATCTTCCTCGTCTTGTGTATACATGGAACAGCGTTTTTTTGTTGTTGAAAAAACTCTGGGATACATTTTAACAATGATGTTCTGATACTCTTCTTCAGATTGTAGGGACAGCACAGGATCTGGGCTATTGGGATCCAATATTATGCCTAATTTACCCTGATCCATCCAACCAAGTACAGAAGGGCCAACAGAAACATACATACTTTTCCCAACATTTCTCTGCCTTTGAATTGAAAACACAGTTCCCTGTAATCCAAAACCTCAATAGGTTCGCCAGTGAACGTCTTGGGAGAGATGTCAGGGTTCACTAAATGTTTTGCCAAAACAGGCACACATTTTTCTAACCATACTTTCTTGTTAATTATGGTATATGGTGAACCAGAGTCTGCTACTATGGAGACTTCAACGCCACCAATTTTTAAATCGCACATAGGTTTCCTACTTTTACCCTGCACATTGAGAATTTGCTCATCCACATGTAAGACACAGAGATTCATATCTTCATCATCAGAAGAATACAATTCGTTACGATTTTCCGGTTCTACAAATTTCACATTGACATCTCTTTTCAACTTACTTTGACACATTTTGAATATGATACTCCGGCTGGCATTTCAGTTGCACCGTTAGGTCCTGACCCATGACCAGTGATTAACCCTTCCTGGTTCATCACCAATTCAGGTACTTTTGATTTCCCTCAAGTATTCTCCCTCCCAAATCGGTATACTTTGCATTCTTTTTCCACACTCCTCACCTTACACTCCTTTTATTGTTACTTCCCCTTGTACAGCACCTACAAAACGCTAACCTGGTCCTGAAGTTGACCCTGATTACCCAAGGGTCGAAACGCCGTTGACTCTCCAGTGCAAACTTTGGCGCTTGTGTCTGGGTCACAAATTGTTCAAATTTCTGTAAAACTCTTGTAAATTATTTATTGTGATCCAAAAAGCACCATGTAAATATTTTTCACAATTGCTCACCCTGCGCCGTTTACTGATGTGTCACTTGTCACTTGCGCCGGGCACCTTGTGTGTCACGAGCACTTATGTGCACAAAGTGTTTTCAGGTTATGCTTACATTCGTTGTAAACAGTGCTGATACAACGGTTCTCCTACTTGCTTTAAATACATAGTGCCTCCGGAACGTTCTTTAACCTTGGAGTCTCCCCTGTCCATCCTTGTGAAATTTGTTGTGGTAGTAAGTCACATGTTGGAAATGCTAAGCTGTGCCCAGCAAAAAATTTAAAATGTTTCATATGTGGAAAACTGGGGCATTTCGGGTGTGTGTGTGTGTGTGTGTGTGTAAGGCTGGTATGAGTGGCAAAAGTAATGTCAATCGCACAGCTACAGTGATTGCTGTTACACATGAGGAGGGTGCAACTTTTGTTTTAATGTTATCGCCTTCTGAGTTAAGGGAATGATACTCTTGAGGTAGCTTGCATCAGTGGTTGGCAGAAACAAAAGAAAACCCTTGTTTTGTAATTTATTTATGAATGGACAGGTGGTAAAATTTATGGCTGACATAGAATCGCCATTTACTCTAATTGAGGAAGAAGAGTTAGGGAATTTAAATCAAGTGTACAAAAGACCGGCCTAGTTCCAGAAATTTTTCTTTGTCACGAGTCAAAGTTTTTGGTGATAAATTCACGACACCTGAATAAGTTAGTTCTTGTAGTATTGGCGCCTCGTGCGCATCTCTCCCATGGCTGGCTCTTGAACCGGGCCCGGTTTTTTTGTTGGCCCTTCTCTAAAAAAGAGTTCCGTCTGTTAGAATTCATTGTGCTAGAACTGCTACTTTGGTCCGAGTCGCCTGCTGATTCTGATGAGGACCAACATTCTTGATAAAGTTGAACCACGGTTCAAGAAATAGATATTCTCAATTCGTGCCCCAAGGTAAACTGTCTAATCAATGCATCTTTGAAAGTCAAATAGTTTGGAGAGTGCTGCCCATCCTTTTTGGTAAATCTTAATGTATTACCCCTTCACCTTTCAGAATTCACCAAGCCCCTGTCCGGAGGAGAATCCGTAAAGGAATTTGGGGTTTGAAACGCATAGACCATTACCCACGGGGGATCTCAGCACAATGAACATCAATATGGAGGACTAAAATTGATTTTTATGAAAACCACAATTGTTCTTAAGCCCATATTCGAGAAGTCTGGACCCCCCCTACTGTCTGTTTACCAAGTGCGTTAGCTAGGAATTCATTGCTCTGGTTCTTCAATTGTAGGACTGGTGAACATTGAGTATCCGTATGTTTGTTTTTTTCGCATTATTTCCTGCATGTTTCTCATTCTTTCAAATATGTTTTTCTACTTCACACTGAGCACAATGTTTTTCGATTTTTTTTTGCACATTTTGAGATTTGATTGCTGGTATTTTCTTTCTTACTTGCAGTAATATTGAAGTTTGAAAAGTGTTTAAATCACATGCAAAAAAGGAATCTGAGGCCATGTTTATTAATTAAAATGTCCCTTATGTAAAAGTAAAAACGTGTATGAACCACACAACCACCTACTGTTGTATTGTATTTATAGTTTTCAGAGGCCCAAGGTGGTTGTAGTTAAGGGCCCACCCCCTCCACCCCCCCTATTGACACACTTTCAGAAAGTTGGCATTCCCGTGTCCCAACCATTTGTGCCTTCTGCCAGTGTTCTGGGTCACGTGACTGTGAATGGCTCTGCTGTTGGGGTTTGCGTGTTCCTTACAGACAGTGACAAAAAAAGAAGGCTTAGGTGTGGACAGGATGGGCCACCCTATCAGGATGACTGGGGAGGGGCTTTACACAGAGTCCCACTAACAATTCAAAGGGCTTTTCCATCTGCCCACACAAAGGAACCTAACACTAGGCCTGCCATGCCTTTTGTCACACCCAGACAGTTTGGATCCTTGACAGGGGGAGGGGAAGACCTTTCCAGAATCAGATGTGAGGGTAGGACAGGGATTCCCTTACAAAAAGGCTGGCACCAGGTATAAATATTGGCCCTCCAGAGCAAGCCATCAAAACACTCCTGGACCTGTGTAAGTTACACAAGGACTGCCTTGCTGTCTTAGAAGGAAGACTAGACCTGCTTGGATTCATCCCAGCTAGCCTGAGTGACTCCAATAGTCAGTTGGCAGACCTCCTGTGTGTGCTTTAGGGACATAACATGCATCAGAGGCCTCCCTTCAACTGCCCAGCTGCAACTGGACCTCCCTGGACCTGCAACTGGACTTGCCAGAGACCTGCTGGCCTCTGCTGGAACGAGTCCTGATCCCCCACGAGGTGCCTCCCCAGGTCTTGGATTCTTGGTTGGCATCAGAGTGTACTCCTCCTAAAGAAAAGGTGAAAATCCTGAAGTTTGGGCTCCTTGCGACGGTGAACAGGCCCATTCATGCCAAGACTCTGCCACCTCTGACAATTACCAACACCAACGAAAGGTTCCAGTGTGACTTGCTCTTCATGCCGACACTAACCACCAGAGACGACCAGCATTGCAAGAACTGGACTTTGCGCTACTGCAACAACAGCCACCAACGACCACCAACGCGAAGATACAGCAACAACTGTCTGCGAAGGCCGACCTGCTATTTGCGCTACAGCAACGACCGTCTGCAACACTTAGCTTCCTCCTCGTGGTCTCCTCCACTGTGAAAGGAACTCTTTGCGCCAAACTTAAAAAGTAACTTTTCAGCAGAACTAGCCTGGTCCCTGTGTCCAACCCATGCTCCACTGGGGTTGGCTAGAACTTGGGACTTTGCTGCGGTCTAGCGTGACCAGATGACCAAGAGTGGCGTTTTGTGATTTTAGGCACTATTGTCTACTGTTTGGAATTTTGTCATTCTGGTATCATTTTAGTTATTAAAATGTACTCTATTTTTCTAAATTGGTTTAGGATTTTTCTTGTGTTGTGTTTTCACTTTATTACTGTTTGTGTGCTGCATATATACTTTACACATTGTCTCTATATTGCTTTTGTGCCAAGCTACCTTTGGGTTTAGCTCAGGTTTAGTGACTTTTGTGTTTTCCCTTGACAAGGATTGTGACTGTTGCCTGCATGGGGCTTCCACCCGCCTCAACCCATAATCCAATTTCTTATAAAGTGCAGCTCGAGGAGTGGAATATCAACATTTTTTCTTATAGTAGAAAATAGGTGGAAGTTTGAGAAGCTTGAAGCCGGGTGGAAGTTTAAAGAAAATGTAAATAAGGATTTGTTGGGTGTAGATGAGCAAGGTGATGCCAATATGGTCCTAAACCCCAATCATCCAGACCAAGTGGTAACCACACACAAAGTATTTGATGTTGAACATGTTTAAGTGTATGTTGTGAGTGACAAGAAATAGGTATACAAGTGTCCAGAAGTATTTTCTAAAAAGTTGGGTTAGCTGAAAGGTGTTCATCCTTGCACTGTTCTGAAAGACCGTGTTGTGCCTCTTGTGCACAAAGTGCGTAAGGTTTCTGCATCACATGGCTTCCGTCAATTTAGTCCCCAGGGATTTTTCTGTTTTGACCACCCGGCCTTTGGACTTTTGCTGTGAGTGAGTCTCTTTACATGAATCTCACTCATGGTAATATTGACGCAACTGGACTGAAATATGCTAACCACCAGTGTCCTCTTTTTAAGAAAAGGCAGCAGCTGCACAGTTAGGATAAGTGGCTCTGAGCTGGTTACAAGGAAAAACTTGTGCACGTGTGTGGGCTGCGTGTGTGAGGCATGTCTGAAGCCAGAGTCTCGAGCAGGGAGCCTGAAAATCCAGCTCCGCATGAAAAACATCACTTCATATGCCAGGAGGCCTGAAGAAAATGTTCCTGGTGACTGGGGCTGGCACCCAGGAGCATAACAAATCAAAGACCACCAAAATCTGCACTATGTGCTAAGAGATACTCCTGTTTAAAGCTTTGCCCCTTGAAGAAAAAGAACAAAAGAAAAAAAGCACATAATGCTCTGAAGCAAGTCTCTAAATTACCCCCACAATGGGGAAGGGCCTGTGAGTCAGCACATCATTGTTTATTTAATTATTATGGGGAGCGTGTGTGTGCGTGTGTGCACAAGCCACCTTTGTTCTTGCAGACCCCATCCCCTTGGGACCGATGTAAGATTCTGTATCAGGGGTGACCCCATCTCCTGGGACACAAAAGAAAACACAAAACCCTGCTGAGAGTGCCAATGTGCTCACAATCTACTGCTCTCGGTGTAGCCAAAGCCCCATAAGTGATGTGGTGTGCCTCCTCCACCCTTGTCCTTTTCTGGTGGGCAAGGGGGGCAGAGGGCACCCCGCAGCTTGCACTCCGCATGTGCTCCACGCAGGCGGGAGAAAGAAGAGTGGCTGGCTCCTGAGCTAGCCGCTTGAGGAGTTGGATGGACATGAGGAGCCGACTGGGGGTCGCAGGGGTCTTGGGATTCTCCTCCCTAGTCCCCAACGTGAAAGGTGGCATGTGTGACTGGGACACGCCAAAAACAAAAAGAGAATTGCTGCAAGAAACTGCTTTACTTGCTTCACGACCAGAGAAAAGCCGCTCATTTACTATTCATGGAAACGGGCAAGGGTCGCCCCACAAGGGGGCTAATTTGCATTCTAGTTTACTTCTGTGGTGCTCCAAATTGCACAGGGGCACCACCAACCCAAAGGTTCTGAAGGAGTGTTTGGGGGCTGCAAGGAGCACAGTAGCCCTCCCCCCAAAAAGAGATTGGAAACCATTGCCTTAAGACTCCTAGGGAGCTATAGGCATACCACTAGGATAGGGGTTCTTTGTTTCAAGCACTCCCTCAGCTGGAGCGTTTGCCCTTGGGCTCTGGAATGCAGGGACACCCTACTGGTTGGTCTTGAGACTATATTTTGTGGCCTAAGTAAAATAGAAGAAAGACTCAGTGATATAGGTTTGTTTGTTTTGAATTTAAATGCTTTATTAATAATGATAATATTGACAATTCAATGTTCATCATTATAATGAAAGGTACTACATATTAGTGCTGCTCTTATTGATACTAATGTTGTTGTAATGTGAAATATCATGATATGTGGCTTTTTTTATTAAGGTGGTGACATCCTGACAAAGTCTGCCTAATTTAGAATGGCAAACCTTTTACTGTAATGTTGCATCTGATATAGGTGGGGGAGGGGGTATTGTGATCACAGGGTTTAAGTCCCAGTGGGTTGTAAGGTGATATGACGGTATCCCCAAAGGTACTTCCATCTACAAGAATGCATATATTTGTAATTTCATGTGTAGTATTTAGTTATGTGAGTGTAATAAAAGTGCTTTCCCTTTTTAATTGAAAAAGCACTGACTAGACAATAATTGAGTGTTGTTGTGTACTACACTACCTCCCCTGAATAGACATATCAGTTTATGGGTAAAAGATCCTTCTGACCCGACGCACGCTCAACCTGCTAGGCTAGTGCTCAACCAAGTTGATATATTGAATACAAACTATAGGTTTCGTAGAGAGCTGGTTTGTAACAGTGGTATAACAGATTAACACATCAACATCCAATGTTTTAATTCTTATTCAAATTTTTCCAAAACACATTATTATGAAAAATGGCATAAAAACAAGATAGACTTGCATATCATTACACAGTGTTTCCACAATTTATTTATAATTGACTCATTCCTACAACATGATATTTTCAGCCTGATTGACAGTTGACTTTTTCTGCAACATGTTGCTTTCACTCAACACGTGTTTCGGGTGTTTTGTCAGATGCAACATCATTGACAAATGCCGAGCAGAAGTTACGAGATCAAGGTAAAAGAAGGGCATAAGTTACTCTAAAAACTTGAAATATTTGCAAGAGGGTATATTCCTAAATATCACATATGGAGAGTCACAACAGATGTACAAATGAGAACAATCCATCGGGGCACTCACTCTTCCCACCTCAAAAGAACCATTAATTCATCCACAGTATTCTATGCACTTTTGACTTATTTCGTATCTATGGACGCCCCAAATATTTAAGAGTAGCTAGACATAAGTTTTGTACAGCCTCCCTTAAAAACAAAACTACTTAAAAATTAAAGGGCATGTTAACTACATGCACACTTATTTAACGGGTTCTTTATTGGTAATGCAACCATATAATACTTATTATATGACAACTAAGTTGAAGCTGAAGATGGAAATGAAACCCCCGTTCTCAAGAACAGAGCTAATCCAGACAGAACCAAAGTCATATTGTGAAAACAAACAGTCAAACACAGGAAATGAAAGTACTTGAGAGTTCTTCATCAGCTCATAATTCAAACAAAGACCATAAATGTTAGCTCAAGATATAACAACTGAAACGAGGTATATCCAGAATTTACAGAGGCATAAAGGGATTCTTTTCTTGCACTCGCTGAAAACATATTTTACATCATGAATCCAAGTTCTCTGCACATTTCTATGAATAGTAAAATGCCATCTCTTAAATTTGGAAAATTGGGCAATCAGGCCGGAATCATTCTCTGCAAACGTCTGCTTGCTGACGCACACAACACCGCGTGTGGTGCTAATGCCACCAGACAAACAGGTGTGTGCATGCCAACTGGCTCGCTACACCGAGGGTTCTCAGTGATGCAATTAGAGCCATATGTTGTAAAGATCGCAGCTATCTCAAGTTACACAAAGCCAGTATTATTTTCCCACTATCCACCCAACGTCCAATCAGCCTCATAAACCATCCTCCTTTTCTTCAGATTTTTAGACTGTAATAACATAGTTCAGGGCACATTGAGATCTTCCTGCACACATAGTGAGTGTATCTTCTTGGAGCCTAGTGAATGAAGTCTAGCGTTTTTGTTCCTGGTCTCAGTCGTACTCAAGGATTGTGATCTGGATTTAAATACAGAACGGAAAACGTTTCTGCACCCGAAGACAAGTTTAGTATAAGTTGAATGCATTCAGTTGTCAGCCCGTGAAAATGAACATGCCCTTTGTTCATCTGTTAAGAAAACATTAAGCCTAGATTTTATGATAGGTAGAAGGCAAAAGCTAGAAACAAAAGACTGCAACTTTAAAGTCTCCCAGTCAATTCCCTTCATATTGCTGCTATGGGAATAATGTACAGGAAAAGATATGTGGTAAATTGGATGACTGCCAATTCACTTAACGTTAACCCAGACAAAACAGAGGTATTGGCCATTACTACGGACAGCAACCCATGGACCAACCAATTCTGGCCACAAGAGCTGGGAGACACTCCGCCTCCAGCCCTGGTGGTAAAAAGCCTGGGTATTAAAATAGATGCCAAACTCTCACTGTCCAACCAATTATCCACCGTGTTCGGGACCTGTGTGGGCCTACTAAGGCAGTTGAGGAAACTATCACCCCTCCTCTCTTTTTCTACCATGCGGACACTGGTGACCGCTTTGATCATGTCACGACTAGATTATGGTAACTCGCTTTACATTGGGCTACCGGACAAGCTGCTAGGCAAACTCCAGGTTGTGATGAATGATGCGGCCATGCTGATCTTCAAGCTCCCCAGACGCATACGGGCCACTCCCCTGCTGCAAAAACTTCATTGGCTCCCCGTCAAACAGAGGGCTAGATTCAAGGGCCTCTGTATTGCCCACAAGGCCCTGCATGGACAGGCCCCAAGATACATCAAAGAGCGCCTGGGGAAATGCGTCCCCGGCCGCACCCTAAGGTCATCCATGGGTGGCCAGCTAACTACACGACTAAAGGAGGGCGAGCCTTTTCTGTCCTCATCCCGCAACTGTGAAATAAGCTGCCAGGCCACCTTCGGTCCAAAAAAGCCCTCCTTCCGTTCAGGAAGAAACTGAAGACTCTCCTTTTCACAGAAGCCTGGGCATAACACAGACCAATTAGGGGTTAACATTCACTCGTGGGGACTGTAGCTATTTTTCTCTCAGCGCTTAGAGAACTGCCGGTATTAAGCGCTCTACAAATCGCAATTAACATTAACATTAACATATGGGCACCACATTTCACCTTCAACAATCATTTGAGATGCATAATCATCCCCAACTTGCAACTGCGATCCCCAAAGTAGGTGAGGGGGCATATTTTTTGTGTGCGCTCCCATTTCAGTGCTGTAACTGAGTGACCACATTAAAGGCATCAAAATGCTGATAGCATTCATTGTGTGCCAGTGTCATTCACCTTTCATTCTACATGGCTCAGAACCATTGAGGAGGAACTGTATTACTCAGACATTGGTGTGTCCCGACTACCTAGATTCGTAGGCTGTTTGTAGTCTAACTTGAAGGGCCCACCACAATGACCGTATATATTTACTGTCAAGTACTTAGCCAGTGCGTGTACCCTGCTAATTAAAACAGTTGATATGGGAGGACTTTAGAAGTCAGTGTTAAAAGTCAGTGTTAAAAGTAGCAAACATACATTACTTACCACTGTAGTGAAACTATCTTGTGCAAAGGAGATTAAACACAGAGCTGCAAGCACACCACTAATGAAAAGCTTAAAAAGCTGGAATTCCAACACACTCTCTGGTTTCCAATCATCAGTATCCAATATTTACGTGAACTTCAACAGAAGCAGAGACTGTCCAGAACTGTCACTTTTGTCCACAGTGAAATGTATGCAATCTAGTTAAATGTCTTAGGCAGATCAATAAATACAGTTGTTCGAAGCATACATTTACACACATGCACTGAAAGAAAGTTTATCATGGAGTACACATGTCAAAATCCTAACTCGGTCATTGGCAAAATAAAACTCTAATCTACGCAATTGAGAATCTATGCAATAGCATTTTAGCTAAAAATGTTCCCAGTATTTCCAACAAGAATATCACTCAATACATTTTTAGTTGTCATCTCAACCGTTTTGTGGTTCTGGTTGGTAGTATAAACTTGCAATGATAAAGGTACGAAAACCTTTTCCAAAAGTCAGTGAGGCTCGTTGATAAACAACCATTTTGTCATTGTTAATTATGCTTAAACATCACTGCAATTACTTAATCTGAGCCGGGGCATTTCAAATTTTAACTCCCGCAATTAACAATCTCACTTGTTTTGCTGTTATAATCTATTTTATATGGCTACTTACTAACTTCAAACGTTCATCGTAAAGAGGTTTGTTGTGCTACAAAATACTTCTGGGGCCTTACCACGATAGCAGCCTTTCCTGAAATTAAGTATTTTTGGTTAAGTTTTAAGATAGAAGGTTAGGTTGTTCCGTAAATATGCCCTAAAAGAACTTGCGCCACATTTTGGTCATTTAAATCTTGGGACAGAAACATTATTGCTGGGAAATAAATCACGTGGGATGAGAAAACTGAAGAGATTTACAGTCTCATACACGTGTTTTCCTCCTTGCATCCTTTTTATTATTACCTATTTTCATATTCATTAATAGTGATTTGCCCTTTTAAGTGCATCCTCGGTTCTTCCGTTAGACTGGAGTGACTTTATGGTTTTTATCCTTTACCAGGAGAAATGTCTTTGAGAAAAAAGAACACACAGGTAAGCAGTAGTAAGTAAAAGGAAAAGAAAAGCAATTTCTTTCTCTTACTTATTTACTCTTTCTGATCTATATTTTTTGTCATAGTGGGGTATTCCTTTAGTGCTACTCTTATCTCTCTCTGTCAAAGATGTTTGTCCTTTACTTTTTTGTTAGCCAAACTTCGTTTAAAAACAATGAGTAACATTTTACGTCCTTTTTACTCATACCTTATTTAACTAGTCTGTCTTGATGGCGCCTGTTGTCTCCAGAACTGTAAACCTCCTACCCACAAGGTAAGTATTCCAGTACTCTATCACAATGCACTCGTGAAGTCTGGAATTAAGATTGTGCTAAAAGAGCATTTCCTTCAAACTACTGCACTATTTGGTGGCGTTTCCGGAGTTCTTCAACCAGCCTCTTTAAGCTACTGGCTTTGTCAATAACATATTTGCTCAGCCCAGTGGAGTAATAATTGCTCACCTAATTCTATTGGCTGTTAAGATGAATTCTCCCCCCTCCCTACCCCCCACTCATGTGCCTGCAAAGAACTGCATTAGGGACTACTTTAGCCTTCCTGTCCACTCCTGTCGGCTCCCTCAGGCGCCTCATTCCAAAAATGCATTAGCACATTAAACACAGATCAATTGGCTTTGCCAATGCTTGTTTAACCAGCCCCCCCAACTGAGATTTCGAATTTCTGTGGGCCAAAGAGCATCCTTGCAGCAGCATTTTGAATATGCTCATGACTTTGTAAGCCATTTGCTGGCAGACCCACAAAGACTGCATTGCAGAAATAGATGTGTGGGTGGATAGATGCACCAATCACCTCAATGGTATGTATAAAATATATTAACAAGCATTGGCATAGCCAATAGGTCTCGCTTTTGGGACCTTATAAGTATTCAGTTATGCAGCACAATATCCTTGGTGCAACAACATCAACTGTTGCATGGCTAAACACTTATAAGGTCCCAAAGGCAAGACCTATTGGCTATGCAAAGCAATCTGAAGGTTAGAAGCAGATGGCTGGTAAAGTTTCTTACCCGGATTGTAACTTGAAACACTGATTTTACTCTCACATGTATGTGGCTATTGCATTAACCTTTCAGACTCGTAGTCATATTTGAGCCTAATCTGCACATATTTAAGCTCATTTCAGCAGCATAGTCAACCTACGACGCAGTCTTAGGCTGCCAACATACAGCAATGTCTCAAGCAGAGGAAGCAAGCAGTTGTAACTTAAATCACACAGGCCCGCACATGCAGGAAGTTAACAGGAGCGCTAACCATTACAGGGGTGAGATAGGCAGTTTGAAAGGCCTGTACCTACAGCTTTAAATGGCATTTAAAAACAATGCAGCATCAGGCGCATCCCTAAAAGAACGTCCGCCCCTTGTCTTGAGTGCGGGGGTGCTGTTGTCTGTCCCCAATTGGGAGAGACCTGAATGATCACGTTGCATACCAACTGCAGGGGGAAGGAGCACTGCAATTGGAAATCTACAACATCTCTGAAGGACAGCGGTACTAGATAAAGCAGCGTGTGGGGTACTGCGCCCGTGAGGGAGAGGAGGCCCTACTCACAGAAAAATTCGGCCACGATCTGCGCGCTGCTCTTCAAAGTGATGCCCTCCTGGACGAAATGCTGGCGCGACATTTTTCCGATGTACTGCTGTACACAGAGCGAGAGCGCGCCGTACTGTTCAAATAAAATCTCGCGCGAAATCCCGGCCCCTATAACAGCTAAGCCACGTGACCTTAGAGACAAAAATGGGACTGGGTACGACTGTGTATCAAGCTCTGCCAACATCGGAATATAAGAAAGATAAATATGCATTGTCCGGTTTAGTTGCGCAGAGATAAGATGGGCGGAATTCTGCAGTTATTACGTGTTTATGAAACTAAAGGTTTTACTCAAAATATCTTTTTGCGTTCCGTAAACTGACTCATTTTAAAGAGGGTAACATTTATTAAAACGAGCGAGCGCGGCAGCCTGCAGAGCGGACCAGACGCTCGTGCGTCATGGCCTTTTGCCTGCGATTACCCGCACAGCCGGCATGTGTTTCCAATTATCGGGCATGCGTCTGGGCACGATAATTGGAAACAGATGTCTGACGCGCGCGTAACCGCAGGGAAAAGGCCATGACGCACGAGCGTCTGGTCAGCTTTTCAAACCCCCTAACATAAAGTCTTGCCAGAGCAGCGCTTGCGCGCTACTCGAGGCTCGACCTAAAAAACAGCCCTCCGAGGCGAGCCGCCACAGCATGTCCCACAGGTTAGAGATGTTCTTGCACGAGACTCATTAAATAGGGCATGAAGCATCCATACATTATCTTTACAAGGTCACACAAGCCATAACCCTCCCTGTAGGGCTATAAATGTCTTGTGCTCTTGCTTCTTATTTTGAAACACATACTGTGGTTACAGGTAAGTATTAAAAAATGAACTCTGTGGTTTGAAAACATGCCAATGTGTTCTTTGTAGTCTGCTTCAAACAACCAAGAAGTTTATTAGAAGTTGATTCCACTCGAGGTCAAAATGTGTGTTACTCTGCAGACAGATCCCAGTACTCTTGCAGTAAGATTTAGCAATTCAGAAACATGCTACCATAAATGTCCCTCATCAAATTAACTTTTATTTGAAAAGTTTGAATGTTCAGATGAAAGAGCCTAAACCCTAGTTCTTCCTTTATGTGCTTGAGCAGCAGTTGTGTTTCTACAGACAACTTGAAGCGCAGTGATCTGTGCTTCAAGCTGTCTGCATGCCCTGGCTGAAGGTATGGCAGCATTGTAGTTCAACTCTAAAAAGTTATTACAGCACAGTAGCCATGTCATTTTCAAATTATAGTTGACTAGTGATGTCCCAACTAGATTATAAAATATTACTTATCGACATGTATTCAAATACTTCCAACTTTCAGGCATCATTTCACTATCTGGTGGAGTATCAGGAGTTCCGCCCACTACAATAAAAGGCTTAGATTTCAGATGGGGACAGTACGATGTTATCATTTTTTTCCCCACACAGGGAGAGAGCTGTATGGAACAAGCCTTGGGCATTAATTTGAAGAGTACCTTTACCTCACCATTGTGCCAATGAGTATTAGAGTTTACTTGTGTATTAACAGTAAGATCGGCAGTAATATACTTGCACATCATTTAGACGGAAGCAACCCCTCCAGTGGCCTTATTATCAGGTCTACTATAGGCATAAATACAAATATTTCATCCACAAAGGCTCAGAACCTCTAAGTCAGAATTATCATAAACATTGCCAATTGTGCTCCTTCTTTTGGTTGCTACGTCTGAAGCATTATCTATTGGAGAAATGTCACTCTCAGGCCTATAAACAGTAGAATATGGAGTATGAAAGGTCATTCATCTTGTGAGTAAAATGTTGGATCAGATTTGCAGGGTTGTGCCTTGAATTAAGGACACCAGATAGTATGAATAAAGTTTTAGAGTACGACTTCAAATAACTAAAATATTAGTATAATTCTTTAGCTCACCGGAATGCTGAACGCTCATATACATTAGTAAGCAAAAGAGGATTGAGAGGGGATTTTCAGCCATGGCCAAGAGTACCTCCTCAGATTCAATCAAAGAACACAGTTTAGTAACCATACTCAAACCTGTAAGCAGAACCTAAAGACCAACCGTTCCCCTGTCCCAAGTGAGAAGCATCCTTTTGGATTTTTGTATCCAGTAAAATCAAGAAGGACCATAAATTTGCAAGTGTCCTCCATGTTTCCTGTAACAAGCCAAGAACACCTTTATACAAAACAAAAAAAATCAAATATACCCTAAAATTGCTATAAATACTTGCAATTTTTCAGGCAAGCCATCTCTCATTGTTACAATCACTGTTATAATCATAGCCCTATTCTGCGAATCACACGCTGACATTGACATGTCTCTGCTACAATCAAGAGCATGGTTGTATGACAGAACACCGCATGCCTTAACACCACATGCCTAACCAATGCAGTTTCAACCATGACCGCGTCTTTACCACGCATGCCTTAACCAAGCATGCCTTTACAAAGAATTTCGTTGTAAAGGCATGATTGGTAAAGGCATAAGTGTGGTAAAGATCACACCCCAGCTCCCCCGCCCTGAGCCCTAAAACCGTGCCCTCAGCCCTGCAATTCACCCCTCCCTAGCCCTGAAAACTGCCACTTCCCCCCGCCTTGAGCCCTAAAACCGGCCCCCAGCCCTAATAAAAACTACCCCGACTTCCCCCGCCCTGAACCATAAAACCCAGCCCTATTTACCAGGTCGCATCCCGGTCCTTCCTGTCCCGATCCTTCCGGTTCCTCTCCCCGCCCATCCGCTCTGCAACTAGAGCGCTGACTGCCTTAACCACGCATATGCGTAGTGAAGGCATGTGGTGTAACGGCACGCGTGGTTTAGCCCGCTTTGTTAATGCTGTTTTTTCAAGAGCATGGGCCTCAACATAACCTATCCTTTGAGAGGTCCATTTCTACTATTGGCATATGAACTAAAAATTTCAGTACAAATGCTTACAATCACATCTCCCTCCCAATCATGACAAGGTGCCATTTTTAAATGGAATTCTATGGCGACCTTAATTGAGAGGATATTTACACTCTTAAAGGTTTTGTCAGATGTACAGATGATCCGAATTTCTATGGTGGTGTGATTTTATGAGAAAACATTTTAAATCAGAGGTACTGTAAGGTTTTACTGATAAACTGTAAGGAAAATGCTACTTACCCAGTACGCATCTGTTCTTGGCATGTAGAGCTGTAGATTCACATGCTTTGCATAGCCTGCCATCTAGTGTTTGGTCCGGATGTTTGCACTTTGTTCTTCTTCGAAGAAGTCTTTTCCAGTCACGAGGTAGGTGATAATGGAGTTAATGAGAGTAGTAGAAAGAGATGTCCATGTATATATGTATCTAAGTAAGATGTCACTGCAACGGGTGTAGGTACCCGGGGAGGCGGGTGGGCGCATGGGAATCTACAGCTCTACATGCCAAGAACAGAAGCGTACTGGGTAAGTACAATTTCCGTTCGAGGCATGTGAGCTGTAGATCACATGCTTTGCATAGACTATATAGCAGTTATCTCCCAAAGCGGTGGCTAACCTGTAGCTGTTGCAGTCGTTTGAAATAGTGTACGTAAAACTGCTTGGCCCACACTAGCTTGCTGTCTTGCTAACACATCTACACAATAGTGTTTTGTGAATGTGTGAGGTGTAGACCATGTCGCAGCTTTACAGATGTCATCTATGGGTATATTTCCTAAGAATTCCATAGAAGCCCTAGTTTGCGTGTGGAGTGCGCTCTAGGGGGAATTATCAATGTTTTTTTTGCTTTTGCATAGCATGTTTGAATGCACTTGACTATCCACCGTACAATACCCGATTTTGATATGGGATTGCCTTTATGTGGTGGAGCAAAAGCCACAAATAGTTGTTTTGTCTAACGGAAAGGTTTTGTCCTTTCTATGTAGAAAGTAATGCTCTTTTCACATTTAAGGTGTGTAAAGCACGTTCTGCCACAGAATCTGGTTGAGGGAAGAACACAGGCAACTCTCAACAGATTGGTTGATAAGAAAGGCAGAAATGACCTTGGGTAGAAATCTAGGGTTGGTCCGAAGAACCACTTTGTTTTGGTGTACCTGTAAAAATGGTTCTTCTATGGTTAGTGCCTGAAGCTCACCTACTCTCCTCAGTGATGTGATAGCTATGAGGAGAGATACCTTCCAATTGAGAAATTGCAGCTCACATCTGTGCAATGGCTCAAAAGGTGGACCCATCAGTCTGGTGAGGACAATGTTGAGATTCCACACTGGAGCAGGTGGAAGTCTTGGGGGAACGAGTCTTTTAAGTCCCTCCATAAATGCTTTAATGACAAGCACTCTGAAGAGAGACAAATGTTGTCTCTTCTGGAGGTATGCAGCTATTGCAGCAAGATGTAAGCATATGGATGTGTACACTAAATTTGAACGCTGCAGATGTAATAAATAGCATATAATGTTTTGAACTGAAGCATCAAGCGGGTTGATTTGATTGTTATTACAGTATATCACAAACCGCTTCCACTTTGCTGCACAGCAGGCTCTTGTGGTAGGACATCTAGCCTCTTTGATGATGTTCATGCAGTCTGGCGGGAGATTGAGGTACCCAAACTCTAAGACTTCAGGTGCCAGATCGCATGGTTGAGATGACTGGGATCTGGATGTCATATCTCTCCACTGCTCTGCATGAGGAGATTGGTTGCGAGATGTAGTTTTTGGTGAGGAACTACTGAGAGCTCCAACAGGGTTGTGAACCATGGTTGACGGGCCCATGTGGGAGCAACTAGGATTAGTGTCAGGGACGCTTGTCTGAGTTTCCGAATCACTAATGGAATGAGTGGGAGAGGCGGAAAAGCGTAGGCAAATATCCCTGACCAATTAATCCATAGTGCATTGCCTCTGGACAATGGGTGTGGATACCTGGATGCGAAGCTTGGACATTTTGCGTTTAGGTTTGTGACTAACAGATCTATGTCTGGCAAGCCCCACATCTGAAAGAATGGGAGGAGAACTTGAGGGTGGCGTTCCCATTCGTGGATCTGTTGTCTTTGACGACTGAGCAGATCTGCAATCTGATTATTTACTCCTGGAAGGTGTTCTGCAAGGAGATACATTTTGTGAGATATGGCCCATCTCCAGATGGTCTGTGCTAGTTGTGACAGCTGGAGAGAGTGTGTCCCCCCCTGTTTTTGTATGTAGTACATTGCTGTCATGTTGTCTGTATGAATCAGGACAGCTTTGCCTACTATATGAACTTGAAATGCTTTGAGCGCTAGAAAAATCGCTAGCAGCTCTAGATGATTTATGTGAAGCTGCTTTTGCTGTAAGCTCCACATGCCCTGAATTGTGTGTCTGAGATGAGCTCCCCAGCCAGTGAGCGATGCTTCTGCTGTTAGCACTATTTGTGGAACTGGGTTGATGAAGGGCCACCCTTTTGAAAGGTTTTGTGTATTCCACCACTGCAGAGAGCGATGGGTGCGGCCGTCCACCAACACTAGATCTGATAACAGACCCTGAGCTTGGTTCCACTGACATGCTAAGCATTCCTGAGGGGACGCATTTGAAGTCTTGCGTAAGGGACTATTAGGATACAAGACGCCATCATCTCTAGTAACTACATGAACACTCGATCTGGCAATGAGTGTTGAGGCTGAAACTGAGAGAGTATAGTCTGCATATTGCGGACTCTGGCCGGATTGGGGTAGGCCAGAGCCTTTTGTGTATCTATAGTAGCTCCCAAATACGCTTGTGTGCTGGATGGTTGGAGATGGGACTTGGACAGATTTACTGTGAATCCAATCATGGAGCAACTGCACTGTTTTGTGAGTGTGACGTAGACAGCTTTGTTGCGAGCTGGCTTTTATGAGCTAGTCGTATAAGTATGGGAAGAAGTGAATGTGTTGTCTTCGTAGAGGAGCTGCGACTACTGCCGGGCATTTGGTGAAAACCCTGGGTGCGGTAGTTACTCCGAATGGGAGCACCTTGAATTGATAGTGCTGGCCTGCTACCACGAACCTGAGGTATTTGCGGTGAGCAGGGTGTATTGGGATATGGGAATAGGTGTCCTTTAAGTCCAGAGTGGACAGAAAGTCGCCTTGCTGAAGGAGCGGGAGCACTTGTTGGAGTGTCGCCATATGAAAGTGGTCCGACTGAATGTATAGATTTAGTTCTCTGAGGTCTAGTATAGGCCTGAGAGAGCCGTCCTTGGGAATTAAGAAGCACAGGGAGTATACATCGCCTGGTGATATTGTAGCGGGACTGGTTCTATAGCTCCTTTCTCCAACAAAGAGAGAACTTCTTGCTTGAGAAGGGTGAGATGTTCTTGTGACATTGCATGTGATCTTGGAAGAATGTTTGGGGGAGTGTCTGTAAGTTCCAGGCAGTAACCATATTGGATAATTTGTAGAACCCATTTGTCTGAGGTGATTGTATTCCAGACAGGTAGAAATTGGGAGAGACGTCCCCCAACAGGAGTGGAATGATCGGGGGTAGCGGAAGGAAGTCACTGCTTGTTGTTTGCGGGGGAAATGTGTGTTGAGTTGCCTCTCCCTCTTCCCTTACCATTGTTTCCTCTAAAATAGCCTCTTAATGAGGGAAATTGGTTGTTGCCCTTGTAAGAGGAGGAGGGATTCTCTGTGGATATATTCTTGGAGCCACCCCTGTAAAAGGAGCGACGAAAGGATCCCCTATTTCAAGGTAACTGCAAAGCCCCCATGGACTTGGCGACCTCAGTGTCTTTTTTCATTTTTTCCAGCGAAGTGTTAACTGCTGGGCCAAAGAGGTGTTCCTTGTCAAATGGTTGGTTGAGAATAGAGGCTTGCACCTCAGGTTTGAATCCTGAAATTCTCAACCAAGCATGCCTGCGTAGCAGTACGCTGGTGTTTACTGCGCGGGCTGCTGTGTCTGCTGCGTCTAAGGCGCACCTGATGGAGGTATTTGGGATTCATTTACCCTCCTGAATAAGGTCATTAGCCTTTGATTTATGCTCATCAGGCAGAAATTACATTAGATTCTCCAACTCATCATAATGAGCCCTATCATAGCGACCAATGATTGGCTGCTTGCGACGCTACCCTTTTGCCCTAGGCAGCAATTAATTTCAACTCCTTATCAGGAGGAGGAGCCTCACCTGTGGTCTGTGAGTTAGCTCTCTTGTGAGCGTTGGAAACCACAAGAGAGTCTAAAGGCAGCTGACCCTTGATGTAGGTGGGGTCAGTAGGTACAGGTTTATATTTTTTCTCCCCCTGGGTGTAATGATTGTTGCCCTCACAGGATCTTTAATGATCTCATCTGTATGCTTAAGCATCCCTTTAACCATTGGCAGTGTATGAGTAGATTTCTGAGAGGAACTTAGGGTTTCGAATAAGAAATCCTCTTCAAAAGCCTCCTTATGCAGCTCCACCCCATGATAATGAGCAGCCCTGTTAAGTAGCTCAATGTATCCTATGTTGTCGTCAGGTGGTGAGGGTCTGGACGGATATAAATCAGGGTCATTATCCGTGTTTGGGTCAGTGTCAAGTGACAAGACGGAGGTCCTCATCCTTGGTTCCAACCCTTCAGCCTGGGACGACTCCTGGTGGCCAACATCACTGGGAACAGCCCCGCCACCCACCGACCACGTACGCAACCTAGGGGTCATCCTCGACCCCACCCTCTCCATGACTAAGCAGGTCAACGCCGTTTCCTCATCCTGCTTCAACATCCTCCGAATGCTCCGCAGGATCTTCAAGTGGAACCCCACCGAAACAAGAAAACAGTCACCCAGGCCCTCGTCACCAGCAGGCTGGACTACGGAAACGCCCTCTACGCAGGAACGACGGCTAAGCTCCTGAGACGGCTGCATCGCATCCAGAACGCCTCTGCACGTCTTATCCTCGACATCCCCCGACGCAGCCACATCACACCCCACCTGAGAGACCTGCACTGGCTCCCTGTCAACAAGAGGATAACCTTCAAGCTCCTCACCCACGCACACAAAGCACTCCACAACTCCGGACCAGCCTACCTCAACAGACGACTCAGCTTCTACACCCCCACCCGCCAGCTCCGCTCGACCAGCCTCGCCCTCGCCACAGTCCCCCGCATCCGGAAAACGACCGCCGGCGGCAGATCCTTCTCCCACCTCGCCGCCAAGACCTGGAACACCCTCCCCACCAACCTCCGACAGACCCAAGACCTACTGGCCTTCAGAAGACTCCTCAAGACCTGGCTCTTCGATCAGTAGCAGCACCACCCCCTCTTCCCCCAGCGCCTTGAGACCCTCGCGGGTATGTAGTGCGCTTTATAAGTGACATGATTGATTGATTGATTGAGTGTCATAATCTTCCCATGGGTCAGTATCCTGTGGCCTATCCTCATCTCCATACCCATCCCCTTCATCCTGTGGGTCAGGTGATAGTGGTGGTGGTGAATTTATGGGTGTGATGAGTAAATTTGGATCAGTGGGCGAAGGAGGTGGAATGTAAGGTGGAGAAGGGTTAGTACCCACATTTTTTCTCTTCAGAGGAATTTGGTAGTCCTCCTGCAGGCCCATTTTCCTTTTCTCAGGTAGTTTGGCATGGATATGTCCAGTGTCTGGATGTATTACCAGTTCTTTCTGTTTCGGATCCGAAGGTGGAACGTCGGACCGAGGCTCTTTTGGTGGTCTTTTGGTCTTCGGTTGCCGTTTTCGGCATCGAAAGTTTCGGCTCCGAACCCTTCGGCTCTGAAGATTTACTCTTCTGTTATGGTGGAATGGTTACCAAGACATGCTTCGGCTTTAACGCCGAAGGTTTCGGCTCGGCACCGGCATGGGGCCGACTTGAGCCCGAGCCGGAAGGCTTTTCCTTGTGTTTTGGCACCGGGCCCGAGCGTGGGGCGCCCGAGACTTTGTCTCGGTGCCGACCTTGGCCCGAAGGCAGAGGAAGGACCGGAGCCTTTCTGGTCTTGTGTTGCTGGGGCAAGGGGGTTTCTGTACTCACGGTACGCTGACCCGGTGTAACTTGCTCCTCTTCTTCCATGTCGGAGTCGGCCTCGGACACAGAGATATGTTCTGCTTCTTCGGCTCCTTGAGCGTGTAGTTCTTCTCTATCGGAATCTTTGCCGAAGATGTCCGGTGCGGAGCCGCCCTGATGTTGCATTTCGTGACGTCGAGCCCGACTGTCACGGAGCGTCTTCTTCGATCGAAACGATGGGCACGCGTCGCAGTCTTTTTCGTCGTGTTCCGGGGATAGGCAGAGGTTGCACACTTCGTGCAAGTCGGTGCGCGGAAACTTAGCACGACACCCGGGACAGAGCTTGAATGGAGTCCGTTCCATCGACTGCTAGCGAGCCTGGCACGGGTAGGCCCAACGGCCCTCCACAAGTTTTCCGATCGAAGACCTTTGAGTCGAAACGATACACGGAGAATGAGAAACGTGATTGAGAAACAATACCGTAGAGGATAGTGGATTGCACGTCGAAGGGAACCTGAGAAACGGTGCCGAACTGGAGCGCAGCAATTCACATCCGAACCCGATGGCGGAAAAAAACAATCTAACAATGGAGTCGATGCCCATGCTCACTATCACCGAAAGGAGGAGTCACCTACCTTGTGACTGGAAAAGACTTCTTCGAAGAAAAACAAAGTGCAGACATCTGGACCCAACACTAGAAGGCAGGCTATGCAAAGCATGTGATCTACAGCTCATATGCCTCAAACAGTTATTTTCATATTTTAATAAACAACATGATACTAAACTACAGTGTCTTGTTAAAATTTCTTTTAGGCTGAGTCCTCTTCAGAATAAATCAGCCTTTAGAGGTACAAGTAAATGCAGTACTCAAAGAAGCTTACAAGAGGTTGAAAATTATCTACTCTGGATTTCATAGCTGAAAACGCCATGGCTCCTGGGTAGTAACCAACCAGGCGCGTAGTGAATTTTCAATAGGATTAAATTTCAGGATCACCTTCCTGATCAAAGGTAGCCACACTCTTCAGTTTGACTAGAAGATGTTATTCTTCATGTGCCACAATTACTGGACTAGATATAGGTCCTATAAATGGCATTCACTGGCTCGAGTCATATAGAAGAGAAGTACCGTAGCACACTTCGAAGTCCATTATGAACAATTAGTGTGCACCAATAACGTATTCCACAGTGAAGGTGAGTAAAGGTTGTATTTCTCCATAGTCCTTGTTTGTGGAACACAACATCAAAGAAACGGCAGCCTACACGTGTTTGTTACTTAGACTTTTTCAAGGCTGCAAATGATATATACAAGAAGTTTCACATTACGGTGACGACAAAGGGAAAAGATACAATTACTCTCCAAGGGAGTAGATCATTAAAAGAGCCAAGATATTGTGGCTCACCCTTGTAGAAAGATCTGTGGACCAAAGTGCACAGAGAATGAAGACCTTCTACAGCCCATACTGAATACAGCTATGTAAAAATGAGATTGAAACAGTGTTCGAGATATGAGTCTGCAAAGTTGTAAAGAAGTGACCATATCCCAAAGCTAAGCGGACCAGAAAAGTGATTCGATGAAATCGCACCAAGTGCCCGCTTAGAATATTCCTCGTGTGGTCAGTGTAACCAACAATAAAAGTGGTGTCTCATAGAGGTACTGATCAGTTTATGTCTTGAGATGTATGTCAAAATGCCATGGAGTAAAAAGTCAATGTCGCCAGAATCTGTAGAAAGACCACCAAAGAATCCGCCAAATGAGGAACATATAATTATATATTAGTAAGTGTAAGTTTGCCTTTCACTTAGACCGAACCCCTGGAGCCAATCGCCCCCAGGCTGCTCAGCATAAAAAGTTGGACGCCCTCCTCATTTTATATTGAAATTGCTACATAAAAAACACAGCACAACTGTGTCCACTTATCACCTCACCATTTTTAGTATCAGTGTAATGATTACTTTGAATTTTATGTCACATGTAATCTGCCCCTTCACATGTCGTGCAAAGAAATTCCTATAGTTCAAGAGTCCCGTAAACTCCATCTGATTTGTCTAGATTGAAGTAGTATGCTGCCACCACAGTAATCGGCGGCTAAGCGTCCGTTTCAGTGTTAGACACTGAAAACCTCCAGTCCTGATGTATCTAGAATATAGCAAACACAAGGAGATGTGTTTGCTTTGTTCGCCCTAAGTTGGCAGGGTATGCCCAGACGTGGGTCCCTTGCTCACTTTGCCACTGGATTTAAGCTGGCCTGGCTGATGAGGGCTGTTAGCCCGAAACCGGTCCCAGGATGCTTGTTTCCGGTCCAGGGAAGACATGGCTTGGCAGTTCGGGCTGAACTGTTCCCATGAGGCAAGGGGCAAGTCTGATTTGCATATAGCTGTGCCTGAACTGGGGTGGCGAAGTGAGCTAAAGAACGATGATGAATTCAACCCAGATCTGTGACTGGGGGTGAGTGTCTGAAAAGTTTCAGCGCTCCATCCATCATCTCATTGTGTTTGCTTTGTTCGCCCTAAGTTGGCATGGTATGCCCAGACGTGGATCCCTTGCTCACTTTGCTACTGGAATTAAGCTAGCCTGGCTGATGAGGGCTGTTATCCCGAAACCGGTCCCAGGATGCTTGTTTCCGGTCCAGGGAAGACATGGCTTGGCAGTTCGGGCTGGACTGTTCCCATGAGGCACAGTGTCAAGTCTGATTTGCATATACCTGTGTTTGAACTGGGGTGGCGAAGTGAGCTAAAGAACGATGATGAATTCAACCCAGATCTGTGACTGGGGGTAAGTGTCTGAAAAGTTTCAGCGCTCCATCCATCATCTCCTTGTGTTTGCTTTGTTCGCCCTAAGTTGGCATGGTATGCCCAGACGTGGGTCCCTTGCTCACTTTGCCACTGGATTTAAGCTAGCCTGGTTGATGAGGGCTGTTAGCCCGAAACCGGTCCCAGGATGCTTGTTTCCAGTCCAGGGAAGACATGGCTTGGCAGTTCGGACTGGACTGTTCCCATGAGGCACAGGGTTAAGTCGGATTTGCATATAGCTGTGTTTGAACTGGGGTGGCGAAGTGAGCTAAAGAACGATGATGAATTCAACCCAGATCTGTGACTGGGGGTGAGTGTCTGAAAAGTTTCAGCGCGCCATCCATCATCTCCTTGTGTTTGCTTTGTTCGCCCTAAGTTGGCATGGTATGCCCAGACGTGGATCCCTTGCTCACTTTGCTACTGGAATTAAGCTAGCCTGGCTGATGAGGGCTGTTATCCCGAAACCGGTCCCAGGATGCTCGTTTCCGGTCCAGGGAAGACATGGCTTGGCAGTTCGGGCTGGACTGTTCCCATGAGGCACAGTGTCAAGTCTGATTTGCATATAGCTGTGTCTGAACAGGGGTGGCGAAGTGAGCTAAAGAACGATGATGGATTCAACCCAGATCTGTGACTGGGGGTGAGTGTCTGAAAAGTTTCAGCGCTCCGTCCATCATCTCCTTGTGTTTGCTTTGTATCTAGAATATAATCATGTGAAGCCCAGTTAGGCACAGTGAAAGTCCTAGCAACTCCTGGAGTATATTGTGCATGGCTCAGTTGAGGTCTTCGTTGCTGTTAGGGAGTACAGAATATAAACACATGCTATAATCAAGCTAAAGAAATCATACCTCTAACGTGATATTGCTGCCAAAGTAGCTGTGTGACAGTCTCATGAATATAGCCTTGATAAGCCTGAAAGAGAGGGAGAGCAACATATTACCCTTGCCCAACTCATATATCAACAGACACATTTCTGCACAGTGTGGTGCCAGATGAGAGATTAAGGGATACTCTTACCTCGTACGTCGTGTCCGTCTGTAGTCAAAGTCGAGAGTGCAAGCCTTGTACGGCGTGTTTAAGTAGCTGCCGATATAGCGGCAGACATGGCATAGAAAGAGGACTGCCGTACAGCTACTGTCCCCGCTTGTGGTCTCCATATTTGGGCAGGAACAGCTCCTGATATGAGCTAGTATTACAATAGACACAGGAAGACAGTAAGCAGTCTGAACTGTCCCAAGAGGTGTGGGAATATAGAAAATGTATTTAAACTGATTATTCACACCCCATGTGAGCTACGGAGAGATGGGATCTAGCCTCGAAAGACCAAAGTAAACTAGCATGTACAATCCAAGTCATTGTGTTGGAGAAACACTCCAAAAACCATAAGTTAAATAGCACATAATTCTAGGTGATGTCAGAGGCCCAAAAGTGTGCACTGAAAAAAGGTCATCACTGCCTAGGTGAGATGTGGTAGAAATATGTTGATATTGTATTTACTATTCCCCATTGGTCAACACCATTATTAATGAAAAGAAGTGGTCCATATATAGATTCTCATGACATGATGGATCCTCACCACATGTGGTGGTCTCCATGTCCATCCCACTTCTAAAACAAAGTACATTCTCATGTTGGTCATGTTACATTCTGCATATGCATACATGGATAGTGTGCAAGGAAATGCATTGTATATTAGTCAGTCCATCAAAAACGCATGTATTTCTCTGTCTGTGTTTAAACCCATATCCATTGTTCTATGTTATCTTAGTGCCAGTGTTCTATCACCTCCCTGATGCATGGAGTCTATTGCATCTATGCCATGGAACCTGATGTTGATCATATGGATAGCTACTGCTATTGTTCCTAATGGCCCTCAAGTGTTCCTGGATTCGTTCCTTTAGGGGTCTGATGGTGCTCCCAACGTAAATGCGTCCTCACTCACAGATGATGCACCACATATCTGGTGTTGCAATTCATGAATTTGGTGATTCTGTGATGGCTGTTAGTATTGTATTGAAAAGTTGTGATCCTATCCTTCGCAAATCGACAGACATTGCACTGCTCATATTTGCGGAAGCGTTTCAGTGGTGTGGGCAACCTCATGCTTGGGGTCGATGGTTTCATATAACTCTGACACAGTGACTCCCTAAGTGTTCTCCCTCTGCCATGTAGGAAGCTTGGCTTAGTGGAGATAGCTTCTCTCAAAGTGTTGTCCACTAATAGGAAGTGCCAGTGTTTGTTAAGGTTCTTGTACATCTCAGAACTAAGGGGCCGATTGCGGAAGGCCTGTCACCGCCAGCCATGCGGTGGCGGTACTTCCGCAATCGGACCGCGATTCCCCCCCGCCACATTACGATGGCGGAGGGAATCGCGTTCGGACCGCGGCGGACGCAAAGACCGTCCGCCACGGAACCGCCACAGGCAATTGTTGCGATTGCCTGGCAGAGCGGTCTGCATCAATGAAATGGTGGCGGTGCCTAGCAGGCACCGTCCGCCAGATCACAATGCTGTCTCCAGCCAGCCTTTCCATAAAGGCTGGTGGAGATTGGTTTCGGGGGCCCGTTGCGAGCCCCCTTGTGTTGGGGGGGAGGTGTGGGTGCACTGGGGGGTACCCCCCTACATTTCACTGCACCAAGTGGCAGGCACCGGGTGGTGCCTGCCACGTAGTGCAGTGAAATGCGCAACATGCCATTTTACCTTCGCGACGGGTGCTGCTGTCAGCAGCACCCGCCGCAATGTTAACATGCAAGATGCGACCGCCATGGTGGCGGTCGCATCCTGATTTGGTGTGTGGGAGCGCCGCATGTATTGCGGACGGTCCCGGTCTCCACCACAATGGCGGACGGACTCCAGTCCGTCCGCCATCGTAATCGGCCCCATAGTGCACTCTATGGTGTAATGAATGAAAGCTGGTTGTGTCTCTTGTTTCTCCTCAGCTTGGTATTAGTAAGCAGATCACTGCATTTGATGTTAATGATTTTACTCTTATCTGCATTCAAGGTGTCCCTGGGATAGCCCCTGGTTCTAAACCTGATCTCCATTTTCGGGAGCTCTGACAGAAATCGGGAGTCATCGTTGCAATTCCATCCAATCCTGATCATCTTCCTATAAAGTATCACTCTTATCTGTGATGGTGAGTGTGAGCTTGCGGCATGTAGAACAGCATTGCATGCAGTTGGTTTCCTATATAGCTTTGATCATATGTGTTGACCCTCCACATACAGGATGACATCAAGGTAATCATTGCTGTGTACTACACTGGTGGGTAAAGGTGATGTTGTAGGTCTTATTATTCAGGTGTTGTACAAAGAGATTAAGTGTGTCTCTATCACCTGACCAAAACATCAGCCCATCGTCTAAGTACCTCCCCCAATATTTGATGTGTTCCATGAGTTCTGTGGGGCATGAGGTCTTTACCATCTGGAGTCGTGCAAGCACAGCTTGGTGCTGATTTGATGGCACATAGAAAGCAATCCCACCGCCACAAACACAGAACTGCACACATCCATCAGACATAATGGAACCTCCTGTCATGTCTGTAGGGTAGAAGAAACTACTGATGCGTCATTGACTTGTGCCTGTCAGCAAGCTTCTACTTTCAGAGGTGTAACCAGGAGCACAGAGCATGATGAGTAAAAGAAGAGTATGACACACTGATAAACAGTGTGGCTTTAATTCTATGCAACTTAGAGAACACCACAAGCGAGACTGTCAGCTGAGTAAACAATAACTGACAGTGTCTGACTGTCTCCTATTTCATCCCCAAACTTTAAGGCCCAGAAGATCACCGACGAGAATCCTCAGTGGCAGGTTAGGGTAGTGAAGAAGATCACATTGAGAGGAAGGGCAAGAAGGTGCTAATCGTGGCTCCTTGCTTTGAATTTGACAGTACAGCTACTAATAATTAGAGGCACATGCATTTCAATGATCTTATTTCAAGGAACTCATTTAAATGATTTATATGTTGATGCACTGCTTTCTAAAGGTTTAGGAAATTCATGTACTTACATGTTATGAGGTTTGGCCCTAGATTAGCTGCTAGCAACTAGCTTCCAGGGTGAAACGTGAAATCAATGACCTCAAATTTATCTTCATATGATAACTTTTCTTGAAAATGGAATTCTAATTCACTATCTAGTTTGTCTACATAGACGGACAGCTTCTGCTTGCCAGTTTCAGCTGAACAGCCTCATGACATGATTTACCACAAAAGTTCATCAATGTGTTGCAATCTAAGATCAATTGGACTTCAAATAACCACCAGGAGTTACTATTCCATGAAAACTTCCAATCATTTTATTTTGTTTTGGGTGCTGAAAACACAAAGCACAACACACACTTTAACTGTTATATAGAACAAATTTTTTAGCAACATCCTAGATAGGTCACCCACTTTCAGCTGTTGCAGTGCGGTTGAACAATCTCAAATACTTCTGATGCAGCCTGGTCTATATTAGTATACACCTACTTTACAGGTGTGCAATAGTTCCCTCACCCTTCCCTGTTAATGTTTTTGTAAATTCTATTGATTTGAACAATTGTCCATAAAAAGGGACCGTCAATACAGTGATGTATTCCATTTTCCATTCTGGTCCAGCTCAGACATTTTCAATAGAAACAGGGGCAGCAACAGGAATGAAGATGGCTGATCCATATTCTGCCTTTAAAATCTTTCTTGATTACGTTGCAGCAACAGCCAGTCGGCATATTCCATTTGTACAAGTATCTCAAAGATATGTCTGGTCTACACAGATGCATCAGAGGTTGAAGAATGCCTGGGCTCTTCTAGCAAGATGACACCAAGCAGAAAGGACAGAACTAATGGTTTTGGCAGAATAATTTACGAAGAAGGTATTAAAAGCGTTAACGTTGAGCGCACTTAATTTGGTAGGTTATTTGGACATAGGAATGGGCATGGAGGTTAGGAATCTGAGAATCAAGCTTTAGTGTGCAACATAAAAGCAATTGTTTAATAAGTAATGTAATGGAAAAAGTAAACGTTTTCAAAACATGTATTTTTAAAACTTCACAGGGAATCTCCGACTCTGTACCAACATGCTACTTTTAAAAGCCCCGCAAAGACCGTATAAGGCGACTTCTCTTACTGAAATGTTATACAAGCAATTGGGAAAGCCGGCAGGGCTCACATTTTAAAGGTCACTGCCCAGCTATTCGCTGTGCCAATGCTTGTGTGCACTGTCACAAAAAAACCACATGGCTATGTTTCAGGGTAGGACGAAATAGAGAGGAAAGCCACTGAATAAAGAGCAAGGAACTGAGACAGACAAGAAAGCCATCCGATCATGAGCAACGGGTTGACCCAAAGCCCATTCTATGTATTGCACTGTTCGCAATAACTAGCTCTTCTGATGGATACTTCTAACCAAAGACTCCTCACTTTCAAAATAGATAACAGCAGTACCTCCCATTGCTGATGGGTCAGAAAAGTGGACTCAGATCAGGAAGCCCTGCAGGACTGAGCTGGCAAAATGGCTCTCCTGTTGGACCTGGCAATCACGGCGAACAAGTTACTTACCTTCAGTAATGCTATTCCTGGTGGGTAAGCTATTTAACATCAGATTCCTTACCTTATGCACCAGACTGGATCCGGAGATTGTTTTGTAGCAGCCCACCGACGCGCCGCTAAATGGCGTGGTTAAGCTCCACACTGAGCATCCATACTGGCGGGAACTGTTATACCCACTTATAAGCACCATCTCTGCACGCCGACATCAGTTTCTTATCTTTTCCTACCAACCCACAACCTTTTCAGATTTTAAAAAGAAGCCACTACACAGAATGGGAAGGCAGGAGTACAGCGAGGAATCTGTGGAGAATCCACCAGAAAGAGGTGTTTGAAGACCAGATGTTTGATCTCAGAAATGTACAGTAGCACTCTATCCAGTTGCTGAGGCACAAAGCCCCTGGCAGTGGACCCAGGACCCCACTCCACCCTCCTTGTTGCATTACCACATGTCACTAGTGCTGTCTCTGAGAACCTGCTCCAGCGTCTCTTTGATGGATGAAAAGAAGGCCTCCAGAGCCAGGCAAATGGCCTGAAGGTCCAGCAGCTTGCTGTGGAGCTGGTCCTCCACTGAGATCCAAGGCCTTTGATCTCCACTTCCCCATGGTGACCACCTCCCCAACCTAGGAGCAATGCATCCATCATCACGGTTAGCCCTGGGCGGGAAAGGGAGAGTGGTCTCTCGCAGGACGATGTGCTTTCGGCCAGCCACCACTGCAGAGCTTCCGAAACCTGGATGCTGTAGGAAAGATGGCTTTGATTCTAGGCCTACTTGGATTTCAGATTCCACTGCAGGCTCGCATGTGCCACCTGGAAAGGGTGACAAGGAGCATGCACAAACCTAAGAGGCCTCAGAGACACCCACACCTGGATTAGGCCTAAGGATTGAAGCTAAGCATTGTGATCATAGCCTGAATATCCTGGGCTTGTTGCTGTGGGGTAAAAACCCTGAACTCCATCTGAGCAAATGCAAATATGTTCAATTTGTTTTTCCACAAGGAGGCGTTCAGGGGTCAGAAGTGCAAGATAACAACACCTGGCGTTCTCAGAGTCTGGTACCCTCTCTATGGCACCCTTGGCGAGCAACAAGCATACCTCTTTTAGCATAGCAGTATTAGCAGATGTTCACCTATACGGATGTGGGACAAATATTGAGTGAGGAGGAAAGAAAAGATAGTAGTAACCTGTTTCATCAATTTGCAAGAGCCATCTGCCAGATGTGATGTATCCATAACCCAGGAGGAAGTGCGGACTCCTGTCCACCATAGGCTGAGCATGTGCCGCAAAAGGCAAACTAAAGCAGTTTGTTGGCCCTTGTAGCAGGGCTAAGAGTGGTGCTCCTGCTGCCAACAAGTTGCCTGCCGGATCCAGGTCCACAGCCCAAAAGGACTGGGCTAACTGCTGCATCACTGGCAGGAAAGGCGGCCTGGGAGCCCTCAGGAATCGCTCTAAATATCCAGAACAGGTGCGGAAATTGTTTGGTAGTGGTCAACAGCCCCAAAGAATGCACTATGTCTGCTATCCATAAAGAGTTCCAAAAAGGCCAGACCCTTCAATGTGCATATCCATTAGGGAAACCTGTATCTCACTGGAGAACCTAGCGAACCTTATCCAGGCATGTCTACATAGGGCAACAGTGGTACCAGCTGTCCTGCCAATGCCATCTATGGTATCCAGACTGGCACTGACAACATACTTGGCGGTGTTCAGCCCATCAGGTACCTTCTGAGCCAGAGATGCCCTAAGATCCTCCTTGACAACCGGGAAAATCTCAAAGGGAAATGTGTGTATCGGCCACACTGAACAGATTGTGTCTACGGATCGCAGTGCCATGTTTGCTGAGGAAAACATACGTTTGTCAATTGTATCAATCCTTTTTGATTCCCTGTCCATAGGATTGGTTGAAAAGCAGAAGTTCACCTTACTGGTCGAGCCCTGTACAATAAGGCTCACTGGAGTGGGTTAGCTTGGTGAGAAAATGCAGGTCTAAGATGTATGGCCATCTGCCTGTTCACAGGTGGGCAAGAAAATGGTTTTGACCACGTAGAAATCAGAGCAGATGTGATGGCATCATTAAGAGGGAACAAGGGCTCAGATGATGCTGGCCAAGGCTGTAGGACTTCCATCAAAACATTTGTTTTAGTCTCAATGGAGGCCAGCTGTAACTCTAGTACTACGGCTGTCCTCCTAACCATCGCTGCAAACAAGGGTCTTTCTTCCATTGGTGGCCAATGTGACAAGTCAAAATCTGTCTCTAGGGAGGTATCGAGCCCAATGGTGTTTAGTAAATCAAGGTATCGGGCATTATCAGTGTAATGAGGGGGATGCTCCTCCTCATGATGATGATGGGGTGTACCATGCTTTGGCACAGGGTCAGAATCAGGACTAAAAAGTAAATTGAGACTCTGCTGATAGCTGTGAAGTGGCTGAGGCACAGGGTTAGATTCATGACAACAGGTTGTGCGGTTGTTATCACATAGTGTGACATTGGTCGAGCTTGAGCCGATGTTTGTTCAAGATCAGACATAGGCATCAGCACCGGTTCATCCGCCGGTGGTGTCAGGACCAGCACAGCAGAAACCGTAATCTTGGTCCGGTTGAAGTCTGTCAGTGAGGTCCCAGCAATCGGCCAAAGAGGTCAGAGAGCGCCAGGGAGGGATCCGGTGGCCGTAACCCGAATGGAGGCAACTGCAGTTCTGTCAGGCCCAAAGGGAGCTGAAGCGCACTGGAAATTTGCAGCATGACCTGCTTGAAGGCCTTATACTCCTACAGGGATCGAAGATGGCCCTAGAAACCTGGGCATGTCAGGCTCAATGGAGGGATTTCGCGTTACAGTAGCAGGATGGGGCAGAGCTCTGCTTTGTTTATTTATGCTTACGTCTGTACTTGGACTTCGACTTGCCAGAGTACTTAGAGAGGGAAGTAGAGCGGTTGCGGAAATGGCACCATGACCGAGACTGGACCTGCAACTTGGAGCAGGATCTAACCGAAGACCTCAACTTCTTTTTGTGACATAAAACTTTGTCTCCCAATCTTGAATCACATTTGGATGATTCAGGGTGCACTTATCACATAACTCTCAGTCGTGTCTGGAGTCCAGGACATTTAGGCACTTCTTGTGCATGTCTGTGACTGACATCTGCATCCTACAGTTGCGACTTACAACATTTCGTCTTTAGAAAGGTTTTGGAGCAGTCATAAAACAGCGGAGCTCTGAATCTGCATCAGAGGATGTGGAAAGAAAGGAACTGACACCAGCATCCAGAGTTGGCGCTTATATGCGGCTCCATCACTTCCAGTGCGATATGGAGTTAGCGTGGAACTGCACAATACCACCTAGTGGCACGTGGGAACACTACTACAAAAAACCTTGCGATCCAGCCTGGCGCCTGGGGATGTTCTAAGGTGAGGAATCTGTAGTTGGAAGTATCTATTAGAGAGTAGTGTTTTGTGAATGTATGCATGAATGCCCACTTCACAAAATGGCAAATGTACCGAACAGGCACCCTCTTCCCAGAATCATCATAAAAGCCTTGGCCCTGGCAGAATGAGGCCGCAGGCCTTCTGTGGCTTCCGTCTTAGCCAGCGCAAAATTATTGCAGAGGCATATTCGCCTCAACATATTTCTTTCTTGCACTGCCCTGCCTTTCTTGGTCCCATTGAACGCCACATAGAATTGATCATTCACACGACGGTATCTCAAATGGTTACTATACAAACGCAAAGCTTTCTTTGGGTCAAATCGATTAAGTCTTTCCTCCTCTATCAAGAAATGTGGTAGAGCAAAAGATTTTGACATGGTAATCAACTGACTGACACAGAAGGGTAATACCACCTCAGCCCATTTATCCAGGAAAAAAGTGGTGCAGGGAGGTTGCACAGACAGCACCTGCAGTTCACTGACACAGCATGCCGAAGTGATGACGATAAGAAAGACTGAGTTAATTGTTCGAAGCCGTAGTGAGCAACTGTGCATAAGAGCATAGAGCATACAGCATGCACCTATGGATCATCAGGACTAGATTTAGGCCACACTGCGATATGACAGATGGCTTCAGAGGGAACATATGCATCAGCCCGTTCAGAAAATGAATCAAAGCTGGTGATTAAAAAAGGCAGGATTGATCAAGCAAATATAAGGCCAAAAGGAAAAACAAATAACGGTAACTGCACCCACTGAGAGGCCATGTTGCAACCAATACATCTGAAAGTTTGGACAGCAGAGGGTCAAGCTGACGAACCCCACACCAGGCCACTTTTTCCAGCGTCCTGCTTAGATGAATTTTGTGGACTGGAGCCTGAATGCAAGAATAACGTCTACAACTTCAGTCAGTAAGTCCAACTAAATAAACAGTCGCTGCTCGAGCTCCACACTTCGGAGGGTTAGGAGATTCAAGTGTAGGACTCTCCATTATTGCTGAGACAGGGGGTCCTCACATAGAAGTAGTCAGATCAGAGTGCAAATACTCAGGCATCCTGGATACCTCACTCCCCTTGGCCAGTCTGGTGCTATTTAAATGGCTTGGGCCTATCCAAGATAATCTTCAAAACTCCAGGCAGTAAAGGTGGTGGTGGAAATGTTCACAGGAGACCCATGTTCCATTGCAGACAGAATGTCTCTCCCAGTGACCTTTTTTCGAGGACACTCCAGTGCAATGGTGGCTAACAGATCTAGACTGGGCATGCCTCACTGACCAAAGACACTCTAGATCACCTTGAGATGGAGAAGCCACTTATGGTCTGCCAGCTGACATGTGCTCAAATCAACTGCTCTGTTGTTCAGGGACACCCCAGGTAGTTAGCTACCAAAAAGATCTGTATTCTTGCTGAAGTAACACATGTTCTGTTGTCTATTAGGACCTATTACAAGCTTACCTTGATTGTCGGTAGGAAGGCTTTCAGGGCCTGGCAGCTCAACAGAAGCACCAAAAGGTTGATGTGAAGCTGGTATTCCACTGGAGGAGAGAGTCTCCTGATCTCTCCCTCCCCCAAAATGCCTCTCCAAAACAGTAACAATGCATCTGTTACAACTGTGATATCCAGTAGGGGAAGGGAGAGAAGCCAGCCAATTGCAAGGTTGACACTCGTCTGCTACGACATGAGGTTCCATCCCATCTCTTTTGAGATCTGGACAGAATTGGAGAGGAAATACGCCAAAAAGGGTGCACAAGGCTTGCAGCCCAAGAAGCTTCAATATCACCCTCAATGAGACCCTGGACTGAGCGAGAAACAACAGGTTCACATCCTGAATTTCTCAAACTTGCTGCAGAGGTGGAAAGGCCTTGAACGCTACTATGTGTGGAAAGCTTCTGACAAAAGGAATCCTTTGTGAGGACTCAGGTGGGACGTTCGCTCTTTGAAAGAAAACCCAAATGAGGTCGAGAGCACAGCTGTTGTCCGAAGGTGATCTGTGATTGACTCTGGTGAGCCCGCCTTTAACATCCAGTCGTTGAGGTACCAGAATACAATTATCCTCGACCTTTGAAGATGAGCCACGACCACTGCTATTCTTCTCTTGAACACCCAAGGGGCGAGAGTAACACCGAAGGGCAGCATGACAAATTGGAAGTGGTCCCACCCCACTGTGAAACGCAGGGAGCGTTTGTGGGACTGCAGGACAGGTTTTAGAAAATACAGCTGTTGCAAGTCCAGGGACACCATCCAGTCCCCTTAATCCAGAGCAGAGAGGATCTTAGGCAGAGACAACATTTAGAATTTGTCCTTTGACAGAAAGGCATTCAATGGGCAGAGGTTCATTATAGGCATGAGGCCCAGTCCTTCTTTGGCACAAGGAAAGAGCACACCTCTTCGAGTCGGGACCTGCTCAATGGCACCTTTGGTCGCAGGAGATTGACCTCTTGCATCAAGACAGAGGTGTGGTCTGCTGAAAACTGCTTTGGTTTAGTTGCACCTAGTTGAACATTTTCAGTCAATAAACTGGCTTTGGTTCCTGATAGGTTACCCTGGTTTTGGTTTTGGTTTAAACCTATAATAACAGATAAAACCCCACCAAAAGGGAAACATCCTTAATCAGTGTACACATATAAACACTGATAAACACTAGCACAACCACAAACTAAAATGTCATTCAAAGAAGGGAAAGTGAGGGAGAACCAGTAATTTGTATTTCTTCCTTATGGGGCCAACATAATGCAACTTTGTTATACAAGGTAGCATCAAGAAAGACTGGTCCAAGATTATTCTGCTTGAGCTTTGTTGTTTAAGGATGCAACTATCATATTGTTTTGTCTTCCTTTTGTTTACTTCAGTGTTGTGTACTTGGATTAAAGGGGCAAGGTTTAGAAGCATTTTGAGGTATGATCTAATGTGAGATTGAAGAAGATGGATATACAGTACTTGTCCAGGAGTATAAGACACTTCTAATTGAGGAAAAAAACAGCTACTATACTGCGAAAACATATATGGCCAAAAACTCATCGAGAGAGATTTTAAAAACTGTGCCGTTAATTTCTAGTCCCGACTTTCCAAATGCTCTTCTTCCTACCAAGATCTTTTACGACAAGTTTTTAAAAACAAAGCGGAGGCAGAATATGGTGGATTTGATGCTGCTTGACCTTTCACAGTCATTGGCAAAGAGTTGCATACTATGGTTACTTAAGAATGTGAGCTCTGTAATTTCCCCCCACTATCCATTGACCTGGTGTCTGACATGATAGGCTGCACTAAGTCGGGAGCCCTTTCAGATCCTTGGCCACCTAAAGTGCTTGAAGATATAGCGCCTACGATTGCCCCGGTTTTAACTAGTTTGTTAAACACCATTATCATTGCTGAGTCTTTCCCTTGGAGTGGAAAAAAGCCTCCATTCTTCCACTGCTGAAAAAGCCATCAATCTCACAGAAGAGAAAAATTATCGACAGATTTCACCCCTGCCTTTTGTAGTTAAGGTCTAGATAATATTCTCTCAAATCATCTAGAGAGTAATGAGCTCTTGGGCTAGGCGCAGTTTGGCTTTAGGTCTAGCCACGGCACAGAATCTGCTCTGGTCTTAGTCTCTGAGGAGAAAAGACATAAATTGGACAATGGAAGGAGAGTTGCAGTGATCCTTCGACACCGTAAGCCATCCAGTCCACTCCACCTGCCAATTCTGGAATAGAATGCCCATGTACCTGAAATGCCAGGCCAACCTGGCGGGTTTTCGGATAAAACTGAAATCCTGGCTATTTTATCTATCCTGGTAGTAGTTTTTTTCTCCAGCTTTTGCTAACAATTCTGGATTGATGTATGTTAGCGCCAAGATGCCCTTGGACATTCATCTGCTTTAGAAATCCTAACATCAATCAATCAATGTTTTGACTGACTGGATAAATGACCGGCACATATGAATCTTGGCCCATATGTGCTATCACATTTACTCACAACCACAGAAGGGGTGAAACCCTTTGATACATGAATGAATGAATGAAAGCCACTTGTAGAGTGCACAGCTACCTCCAAGGAAGTATCCCGGCGCGAACCCGTCAGCTAGCAAAAGCAGCGTTCGTTAGAACTCTCTAAACAGGTGTGTTTTAAATGCAATTCCATGCCTTTGTTGCCAAGTATGAGAAAGATCCTCCACTCAGTCTTTCCCTATTAATTTTCAGGATGTGAACCAGACATTTATTGGAGAAGCAGACTGACCTGCTTGGGGTGTATTTCCTAAATGGTCCCTGCAGGTAAATTGGCCTTTTTGATTTAAAGTTTTAAAGGTGATTAATAGAGCCTTGTTAACAATTCTGTGCTGAATCAGGATTCAATGCAGCTTCATAAGATTCTCTCTTGGGGATCGCCTCTTTTGGCAATTCAGAATCAGGCGAGCAGCTGCATTTTGAACTAACTGTAGTCTATTCTGAAGCACCACAGGGAGTCCCAAATACAACACATTCCCATAGTCCAGCCAAGATATGCACAACCGTTTTGCGTGTGTGCTCAGGGAGAAAATTTAGGGTCTTTTTTGAAGATTTAAGTGAAGCAAAGCAAGTGGCTGTGAATAGCCTTAAGGTTTAAAAGAAAGCTCACTATCAAATTTTATACCCAAATTTCTAGCTTCCCATGTGGGATATGGGTGAGTGGAGGGGACAAGATCTTTTGGCCACAGAGTTCAAACATTAAGGAAGGAGGAATGTCCAAAAATTTCAATTTCCAATAACTCTGAATCTAACTTTAGGCAACTGTAGTCGGGTATCGATATCTCAATTCTTTGATATCAGAAGTAAAAAGGTGGAAGATGGACTGCTTGCTCCCTCTCAGATAGGAATGACTTTATCCACCAGTTTGCACTACCAGTTAGCCCAGCATCTGTTAGCCTCTCTAGGAGGATTTCATGAGACACCATGTCAAAAGCGGCAGAGAGATCAAAAAGAAGGACCACAGCTTTTTTCCCCAGTATCCAAATTTGATTTAACTAACTATGCAACTTCCTAAAGAGCTACTTCTGTGCTGTAGCCCTTTCAAAAGCCAGATCGTGAGTGGTGCAGAACCTCATTATTTTCTAGGAATGTTGATATCCGAGTATTAACCAACTGCTACAGCATTTTCAGTAATACTGGGAGAAGTGAAACAGGTTGCTTAAGCAGCCCAGATGCGCGTTGGACTTTTTCATGATGGAAGCACCAATGCTTTTTGCCAAGTCCCAGGAAAAAATACCTGATTTCAAAGATTGACAGAAGAGTAGGATTATCTGTTTGTTTAGACAGGCTACAGCATGTTTAAGAATTCTAGTAGGGCATGTGCCCAGTGGGGAGCCGGAACTAGCCAACAAGAGCGAGACTTCTGATTCTACAAGGGAAATCTCATTGAAGGCTAAGAGTTCTTCTCTCTCCCCTTTCAGTAGATTATCAGAACATAGATGGTGAACAAAAGGGGCATTATCCAAGACCAGATAGGAATAAATATTGGCAACTTTCTCCTGAAAGTAATTAGAAAGGTTTACACACCAGGCTTACTAGGCATCCACCTTTTGTTTGCCTCCATTTAGGGAAAGAAATTACTTTACTATTTCAAAATATAGTTTTAGTGGAATTGCCCGTTTTAATTTGCTGGGCAAAACCCCGGCCCATGCTTTTGAGGTCTTTTTCCGGAAGGTAATTTTGTTAGATCAACTTTTGTGATTTTATGCAAAGGTCGGGACTCTATTACTGTTCTGATGACAGGCCTAACTGACTTATCCATTCTCCATAAAAAGGGAACTAAATAATTGCCTGAACATATTAGAGGGTAAGGATTAATATTGACGAATGTGGTCAAATTTGAGAAACTTAAGTCAAGGGCATGTCCCTTTTTATGTGTGGGTCCACTGACTCTTTGCATTAGGTTTAGGTTGGCCGTAGCTTCCCTCAACTGAGCTGCCCCTTAGCAGTTTACATCGTCCATGTAGACCAAGTCCCCTAAAACTGTAAAGTTGGTGTATTGTATAATTAAAGTGTAACTGCCTTTGCCAACAGCTCACCGAAGTTGGCGGAATAGTCAGGAGGGCGGTAAATTAAAGCACCCGAGAAAGAACAGTAATCAGATAGCTTGAATAAGAGGGAAAGGCCTTCTAATTTCTCCCAGGCTCTCAAGCTTTTTTGTCACACAAGCAAATTTTAAAGATAAACCACTGCCATTTCCCACCCAGTTGATTTTCGAAGTTGTCTGCAAGATGGCAGAGCCCTCCGATAGGATAAGGGCGATATCTGGCAACGAATACAACCATGTCTCAGTAATAAACAAAGTTCTAGTAGTCTTCTTCTAGCAAAACCCACATGTCCTTTTTATGTTTGGGAAGGGATCTACCATTTATTAAACAGGCCCTGAATGCACAACATTTTTGATGCCCATCCTCCTTATATATCGTTTCATTCTTACCCCCCATTGTATTCCTGTTTTGGTTACACAACCCATCAGTGGGGGTAATGTGCAACCGACAAGTTTGACATGTCAATGCTTTGTCATTTTCCCCTCACTTAAATGGACTGCCACCGCATTTATCACTACTTAAGGCAACAAGTTCCTCTTTTCTGTAATGCCATCTCACCTTAGCTGGAGAGGAGGAAAATGGGCGTAATGGCTGGTGCTGGTCGTGGACGAGCGCAGACGGGCTTACCTTCGGCACGCCGTCTGTGCGTCCGTGCCTCTACAGCTATTAAATGTGGGTGCAAGATGGGAGTGCCATTCCCTAATGACCACATTTAAAGCGTTGAAAGTAAGAAGGTGCCTCAGAAATTTGACTCGGTACATGAGAAAAAAATGGCTGCAGAGCCTCGGGAATGCAAACGAATTCCAAAAGCAAAATTCCCACTAGAACAAATTCACATTTGCATTACAAATACCCCAGGTCAATTTGATTTTTGATATCTGATACCAGTCAAAGTTAAAAATAAAGTGAATCAATATCTAAAAGGACTCTAGAAAACCACAGCTTCTTGCTGGCTTCATGTCCGCGCCGTGCAAGGTGGGTGTGCCATCAGCACCCCTTTTCTAACAAGTCAGTATTGACACATTCTGTAAACATTCAATGCAATGTGTAGTGACCGGTACCTGTGAAAAGAATGCCATCACCATGCACATGAGATAATGATAAAGACATGAAGCAAGATCAAAATCAACACAATTTATAGCTGCATGATATCCCTTTGTTATGTCAGCTAATCCTGGCTTTTTACCCAACTGCACTTTACTGCTGAGGGTATAGTTACAATGTTAATAACATTTCAAGTCCCAGAATACAATGTGATGTCTGTTAAAAGGTCGGGAGTGAATTTAAGTGAGGCATTTGCAAAGGGGACACACGGCAGTGATCAATGTCTAAACAACAGCAGCACCACCTTAATGTAGTCCAACATAGAGTGCAGAAAATCAGAGGAGATCATGCTTAAAGTATCATGTTTCGGGTCCCTAGAATTCTGGGTGACAAGCTAAATTTGATATAATTCAAACGTTTAAAGGTTTCAGAAGGTATTTTGCTAATGGCAGGGTTGACTGCCCCCACAATGTCATTATATTCAGCAAGGAGTAGGTTACTGACCCTGAACTGTGTCATGAACTTGTTTATTAAAACATTTGAACATATGGAGGGCATATTGTCCGGCCGAAGCTGGATATACATACTATTCAGCCGTTCATGGTTCTTTTTTCTAGGATGGACTACCTGTTAGTTCCCGCCGGATACATACACATAGTGTCTGAATTTAGGTATACTGCCGAGAGGGCTATCTGATAATTTCCCAGAGGCTCTTAGGCTCCATGTGGGCCCGAGGCCCCCTCCATTCCGCTGGCATATGCCGCCTTGGCATTTGCAGAACCCGTCGTACAAGGCGCTCCTCTACCGGTCCATCATGGACTACTTCTCCATTAATACAGAAACTGCACCCTCCAAGATGGTACTCTGGGAGGCCCTTAAACCGACACGCCGAGGGGTGGATATTAGTTTCTGCGCATGTGTGAAGATAAGTGTAAAACTCATGAGCTGATAGATCTTAAAGCACAGATGTCTACTCTTGAAGAGAGCAGCCATGGTAGCTATGGTGACGCTGCATCAATTAAGCCTGACCCAACAACGATATCAGCAACTGCTTCTTGATGAAGCTAGGCAAGCATGGTAGGCCGCGCAGAGCTGCACTTATCAGTGGGGAGACCAATCAAGCAGGATGCTGCATAGGCTGTGCCAGATCGCCTATGCAGTTTCTCCGATGTCAGTGGTGAGGGACGCTAGGGGTGGGCTGCTGTCAGGGCCCACGGAGGTTGCTCAGAGTTTTGCTGTACATTATGGAGAGCTGTATGCTCGGAAGGACACCGTGGGCATTGACCAAGTATTTGAATTTGTCAAACCTCTTCCCCCGCGGACTCTGTTGGAAGCTGCCCGCGCGCAGTTGGACGAGAGGATCATTGTAGAATTATCCGTGGCCCTGGCAGAGCGTCGGACTGGAAGGGCCACGGGGCCTAATTGTTTTCCAAGTGAGTTTCTTAAAGCTTATATGCCGCAGTTAGGGCATCACCTACCAAGGGTGATCCATGCGGCGCTGGAGGAGTCCCTGCTCCCACTGGACTGGCGGCATGCGGAAATAGTTGTCTTTATTAAGCCTGGGAACTTGCCTGAAAGCCACTCCTCCTATCGCCCGATTTCTCTCCTCAATGTTGAGGAGAAGCTTCTCGCTAAAACCTTGGCCAACAGATTAATGAGATATATGTCCGATTTGGTCCACCCTGATTAAGCAGGATTTATGCCGCATAGGGCTACATGCAATAATATAGTGGCGAGTTTTTAACACCATCATCATGGCGTACCAATTTGGAAGACCAACAGTGGTGCTACTCGCCGACATAGACAAAGCCTCCGATTCCGTTAGCTGGGAGTATCGGTTCACTCTTCTTCAGAGCATCAATTTGGGCCTACGGTTTCTTTTCTATATTTGCCTTCTTTACACTGATCTAACAGTCTCTGTCCGGGTCGCGGGTGTGGTCTCTGATCCCTTCAAGATTCATAGGGGCACGAGACAGGGGTGCCCATTATCTCCCCTGCTCCCCCGTAGAGCAGCGATTTTATCTAGTCTTCACTTAATCCAGTTAACATTATCACACAGAGCATATTACACAAGGCACCGGTTGTGGTGCATGAACGTAATTAGTTCCCCCTACGTCTTCAGTGTGGAGTAGAGGTGGGCACCTTCTTTCACACCCCGCGGAGCTGTGTGCCACTGACGTGCTTCTGGCGGGGGTGACGTCCTATCTTGGGTATGTCCTCTCCTGGGAGATCCCACTGGACCCTAAATTGCTCCTGCTTCATAGCACACACAGAATAGGAGGCAATAGGTATAAAAAACATTTGCTGTTTCTAGGTTTCACGCTGGTGAAGAGAGATATAGCCAGATTATGAAAATCTGATACATTGCCATCAATAGGGGCCTGGAACAGAGGGATGGACCATTGTATGAGGCTGGAGGTTTCAGTGTTTCAGGCTAGGGGATGCCCACAAAAACACTCGAAGATATAGCAGCGCTGGGCCGACTGCAGAGGTATAGTGTTAAACCCAGTCCACACTGTGGAGTCCCAGCTGGAAACGGAAATACAACTTCATGGTGCCAAGACGTGAGGATATGGGATGGGTTCCAATTATGTATTTAACTGAAGGCTTTATTGGCGCTATGTGGGGTGCAGGGGGGTGGTCGGGATTGACTGTGTAAGTTCTTGAGCTTTTGTTGTTCATTGGACTTTACCCTATAAATTTCTATATTTGTATGTAGGCTACTGTGGCCTGAATATATTGCTAAAACCCAATATAATTTGTTGTGAAAAAATATATTGAACGTGGCACTCTAACTTTTTTAACCCATAAATAGTCCTGTAAACCAGACAAGAGTGCTTACAGAGGGAGAGTGAGAGGTAATGGGATTTTAGAGGGAAATGAGATTTGAATGTGAGTGAGTGCGCAATACACACTTTCTATGCTTAAAACAAATCAACATGATTGTTATTAAGCACATATTTAATTTGAAGGAGAGTTAATTCATGATATGTAGTGTATTCAGTGTATCCAAAGGGAAGACCCTACATTCCCTGCATTACTTCTCCTTCAAATTAAATATGTGCTTAATAACACTCACTTCAAAAACAGCACTGGAAAAGCCAGTTTTTGTCTATTTTCTGGATTAGGCAGCTGAATAAGGATTATGTTACTTACCCTGTAAGCATCTATTCTTGGCATGTAGAGCTGTAGATTTACATGTTTTGCATACTCCTGCCATCTAGTGTTGGGTCCGGATGTTTGCAAGTTGTTTTTCTTCAAAGAAGTTTTTTCCAGTCACAAGGCAAGGTGTCCTCCTTTCGGTGATAGTGCGCATAACATCGACTCCATTGTTAGATTGTTTTCCCACAAGAGGGTGAGAATGGAGTAAGTAAGTGTATTACAGAGATGTCCATGCTTATGTAATGTGAATAATAAGAACTGCAACAACCACAGGTGTCCGGGGAGGAGGGAGGGCGCATGTGAATCTACAGCTCTACATGCAAAAAACAGATGCTTACATGGTAAGTAACATAATCCGTTTGAGGCATGTGTGCTGTAGATACACATGCTGTGCATAGGTTGTATAGCAGTATCTTCCCAAAGCGGTGGCTAACAAGTGGGTGTTGCAGTTGTCTGAAAAAGTGTTTTTAGCACTGCTTGTCCTACATCCACACAATAATGTTTGGTAAATGTGTGTGGCGTAGACCATGTAGCTGCCTTACATTTGTCAGCTAAGGGAATGTTATCTAAAAATGCCATAGATGCTCCTATTTTGTGAGTAGAATGTGCTCTAGGAGGTATAAAGTTCCTTTAGCTTTAACATAACAAGTTTGAATACATTTAACAATCCATCTAGAAATACTGGATTTAGAGATAGGATTTCCTTTATGAGGTGGAGCAAATGCAACAAAAACTTGTTTTGTGAAAATCTTTTGTACTATCAATATAGTATAATAGTGCTCTTTTGACATCAAGTGTGTGTAGAGCCCTTTCTGCTACTGAATCAGGATGAGGGAAAAACACAAGTAACTCAACTGATTGGTTAATAGGAAAAGCAGAAACTACTTTTGGAAGGAATTTTGGGTTTGTACGAAGAACCACTCTGTCCTTATGAAGCTGAAAGGTTCTTCTAAGGTTAATGCCTGCAGCTCACCAACACGTCTTAATGAAGTGATAGGAATTAGAAAGGCAACCTTCCATTAAAGAAATTGTAATGAACAATTGTGTAATGGCTCAAAAGATGGACCCATAAGCCTTGTGAGAACAATGTTAAGGTTCCAGACAGGTGCAGGTGGTACCCTGGATGGTATTATTCTTTTAAGGCCTTCCATAAAGGCTTTAATTACTGGAACTTTGAATAAGGATAAATGTCTGTTTTGCAGATATGCAGCTACTGCAGTAAGGTGTAGTTGAATAGATGTGTAGGCTAAGCCGACTCACTATAGATACAAAAGATAACAAATATTTTGTATAGATGCATCTAGCGGATCAATTGTGTTATTATTACAATGTACAACAACCCTTTACCACTTTGCTGCATAACATGTTCTAGTAGTAGGCTTTCTTGCTTCTTTAACGTTTAAGAATTGTCATGTTGGTAGATTTAGGTATCTAAACTCTAGGACTTCAGGAGCCAGATCGCTAGGTTGAGCTCCTTGGGGTTTGGATGTCTGATTTCTCCATGGCTCTGTGTAAGAAGTTTGGAAGTGAGGTGCAGCTTTTGGTGAGGATCCACTGACAGTTCTAGTAGTGTGGTGAACCATGGTTGACGAGCCCATGTAGGAGCCACTAGAATCAGTGTGAGTGATGTGTGCTTGAGGTTCCGAACCAGAAATGGAAGGAGAGGGAGAGGTGGAAAAGCGTAAGCAAATATCCTTGGCCAGTTCATCCATAGAGCATTGCCTTTGGATAGATGGTGTGGAATCTGGATGCGAAGTTTGGGCATTTAGAGTTCTCTGCTGTGGCAAAGAGGTCTATCTGTGGAAATCCCCATTTTTGGAAGTATGGAAGGAGAACCTGGGGGTGAAGTTCCCATTCGTGTACTTGTTGCCACATCCTGCTGAGGAGGATGGCAAATTGGTTGTGCATGCCTGGAAGATGTTCTGCCAGAAGATGAATTTTATGATGTATTGCCCAATGCCAAATGGTCTGATAGAGGCATGACAACTGTAGAGAGTGTGTCTCCACCTCCCCTGTTTTTGTACATAGTACATAGCTGTCATATTGTCCTTCCGGACTAGGACAACTTTCCCTATGAGGTGAGGCTGAAAAGCTTTTAGTGCTAGATAAACAGCTAGAAGTTCCAAGTAATTAATGTGGAGACTCTTGTGTTTGGTGTCCCATAAACCCTGAATTGTTAGATGCTAGAAATGGGCACCCCAACCAGTGAGAGATGCATCTGCTGTTAGTACGACTTGTGGAATTGGGTCAGTGAAGGGCCGCCCTTTTGATTTTTTGAGGATTTGTGTGTTCCACCACTGCAGAGAGCGATGAGTACGACTGTCTACCAACACTAGATCTGCTAATTGACCCTGTGATGGATTCCACTGATGTGCTAAGCATTCCTGTAGAGCATGCATGTTTAATCTTGCGTGAGGCACTATTACAATGCATGAAGCCATCATTCCTAATAATTGCATGAAAGTTTTGACTTTTAGGTATTGGTTGTTTTGAAACAGTAGTATTAAAGTTTTGAATTCTGGCTGCATTAAGAGAGGCTAGAGCTGTGTGAGTGTTTAGCGTTGCTCCCAGATATGGTTGCAGTTGTGAGGGTTGAAGATGGGACTTTTGTGCATTGACTGTAAATCCCAATTGATGAAGAAGGTTTATGGCAGCTTGAGTGTGTTATTAACACTTTTGCTGAGTGTTGGCTTTGACGAGCCAATTGTCCAGATATGGGAAGACAGGAATTTGGTGTCTTCTTAGATGAGCTGCTGCGTCTGCTAGACATTTTGTGACTACTCTGGGTGCAGTAGTCACTCCGAATGTGAGTACTTTGAATTGATAGGTATTTCCTGCTATTACAAATCTGAGATATTTGCGATGTGCTGGGTGGACAGGAATATGGAAGTTTGCATCCTTTAAGTCTAGTGTGGACATAAAGTCGCCTTGTTGTAGAAGTGGAAGCACATGTTGAAGGGTAACCATATGGAAGTGTTCTGACGGTATATATAGGTTTAACGGTCTGAGATCTAAGATTGGTCGTAGAGACTCGTCCTTTTTGGGGATTAGGAAGTAAAATGAGTAAACTCCTAATCCTTGGTATTGTAATGGAACTGGTTCTATAGCTCCTTTTGTTAGAAGAGCTTGTACTTCTTGTTTGAGGAGCTGTTGGTGTTGCAGCAAGAGTTTGTGAGTGCGAGGTAGAATAGTGAGATGATTGCTGGTAAGCTCCAGGCATTAACCATGTTGGATAATGTCTAATACCCATTTGTCTGATGTTACTGATTGCCAAATGGGAAAGAATTGTTGTAGTCTTCCCCCAACAGGTGTAAAATGGTCGGGGGAATTATAGGCAAGTCACTGTTTGTTGGGAGATGGAAAGGTACGTGTTGGTGTACCTTTACCTCTGCCTTTGAAATGGTTTCCTCTGTGCCCACCTTTATAGAAACCTCTTGATGGGGAGGGTTGTATGTTTGACCTGTATGAGGACACATTGGGATCTGAGGAATTACCTTTGGATCCTCCTCTATATAATGAGCGGCGAAAGCAGTCTCTATTGGATGGTGACTGAAGGGCTTCCATTGTTTTAGCTACTTGTGTCCTTTTTCATTTTATCAAGTGACTCATCTACTTGAGGTCCAAAAAGATTTTGTTTGTCAAAGGGGGCATTAAGAATAGTTTGCTGAACCTCCGGTTTAAACCCAGAGATTCTCAGCCATGCATTCCTTCTTAGAAGAATGCTGGTGTTAATACTCCTTGCTTCACTATCAGCAGCATATAATGCACATCTGATAGAGGAATTAGATATTAATTTCCCTTCCTGCACTAATTCTTGTCCTTTTTTCTTGTGTTCCTCTGGAATATATTGGAGTAACTGCTCCTTTTCATCCATGTGGGCCCTATCATATCTTGCTAATGGGCCGTGTGGGCCTTGTGTGTTAGCTATACGCCAATGGTTGGCGTATTGTGCAGCCACCCATTTCTCTGATACATCTATCAACTTAGATTCTTTGTCTGGAGGCAGTGCATCTGCTGAAGTTTGGGAATTTGCCCTTTTTCGAGCATTAGACACAACTAAGGAATTTAAAGGCAACTGTCCTCTAATTGGATCAGTTGGAGGAGGTTTGTATTTCTTGTCAACTCTGGGTGTTGGAACACAAGCCCATACAGGGTCTCTAAAAATATCGTCAGCATGTCGCATCATGCCTTTTAACATAGGTAAAGATTATGCAGTGCTATGTGATGTTCCTAAAGTTTCAAATAAAAAATCCTCTTCTAAGGACTCCTTATGTAGTGTGACCCCGTGGTATGAAGCTGCTCTGGAAATTAACTCCTGGTATGCTGTGTTGTCATCAGGAGGTGATGGGTTTGTAGGGTATAGGTCAGGACCCTTATCTATTGGAGGATCAATGTTGTGAACCACGGATCTATTGGTGGTTGACTATCATCACCCCTATAATCAATATCAGGCTGTGTGTGTGTGTGTGGAGAACTCTGTGGTGTAATGTTTAAAGGGTTTGGGTCTGGTGGTGGTGAAGATGGTGGAAGGGTTTGAGAAACAGGGTGGATACGGCTTGTAGCCATGTCTTTTTTCTTCTTTAGGGGAATTTTGTAACTTATATCCTCAGAAGGAATAGTCCTTTTGGAAGGTGTGACATGTTTAGCTAGTATGTGTCCAGTATCTGGATTAATGTAGATTTTCTCCAGGATCGGTTCCCCAGAGAGCATCCTTTGTCTTCGGTGCCGAAATTTTCGGTGCTGAACTGGACCTGTGCTTTTTATCCTTTGGAGCCGAAGGTTTAGGTGCCGAAGGTAGTTTTTCCCGACTCTGTCCAGAGCCGAAAGGCTTGACTGTCTGTTTTGGTGCAGAGCCCAAGAATTGGGCTTTAGAAGCAGTGTCTTGGTGCCGACCATGGCCAGAAGGCAGTGGTGGCCCAGAGGCCTTGTGTTTGGTGGAAGAAAGTTTGAGGGGCAAAGGGGCTTTGCTACTCATGGCACCCTGTCCCGCTGGAACGTCTTCGGACTAACTCAATTTCCAGTTCTGAATCCGATTCTTGGCTAGAGAAGGCCTCCTTCTCTTCCGCTGCCGACGCCTCAATTTCTTCGTGCTCGATATCTTCTCCGAAGATATCCGGGGTGTGTTCAATATTCTGTCACTGCATGTCCCTTTGTCGAGCCCGACGATCCTGCAAAGTCTTCTTCGATCTGAATGATCAGCAAGCGTCACAATCTTTTTCTTTGTGCTCCGGTGAGAGGCACAAAGTTGCAGACTTTATGCAGGTCGGTGTGCGGATACTTGGAGTGGCACCGAGGGCAGAATTGAAACGGAGTCCGTTCCATTGGCAGACGACTGGCTGATACAGAACAGAGTGGTAGCCGACCGACGCGGCTAGGCCCGAGGCCGCCAACGAGGTCTTCTCTACCGAAGATGGAGAGTTTTCCTATATTTCGACAAGCAGAGAATGATGAAGCGCGTACGAAAACAATACCGACGAGGGTACAGTGGATTGCGCACCGAGGGGATCCCGAAGAACGGTTTCAAACCGTATCGCCGCAAACCACGTCCGAACCCGATGGCAGAAAGAAAACAATGGAAATGGAGTCAATGCTCATGTGCACTATCACCGAAAGGAGGAGTCACCTTGCCTCGTGACTAGAAAAGACTTCTTCGAAGAAAAACAACTTGCAAACATCTGGATCCAACACTAGATGGCAGGAGTATGGAAAGCATGTGTATCTACAGCACACATGCCTCGAACACACCGATATGCACTGACTTCAAAAGGTTTGGCAAACACTGAGAAAACACAACTGAAATTCACAACAAATAAACACTGAAAACAGGACAGCCTAGTTACAAAGAAGTTAACTGCAAGTCTAGCAGTAAGCTGCTCTTTGCATTACTGCAGCAATAAAAAGGCACCTGTTGTTGTAACAGGTGGGGTGTCCATCTCGGTCTCTGGTGAGATATCTATCCCACTAGTATTTTACAAGTCTAAGTACAGCCCTTCACTGGTGTAGTATGGGGGTGCAAGTTGTCCACATCCTCGTCAGTGTTGCAAGGGTCATTAGCTATGCCCTGGAGCACATCACAGTGGGAGCAAAAGAGGAACTCTAAACTCTGATATGTGCTGACAGAAAGGCCAAGGCCAAAAGACTGGCTGTACAACCCCTAGCTGCGCCTTAGTTATCTCACAGTGCACACGACCAGGGGGAGCTGCCAGGGGTGGGCCTGCTGGAAGAAGTCCAAATGGAAATCAATGGGGTTCAGAGGTGCGATAGAGGGAGCCAGTAGCGTCTGGAAACTTACCGGATGCCTCCTTGAAGGCGGCTATTTGCTGCAGGGTCAACAACAGCCTGGGATATTTAGGACGCACTGGGACCAAATGCAGGACCACGAACTATTGGGCTGCTTGCCACTTCTCAGACTTTCAGTGGTAGGATGGGGACGAGTCCCGCTTAACTTTCTTGTACTTATGGTGCATTTTTTATTTCAACCTACTGGAAGACTTTGAGCGTGACTTTGCATGATACCGACCCTGTGACTGCAAATGGGAATGGCCCTGTGACTTGGAGCGGAAACTTTTGTTCTCCAAAGTGAAAATGTGCCTCTCACTCCCGGATTCTTTCAGGTGCCATGAGGGTGCTCTTACTGCATGGTTTTGAGTCAGGACAGGAGTCCAAGCATCACAGGCCCGAAATCTGTTTTTGGAAGTCATGGTATGGCTTGTTGTTTTAAGTGGAGACATTTTTCCTGGCACACTGTCCGAGATAAATGTATAGAGTCATCGGAAAACCGATAAAGTTGGGAGTGGAGCTCCAGATCTGCATCACAGGGCACAGAAGAAAGAAGATGATGTCAGTGTGCAAAGGTGGCAATTATAGGTACCTCTGCTCTCTCACTTCCAGGGTGGTATCAAGTCATGCAAATCCATACAGGGCCACATGCCAGTGAGTGGGTAGTATTGCTGAAATAAATCTGCGGATCCAGTTTGGAGCCTGGAAACATTCTAAAGATGAAGAATCTATGGTTGAAAATATCCTTCAGAAATCTGCCATTTGTTGTAATAAAACTTTGCAAAAGAGTTAGTAAATTAAATAGCTGGGCAAAGTATCTGAAAATGTATAATGTGCATGTGCAGTATGGTGATAGCTAGCATAAAAAATGTACAAGTTATAACCGCGGGGACGTGGCTTGGCGCGTCAAGATGGCGGTCGCACTCTAAGAGTGCTCCTGGACCCCTCCATCATCCGCCCAAGATCCGCCCGTCTTTGCAACCATCCAGCCTCATAACTCGCTGCCATCTCATCACTACAACGGCGGGCAGCAATTTCCAGCCACGGAGTGCCCCGTGAACCCGCGATTCTGGGATCGGCACCGGCGGGCTGCCCTCGCCCACAAGATGGCGGCCTCCGTGCCTGGACTCGCGGCACACGAACTCGCCGGAGGTGTGCAGCCCAGATTCCTGCCATTGTGTCCGAGATCACAGGGGTGGCCTGTGGAGCTAAGGCGAGGCACCCGTAGAAGGCATGCCGCGGTCCTCCCTGAGCGAGTTGGGGGACCGATCACCACCTGCTGCCCACTTGAAGCTCCCTCTCCCAATTGGCCCATACCCTGCCTTGGTGGCCTGTTGCTGGCGCTTTCCTGCCCTGCTCCCGGCGGGGGGCCCGGTCTCCCTGGTGCGCGGCTCCGAGTGCGAGCTGAGACGGCCTGAGACACCCGGGGCTGATCCGTTGGCTCCCCTGCGGCAGGCTGCGGTGCCGGCAGTCATTTCGGGTGGTGAGGGCGGAGTCTGTCATCGGCCAGGATCCGGCTGCAACCGACGATCTGCGGCCCACACGCCTTCCGGGAGGGGCCGTCCGAGATCCAGTGCTAGGCCCGGAGCGCTGGTGAGTGCCCTGGCGACAGGGGGAGGCTGGGTCTGCATTGAGAGGTGCCCCCCCGCGCGCTCTGGGCTCCCTGCTGGGAGGGTGGAATCGGCTGCTTGGTCATGCAGCGCGGGGTCTGGGGCCCCCTCCACCACTCCCGCTCACCTGCCCTGGTCCCGCGGTGCTGCTCTGGTCCCCGCCGGGCCCCATAACCCAAGCCCACGCCGTTGACCTGCGAGCCTCGGAGACACTTCTGGCGTGAGGGATCACCCGGAGGGGGAGTGGAACCGGCCGCGAACAGCGAGCGGTCCTGGGAGAGGGCCTCCTCCACCCCCCCACCTCTGACTTGCTCCTGTGGCTCCCGGTAGCTTATCATCGGCCCTCCATTCCAGGGGCCCCTGCTGCTGTTGTCCTCAGAGATCTAGCGCTAGTGACGCTGCTGCTGGTGGGGGCCGCCGGAGACGGGAGTAGGATTAGCTGTATCCCTTGACTGGTGCGCAGTCTGAGGGCCCTGCTCCTGTGGCCTGTTAACTTGGACGACGGCGAGGGGCTGGTGGCTCGCTCCCTCTCCTGTGGCTGCGGTGGAACCGGGGGTGTGCAATTAAAGCCCTGGGGCGGACAGGTACCTCCTGGAGGGGTTTGGCCCTCTCATCTGGCCGCCTCCGTTGCCCCCCACCCTGCTCTGGCCCGTTTTAGGGATCTCTACGCCTGGGTTCACGCGTGGGGGCCTGAGGGGCTCTGCTGGGGCAAGGCTCGGCCGATCGGGCGGCGGGGGGGGGGTGGCCACCCTCCCCTCTCATCTTCCTCTTCTCCTTCTCTACCCCCTGCCTGACTGCCAGAGGGCCGATTGGCTCTCCAGCCCTGCTCAGTGACGACCATGGGCAGAGATCGGGGCCCCAAAACCCCCGCCACGCAGACCAAAATGGACAGGTTCACAACCACGGACCCTGGGGCGACCGGAGGAACCGCGGACAAAGACACCCCCTCTGGATCAGACTTAACCACTATCCTTCAAGCCATACATACCTCGCAATCCTCGGTGGAGGGCAAGTTTGCTGAAGTCCGGGTCGACATGACCCTAATCCGGCAAGATCTCTGCAATGCTACGTCCCGGATTAAGGAAGCGGATTCCCACCTATCCACCGTAGAGGACGATGTCCACCAACTCAAGGACCAGGTTGCTCGCCTCCAGACTCATACCCAAGAGCTCCACCGACAGGCCAAAGATGCCGGAAACAGGTCCCGGCGCAACAACCTCCGCCTGGTGGGGTTACCAGAGGGGGCGGACTTCACCGAGCGTTGGCTACGCTCGTGGATGCCGGAGGGTTCCCTCTCCCAGTGGTTCGCGCACATCGTTCTCTTGCGCCCAAACCACCACCCGGCGCACCCCATAGGCTGATAATACTGCGGATCCTCAACTTCAGGGACCGGGACTCCATTCTGACCGAAGCCCGCAAGCATCGACGCCTCCAATATGAGGGTCAAACAATCATGGTCTTCCCGGACTACACTCGAGAGGTCCAGGGCCAACGTCGCTCGTTTGGTGAGGTTAAGCAGAAGATGCGTGCCTTCAACCTCCAATACAGGCTCCTCTTCCCGGCCCGCCTCCGGGTCGTGTTTCAGAACAAGACCCTCTTCTTTGATTCCCCTGAGGAGGCCTGGGCATGGGTAACGGAAGAACGCCCCATAAGGCTCAACACCCGGAGTCCATCGCCCCGGCATGCCTGCTCCACAACCACAGCGTAACCGCTCTCGCAGGAGGCGGGGCCCGAGACAGGCCCGTTCAGATTCACCATTGGGTCCCGCTCATCATCCGACATCCGAAGCGCCCCCGGGGGATCCCCGCACTGGGCGGAGGGCCGGCTCTTCGGGCCGCTCGGATCCCGGGAACGCCTCGCCCCACCCATCGCTGTTGGACCTGGCGGACACGGACCTCTCCCGTAGCCCGATTCTTCCCACGGGGCCTTCTTGAGCCCGCCATGACCTTCCAGCTGCGGCCAGTTCTTCAACTCTGAGGCTGCACTTCATCTTGTAGTACTCTATCTCCCGATGGACATTGCCACTGAACATCCTGCTATGAGGAGGGGTCCTCCACGATTCCCCATTCCCAAGCATTTTAGTTTGGTCTTCTTGGTGTTTCCTAGTTAGGGCGACAGATGCTTCCGTTCCTGAAGTATAGGGAGGGGGGAGGGAGTTGGATTGGGGGGGGAAGGGACCGTTGTCCCGGTTTTCTGATTGTTTCACTTGTTTACTGCACTAACATTCCTTTCTAGCAGCAGAACAAGCGCGTCCAAACCCAGCACTATTGAGTTGCACCCACTACCTCGTACAAGTACGCCGCTTCACCCACTTCTACCACCCGTACTGTGTGACCGATCATTTGCCCGTTTTCCATATGTCTGACAAATATGCCGGGGCGGCGTCGCTCCACATAATGTCCTGGAATGTTAATGGCCTGCTAGATAAGGTCAAGCGCACAGCGGTCCTTCGATATGCCCAGCGCCACACCGTAGACATCCTGTTCCTCCAAGAAACTCACCTGGTAGGCAATCACTGTCCTCTCCTGGCGCGATACGGTTATGGCGGAGTCTGGCACTCCGGTTTTAATCGAGGATCGAGAGGGGTGGCTGTCCTGGTGCGTCGTGCCCTTCCATACGTGGTGCGTAGGGTGACCCACGATCCTCAGGGCTGCTTCGTCATCTTGGAGGGGAGCCTTGGGGACCGGACTCTAAGCCTGCTCACTGTATACTCCCCCCCCCCTCCTCCCTACTGACCTCCACACTTCAGCGTCTCGCCACCTGGTGGCTGCTTTGCCCCAAGGGATGACCGTCATTGGGGGAGATTTCAATGCTGTTATGGACACCGATCTGGACACTGGTAGGGCCCCCTCAACCTCCAGAATCACTCACTCCAATCTACTGTCGAACTGGGCCGCCGCTCAAGGCCTCCGGGATGCTTGGAGACTATGGCATCTGACGACCCGACTGTACACCCACACATCGGCATCCCATCACACGCATGCACGAATAGATTATGTTTTCATGCCGGCCCTGGACTGTCGAGCAATTCGAGATATTACCATCCTCCCCAGGGGTTTATCGGACCACTCTCCAGTGGCGATCCGGCTGGGCAACCTCCCTGAATCTTCGCGCCCGATCTGGCGGTTAAACGCCTGGTTTCTCCAGGACAAGGAATTCAGGGACCAAGTGGGCGATGAGCTTCACCAGTACTTCACCACCAATCAGGGCTCGGTTCCCTCTCCTGGTACCCTGTGGGAGGCTGGTAAGGCCACAATCCGGGGCTTCGCCAAAGGCCGGCTCAAACTCCAGCGTGCGAAGCAGGACTCCCGAATCACACTCCTGGAGGCCCAGGCTGTTCTACTTGAGGCACAACCTCCGGGAGGAGAGAACTGCAGCCCAAGATAGGAGACTAGCGTTTTTGAGGGACGAGATTAAGCAGGCCTCCCTGGAAGCCGCCAAGCTGTTGTGGAGGTCCTCTGTGGCGCGAGTGTACGGATGGGGAGATAAAAATGGGAAACTCCTCCACCGTCTGGCCACGTATCCCATGGCCAATCGTATCATTCCCGAGGTGCTTGACTCCGTCGGAGTGATCCAGCGAGCCCCAGTGGCGGTGGCCCACTGTTTTGCCACATACTACGCCAGTCTGTACTCTGCACAGCCTCCCAGTCTCTCACTTCCGGAACTCCTTCGGCGCGAACGGTTCCCTCTTCCGCGACTCAGCGAATCTGAGGCGGAGGCGCTGGACGCTCTGGTCACTCCAGAAGAGATCAATGATGCCATATCACACATGGCCGCAGGGCCAGACGGACTCCCACAGGAGTTCTACGCGTCCTACTGAGATACGCTGGTCCCTCACCTCCTAGAAGTCTACCAGGAGGCGGTTGAACGTGGCTCATTCCGCCCCGAGACGGACACAGCCACCATCGTGGAAATCCCCAAGTCTCCGCCTCCTTCGAAGCATTGCCCGGACTACCGCCCAATTTCTCTTATAAATTCAGAGCTCAAAATATTTGCCTCTATCTTAGCCAACCGCGTGAGACCGTACCTGGCCAAGCTGGTCCACCCCGACCAGTGCGGATTCATGCCCCTCCGGGTAACCAGACACTGCCTTAGACGCCTCCACCTGGCTTTAGCAAACCGACACCAGCTGACCCCATATTTATCCCTTCTTCTCATGGATTTTGAAAAAGCATTTGATTCGGTGGACTGGCGATATCTAGAGGCAGTGTTGATGGAAATGGGGTTTGGTGCTCGCTTCCGCAGCCTGGTCAAGACATTATACTGTAAGCCGCGGGCCCAGGTACTAGTCAACGGAGCCCTGTCCCACCCCTTTCCCATCAGGAGAGGCACGAGGCAGGGATGCCCCCTCTCGCCCTGTAGTGTAGTTCCTATTTCCCTAATAGGCTCTGCGCATTGGAATAATATACCCTATAGATTCGACATAGGACTGAGGTCAGTATGTCCCTATCGAGTATATTAAACTTAATTATTTTGTGCCAGCTAACTCAGAGGCCACTAGAAACTCCTTGTAAACAAGAAGGGAGTAGTTTCTGGCAACCGCATAAACATGACAACTTTGTTTCCCTTTAGAATCGGAACACTCTCAGAATCGTGGAAACAACAGATAACAGTTTCACTCAGCTAATCGTGCATGCTTAGTTTCTTCAGAGTTACACAGAAAGAATAGACGGGCGTTTCAATAAAAGGATTTATTGAACAGTCTTGTTTCTCGTGTAAGAGATATGAGCTGTTATGATCACAAGACAGTATGTGAGATATATTATGTACAGCGTAAGCAGTAGAAAGAAATAATACTGCGCTAGCATTATCTTTTAGCTATGACACATATATTCATATACATAAATAACATAAGCTAAAAATGCAAGTACTCATAAGATGCTTCTCTAACTAGTTCTACCCCAGTATACCTAACCTAAGTGTAGTGCAAGGTAAGAAGTAGGTGATGTATTATAGTATGGTATGCTATAGTATGCCAAGTCTCTGGTATGCCAAGAGTCCCTCTAGGTTCTAGTCAGCTCCATACCTTGAGAATGAGAGAGGTGGGAATCTCTTTCCGGGTCTCGAACTCTAACACCCCGCGAAGGGAGTCAGAACACTGGAAGCTGGATTCACTGCGAGCAGGGATGGCAGCGTCTCTTGTCAGTGTGTCAGGCCGGGATACGGGCTCCTCTAAAGTCGAGGTCTCCTCCTACTTGCTTGGGCAAGGGAAGGTATATTTATACCCGGTAGGTGCCTTGGAATGTTAGCATTGACGTAAAGTCGGGCAGAGGAAGACGTCAGGAATGAACCCTTAAGGAATAGCGGTTCATGCATAATAAATGAGTTCTTGGAGAAATCAATATTCCTGTGCTAGGGAAATCCCAAGAGCTTAAGGGTCTGGTTTCTAAGAACTCGTTGTGACGTTGGGGTGGACGGATGTAGGTGACCATGCCTGTATTTGGATAGCATGGCTAATGCCTAAATAAGGACTGGGATCTTATGCCTATATAAGGGCAATGCGAATTGTGCCTATATAAGGACATATTTCAGGAAAACCTATATAAGGACACCTAAAGCGGAATACAACAGCTCCTCCTTTTCGCGTTGGCGATGGAACCCTTTGCCAGCCTTGTCCGAGCTGACAAACTCATCACGGGATGGCGGTGGCCGGGCTTAGAGGAGGACAAGATCGCCCTCTACGCAGACGAATTTCTGCTATTTTTAGCAGACCTGGCCCAGTCTGGACCCCGATGTCTCCAGGCCCTGAGCCTTTTCGAACAAACCTCAGGTCTTCGATTGAACTCGGCTAAATCTGTCCTGGTCCCCCTTCACCTCTCAAGGGAGTGCTTTGATTGGCAGTCGTCGATACCTCTTCGGCGACAGTCCTTTAAATACCTGGGGATCTGGGTCGCCCTCCTCCCCGACCTCGCCTGGTCACTCAATGTCACCCCGCTGGTGAAAAAGGTTCGTGCTGACCTCCTCAAATGGCAGGCGCTGCCGTTGAACCCCATGGGCAGAATAGCCCTATTCAAAATGATGGTTCTGCCCAGATTCCTTTACATGCTCCAGAACTCGGATCTCTCCTTCTCACGTGCGTGGTTCCGTGAGATGGGCAGCTTGGCCACCAAGTTCTTATGGGTAGGTCGAAGGCCTCGACTGGCCCTCACCCAGTGCCGGATCCCACCCTTCGATGGCAGACTGGGGATGACGAATCTGTACCTCTACTACCTAGCTACCCGGCTCCTCACTTTGCATGACTAGTTTACTGGGGGCTGGTCAGACCCGGCATACCGCTTGGAACTGCACACCCTGGGCCTGCATAGCATCCAAGGGATGCTGTATGGGAACACCATTTCCCAATCTATGCCTGAGGTCACGCGTGGGGTGCTTTTGGCCTGGCGGGCTTCTCTGCGCCATACTCGCTGGTCGGATAAATTGACCCAATATACCCCATTGTGGAGGGGCACATGGCTCCGGGAGGTCGCCAAACTCTGGTTTTAGGGCATGTGATCTTATTGGGATTTCGCAACTGGGGGATGTCTGGGGTGGAAACCACATACGCACCTTTCAAGACTTGCAGACCCGATACTCCCTTCACACTTCCCAGTTTTATCGTTACCTGCAGTTACGCCACGCCCTTCACTCTCATATCTCAGAAGGCACCTCCCTACATGAATATAGCCCGTCCGAAGCCCAGATCATGACCGGTAACTTGGGGAGGGGATCTCTCGTATTTATCGCTCTATTACCAACAACACCCCCAACACGCTATTCCAACTCAGGGACAGATGGGAGGGGTGGCTAGGGTCCTTGGACGCCGCCGATTGGAGGGACGCATTGATGGCTCCCAAAACAGTCTCAGCCTCGGCACGGCTCCGCCTAGTTCAGGTATATTACCTCCACGCTGCCTATCTCACACCGCTGCGCCTCCACCACGCTGGGCTCCAGCCCGATGCTTCCTGTCCCCGCTGCAACAACCCACAAGCCGATTTCTATCACATGGTATGGCTTTGCTCCGCAATTACGCGCTACTGGGAATCAGTGACAGGGGAGCTTACCGAGGTTCTAGGATGGGAGGTCCCCCTTAACCCAATGAATCTGCTTCTGGGTATCACCGAGGGGTTGGATGGTTCTAGGGCTGAGAAACTCTTTCTAAACACGGCATTGATGGTGGCTAAAAAGGACATTGCGGCCAACTGGCTGAACTCGGCTGCTCCCACCATGGCGCGTTGGCGCAGGGGGGTGAATTGGTGCGCGGCACAGGAACATCCCCTGTACGAGGCCAGGGGATGACCGAAAATTTTTCGCAGAATGTGAGGCAAATGGGTTGGGGTGATAGAGGACTGATGCTTTCGATGAACAACCGAGGACCAGGGTGGGTGCAACAATGTCTTCTCCTTGCTTATCAATTCATGTATGCTGGTGTTCTATCACTACATTTTTGCTTTGCGCTGATAACTGTATATAATGCTGGTATTGTTCTCTCTTCTTGTTGGTCTCTCACAAAATCAATAAAACTTGATTATCAAAAAAAAAAATGTACAAGTTGAAATAAGTAGTTTCAGGAATGGTTGACTAGAAACAACGCAAGGGATGACAAATACTGTGAATATGAGAAAGATAAACAGATTACTACTCCAGAATGAACTTTTCAAGAGGAATGTGGAAATCGACTATATATTTCAAAAACACAAATGCAAACTTGGGCCAAACCCAATTAATTCTTTACTTGTGCTTCAAGATACATCAGACTTTGTGTTGGGGAGAGTTCAAGTTGGAATTTGTATGCAAAGAGGGCAAAAGGGGTAGTGATGTATGAATCAATAGATGGGAAAGTGAAGTAATGGTAGTGGGGTAGGGCAACAGAATATTGTCAAAATATCGACTGACGTAGGTATTGTGTCCTAAACATCGCCCTCAAAAACTCTGCTCCAACTAAGTTGTTAACTCAATGGGACAATATTTTTGTACCTGATATTTAGGATACAGTATTATATCAGACTATATTTGTTTGAAATAGAACAGTGAAAGAGTAGGAGAAGCATTAAGAGATATCTAAGAACGTGAAATAAAGAAATGGAGAAGAACGAAAAATTGGAATGGGGAGAAAAGGTTGAAACATATCTCAACAGAATGGAAGGGGATACAGTGGAGCACACGCAAAAGGAGAAAAGAACTGCAGATAATGGAATACAGGAGGAAATGCTTGAGAATCATAAGGTGGGCAGATTGAAATCTGAAGAGGATCAAGCATGAGGGCAAGATACTGCAGATGAAAAGAAAATACTGGTTCTTTTTATCACCCTCTTTGAGGAAAATAACATGACAAAGAAGCTATTTAAAAAGGCTCTTTTTTTCCCCGGCTGCTCAGATATCTTCATTGCTCTAAGCCAGTGCTTGAAATGGAAAAATAGAAGTGCAGGTACTCTGTACCAGAGTGCCTTCTTGTTTCTGAGAAATGCCGGTGGTACTCTCCAATTAAAAGTATTACGTCTCTCTTGAGAAGTGCCGGTACTCTCCCACTCAAAATAAAAAAGTGCTGGTACTCCATACCGGGCAGTACCAACCCATTTAAAGCACTGCTCTAAGCAGATCAGAGCAAAACATTGAGAGTGGATGCATCACTTAGGCATTTCCTATAAAACTGTTCACATAAACCATGAGAAAGAAGTAATCGTACTCTCCGTGCTTTAAAGTGGTCTAGGTGACTTGTAGTGATAAACATAACTCACACATAAAAATAACTAAAAATGGCATATAATGAGGTGCTTCTAGTCCTGCAATGAAACATCAAAACGAAACTTGGCTATTTAATCCCCCAATTAAAAAGGCAGTCAATTCTAATGCACAATGCAAAACGAAAAGCAAATATAGTACTTTGGGATCTGAAAATTATAAAAACAAAATCATATTTTGATATTTATATACATCACAACTGCTGAAATATTCAGGATGCAAGCAACACATGTAAATCAATTTCAAAGTAATACCTCTTATTTTATGGGCAAATTCAGCTCACTCTTCCCTTTCCACGGCTGTGACCATTTTCCCTCTTTAAAGCTTAGCACGCAAGCTTTTTACTTTATTAATCCACACATAGTTGCCTTGGTAACTGTTGTGTGGTGCGTGGCACATGAGGATAAGCTCATTCTCCCCTTCCTCCTCCACTATGCAGCCATTATATTGCTTATAGTTCATGGGATGAGTCACCACAAGCAAGAATAAGGTCCTAGAAATTTAAAGGGACACAAATGGTTCAGTAAATGAAATCAATCACCCATCACTGGACTGAACATTTCAGATCAGAATTTCATGATACTCATTACCGTCACAATTGTCTAATGCTGCAGGCATATTGTTTTCCAGCTTTGGTAGCTACAATATCTATTATCTTTAACCTCATACATGCTTTATTTTCAATATAAATTATACAATGGCACGCTACGATTAATTTCAGTAATATTTGATAGCTAAAATAAATTAATTATGCAACTGTTATAATGTTAGCATATTCAGATTGCCTAATTTTCATAACAGTTTTAAAGTAGCTCTAAAAAGGAAGCCTGATAAAATATAGGGCCTTTATCTAATACGATCAATGTAACTCATTCACAACAGTGTTGCAATATGTAACACAAAGACCCAAAACACATATTTTGATGATACCTTGCAAAATATAAATAATGATAATTCTTCTTATAGTTTGGAATGCATAACCTCTATTTTACTAATTCTACTTATAGATGGACCACAACAACAGCATACACTACGGAGTCATAAACCAAAATAGATGTGTCATCATTAAGATTCACTGTCAGTGTGATGGACATCAGGGATTCATGTCTCTCTAGGTCTCATTATGAGTCATTATGAAACCAACGATTCGGGTCCTAACAGGAGTTTGTGCCTGAATTGAAGCATGTGCGAGACCACCACGCCCAGTACTTTTTTCTGGACAAATTAAACTAGATAGGTTTGTGCAGAGGAAATTCACAAATATTCTTTTTTTTTTTTTCTCTTATCTGCCAGGCCTACAGCCACCCACTCATGCAACAAAATAGTTCTATCAACTGTCCACCTTCTCTGTCCCTGCTGTTTGGGATCCCTTAAAGATGGGGCCACGGGTGAATGATCTGAAAGTAACGCTGGGACATGAGCTACTGACTCAACTTCATTGCATAGAGACTGGTCAACCAAAACATAATCTAAACGTGAATGAGGGCCATACTTTTTACTATAAAAGGTGAAGTCTCTGGCTGCACCCATCTTCCTGCGCCAAATGTCTGATAAACTCAACTCCACCATCATATCTTTTAGCCTACGCGATGTCTTAGGGGAGCTTATATATTTAGCCCTAGACGTTCTATCCAGGCCCTTATTTAAAATGATATTAAAATCGCCTCCAAGGATGATGGGGATTGTTGCCTCTAACAGAAGGGATTGCAACTTCTCCAACGCCTCTGGAATATCACTATTTGGACCACATAAGTTGCACACGCAATCTGGCTGTCTCGAATCCCTAGGCTTGCCACCAGCCATCTACCTGAACAATCCAAGTCATATTTCAATAGTTTTATTCCATAGTTTTTCCTGATGACTAAGGTCACCCCTCCAGTGCTGCCCCTTTAATCCGAACACACTACTTCCTGCACCCACCGTAACTTACTAAACAAGCATTGGCATAGCCAATAGGTCTCGCTTTTGGGACCTTATAAGTGTTTAGCCATGCAACAGTTGATGTTGTTGCACCAAGGATATTGTGCTGCATAACTAAATACTTATCAGGTCCCAAAAGCGAGACCTATTGGCTATGCCAATGCTTGTTACTATTACCCGCAGGGTGAAAAAGAAATCTCAACTCTAAAGCAGTACCAGCACTGCCTTTGAGGTGACTTCCAGGAGACACATTATAGTTCTTTCAGTCTCATTTCAAAACTGAAGCATTTTCATTGTTCTATAAAACGAATCCATAGTTGTTGCTTATTAATCTTCGGCAACCAACAACCATTGACAAAGTCAATAGTTGTGGCTTGTTGTAGGTGTATTGTTACTTGTATTATATATCCGGGTGCAATGACAGAAGCAGCAAAATACAGTTGGGCCGGACACTATGCTAAGCACAGATGTTTAGCTTACCAGTTATTAAGCCACGCCCTTAATTATATTAGCCATGCCCCCTGGAGAGACTTACCCTTCCCTCCACACACACACAGTTTTTTCATTCCACCTAAAGCCCTGGGTAAAAATATTAAAGGTCTGTACATATAATTACATCAATAATGAAAAACTGATTTCTGGAGACTATCGCAACAGACTTTAAAACAAAATCAATGGCATGTTTATTGAGCAGAAGAAACAATGATCCAGTTGAAACCTCAGGATTCAAAGTCAGAACTTGTATGTTTCCTTTAGTAGTGTGGTGCAGCATCACAACTTACTGAGCCGCTTTCAAGCACTGGAACATGTGATCAGCTAGCAAAATAGGATTTCGAATTTATTTAAAAAAAAAAAAAAATGGAAGGGAGATTTTGCTTCTTCTGTATGTTATTACACTACACATTTGTGACCTGTAGGTTACACACAATACTCTTACAGCAGGCATATTAACCCTGTTGGGTTATTTTACGGCAATTCAAAACCGTGACCTAATTAAACACACAGTTCCCTGCAGAAAATGTATACAACATGAGCTATTTTACAAGTATCGTATTCCTTAGACCTGCTGGATACAAGTAGATGTATTGTAATTAAAGCAGGTGCATCATTCCCCTAAAGCCGTCTTCAACTGCTGCCTGTCGATGGCCAGTAACTTAAACTTGACCAGCTTTTCAATCTCATTCTTCCATGTTTAATGTCGTTGTAGTGGGGGGTGGGCTGTAAAATTTATACGTATGCGATCCAAGACTACAAGCTGTCATTTACTGCTTCTCGTCTCCGCACTCCAATTTCAATTTGTGGGTTCTCGTGCAGCCATTTTCCCCCAGAAACGACAGGAGTGAAAGTGTAAATAAAGCAATATTAAACCTTACATTGATTCAGATACACTGCATTAACATGTAGTTGAAAAGGGCACTTTGTTGAGAATACTTGCATTAAAACATTATATACAGAAACGTAGTCACGGACGCTTCTATCTCACCCCTTACCATAGATATCGTAGAAAAGTGTCGCTATACAGACGTGGCTTTACATAAAACAACTCTGGCAATCAGGTGTGTAAGATTGCCCCGTCATACTTAAAAAATATTCAGTGACACGCCTTTCAAGAGCCGAACTAGTCCCGGCCCCAACCCCGACGTACAAGTTTCATAAGCTTTCACACATGCCTCTCCAAGCGCACACACGCCCCTCTATCGTTGGCAACATACGGACAGCTCCCTTCCTCCGGCACCCACCCCATGCATCACCATCCCTCCCCTATGGCGAACCATCCATCTCGATATCGTAGTCCTGGATATCGAGTTTTTCCTCGTGGCCCTTGTTTCAGCTGGTCCCCAATGCACGGGGTTTCATGAGCCTGTGAATAGTCACTAGCCTGTCACAGGAAGGGCGAGACATAACAGTTCGACACTGGGGCCATACCTAAAGTTTCATGACCCCTTCGAGTTCAAAGCGTTACTTCCGCCAGCCTCCGCCACACACAACGGAAGTGATGTCACGCTTAAGACAAGGGGGTGACTGTGGCCTCATTGTTTTGAATAGTCTTGGAAACTTAGCGCGGAGTGGGGGCGGGTAAAGACTTGGAATGGGCGGGGCACCTGGGAAACAGGTAGGTCTCCGCCGCCGTGGGGGTGAGAATAATGGTTAAAATACATTCCACTTGAGTTGATCCGAATTTAGGACCGTCAGACATTCGCATTAAACGTACGTGTAGTCCAAGATTTTGCTGTATACTGAGGTTTCGGGACAAACGCTGAAGGAAACTGAATCAATTGATTTTGAACGCTTCTTGAGAGCGGTGGGTCTCCCGGAAAGAGAGGTGGTGCGCTGGTCTTGAATTTATTTTGGTCACTTTACTTATTAAATCTTTTTAGCCCTTGCGCTTGAAGGCTTTTGTTTTAAAGTTCATTTAATGTCGGTAACTAACTGTATTTCTTTTGGAAGAAACCTCGAAGTATAACAATTGAAAATCAGATATTTTGGATGATTTACCTGAAAACAAACGAACCATGGCTTTTTGTCATTTACAAGATCGAGTCAAAGTAGCGGAGTACATTAGTGCATGTAATTCCACAAAGTGTGCGGTAGTTCGGGCCCTTTAAATCACGAAACATTGTGACTTGTTTAAAACAAGTACTTTAAAGGGAGAGATCCCTTTTAGGATGAAAACCCTCACTCACCTTGCGGTGACATGCTTCATCATTTGGGTTTCTCCTCCTGGTGGAAAAGCATAGTTCCACCAGGGGCTACAACTCCCTCACTGTGAGGAAGGAGCTCAGGGATGTTTTAGTATGTTGAAGACTCTATACTCGCAAGGATGCTAAAATCCCGTGATGGATCAGGTAAGCAAGGAAGTGCAGCGCAATTGCAAAAAAGTGTGAATTAAAACTACCTAGTGGCAACAAAATAGACAGTCTTTATTCACTTGCTGACACTGGTAGGGTTAAAAAGCAGTGCAAACAGCAGTGTGAAAACTATACTGCTGAGTTATTTACACACGGTCAACATGTTTCAGCCTCAATGACCTATCTCAGTATCTAGGCTTTCGTCAGGACCAAGAGTAGAAAAACAAAGCTGCTGCTAAATGTGAAAAGGTGTAAAGAAATGAATGAAAAAATACTAGACCAGTAATCTCATGTTTCCTGTAGTATTACTGGACAGATCTACAAAAAAATAGAAATACAGAGTGTCAGAGTTATAAACCGTGATACGTCACATACAGCACGAACAACATGATTAGGAGTATATCATGTAGACATCCAGTTGCTGAAAAGGGCAGAAAAAACTCACCCAAATTTTTGGAAAACAACCCTCACCTCTACCTGGTAACAACTCAGGGAAGGGGCCCCGCTCTATAAAAGAAAATCATGTGTCATACAAGACAGGAATTATGTTGACACTGAACTAAATCGAACAAACAAATGTAAAAACACAGTTCAGGCTAAAAGAGTAAGGTGAGGCTAGCTTAATTAGGTCAAGCATTTTTGTACCGACTTGCTGTCGCATGAAAAGAAACATGACAGTGATGTTCGCTATAGCACTGGTCTCAATAACCAGTAATACCATGTATAAAACTTAGAGGTACTAGCAGAAAAGAGATGGAATTCTGAGAACCTGATTTTACAGTCAATGAAACTAATGTTTAAGCGCGGTTTGACGGACATTGCTAAATTGACAGAGTCAAAAGGTGAAAGAAAAATATATTAAACAACAGTCACCAAGAACCTTTATCAGTTCAATGCCATCTCTGAGTTAAACTAGTCAGACGCACGCAAAAGACAGAGCAACTAAAAATAGTTACCAGCCAAAAAAGCGGACAGGCTGTAAGAGAACAATCTCTAAAGAAAGGGAGTTGCGGGGGCAAGCTGACTCACCTATCCGTCGGTACCCGTCGTGGTACTCGAGTTGCGACCGGAGGTACCGACCGGGCAGCTTACTCATGTTTATATAGTGAATAAGCGCGCTAAACGGACCTCCAGTGCACCCGCGTGGGGTCCTTTCGCTGACTCGATGAAGTGCCTGCGTTAGTAATGTGTTGTAGAGCACCCTGCGCATGCCCAGCGGTAAGATGCTACTCAACCGGCGCAGCGGCATTGCGGCTCAATGAGATGTACTGAGCTTTGGGCCCCGTGTTTTTGACATTGATCGCTGCATGCGATTGAGTACCTTTCGTGTTCCCATTCCAGAAATCATGGGTGGTGTTCTGTTATTCAAAATTAGGTGCAATACTGTATTTAAACAGTCGGGCTGCAAAATACATAAATAGAGGCACATTCTGGCTGAACGTGTCATAGAAGCTCCTATCGCCATAAAGGGACAGTGGGGTATTGATGTCACTGCACCAATATAAATCATTAAGGTGGTTTGATTTTCAGACAGGCTCAACTACTGTTATAGGGACGACGATATGATGGTTGATATTGGTGTCATCGGTAACTAGTAGTGAGAAAATGGAAAATGATATAATATATGTAAGTCATCGTGTCTAGTGACCACATCAATGATGTTGTTATTTTAAGTAAATAGTGTTGAAAAAGGTGTATACTATAACAGAAGCCATGGAATATCATCATTTAAACCAGTGATGTCACTCTGTAATCTGTGCACCCATCTTTGTTCCCGATTGAGCAAAAAATGGGAGTAGTCTGTGATATGATTTGGGATCCAAGGTTGCTCAAGGACTGTCCATTGTAAATCATTTTCTGAGTGACATGAATCTATGAAATGGTTAGTCATCTTGGTAGATCTCTTCTTGCATCAGATGGTGCTTTTGTGCTCAAGTATCCTCGTTTTAATTTTGCGCGTGGTCATGCCAACATACCGCAGGCCGCACGGGTATGTAATCAAGTATATGACTTTCTCACTATTGCAATTTGTATGTTTGGATAAAGTCCAAGGTCTTCCCGTGCCGATGTCAATCTCCGTGGTATGTTTCGTTTGGGGACATGCAGCACATGAACCGCATGGGTAGTGTCCTTTGATAGGTGGTAGACCCCATAGAGTAGTCTGATCTCCTGTCTTTTTCTGGATCGGTCGTGTGTGGACTATCCGATCCTTAATATTCTGGCTCCTTTTGAAGGCAAACAAGGGTGGCGACAAAGGTTCATTTCCACATTGGAGAATCTTCCAATGTTTGAGAACACTTTTTTTGATTTGGTTAGAGTAACCGCAAAAAGTGCTGACACATGTAATCCTCTCTTGGGCTTCCTTCTGCGATGTTTCTTCAATGAGGGCCTCCCTGTGGTTGTTTGCAGCCCTCTTTCTGGATCGACGCATTGTGAATAGGGGACTTTCTCTCCTTGCTGGTCTTTAAATATTGTTTCCCCAGGTTCCTCCTCCACCTTTTTTCTGTTGTTACTACTTAAGTGCGGCTACGGCCGCGGGACCGCTTTCATCCTCCACACAGAGGTGGAGGCCTTGTTTATTCTCGCTCCGAACAAACATAGTTTTTTCCACGGTTTTGGCTTTTTAATATTACAGAGGTTTTGAAACATGGCAGAGATGCAAGGGCTAGCCTTTGATGAGGCTGTAGCCCGCGATATACTCAGTACACCAAGTATTTTAGACGTTACACCTAGCACTAGTTCCACTACAGGTGATGAATGGGGCAAACTATTAATTCTTAAACGTTCGCATTCACGCACCTACATTCACGGGGCCATTATGACAGAATATTTGCGAGCAAACTGTGCACCTACAGGCCTTATTGTTACTAATGCTCCACGGTTGTTCTTGGACGACAAACTGTTCCTCAAAGACTTGTCCCTCATCGCCTGGCGATGCACGAGGGACTGGCTCATTTTGATTATCAATCCGGCCAAACGGTTAGCAGATAACATTTTGGTTGAAATACAGACCCTGGATAGTCAGATTAAATCAGTATTAGTCACTGCTGTGTACAAAAATCAAGCAGATGAGACGAATAAAAGTAATAAAGACTTCAAAGACTCTCTGTTGGCAACCAAAATAAAAAATTTTAAGAAAGATCTAGCCAAGTTTGCTTTAGAAAGAGTAAATCCATACACCAGCGAGTCCTATGTACCCCCACAGTACAATCAAAGAGGGAGGAGATATGGCTCTAATTACTCTACCTCAACAAGCGAAGGTAGTTCCACCGATTCAGACTCCGCCACGACAGGGGCACAAGGATGGAGTGGTTCCAACAGAAGAAAAAGAGGCCACTGGAGAGGAGGATATCAGGCTCCCATACCACCAAATTGGTGGCCACCTGGTCCCTATGGTTTTGCCCAACCAACATTACAACAACCAATGTTTCCATACCAACCATATCAGAACATGGGCCCCAACCAGCCTTTTTTAGGACAGGGCCCCCGCCGCTCCAGAGGCCGAAGAAGAAACCCACAAACCAATGCACCCTGGAGCCCACCTCCAGCATCGAGGACACGGAGCAATACGAAACACATCCAACAACCAGGAACAAGCAGCGAGATAGCCTGATAGTTAATCTCAGCAATCGCATTCTGACACCTGAAGAAACCACAGTCCTCGAAAGAGGATTGGGTTTCGTACCTATATTTAAAGGCGACAGTTTCCAGATTAGACAAGAGTTGGCATTGTTTTTCCGGAAAATCAGGTTGCGTTCTTTCTTTCAAGAGAAACCCTCGGATGAGGGTAGCGATGATCCAAAGAACACAGGACTCAGGACACGCTCTACCTTCAACCCTCCAGCTCATTTAGTACCCGCTGAGGTCCTAACCTTTGAGAAGGCGGTGCTCAAAGATGTTTCCACCCTTTTCGCAACTACTACAAAACAATTCCAGAATCTCCCGAAAAAAGAACTCCTTGCGTTGCAACACCTAGCCGATGACGCTTCGATCGTCATCAAACCAGCAGACAAGGGTGGAGCCACTGTTATTTTGGATATGCCGATGTATCGAGCCGAATGGCAGCAGCAATTACAGAATGATAAGTTCTATCGACTCCTCAAGATGGACCCCACTAAGAGACTGACATTGGAGATTAAGAGAATGGTGGATGAAGCGAAGGAGGAGGGCTGGATCACTGAACATGAGGCGTCATTCTTAGTGACTACTCACCCGGTCACCCCGTATTTTTATGTATTACCAAAGATACATAAAGGACAGTTGCCACCGCCGGGTAGACCCATCATCTCCGGGATTGGCTCTTTGCTAGAGCCTCTTTCCACCTTTGTTGATTTTTTCTTAAGACCAATGGTTTCCCTGATGCCAACCTACATACAAGACACGAAAGATCTACTACGTCTTCTGGCTATAACACCTTTTGATGTCGAACAGGATTACTTAGTCTCATTCGACGTAGAGTCTTTGTATATGTGTATACCGCAAGACGAGACTCTGTCCACAATTGAGAATATACTGGCTGACAATACGAGTGAAAGCATCACCCCAGTGCACTTCATCATGGCCTGCGCTCGCATGGCTATGAAGGAGAACTTTTCCAATTTGAAGATGACATGTTCCTGCAGATATCAGGAACTTCAATGGGCAGTGTTTTCGCCCGAGCCTGGCTAATCTGTACGTGCATAACTTCGAGCAGACAGAGATTCTGCAGCCTCATAATTCATACATACTGCATATCCAAGTTTGGAAACGTTACATCGATGACATCTTTGTGGTATGGAGAGGCCTGACAGAAACGATTGTGTCTTTCCATCAGTGGATCAATACAAGGAACGAGTTTCTCAAATTTACTTTTGAGTTCTCAAAGACAAGTTTACCATTCTTGGACGTTCGGATTTTCCCAGAAAGTGATGGCTTAGGTACAGAATTATATCGCAAACCCATGGCTCGTAATTCTTTATTGTCCTACCAGAGTTTTCACCCTCAAGCCCTACGGGAGAATCTGCCATTTGGGCAGTTTCCGGGTGAGACGGAACTGCTCCACCATTGCCAAATACGAAGAACATGCAAATCAACTGTCTTCACAACTCAAAGAGCGGGGCTATCCTCCTAGAACAATCCGTCGATCCAGAAAGAGGGCTGCAAACAACCACAGGGAGGCCCTCATTGAAGAAACATCGCAGAAGGAAGCCCAAGAGAGGATTACATGTGTCAGCACTTTTGCGGTTACTCTAACCAAATCAAAAAAGTGTTCTCAAACATTGGAAGATTCTCCAATGTGGAAATGAACCTTTGTCGCCACCCTTGTTTGCCTTCAAAAGGAGCCAGAATATTAAGGATCGGATAGTCCACACACGACCGATCCAGAAAAAGACAGGAGATCAGACTACTCTATGGGGTCTACCACCTATCAAAGGACACTACCCATGCGGTTCATGTGCTGCGTGTCCCCAAACGAAACATACCACAGAGATTGACATCGGCACGGGAAGACCTTGGACTTTATCCAAACATACAAATTGCAATAGTGAGAAAGTCATATACTTGATTACATGCCCGTGCGGCCTGCGGTATGTTGGCATGTCCACGCGCAAAATTAAAACGAGGATACTTGAGCACAAAAGCACCATCTGATGCAAGAAGAGATCTACCAAGATGACTAACCATTTCATAAATTCATGTCACTCAGAAAATGATTTACAATGGACAGTCCTTGAGCAACCTTGGATACCAAATCATATCACAGACTACTCCCATTTTTTGCTCAATCGGGAACAAAGATGGGTGCACAGATTACAGAGTGACATCACTGGTTTAAATGATGATATTCCATGGCTTCTGTTATAGTATACACCTTTTTCAACACTATTTACTTAAAATAACAACATCATTGATGTGGTCACTAGACACGATGACTTACATATATTATATCATTTTCCATTTTCTCACTACTAGTTACCGATGACACCAATATCAACCATCATATCGTCGTCCCTATAACAGTAGTTGAGCCTGTCTGAAAATCAAACCACCTTAATGATTTATATTGGTGCAGTGACATCAATACCCCACTGTCCCTTTATGGCGATAGGAGCTTCTATGACACGTTCAGCCAGAATGTGCCTCTATTTATGTATTTTGCAGCCCGACTGTTTAAATACAGTATTGCACCTAATTTTGAATAACAGAACACCACCCATGATTTCTGGAATGGGAACACGAAAGGTACTCAATCGCATGCAGCGATCAATGTCAAAAACACGGGGCCCAAAGCTCAGTACATCTCATTGAGCCGCAATGCCGCTGCGCCGGTTGAGTAGTATCTTACCGCTGGGCATGCGCAGGGTGCTCTACAACACATTACTAACGCAGGCACTTCATCGAGTCAGCGAAAGGACCCCACGCGGGTGCACTGGAGGTCCGTTTAGCGCGCTTATTCACTATATAAACATGAGTAAGCTGCCCGGTCGGTACCTCCGGTCGCAACTCGAGTACCACGACGGGGTACCGACGGATAGGTGAGTCAGCTTGCCCCCGCAACTCCCCTTTCTTTAGAGATTGTTCTCTTACAGCCTGTCCGCTTTTTTGGCTGGTAACTATTTTTAGTTGCTCTGTCTTTTGCGTGCGTCTGACTAGTTTAACTCAGAGATGGCATTGAACTGATAAAGTTTCTTGGTGACTGTTGTTTAATATATTTTTTCTTTCACCTTTTGACTCTGTCAATTTAGCAATGCCCGTCAAACCGCGCTTAAACATTAGTTTCATTGACTGTAAAATCAGGTTCTCAGAATTCCATCTCTTTTCTGCTAGTACCTCTAAGTTTTATACATGGTATTACTGGTTATTGAGACCAGTGCTATAGCGAAACATCACTGTCATGTTTCTTTTCATGTTTCTTTTCATGCGACAGCAAGTCGGTACAACAATGCTTGACCTAATTAAGCTAGCCTCACCTTACTCTTTTAGCCTGAACTGTGTTTTTACATTTGTTTGTTCGATTTAGTTCAGTGTCAACATAATTCCTGTCTTGTATGACACATGATTTTCTTTTATAGAGTGGGGCCCCCTTCCCTGAGTTGTTACCAGGTAGAGGTGAGGGTTGTTTTCCAAAAATTGGGTGAGTTTTTTCTGCCCTTTTCAGCAACTGGCTGTCTACATGATATACTCCTAATCATGTTGTTCGTGCTGTATGTGACGTATCACGGTTTATAACTCTGACACTCTGTATTTCTATTTTTTTGTAGATCTGTCCAGTAATACTACAGGAAACATGAGATTACTGGTCTAGTATTTTTTCATTCATTTCTTTACACCTTTTCACATTTAGCAGCAGCTTTGTTTTTCTACTCTTGGTCCTGACGAAAGCCTAGATACTGAGATAGGTCATTGAGGCTGAAACATGTTGACCGTGTGTAAATAACTCAGCAGTATAGTTTTCACACTGCTGTTTGCACTGCTTTTAACCCTACCAGTGTCAGCAAGTGAATAAAGACTGTCTATTTTGTTGCCACTAGGTAGTTTTAATTCACACTTTTTGCAATTGCGCTGCACTTCCTTGCTTACCTGATCCATCACGGGATTTTAGCATCCTTGCGAGTATAGAGTCTTCAACATACTAAAACATCCCTGAGCTCCTTCCTCACAGTGAGGGAGTTGTAGCCCCTGGTGGAACTATGCTTTTCCACCAGGAGGAGAAACCAAATGATGAAGCATGTCACCGCGAGGTGAGTGAGGGTTTTCATCCTAAAAGGGATCTCTCCCTTTAAAATACAGGTGTCAGAGTCTACACAGTGGTAACTATTCATACTTCATTCTATAGACCCAAGGACTGTTTTCGTGTTATGAATTTGTGAATAGGGGACTTTCTCTCCTTGCTGGTCTTTAAATATTGTTTCCCCAGGTTCCTCCTCCACCTTTTTTCTGTTGTTACTATTGTTTAAAACAAGCCCGGCTTCAAAAGATATTTGATTTTCCAGTACAAATGGGCTGATTGCATTTTCTATTTCATCTGCAAACAAGCAGAGATAAGAAAGGCAGATGCGGCCGCGAAAGTGAAAGTAATGGCCAGAGATGCGGAGAAAGAGATAAGAAAGGCAGGGAGGGGAGGGGCGGAGGAGCGCTTGTCCGAGCAAGAGAAAAGCCAGATGGCGCCTCTGAGAAGGGAGGGGGTAGTGTGCACAGAGGAGCCATTAGAGAACACCCAGATGGCAGCTGCGCGCGTGCACGCCATCGTGAATGGAAGCTGGGAGCCTCTCTGGTAGCACTTCCAAAAGCCCCTTACTAAATGTCTGCAGAGCAGCGCATGCGCGCTGGCTCAGCGAGATCTAAAAAGGACCTACTCTCTTTCCTCTCCAGGTGGGTCTCCTGAAGCATTATAATGTGTGCCCCACTATCTCTGAGATACTCTACCACCATTGCCTGCTTTCTCCTAGATCTCAACCCATTAACATTCCAGGTTATTATTTTCACCATTCTATCCTTATTCATTGCCTTGTATCCACATGACACCTCTCTGTGAGCTACCTTGCTTAACCTTAGATAGTGGCGACTTCCCTAAAACATTTATGCTGTTACTACTGACTCGCAAGCTGAGGATAAGTTTTAAAAATGTTCCCCCCTTATGCTCCCAACACCCTGTGCTCTCGCCTTCCCTTTGGGGAACCCTCCCTCCTCTCCTTAGGCGATATATAGTCTGCCATTCGTGAACTCCCCCAACCGGAAGGATGTGCAGAACTCCATCCCACATGCTTAAACTAACCCTGGGCGTAGTGGGCGCAGCGAGGCTACGCGGAGTTCCACGGAGTCTCAAACAAACTCCGTGGAACTACATGGAGAATCGCTACGCCACCCGCCTCCACCCCCCACTATTACAAGTAAGTAAACATTAATTAAAAATACATTTAAAACCACTTACATCTGTACTGCAGCATCCCCGGCTGCAGTCCTCATCTTCCTTGCCGTATCGGTAATCCTGGTGAAAACTGCGCATGCGCGCGCGCCCGCGCATTTCTTGCAAGATTACCGATACGGCGAGGAAGATGAGGAGAAGGCAAATCTCCGCACACTGCGCGGGCGGAGAGGAGGTCTCTGCCCGGGGTTAGCTTAAACCAAACTAGCCCTATATATAACACTTCAGATCAATTTTACTTCCCCTCTATTTCCGAAAGGGACACCTAAATACTAGGGGCGGCGGACGTGATCAGCTCAATCTGAGCTAAAAGAGCATCCACCTCCTCCGGGTCTCGCATGTTGTACCTCTTTTTCCTCCACATAATCCTTAGCATTGAGGGAATTTTATATGCACCTTAGCTCCCTTTCTCTGTAGGTCATTTAACCTAGTGCCTAGCTCCCATTATCTCTGCGCCGTCCATTTACCAATGTCAGACCTTACTTGATAGGTGAAATCCTCATACTTCAGGGTTTTCTCCTCCAGTGCACGGACTAAAATTAGTTCTTTAACCGCATAAGTAAGAAAGTTAATAAGAATTTTCCTGGAGGAACGTCCTGTTGGCCGTTAATTTAAACGGATCTCTGTGCACAATTTGGATCTCTTTATAGAGGTTCACATCCGATCTGTCCAGCAGGAGCCCCTCTCTTATTAATTTACAGACAAAATCCTTTATATCCCCTTTCTCTGTCCCTTCCGGGATATTTAGTAATCTCAAGATGTTTCGCCTTGAGTGGTTTTCCAATCTTCCGAGGACCTCCTGCAAGGTCTTATTCTGCGTCTTCAAGGCTTCGATGTCACAAGAGTTATCACTCACCATCGCTGACAGTTCTTTCACATCCTTCTCTAGGGTTGCGGTATGTTCGACAAGACTATCACGTTTTTCCTCTAACACTACACATTTATCCTGTATGGGTTTCTGGTTTACTTCTGAAATCTAAAATTTCTTAAGGATATCTGTCCTTAAATTCAGAATAATTTTTTCTAAAGGGACTTGCGCTCCTTCTCCAGCGTGAGAGCTAGCCTCCGAGGCCCGTGGGCTTGTCTCAGAGGTACAAGGCCCCTCCCATTGGCTTACTACATCCTGTCCCCCTTCATCTAAATTCACCAGCGGGGCAAAGCGATTACTGATGGCAATGGAGGGCACCTTAGTCCCGATCAAAATATCCTGGTCTTGGCTCCCTGCCACATCCCCTCCCTGCTTCCGTGCAACGGTTTTGTCCTGCTCCATGATTTTAAAATAGGAATTAAGCAAGGGTGTGGGTTTAAGAAAAGCAGAACCTTCCCTTAGCCCGCAGCATTTTGGTCTTCCGGAGCTTTTTAATGCCTTTTTGATAGGGACCACTGCGAACGCTTCCTTCGCAAGCAGCTCTTTAGGCCTTGGACTCTCAGGTGCAGACCTTAATTGATACCTGTTTTTTGTTGGTGGGGGGGGACGTGCATCTGTAGGGGAGACCTTTTCTGCTGCACTTTCAGGGCTTTGTTGAGAGACACCTCCACCACTATTCCTTCTTTCCCCTCCAGCCCCCACTGAGCGCCCAAGAGAAACTAACAGTACCTGTGAGGAAGCATCCTTTTCCATCTGCCTGCGCTCTTCTCATCCGCTTTCCTGTCGATTCCCCCCGGAACCAAACTGCACCAAACAGCTCTCACGCTCCTCCACGCAACTCCTCCTCTACTCCACTCCTCCGTGGAGCCGCCAACAGCCTGCTGCGCCCGCAACTGTGCTGACTCTGCCGGAGCCAACCCAGAAGCCAGCTTGGGCCACAGCAGCACGAGAGTGTCTCAGAAGAGTCGACGCCCAGCCCCAACAAGAGTCTTGAGGTCGCCTGGTGCCGGAGCCCATCTGCCGAGCCCAGGGAACCCTGCGGGGGAGACCACCACCGAAACCGCCACCGAGAGGTAAGGACTCACTCGATCCTACGTTGTGCACCTCATGAGGGGAGCGAACTCCTCACATTAACGTGGCCTGAATTGCCAGCACCCTTCCGCGGTTTGAGAGCTCCTGCGATCACCGCCAGCCAGCCACCATGTTCCCCAGCAGATCACAAATTCACAAATATTCTGAGCTCTCCACCCAGAAAGGGGATGGGGGAGGGCATTGCTATGTTATCGCCAACTAAGAGGCTCAGGACGAGTGTTAGAAATGGGGTTTCTGGCTGGCTAGGGTGTACACTTAAGCCAGGCAGAACCCACCACTCTAGTCAGGGTAAGTCAGATACACATATCAGATAACATGGGGACGCGTTCTGTTACGGTATCTTGCTGAATGTAATAACGCTGTGGGTAGCTTGTTATAATTGTATTCTATCGCGCCTGTACCTTTTTAAAATGTTTTTAATTTTGTTGTATCTTTTAATCTGACTGCTGCTATCTTACCTGCCATTTTTGCACTTTCCTCTTCTTGTTCGCCCGCGCCCCGGTCCACCACGGGTTTTCCCGCTTGATGTGGAGGGTGCGAGTGTTTCTTCTAAACTAATTTCCGGTTGCTGTGGGCGGAGTTGGGAGGTTGACATTCTAGTCTGTTGACTATTTAAACCGGATGCCTTTCACGTCGCGCAGCGGACGCGTTCTGTTACGGTATCTTTCTGAATGTAATAACGCTGTGGGTAGCTTGTTATAATTGTATTCTATCGCGCCTGTACCTTTTTAAAATGTTTTTAATTTTGTTGTATCTTTTAATCTGACTGCTATCTTACCTGGCATTTTTGCACTTTCCTCTTCTTGTTCGCCGCGCCCCGGTCCACCACGGGTTTTCCCGCTTGATGTGGAGGGTGCGAGCGTTTCTTCTAAACTAATTTCCGGTTGCTGTGGGCGGAGTTGGGAGGTTGACATTCTAGTCTGTTGACTATTTAAACCGGATGCCTTTCACGTCGCGCAGCGGACGCGTTCTGTTACGGTATCTTGCTGAATGTAATAACGCTGTGGGTAGCTTGTTATAATTGTATTCTATCGCGCCTGTACCTTTTTTAATTTTAAATGTTTTTAATTTTGTTGTATCTTTTAATCTGACTGCTGCTATCTTACCTGGCATTTTTGCACTTTCCTCTTCTTGTTCGCCCGCGCCCCGGTCCACCACGGGTTTTCCGCTTGATGTGGAGGATGCGGCGTTTCTTCTAAACTAATTTCCGGGTGCTGTGGGCGGAGTTGGGAGGTTGACATTCTAGTCTGTTGACTATTTAAACCGGATGCCTTTCACGTCGCGCAGCGGACGCGCGCAGCGGGCGTGCCAAAGGCGCGCCAAAGGCAACCCCGTCTGCGCCCGTCCGCGCCAAGACCGTGCCTTGTGCAGGGGAAGCTGTTGAATGTGCACCTGAACAGACTGCAACTTACTCCAGGGAGGAGCTTCTGGACCTACGGCAGGGTGGAGGTTCTTGTTCCCATTCTGTTGACCCTGAGCTTTTAATTGCTAATTATTACTTTGTTTGTCCCTTGTGCAGTTTCACTCTAGCACAGGTAGGCGGTGGTTGCTCCCTTTTGGAGGAAAGTAAACCTACTTCATCTTCCCATGAGCAGATGCTCGTGGGATATCTTGTTAACACCAGATCCCTAATTAAGAATAAAATTGCTTTTAGGGATTTTGTCTCACTCCGTAAACCTGACTGGATGTTTATCAGAGAGACCTGGGCAAGGGACTGCTCTGGTCCAGATCTTGTGGAAGCAATCCCTTCTGGTTATAGCTTAGCTAGACTGGATAGGGTGGGTAAAATGGGAGGAGGGCTGGGCATTCTCTATAGGGATGGTTATATCTGTCGCACTGAACCTCTTACCACACTTTCTGACCAATACCAGGCACTATATTTCTCTATAAATACTCTTCCCACTGAAAGTTTCTCTGGGGTCCTATGCTATCGACCACCTGGAACCAGATCTTCTTTCAGTCAAGATTTTAGTAATCTCTTGGAACCTTACTTGTTAAGATCTAATTTTACATTGCTGGGTGATTTTAATTTTCATTTAGATAAACTTCAATGTAAAGATACCCACACCCTTCTGGAAACCTGAGGTTGCTGTGGTTTTTCACAGCTGGTTACCAGTTCTACCCATACTGCAGTAAATATATTGGATGGCATATTCTCTAACGATCCTAGGATCAAGGTGGGAATGCCCATACCTCTTTCATGGTCGGACCACTTTGCTATCCCTTTTAATCTTCCGACTTCAGCATTAAGCATTGTCTCAGCTGGTAAAGGGACAGGGGAGGAAAAGAGAAATTTGAGCCTAATCAGTAATGATGCTCTTGCTAATTATTTTAGGAATTTTCAGTTTTCTGAGCTTTCAGATGCTAATTTGGCTGCAGATGAACTGTCTAGAGGGTTGTTAGGAGCCATAGATATTTTGGCACCCGTTAAAAAACATTATGTAGCGAGAAAAAACCCTCTGCACCTTGGTACTCTGATAGACTCAGAAAGTTGAGACAATCCTGCCGCAAACAGGAAAGGATTTGGCGTATTGATCTCGCGCCGGCAGGTAGAGAGCTACATAAACAGTGCCTGAGGGATTATAAAATGGCGATTATTGAGGAGAAAAGACTGTATTATTCTAAGGCCACTGAATCAATTAAATCTTCTAGAGAGCTTTTTAAGGTTATTAACTCTCTTATCTCCCCTCCTGTTGCTGATTCATCTGACCTTTCCCAAGAACTCTGTGACAGAATGGCAGAGTTTTTCCGCATTAAGATCACAGACATATACTCCACTTTGGAGGACTTTAATGCTGGAAAGGATATATTTGCTCCTTCTAAAACTAACCCTGTTTTATCAGCAACTACGGTAGATGAAAATAGGCTTCTTACCTTCCCTTGTATCTCTCATGAAACAACTGGTCATCTTTTGGAAGGAGTTACCTCGGGGTCTCCCCTGGATGCCTGCCCCCTTAAGGTCCTAAAAATAGGAAGGGAAGTCATTGTTCCCCTTCTCACCTCAGTACTAAATATAGCTATTACTGAGGGGCAGTATCCTACTCTTTGGAAAACCGCTGTTGTTAAACCGCTGTTAAAAAAGCCATCTCTGGATCCTATGGAACAAAAAAATTATCGCCCCATTTCCTTGCTTCCGGTTCCAGCAAAAATTATGGAAAAATATCTGAATTCCCAACTTAGTTCCTATTTACGGGATCATCAGTTGCTTGATGGTTCTCAGCATGGCTTTAGAAGCCTTCATAGCACTGAATCAGCGCTAACGGCGGTCTTTGATAACATCCGGGTCCAGGTTGATGCAGGGTATACTACCCTGCTGGTCCTTCTTGACCTTACAGCAGCTTTTGACACCCTGTCTCCACTAAGGCTGGTGGAACGCCTCAAGGAGATAGGGATTGGGGGCACGGCCCTTGAGCTTCTCTCCTCCTTTCTTAGTGATAGGGCACAAATAGTGAAATTGGGCCAATTTTATTCTTCTCCCAACCCATTGATTTGTGGAGTTCCTCAGGGATCCTCCCTAAGCCCCACCCTTTTTAATATCTATGTTGCCCCACTGGCGAGGGTGGTGAGAGCCTTTGGATTTGAGGTGCTGTCTTATGCCGAGCGACACTCAAATCATGGTGTCTATTACCAACAGCATCAGTGAAGCTGCCGCAAATTTTAAAGATTGTATGCAGGCAGTCTCATCTTGGATGGGTGAGAATTACCTTAAATTGAATGGAGAAAAAACTGAGATCTTGATTTTTGGTAACCAACATGATATATGGTCTAATGACTGGTGGCCTGAAACCATGGGCAGCTGTCCCTCTCCTGTTTCCCATGGGAAAAACCTGGGGGTTATAGTCGACACTTCGTTGTCCATGAACCTACAGGTTAGCAAAACAGTGTCTATCTGTTTTGGCATAATCAGGCTGCTTAGGAAAATCTCACAGTTCCTGTCGTTTTCATCACGAAAGCAGGCAGTGATTGCTTTGATACTGTCCAGACTCGATTATTGTAATGCCCTTTATTTGGGCATTAACAAGGGTTTGGTGAGACGGTTACAGATGGTACAGAACGCTGCAGCAAGGTTGGTGTTGGAGTTGCCAAAGTATCACTCTGTTTCGGCCTCCCTGATTTCGCTGCATTGGCTACCTCTGGATCGTAGAATCCTTTTCAAGACTTTGTGCTTGACTCATAATGCCTACTATGGAGCTGGCCCTGATGCCATCAAAGCCATGTTTCAACGTTATATCCCGACCAAGCAGCTTAGGTCTGCCAGCAAGAACTTGCTGGTGGTTCCTAGGTTTAAGAAGGTTAGATGGGGAGGCAGAGCCTTCTCCACTGCTGCTGCTAGGCTGTGGAACTCTCTTCCGGATGGTCTATCGGGTCTTGAGTCATACTCCCTTTTCGCAAGGCCTTGAAAACCTGGCTTTTTACACAGACTTTAGCTTGAGCATTTTATCCGGTTGAACGTTAGTCCTCTGCAGCGCCTTGATGCCCTTGGGCTAAGTTAGCGCTTTATAAATCGAATATTCATTCATTCATTCATTCATGTGCTGGCCCTCTGGTAGCTGTTGCAGAGCAGTTAGGCTTATCAAAGAGGCAATGTGTAAAGTATTTGTGCAATACATTCAATACAGTAATACAGTGAAAACACCACAGACAGGACCCCAAACCAGTTTGGAAAACTAAAGAATCTTTTTATATTAGTACATTATGACCAAAACAACAAATATCTAATAATATTTCTCTAAGATATGTGTCAACAGTCGGTACACCAATTAATGCATTGTCGGGAGCACCTGTGCGCTTCTATGCAGGGTTTTACAGTAGTCTGTTCGTGCCCACTCTGATCCCTGCCAGGGATCAACAATGGAGCAATTTACGAGCTGGAGAGGAAGAGGAATGCTCCAAAAAGCTTTGGCGGCAAAACGAAGAAAGGGCATAGTCTCTGTGCCCCAAGGGAGCCGGTGTGAGCGTTTTTACCCAGACCGGCACTCGTACGTTTCGCTACTTGCAAGCGCAGTTATAGTTAAAGGCACGGGTCCTATCGGCCACAGTACCTGGATTTAGCGTGTTAGAGACAGGCTGTCGGGCGCGATCTCCTCACTGGAGTTGTGGCGGGTCATCTGGGTGCAGCCGATGTGGTCCAGGGACACGCCCCGTAGCACAGAGGCTCCTGAGTTGGGGCGAGCCTGCTGCGTCCGAGTCAGTTGGCTGTTGCGGGAGTACCCCAGGAACTCCGAGTGCAGTGGTATTCCTCGTTGCTCTACTCCGACGTGTGGTAAGGCTGCGGCAATGTCGGCGGCAGGGTCACGCGAAGCGAGCTGGCCGCTACTCGGCAGGATCACCTGGGCACTGCGGAGGTGACACCCTCCGGCTTCACTCGATGCAGCAGCGCTTTAGGGCACACGAAGTGTGTGATCTTGAGCGGCGCGGCTCGCAGAGAAACAAAAGTTGATCGGGGTCAACACAGCAGGCGCTGGATGGCAGGAAGCGCATCTGGTGGCCCAATAGAGTTTTTGTAAAGGCCAAACAGTAGGGGTGTCGGTTTGCAGGCAGTGCTCGGTCTGAGCACACAGAAGACTTTGATGGCCCTCAGTCTTCCACAAAAGGGGGCAAGCCGACAAGCCCTTGGAGTGCTTTGGGAAACTGGATGTAGAGGCCACGTTCAGCCTTCCGTCGTTGCAGAGGTAGCAGGACAACACAGCAGAGCACGGTGCAAAGTGACAGTCCCTCCTGGCAGCACAGCTCCTCGTAGTTGCAGAGCCTCATCAGGACCCAAAGTGAACTAGTTTTGACGGTGTCAGAGGTCCAGTACTTATACCAAAATGTGTCTTTGAAGTGGGGAAGACAACAAAAGAAGCCTTTGATCCTCACAAGGTCCCTGTCCTTCCTTCCCTGGCTCCAGATGCACTACAGGGGAGTATGCAGCTATTTGTGTGGGGACAGGCAGAGCCCTACTCAGGTGCCAGTCCCTCCCTCCTAATCTACCACAGCAAGGCACATCAGCCTGGTGATGGGCCATCTGGAGGCAAATGTCACACCTCAGCTCCCTTTGTGTGACTGTCAAGAGGGAATGTACAAAGCCCAGCTGTCATCCTAACCCAGACGTGTATTCAGAGAGACAGAGGCACAGAATGGTTAAAGTAAGAAAAGTGGCATTTTCAGACCTGCAATTTAAAAACCAACGTTACTAAAATATATGTTCTTGAATTGGGAGTCCAGAGACACCAAACTTCAAGTTTCTATCTGCTCCCAATGGGAAGTTACACTTAAAAGATGTTGTTAGGCAATCCCTATGTTAACCTATGGATGAGATAGGCCTTGCAGTAGTGAAAAACAAATGTAGCAGTTTTTCACTACCAGGATCCTACCTTTTAAATACACTGCACCCTGCCACTGGGGGCTGTCTAGGGCCTACCTTAGGTGTGACTTATGAGTAATAAAAGGGAAGGTTTGGGCCTGGGAAGTAGGATAACCTGCCAGGTCGAAATGGCAGTTTAAAACTGCACACACAGGCTCTGCAACAGCAGGCCTGAGCTATGTTTAAAGAGCTACTGAGTGATGGCACAATCTGTGCTGCAGGCCCACTAGTAGCATTTAATTTACAGGCGCTGGGCACACATAGTGCACTTTACCAGGGACTTATAAGTAAATTAAATAGGCCAATTGTGGATAAGATGTTACCATGTTTTGAGTAGAGAGCATATGCACTTTTAGCACTGGTTAGCAGTGGTAAAGCGCCCAGAATCCTAAAGCCAACAAAAAGAGGGTTCAGGCAAAAAGTTTGGGAATAACCCTGCAGAAAGGGGTAGGTCCAACAACTAGGAGTGGAAGTAATACCGCACAACGCTGTGGTGAAATTCATTGTGGTATGAACTCATGGAATTCCCACAGATCTAAATAGGAGACTCTATATGTGAAGAGGCATGACTCAATACACTAGCGCTACAAGCTACAAACAGCGCACCTAGATAGGTAATTAACATTTGATCACATGCTTTACGTAGACGGAAAAGCAGTGCTTTCTCTCTAAAGCAGTGGTTTGCAATCAGATGTATGGAACAATGTTTTAAGTATTGTTTGCCCAACTTGTGCCTCTCGTTGAGCATGAATGTTTACACAACAATGCTTTGTTAAAGCGTGAGATGTGGACCATGTAGCTGCCGTGCAGATGTCTGCAACCAGTACGTTTCCAAGGAAGGTCAAAGTCGCTCCTTTCTTGCAAGTGGAATGTGCTCTTGGCACACTGTGAAGTGTACATTTCGCGTTAACATAACATACCTAACCAAAAGCAGGTTAGTCTAAAGGTCAACCCGATAGTTAGGAACATGAACAAAAGACTCCTGCACATTAAGGCTTACGATTATCTTTTTTTACGTTAAGGAAGTAAATTGCCACTAGACAGGCCATGCTCCATGAAAGATATTGCATCTGACAAGAATGCAAGGACTCAAATGGAGGCTCCATGACTCGCAGGAGAACTACATTAAGGTTCCAAGCAGGGAAAGGTGGTATCCTTGGAGGGATGACACTTTCAAGGCTCTCCATAAATGCTTTAACAACTGGTATCTTAAATAAAGATGGATGTTATCTGCTTTGCATCTAACAGTTACCCCTGGTAAATGAAACGTAGTAGGTGTATATGCCAGTCCTGATTTCTGTAAGCGTAAAAGATAGCGGATGATGTTTTGAACTGAGGCCTGAAGAGGTTGAGTATGTCTACTGCTACAGTAATGAAAGTACTGTTTCCATTTTGTGGCATAATAAGCTTGTGTGGTAGTAGGTCTACGAACTTCTCGTGAAATGAGAGTACATTCTCCAGGAAGCTGCAGGTAACCAAATAAGTCCTCATCTGACAAACTGCAAGGCTCAGGTCCTTGAGATTTGGTTGTGTAAGTTGCTTCCGATGCGTAGTTAGAATGAATGCTCTTGGATAACTTCTCATGTGGGTGGAGTGACATTTCCAGCAGTACTGAGTACCATGGTTGTCTTGCCCATGGTGCAGTGGTTAGAATAAGTCAAACACATAGAAAGTGATGGGAGGAATGCTTGACATTTGTCTAACCACTGGCAACTGCTCAGGGTAGTATTCCAGCTGATCCTTTTTCAGCCTACCACGCCACCTCAGATTAGACGCAGCCATATGCAAATCAGCCTTGGTCCTGCTCCAACAGTGACAGTCCAGCACGAATTACCAAGCCAGGTCTCTGAACTGGAACACTATCAATCCAAGAACTGTATCGGCCAATTTGGGCCTCTTCAGTAGGGTGTGGGCCTCTTCAGTAGGTTGTAGCCTGGTTCCAGTGGCAGAGTAAGCATGGAACCCCGGTCTGGGCATACCCTCGGCCGCTTAGGGCAATAAATCACATACAAAAGGTGATGGGGGAATGCTTGCAATTTGTCTAACTACCAGCAATCATTCTGGGTATCATTCCAAACCTTTGATTTTGCACGCTGCACCTGATTGAAGAGGCCTAACAAGGATGAAAGAGGTTTAGGGTGACTTGTGTGTGACCAAGACGGATTTGTGTATGACTGGGTTTAATCTAACATGGCATTGTGGTCAAAAGAATGATGGGTTGGAATGCTACCCCAAAGCAGTTGCCAGTGGTTAGAGAAATTGCAAGCATTCTCCCCATCAGCTTTTGTGTGTTTAAATAAGTGTCATGGACATTTGTTTCATCTTCATCACTACTTTTGGCATCAGAGATAGTGGAGGAAAAGCCCTGGTGTGGGAGGGTAGGTTGGAAATATAAGCAGTTGTTTAGCCATGGTTGTTTATTAAATAAGCCAATATTTGGGTGGGGTAAATAAAGAAAACTAAATTACAGCGTTCTTATGATTCTCTTTGCGGTTTTAAAGAAATTAACAAAAATAATTCCAGCAATGCATCGGCTTCTTCTGGTTTTAATTTCCGTTCTCTTTTCTCTTTACAGGTGTCTCTTTCAGGGAACCCCATTAGAGAAAGAGGTTGAATCCCCTTAGAGAAAGAGGTTAAATCCAGGTACGTAACCAGCAGGAAGGTAAAACAATAGGGGATTATATCGGGATTTACTTCTTCCCTTCAAAGCACAAGGACAGATCCTCCACCAATGGACACCATTTTTCTTCCACTTTTATCCCATCACCACAGAATTGGGAGAGAAAAGTGACTGGTCTCTTTAATTACACCTGCCATCATGTGCCGGATTGCCACAAAATAAATAAAGGAAACTAACAAAAACAGTGCTGTTAAGTGCCTTCAGGATAGCTAATCCTGGACTGTATCCTTTTTTTTGTACTGGGATGTGTCACCCAAAGTGTGTTACAGAGGGAAGAAAGGAAAATCCTTCACCTCATCCACCTTCCTCCCTCTACTCCATTTAACAGGTGCAGGTCCTCACCTGGACAGCCACAGCCCTCCTAAACTGTGGTGCACTAAATAGCCTCCACCCAAGGGGACCACCAATCCTCATGCCATACGGCCTCCTCTTCCTTCTCCTCTGCACCCTTATCTCTTTATCTCAGCTCTGTCTTCTAGCCCTCCTCCTTTGCCTCCATGGCCTGGCTCTCTCCACAGTGTCTTCTATATTCTTTCTTCTTTTCCCATCCTGATGTTCGTATGCTCTTTCTAGGACTGCTGCTGATGGTGAGCCTATAGAGGGATTGGCCCACCGCGTATTGCCTGGGACATGTAAATGATGTTCTTGTTTCGCTCCTTCCTCACAATAGGCAAATATCCCTGACCAGATCCTCCATAGAGCACTGTCCATTGACTGTGGATGTGGATACATGAGGGCAAAGCTTAGGCAATTTGCATTTTTGCAGTGGCAAACAGATCAGGTGTGGGCGTTCTCTGCTTCTGAAGGTACTGAAGTACTTGGAGATTTATTTCCCACTTGTGTATTTGTTGAAGCATCCTGCTAAATAGGTCCACGGAGTGTTTGTCCTCTCCCGGCAGATACTTGGTGATGAATGGCCCAGTGCCATATCGATTATGCCAATGCTGACAGCTGGGGGGAGTGCATGCCCCCCCTACCTCTGGATAAAAAATATATCCCGCACATTATCTGTTTCCACAACAACTACCATGTTACACATGAGCATGTGAAACTCTCCAGGTGCCAACTGGACTGCTGTGATTCCAAGAAGCTGATGTGCAGCTATTGTTGCTGTTGTGTTCAGGCTCGCTAAACTGTCAGGTTGTCCAGGTGTGCCCTAACTCTTCCAGAGATTTGTCAGTGGAATTGGTCGATTAATGACCTAGCGAGCAACAGTTTTTGTTGTGACACCATTTGAGACTGTGCTGAACTCTGAGCTCTACCATTAATAGATATTACAACTGACCCACTGCTAATGACCATTGCCTGAACGTTATTGTCATTGTCACATGTGAATTTGAGCTCTTGGAACTACTACAAATGCACAATGCCATGATCCCCAAAAATGTCATGTTCATTTATACAGTCAGAGGCCGCAACATCAGGTAAAAAGGAAGCAGCCTATGAAATGGCATCACTCTGTAGATTGGGAGAGGCTTTGCTTATCACCTCGTTCATTACAGTCCCCAAAAGGGTTGCAGCTGCTGAGTGCAGAGATGTGGTTTGTTGATATTCAGTGCAACGCCCAATGTGACAAGTGAAAAAATTTGCTGAGTGTGTGCTTGTGGCTGCTGCTCTATCAGCCAATTATACAGGTTTGTAAAGACATGAATGGTGCTGCAGCGTTGATGTGTTGCAATCACCAAGAATTTCTCAGGGCTGTTGTGACCCCGAATTGTAGCACTTTGAATTGGTTGTGTTGCCACTTGCCACAAATCTGAGGTAGTGATGATAGGCCAGAAAAAAGGGACATGGGGAAGTATGTGTTTTTAAGGCTGTGGGTGGTCCTGTGCAGAGCAACATGACATTCTACAAGGTGGCCACCTTGAAGCGCACTGACACTATGTAACAGTTTAGTGGCCTGCGGTCTAATATAGGCATTAGTGTTTCATCGGAGGAAGTCCAGGGAGTAAACGCCTTAATCCATTTAATGCAGAGGAACAGATTCAATAGTACCCTCAACAAGAAGTGCTTGCAACTCTTCTTGCAGCAATTTTGGTGTCCCTCACTAGTTCCATGACAACCAGGTGGAATATTTGGTGGTCTGGTGTGCAGTTCCAAGCAGTAACCTTATTAGACAACTGACAGGACCTGCTTCTGTGAGGCCATGTCCTTCCATTGTGGAAGGAGTAACCAGACCCTCCCCCCAACAGGTGTTGTGTGATCAGACGGAATGGTAAGCAAGTCACTGCTTGAAGACGCAAGCACCCTTTCCCAGGTCACCTCTATCATTTTGTCTGCTGTTACCTCTGAAGCTTCATCTGGAGTAGGTTTCCAGAGCCACTCCCTCCTAAAAGGGTGACTGCTGCTGAAATCCATGGTGCTGCTGGGGTTACTGTAACTTCTGCACTCCCTCGTGCATATTGGCCCAAAACACAGGCCTGCTAATTTGCGTTTGCGTTTGCAAATAGCCTTGATTGTGTCCTTTTATTCCTTTTCTCAAGCATGGTGTCTGCTTGTGGGCCAAACAAGTGTTCCCCATTAAAAGGGGCATCATTTAGATGTTTCTGTACCTCCGGGCGAAATCCTGATACCTTTGCGATGTGCGTCTCCTCAGGATGATTCTGGTGTTCATTTCATATAACGGTGTGCTTGCTGCATCAAAGGCGCAATGTATATTAGCGTGTGATACCATTTTATCTTCTTTAACCGACAATTTGCCTTGCATGCGATAGGCTTCTAGCAGAAATTTCATAAACTGCTCCATCTCCTTCCAGTGATAACTGTCGTGTCTGGTGAGGAGGCCCTTTGTGATGTGCCAGTGTTGCAGCTCCTATTGCTATTGTTTTCCCTGATGTCTATCTTGCGGCTCTCTTTGTCTGTTGACAGAGCCTCTCTGATGGCCTGAACAAAGGCCCTCTTCCTAGCCATGTGTACTATTAGGGTGTCAGGGGGTACATGGCCTCTGATGTAGAGCGGGTCATACGGTGCCCGCTTATACCACTTCTCCACCCCTTGGAATTACAACCCTAGCTCTGACATAGTCTTTGAAGTTTTTCTCCACACACTTACTAGGTCATGCTTGTTAACATATGCAGAATCAGGACTGACTGCTCCGTCTTTCAAAAGGTCTCCCCCACAAAATAATTGTCCTAAATTACCTGCAGTTCCACTTTGTGATGATCTGCTGTCCTTTGGATTACTGCATGTTACGGTTCAAACAGGAAATCTTCCTGAAGGTCCACACTATAACCAAGCCAGGGATCATCAATCAATCAGTCCATGTAAAGCACGGCTAATCACCCATGAGGGTATCAAGGCGCTGGGAAGGCTCAGTGGAAAAGCCAGGTCTTGAGTCTCTTCCTGAATGCGGCAAATAGGGTGCTGTACGGAGGTGGAGGGGGAGGCATTTCCAGGACTAAATGGCAAGGTAGGAGAAGGAATGGCCTCCTCTGTTACTTTGGCGGATGCGCGGTGTCTGTGCAAGGGCGGCTGATCGAAGGTTTCTGGATGGTTGTTGGAAATTTAGTCGGTGGTTCATGAATACTGGTCCTAGGTCACCGAGGGCTTTGAAGGTGTGAGTCAATATCTTGAATTGATATCTTTTCTGGACGGAGAGCCTTTAGAGGTTCCTGAGGTGTGGGGAGATGTAGGTCCATTTGGGCAAGTCGAGGATGAGTCTTGCCGCTGAGTTCTGTATTGTCTGTAGTCTCTTCATGAGTTAGGTGGTGGTTCCTGCGTACAGTGCATTGCTGTGGTCCAGCCGGCTGTTGACAAGGGCTTGAGTGACAGTTTTACTCGTGCTGATGGGGAGCCATTTGAATATTTTTTGGAGTATGCAGAGAGTGTGGAAGCAGGCAGAGGAGACTGTGTTGATCTGCTGCTTCATGGGGAGCTTGCTGTCCAGGATGATGCAGAGAGTACAGGCATGGTCTGTCAATGTGGGCGTGGGCCCAAGTTTGGCGGGCCACCAGATGTCGTTCCAAGGGGAAGTGTTGTTGCCAAAGATCAGTACTTCTATCTTGTCAGAGTTGAGCTTTAGGTAATTTTTCATCATCCAGTTGGCGATGTTCTTCATGCAGTTGTGGAAGTTGGTCTTTGTTGCATTTGGGTCTTCTGAGAGAGAGAGAGGATGAGCTGAATGTCGTCGGCGTTGGATATAATGTTGAGGTCGTGGATTCGGACAATGTCGGCTAGGGGTGTCATGTCAGTGTTGAAGAGGGTGGGGCTGAGGGGCTGAACCTTGAGGGATGCCGCAGATGGTGTTCTTGGGTTCGGAGACGAAGGAGAGTTGGCGGATTCTCGGTGTTCGTCCTGCGAGGAATGATGCGATCCATCTGAGGGAGTTTCCCTGGATTCCGATATAGTGTAGTTTCTTGGAGAGTGCGTGATGGGATACTGTGTTGAACGCCGCGGAAAGGTCGAGAAGGATCAGGGCCGCCAACTCTCATCTGTCAAGGAGGATGCAGATGTCATCCGTGGCAGCGATCAGGGCAGTCTCGGTGCTGTGGTTGGAGCAGAAACCAGATTGGGAGGTGTCAAGCAGGTTGTTTCTGTCCAGGTGATCGGTGAGCTACTGGTTGATGGCCTTCGAGGACTTTGGCAGGGAACAGCAGCAGCGAGATGGGGCAGTAGTTCTGGAGTTCGCTGGGGTCTGCAGAGGATTTCTTGAGGAGAGGTCTGACTTAAGAGTGTGTCCAGGTGTCGGGGAAAATGGCTGTGGTGATGAATGTGTTGAGGATGATGATGAGTTGGCTGCTGATGTCTTTGCCTTCGAGGTTGAAGAGGTGGTGGGGATACCATCCTGAGAAGGGACAGGCTTGTAAGAAGCGTCTTGGGGATGGAACTCTATGTATTCATCTGAACTGGTGGGAGTGGTATAGAGAAAGCGAAAGCTGCGGTGACAGTGGCAGTAAAGGGGCATGGATTGGTGGAGGCCCAGGGCTAGTATTCCTCTGGCAACGTTTGTTAGAAATGGGAAACCTGCTCAACTCTTCCAAGATTGCCTTCTCAAAAATTAACTTCCTCTTAAGAGGTGCTGGATCTATGTCTTCCTATGGTACACCAACAAGTAATTTTGCTGATAGAGGGCCAATGTAAATCTTTTCTTGACCTCCATGAGGCTGTTCAGCCAACTCAATGGTTCGGGTTGGTTTGCTCGGCAGGTGACGAAAAGACTTCAGAGCTGACTTTAGCATTTTGGGGCCAAGAAGGAGTAGTCTGGCTTCGAAGTTAGGTGCCCTCTGACTAGGTTTCGCAGAGCCAATATAGGGTGTAGCTGGCGAGTGCGCTCTGCGACAGTGGTCAATGCCAGCTGTCAAGCAGTCCCTGCAGAGTCTTTGGGCTTGAAGCCTCGCTCTCTCAAACCAGTGCTTGGCCCGACTCGAGGTTCTTGCTGAGGTCGAGTCCCAGAGAGATGATTCTCAGATGGTGTCAAAGGTTTAAAAATCTTCAGTGTCTTTTAGAGCAGCTTTCACTTGGGCCCCTGAAGACTGCTCTTCTTCATAATCGAAAACCTTGGAGGACAAGGTTTCTGTTCTCCGATACCTTTGACCTACCAAAATACCAGATGGACCTTCCTCAACATTGTAGGTTCCTTTGATATCTTTGGAACTGCAGGCAGTGCATGGTTCTGTTGGACCCTGGCCCTGCATTCTATAATGCGCTCACTAAACCTTCCTTAAATACCTAATCTTTTTATTTTTAATTGTGTAGCAGGCCGAGCAGCTCGATTCCTCATGGTATCTGCGTAAGCAGATGTTACAAATCGCATGAGGGTCTGACCACAGAAAGTTAGTGCTGCACTTGGGGCAAAACTGAAAAGGCTTGTTCTCCATAACACACCAACTCATGAGTCATTCTTATAAGACCCGGCACTGAGAGAAATCATTCAATCCGGGTTGATTCCAAATGTTGCCTGACTGTGTCACCTCTGTTGATTGAATGTAATTTTAGCATCTAGAGTAGAACAACTGTTTATTTTGTAGCTCAGCAGTCCCAGGGCTCCAAAAGCATGTACCATCCAGATGACAGAAAACAGTTTGAGATGGTGCCTTTATCCTATGGATTGTGGGTTTCAGAGATGGTATATGAGTCACCTTGAAATGAAATTTATACTCTAAAGAAAAACAACTTGCAACATCAACAGCCAACACTAAATGACAGGAGTGTGCAAAGCATGTGATCTACATCTACACATGCTACAAACATTATGCTTTGTGGTTTTGCGGATGGTGTAAAATCTGCCTCAAACTAAGCACCTAATGTATTACTCTCATGTCATAAGCCAGTAACAGCAAATAGCCTGCAGATTCGGAAGTCCAGTTCACTATGGTGGTTAGTTTAACTCAAGTAAAAGCATGTGTAATGTGTGGATCAGTAATATCTGATCACACGCATTCTCCTTTGCGATTATGGTCTCACTGTTTGCCCCACTTGCTGACTTCACCTTTAAATTCATGAAAAAGAAGTCTGTCTCACGACAAAAGTTCTTGGTGAAGCACAAATGAAAGTTAGTTATTTTAAAATTATCCATGATTGGCACTAGCCATGCAAGCTCCACAGAGCAAAACAACTACAGCATTTGAAAAGCTGGAGATGCAATAATATGGGAGGAGATATGGTGCGCATTCTGTGGTCCTGTCCAGCCCAGCAGGTCTATTGGAACTCGATTAAGTGCTAATTGTCAGAGTCAAGTATGTTACTTATAATGCCGTCATTGTAACAAGCATTATTTCATGACATGCAGGACATTGCTAGACTGGACGATCATAGAAAACAGTGGTTGGACATCGCTCTAGCAGTAGCAGCGATCTGCATTCTGAGACAATAGAAGTAAATCCTCCCCCCCCGCCCACTGAAGACTGATGAATGGACAGAGGCCATGATAATAATAATGACACTACATGAACAATGGCATCGCACAAACGTAGGATTTGTAAAATGAATGACCAGCTGCAAATATGTGAGTAGATTTGGTGTTTCTATGTTCACTGACTCGATCTAACATGACTACTTAGAGGGCGCTATCACCTAACCATAAGTAGAACTATGGTTCATGAACTTTTTGAATGTATCAGATTTGGCACCTATACAAACAAGGTTTCAGTTTGAGATCCTAGTTACCTTTAATATGTCTACAGAAGGGCGGTAGAACTTTGTTAGGCACTGTATATGGTGCACCATAAGTATCACTGGCCTTTATTTTCTAAGTTTTACAGACCTTGCTGCTACTGTATTCTCAAATAGCATTCTCTTTCTTAACGTGATAACACCCAATAAAAAGATTTAAACCTAAACAATTATTTGACTAGAGGGGATAAGATGCAGAGCTTGAGAATGAGCTTGGGCATTGGTAAAAGAGATGAAGTTACAGAGCATTGCAATCGCTAGTAACTTTCTTATTCTGCCATTCATAGTCCTTATATTTACAGCTGGGAACATATCACAAAACAAAACTAATTTAGTAAAGGCATTTGCTAGGAGTGTGCTCCAGCCCTTAAGACTGGAGTATTTCTAATGTATGGACAACCACTGACTTGGTAAAGGATTACCATGAAGATTTATTGTATGTAAATGTATTTCACAGAGACATGGCATAGCTCCAAGTGCAATTCACCTTTTTCGCTTTGCTAAGATGCTATTCATAAATAGCAGGTTAAACTCAAAGGTCCTTGCGTTTTCTGTCAATCTAACAAGTGACCTATCTCTCGCTCTCTTCTCTCTCCTCAGAACCATCTGGTCAATTTGCAACCAAAAATCAACACAGATAGGGCTTCATTTAGAGTTTAGTTGAACAAGAGCAGTGGCGTAAATCGTTGTTGATCCTGTCACGCCAAGCTTGTGGTTCCCCGCTCTACTTCGATTCGGGTGAAGAGCTGTGTTTGCACTGGCAGAGCCAACAGAAGTTCTGCCAGTTCAAACTTCTGACCTGGCAACATATCCACCAAGAGCTGCCACGTCGGTGACTGTCATTCAGCCTTACTGAGGGTGAGACATCCTGCACTCTTTTTTTCATACCCATCAAAGGTCACAAGGACAGGGAAAATGTAAAATGGCCCCTCCGCACAGGAAGAACTCCCATCACATTTGGGCCATTTGTTTTTGTTTAGAGAAAGCAAACACTTGCTTTGGGAGTCTATTTTCTCTAAACGAAAATGTTTGCTGAATGGGCACTTTAAACATTGCGCCTGCTCTGCAAACTGGCAGGAAGGTAGGCATCCAGTGCTTAATTTGTAAACGAATAAGTGCTGGGGCTCAAACGTTTGCTCAGACTACAGAGAATGGTGCTATCGAATGTTTAGGGTGCAGAATACCAAGGCTGCCTGTTTTATTCACCACGAGACACCCTTTGGCCTTTTATTTCACTCATGCAGGTTCTTTTTCATCCCTACATTCTTTCTTTGATACTGTTTTTCGATCTTTCTCCTCCTCATTCTTTTCCCCCTTTCATGGTTTTCTATCTCTCTCATTTTGGTTCAAAGCCTAATGAGAAGAAATAAGTGTCAGTCCCAAAACTAAGTGCCAGTGGGCCCTACCTTTATTTACTGGTTGAAATTAAGCACTGCAGGTATCTCTAACTACAGCAGACAGTCTACCGTCATGGCGGTCTAGTGTACTATGGAGCATGGCCTTACCAGGCATTTTCATAGTTGATTAATAACTTATACTGTCAATGTTAATCACCAGGTAAATGGTTGTTTCATAGTTTTTCCTTACCCAAATCCTGGTTTGGGACTGATTAATTTTTTTATTGGGATATAATTGTAAAGTTCAAAATATTTATCAATTTATTTTAGAGATGTGAAGATAATAACACAAATGTATGTGTGTTTTTAATTCCACTTGCTAACATACTGAAAACTGCTTGACAAACAAAGGACATACCCAAACTGACCATCCAGGGATGTTCCTTCTGAAACCCTGCTAGTCCCTCAATCTCCAGGGCTTTTTTTAATTCTTTGCTCCTGGGTGGGTAGTCTCTCAATTTAAATCCCGGTAACCATCAGCTCAGCTTGTAAAGTAATTAGAATGCCCCACCCAAAGGCCAAACGAGGATTCATGGGAGGTAAATAAGGGGAAAGGGGAGCCTAACATAAAAGCTGTTGATTTCCTTTAACACCAGTATTAACTGTAGGATTACAACATCGCACTCTCCACTAAATTTCAATACTTTATCCTATTTTATTTTTGCCATGGTTCATAATAATTGCCAGTCCACTAAGTAGAACACTTGCCTAGTTTCCAGTGCTAGCTGGTATATTAATTCAGTTGCATCACGCATATTACTAAGTCAATTTTTGCCTTGGATAATGTCATTATGGCAGTTCTTGCTGCATAGAATGAGTTGTAACATCTTCGTCTTTTCTTAAAACAGTTTTCAAATTCAGTACTTAACAGCGATAACAATAATGGTCTAGCAAACTGGGTTGGGTCTATTTCTGCTAGTTTTGTACTTAAAGGAATTACATATAGTTTAAGATGCTAGGAGTAATATTTGAATACACTTCAAAATATTGGTACTAAAGTGTCTTCAAAGGTGATAAAACAGAAAGGAATACCAAGCTGGCTTTGTAAGCATCTGCATCTTAACACTGTGATACTATACTAACCTGTTCTGCAGTTGTGGGCTCATTGGCATATATCTCACATTGTTGCGTTGCTGGAAATGGATACATGCTTATACACAATTCTGATCCAATGACAAGTGAGTGAGTGAATAACGTGAAGAAGCCTGTGAACTATTCGAGTTACTGTGGCACATTTCACTGATTCATTTGTTTCTTGTTCCTTTCGCTAGTAATAGATTACCAGCAGCAGATGGACAATGCGATGAAAGAACGCCAATCTTCAAGTGAAAAGCTGGCGAATAGCAGCTGGTACAAACTGAGCATTTACTCAAAAATGGCACCTAAAGTTATTTTTCTACAAAACATGCAAATAAACCTCAAGGAGAGGAAAAATATATTTGGGCAACCAAATGATGAACTATAATTAAGAGATTCAGCAAAACATTGTATGTGTTTGTCGGTTACATTTCTTTCTTTTTCCTATTGGTTTGTGCTCCGCATTTGCGGAGGACTATACCTTTATGGTGTCAGAAATATGCCCGCTATTCTGGGCACTGTCTTTCAAAGGGCGAGTAATTACTTTTATAAACTCATGTCTATCATTCAAATGTTTTGCGAGTCGATTTCTGTGACAAAACATGCAAAATGTATTAATGACAAAGGTAATTACTGTATGCTTTAGTCTAAATACATGTCCAATGTCATGCAGGCTAGACTTATAAGTAAAAATCAAGATGAAAAAGTGACTTACCTTCAGTAACAATCTTCCTGGTGGATATTCTATCTACCTGCAGGTTCTTCATCTGTTGAATGATCCCAGAAACCAAAATGGATCCAGAACCTTCAAAGCTTTTTGATGCTGATAGGGTGCACTGGCTCTGTGTCCGCACCGGAAGTGACACAAGTGACGTAACCAAAGTCATACAGCGGCCACCCCAGTGCAACAATGTAAGTTTCCATCTACTTTTTTCCATGCCTTCAAGGCGAAAAGATGCAGTGACATGAATCTGGTGCAGTGCAGGGTGTAAAGCTAATTGAGACCTTTTTAAAACGTTATCTATATAACCATCTGGATTGGTGAGTAATCTGCAGGTCATGTAACATGTCATGAGTGAAGTAATATGTGCGGTCCTGAACAGCGCACAGAGGTGGCATAAGTTATGGTTAGCTCTGTAAAGTATGGGCCAGATGTACGACCGTTTTAGGGTTTGTACATGGGGCAGACCAATTTTGCGGTCGCAAATGGGCCGTTTTCCTGTTTGCGACCGCAAAATTGGTCTGCCCCATGTACAAACCCTATTTTGCGAGTCGGTAACCTATTACTGACTCGCAAAATAGGGGTTTCGACTCGCTATTAGGAAGGGGCGTGCCAAGGGCGTCCCCTCCTAATAGCGACCCACACTTCAATGTACAATTGTTTTGTGACCGCAATTGCAGTTGCAAAACACTCGCAGTTTACCACCTACTTCAAGTAGGTGGTAAGCCACTCGCAAACGGAAAGGGGTCCCCAGGGGACCCCTTCCCCTTTGTGAATGGATGCGAAAATATTTTGTAAGAGCAGGCAGTGGTCCCACGGATCACTGCCTACTCTTAAAAAATGAAACAGAAACGTTTCCTTTTTCTTGTTTAAATGCATCCCGTTTTCCTTTAAGGAAAACGGGCTGCATTTAAAAAAAAAAAAACTGCTTTAGTTGAAAAGCAGTCACAGATATGGTGTTCTGCTGACCCCAGCAGGCCACCATCCCTGGGAGTGCTAGCCATTCCCAATGGGGTCGCAAATTGCACCTGCCTCATAAATATTAATGAGGCATACAATTTGCGACCCCATTAGGAATCGCAACCAGTGTCTGAGACACTATTGTAAATTACATTTTGCGAGTCTCAAATTGTGAGTCGCAAAACAACATAATTTGCGACTCGCAAATTGCCAAATCATACATCTGGCCCTATAACTGTTTTTTTTTCTTATTTCAGTACCTAACTATAACGTCACTTTAACCTTTGTATTTTGCAGTGAAATTCTAGTGATCTTTTTTTACGTAATCTAAGATATCCGACTATAATGTCACTTTAAGGTTTGGTTTTCAGTGGGGAAAAAAACTTTCCTGGAAAGTTTGAGAGTGATCCATCAAGCCGGGGCCGAGAAAAAGGGGGTTTCGGAAAACATGTTTTCCACATGAAATTTCCATTTTTTTTAACCCTTTATTAGTCCCCCTCATAGAAAGCTTAATCTGGTATTCTCTGTGGGTGGATCCATGACCCCGTCACGAGCCCCAGCGCCCCCATGTAACCTCGCAACGGAGTCACAACTCCGGACGGGAGTCTGTTAAGGCATTTACTATGATAGTGCTATGTTTTTTCGACTACATTTCGGATGCAATGACAGTACTGAATTAGAAAATTTATATTTCGCAATATATGCTATCTCTAAACTACTATGCTTTGCAGAATCAAAGTACAGTGTATTTAGAACTCTTCCCCCACACTGCTTTGTCTCAGTTGCCATAGCAACCTGCTTTAAAAACACTCTACTGTACCAGTAAGTCAAAAGTTCACACACTTTCTAACCGGACCATACCAGCTTCTAGTTCAACTGTAGCAGGTGTGGTTGACTGCTTGAAAATGTAAGCATATCAACAATAGCGTAACTTGTGTAAGATTTATCCACACCCAATCACAGATATACTTACTTCACTAATTAAAGCACTACCTATTTTCAGGTTTCAAATTATTTAAATCAGCCAATCAAATACATCCTTCTCTTAAAGCAGGGCCACTCCTCCATTTTAACTGCCTTTCACTCTGCCAGCCATCACATTCAGCTGCACTCTTCTCCTGTGTGCGACTGCTCCTTCCTAGGAAATGGTTAGTGTGGATTGTGGGTCACAGCTATGTCTTCTGGGCCAGAGAGTCTGCTAGAGTGACATTGAGAGGGGCTTGGGTTTGCCTAATGTGGACATTAAATGGATTGGCCAGAGAGGGTTAAAATGGCAGCAATTACTGCCTTTAGTTAAAAGCATTGTGGATTTCCAACCCGCAGACCTCATGATTGTGCACTGCGGTGGCAATGACCTACGCACACTAACTGGGATAGCACTGGAAATCCTAATGAAGGTACCTTTGCAAAATTCATGACACTTCTCCCTCACACTGTGTTGGTGCACTCCAACATAGGCCAAAGGCAGGAATGGAAGTGGTCAAATCAATTCTGTTCACAGACTGACAAAGTCAGGTAACATGTTAATAAAGCTGTTTCAGCATTCCTCAGAGATCATAACATGGTCTCTAGCTACAACAACTTGTGTTTTTGCATTCATGAAATCTATAGAAGTGATAGAGCTCACTTCACAGATGAAGGCAACAGGGTGTTTCTCAGCAACCTGAAACTCTGCCTCTGGTCTTTTGTGTAGCTGTCGCATACTCACAATGAACACTAAGGCTCTTCTCAGAGCCACCCTATTGCCCAACACTAAATAACATTCATTTTAAAATTTTATTTTACGGAGTCGAAACTCTGTTGAAGATTCGTAAAGCAAAAGCACGAATTCAATGCATAACACATTTAAGATGTATAACTGATTTTGACTCTATACATGTTACAATAACTTTGAAAGTAGTTTTGTGAGTGTCTAACTGTGTGTGTAACAGGGGGCATAGGTCTGAGTGGGTCTCTGGATACATATGTCAGTTTCTGAGTGAGTATATCAGTGAGGGTAAGAGTGTCTCCGTGCGTCCATGAGTGGCTGCATCAGTGTCTGACTGGGTCTCTCAGTGGTTGCGTAAGTGTCTGAATAGGTGCGTCAGTGCCTAACTGGGTCTGTGAGTGGGTGCGTGAGTCTCTGAGTGGGTCTGTGAGTGGCTGCATGAGTGTCTGACTAGGTCTGTGAATAGGTACACGAGTGTCTGAATGGGTCTGTGAGTGGGTGCATGAGTGTCTAAGTTAGTCTGTTAGTAGGTGTATGAATGTGTGAGTGGGTCTGTGAGTGAGTCTGGGAGTGGGTCTGTGAGTGTGAGAATCTGAGTGGGTGCATGACTGAGTGGGTCTCTAAATGCGTACACAAGTCTGCTAGGATCTGACAATGGGTGCATGAGTCTCTGAATGGGTCTGCAAGTGGATATAAGAGTCTAAGTTAGTCTGTTAGTAGGTGTATGAATGTGAGAGTGAGTCTGTGAGTGGGTCTGTGAGTGTGAGAATCTGAGTGGGTGCATGACTCTAAGTGGGTCTCTAAATGCGTACACGAGTCTCTGATAGGATCTGACAATGGGTGCATGAGTCTCTGAATGGGTCTGCAAGTGGGTATAGAGTATCTGAGTGGGTATGTGAGCAAATGTATGAGTCTTAGGACTATATCTGTGAGTGGGTGCATGAGACTGAGTGGGTCTGTGAGTGGGTGGATGACTGAGTGGGAGAGTGAGTGGGTGCATGAGTTTCTGAGCGGGTCTGTGAATGGTTGCATGCGTCTCACAGTGGGTCTGTAGGTGCATGAGTCTCTGAGTGGGTGTGTGAGTGGGTGCGTGAGTCTGAGTGGATCTGTGAGTGCAAGAGTCTCTAAGAGTGTGTGAGTGGGTGTGTGAGTCTCTGAGTGGGTGTGTGGGTCTCTGAGTGGGTCTGTGACTTGGTGCATGAGTCTGAGTGGGTCTGTGATTGGGTGCATGATTCTCTGACTGGGTGCGTGAGTGTCTAAGTGGGTCTGTGACTGGGTGTATAGGTGTCTGAGTCGTGCCTGTGAGTGGCTTCGTGAGTCTGAATGAGTCTGAAAGTGGGTGTGTGACTCTCTTGAATGGCTGTGTGAAGGCGTACATGAGTGTCTGAGTGGGTCTATAACTGAGGGCATGAGTCTCTGAGCGGGTCTGTGAGCCTGAGTCAGTCTGAGTGGGTGCATGAATGTCACAGTGGATATGTGAGTGGGTGTATTAGTGTCAGAGTGGGTCTGTGAGTGAATGCGTGGGAATCTGAATGGGTCTGTGAGTGGGTGCATGAGTTTCTGAGTGGGTGTGTGAGTGCCAGAGTGGATCTGTGACTGGGCGTATGAGTCTCTGTGGGTCTGAGAGAGCATGCATTAGTATGCGAGTGAGTGTGTGAATGCATTTTTTCCCCCCAGCAAGGTTAGCGACTCCGCTGCACTGCTACACGGGCGGAGGCGTGCTGAGCGTCAAGACGGGTCTGCGACTCCCCGCTCATGCCAAAAAAAAAAGAGGTTTCCAGTATTTATATAGTCATATGGGGTCCCTCAGAGACCCCTATAATAATCCCATGGGGTCAGGGTACATCTACCCAGACCCCTTCTATAGTATTGCATTTAAAAATGCATCCCCCGGGAACATGTCCTGCTTCATAAAATGGCAGCCGCACCTTTCTACACAGGTTGCGACCAGCCAATTACAGCACTGTTCCTGGCACGTGGGGTCGCGCACCTCTGAGTAGGTGCTGCGAAGGATCCAGGTCCCAATATATCCAAATTTGAATTTCTTTTAATAACTCATTAACTACTGTACCGATTTACACCAATTCAGAAAAAGGTTGCTTCTGAACCACCAGCGACCCATTTGGTTTAATTCCGTTCAGCAGTTCAGGCTGTAGTCGTGTCTAAAATCCCTATGGGGATTTGAATGGGAAAAATGCGTTTTGGGGCCGCCCTTTTTTCTTGGCCCCCGCTTGAAGGATCACCCCCGAAACTTTCAAGACAGCAGCTAAAGTGACTGTCGTAATAATTTTAAATATTTCGTGAGGATTCGTCAAAGGCGCCCAAGTTATTAGGCAAGTAAAAACACTCTTCCTATGGAAACAAAGTCCTAACTATAATGTGTATATATATATATATCGACCCAGCCGGTAGCTAAATAGTTCATTTAATTGGTGACAAACTCGCAAGCAGGCAACAGCGAGACAGAAGCATCGGCATTTCTTCAGCAAGCCAGACGCGTTTCGGGAATCCGTTCCCTTTATCTATGGCATTCCGCTAACAAAAGGCAGCATTTCCGGCACACTTTTAAATTCCAAGTTCCCATGGCCTTGTGGCTCTTGTAGTGCCAGACTCGTAATCTCTTGTGAGTCCGTCTAAAAATTAGCAGCAGTAAAAGTCAATATTAAGACCCCAGTGGGTGGATGCAACGTCCTGCTGCAACTGCCTGTTCCGCTTCATTGTTGTCATCATGAACGCTGCCTCCCGTGGTTTTGATGACACCAGCCTGGTGCCATTACGGGCCCGCATTCTTGCGGTGAGCTTCTCCCGCGGCTGGGCTCAGCCGCTAAACATCCACAAAACAGGTAGCCCTGATGGAAGAAGCCAGCCGGTAGCTAAATAGTTCATTTAATTGGTGACAAACTCGCAAGCAGGCAACAGCGAGACAGAAGCATCGGCATTTCTTCAGCAAGCCAGACGCGTTTCGGGAATCCGTTCCCTTTATCTATGGCATTCCGCTAACAAAAGGCAGCATTTCCGGCACACTTTTAAATTCCAGGTTCCCGCCCCAGTCGGCGCGGCCATTCCCATGGCCTTGTGGCTCTTGTAGTGCCAGACTCGTAATCTCTTGTGAGTCCGTCTAAAAATTAGCAGCAGTAAAAGTCAATATTAAGACCCCTGTGGGTGGATGCAACGTCCTGCTGCAACTGCCTGTTCCGCTTCATTGTTGTCATCATGAACGCTGCCTCCCGTGGTTTTGACGACACCAGCCTGGTGCCATTACGGGCCCGCATTCTTGCGGTGAGCTTCTCCCGCGGCTGGGCTCAGCCGCTAAACATCTACAAAACAGCTAGCCCTGATGGAAGAAGCCAGCCGGTAGCTAAATAGTTCATTTAATTGGTGACAAACTCGCAAGCAGGCAACAGCGAGACAGAAGCATCGGCATTTCTTCAGCAAGCCAGACGCGTTTCGGAAATCCGTTCCCTTTATCTATGGCATTCCGCTAACAAAAGGCAGCATTTCCGGCACACTTTTTTACCTGTATGGTAATTAATTTGTTGCTTTTCCATGTCGACAACCTCCCATAGAAACTAGCATACATTGTTTTTAATTCAGATCCACTGCTCCGGGTGTAGCATGTTCTATCGTTTAATTGGTTGTAAGCTTCCATCAGGGCTACCTGTTTTGTGGATGTTTAGCGGCTGAGCCCAGCCGCGGGACATGCTCACCGCAAGAATGCGGGCCTGTAATGGCACCAGGCTGGTGTCATCAAAACCACGGGAGGCAGCGTTCATGATGACAACAATGAAGCGGAACAGGCAGTTGCAGCAGGACGTTGCATCCACCCACTGGGGTCTTAATATTGACTTTTACTGCTGCTAATTTTTAGACGGACTCACAAGAGATTACGAGTTTGGCACTACAAGAGCCACAAGGCCATGGGAATGGCCGCGCCCACTGGGGCGGGAACTTGGAATTTAAAAGTGTGCCGGAAATGCTGCCTTTTGTTAGCAGAATGCCATAGATAAAGGGAACGGATTCCCGAAACGCGTCTGGCTTGCTGAAGAAATGCCGATGCTTCTGTCTCGCTGTTGCCTGCTTGTCACCAATTAAATGAACTATTTAGCTACCGGCTGGCTTCTTCCATCAGGGCTACCTGTTTTTGTGTATGTGTGTGTGTATATATATATATATATATATATATATATATATATATATATATAGACACATTTATTTTTAACACTGCGCCGATTGCCACTGTATAGTTATGATTCTTTCCACTGAAATGCTATTTTTTTGACCTGCCTATAACTTCTGACCCCATGGGCATATTTTTACGAAATTTGCAATACACTAGCTTAGTGACCTATGCTTCAGCATTCCATGTTTCCTGGACATCTGTGCAGGTGAAAAAAGCTAAGGGAATAAAAAACGGGTTTCCCCCCTATTTTAGCTCTCATACAAAACTTGCTTGGGCTTACCGCCTAAACAGCTGAATGGATTTATAACAAACCTGGCATAAAAGTAGAACTTTAATCAGGATGCAGGATTTTATTGGTGTAGTGTAAATCCGTTCCATATTTTTCGAGATATTAGTATTTGAAAACGTTGTTGATAGGGGTTTAAAGGGTTACCATTTTTTAATATCTCTATATTTTAACTCGTGACTCCTGAAAAATCATGAGTCGCATGTGACTCGCGAGTTTCACACAGGGTAGAACAAAAAGAGAGACAACATGTAAGGCAGAGAGACAGATGTGCATAGAGGGGGGAAGGCCATACAGAGCCTCTGGGGTGCAGGGCCGGCCACAGCAAAGGCTGGGTGCCCACAGCAAGTTGCACCATCCCCGCTGTACACTGCCAAAGGGGGTTGCCAGCCCATGGAGGGCTGGGTGCAGGGACACAACACACTCCACAGTGTTTGGCAACTGCCATGGTCAAAACAACAATTGGCCAATCGTACAGAAATAAGAGCTCTCAATAGAACAACATGGTGGTCAGCGTGGGTTATGGCGTGTGTTGTGTGCATTGGTAATCATAATTGGTGAATTTTAGTGGTTGTAAGGGTGTGAGCCAGAAACATAACTCAGTTTTCAACTGTGCTTTTTCAATGAATTAAATTTTCGTATAAATGTAGTTAATTTTCAAGCCCGGCCTTTGGTCATGCGCAGGTCCTGGGCCAGTTTTCAACTGTGTTTTTTCAGTGAATATCTATATGAAAGTAAACTCTCATATTGCCTTGATACGACTATTAAGTCGTATCAAGGCAACAAGACAATACTTGATGGAGAGAACGGTTTTCAGTTCATTAACTCTTTTTACACAAAGGGAAAAAAAAGAAGAAAAAAACACTACATCAGAGCCCCGCATCCCAGAAGCACCGCAGGAATATACATGTTATCAAATGTAACCGGCCTGCTATGACCGCTCATAAAATAATGGCAACCCATTCAAGAAGGAAGTGTTCCATTCAAAAACAGTCACAAAAGCTATCTTTTATCAGCGCGATGCTTTTAAAGCTTTGTAATGTTCTGTTTACTGCAACAGCCATCAATGAAAAAAGTGCACAACCTTTTCTGTAATACAGGCACTCTGAACACTTAACAAAATGTAGTGGGTGCACTTATAATAGCAATAGACAGAGATAAGCATCTAAAAAATGTGTACCCCTATTGTTGAGAAACGAATATCTAATGTGGGCAATATAATAAATACGTATGAACTCTTTTGCTATTCAAATAATGTACTTTTGAAAAGATACATTTCTAAAGGTTCAAAGTGGGACCTTTAAATTCACCAAAGTCAACTTTATGTTTCAATTATCATAAACCACCCACTAAATAACTATGCGAGTAAGTAACTCATCCAACCATGCTATCGCTAAAAAATATTTTTCAAGTTGGGCCACTGTTCCAAATTATGTCTGAGATTCTCAAGCGTGCCAGATGCGTTGCTGACCGAAGATTGGTAAATCTGGGAGATGCCACCTCGTCCCAGGCAGCCCATCAGCAGCTTTAATGTCATCGAAGAAACTTACAAGTTCCGCCTGAAAGCCCAACAGACTATGTCTGATTTGTAAGTATTTAAAGAACTGGGTGTGGGACAGATTGTATTGGAATTGTAGATCTTGGAATGATTTCAAGTGTGCTACGCCCCAAACGTCCCCAAGCAAAGTGGTTCCAGTTGTATCCCATTTACCATATCCCTCCAATTGAGCTGTGTGACTCAACGAACAACCTCTCCATAGAGGGGTTTGTCCTGTTAGCTTTTTTATCCCATTCTATATACCGGTTTGCGGCACGCCAGGTGAGGAATACCACTTTTGTAACCTCCATAGTGTGGGAAGGAACTGGTTCACGATAAAGAATGCCCAGGACTAGCAGGGCTAATTCCATTTGATATGCTGGATGACTCCAGCCCCTGTTCAACAAGTCATTAATAATGAGCAGCTGGGCTGCCCAGTAATACAGCCGGATGTCCGCCGCTCCCAGCCCCCGGGGATCCAGTTTTAAAAACATTTTTCAGACGGTGAATGTGCATCCACTGTTTAAGGCTTCAAAACTGATTTGGGGTGGGTCTCTTTTAAATGTCATCTTCTGGCTGTTCCTCGGACACAGCCTTTGTTGATGGTGATGGCTCTCACAGTAGGTAGCAATAAGACTGGCTTCAAGGAAGAGTATTTAAAACAAGGGCACAATGGAGTGCATGATCTCTGTACCTGACAGCCATCAGCCTTTCTGAAGCAGCAATTGGGCAACCCCAGCTTCGAGACCGCCTCACTTTGAACAACGAATTCCAGACCCATGCCTCACCCCTTGGAAGGAACTGATCAGCAGCCCTTTGGAAAGAAAGTCCTCTTAATTTCTAAAGGTAGCCCTGTCTTCATCCTCCTCACTTCAGTGTCTGGATCTTCTCCTCACTTCAGCGTCTGGATCTTCACCCATCAACCACAGGAATGTATGCCATATACTTTCTCTGTCTGGGGAAGCTATGTCAATTCTCCATCTTGCTAAACCAGGGGTATCCAAAATGGATCCCAATGGCCCGAATAATCACAATGCAGAGAGACTGACTACCATATATGTGCTACACACTCACTGCAGAGAGGCAATCAACGTGCACAAGAAATGTCAGTGCAAGAGTCTGTGTTTCATGTAACAGTTGAGCTTTACACAGGAGGAACCTGTACGCTTGCCTTTACTCAGAAACACGGTTTGGTAATGATACTAATTCACAAAACATGGTATGCTGCCACCACCCAGAGATCCACCCATAGGATGGTGAGTAACCAAAGCTCCACTTTGAGGGGACGTTTATTGTGCCCCTTCAGGTCACAGCACAGGTTATAAACCTCACACTATTAGAGATAGGCAAGAAAATGTATGCTTTCTTTTTACTAAAAATGTAATCAACAAAAGGTTTGCCACACTATGATCTTCATCTTCCCATCTTTCAGGAAAACGCATTTGCCTCTTCCCAGCTTTGCTTTCAAGAACAGAGTTAAAGGAAAAGAGGAAAAAAGTCATTTTAATCACCAGTGTTTTCAGTTTTGTAAGTGGTGGTCAATATTTCCAATTTTTGTATTTCCTACATGACTGTAGTTAATAGGGGAGGTTTGGAGGGGGTAGAAGGTGTGAAATCCTTGAGTGAACCTAAAAAGTTATTCACTTCTGAAAAGTAGACAACATTTTGAATTCAGCAAGGGTTCAATGGTGTAGATAGCACAAGATTTTCTCAATTAAACTAATCATTGAAATCCACAAATTGGTAAAATAGGAAAAAACAGAAATAGGTGACATTATTTTCATCTGTAATTTTTAGCATGGAGGACCGATCTACAAAAGTAATATACTGTTACTTTCGCCAGACTGGTCACAGAGCCATATAGTCTTTATTAGTTGTCTAAAATATAGAGAAAAACAACCGCCTGACCCACACTTCTTTCCAAAACTACTATTACACATGTTATCAATTTTACTACAACAAACACTAAAAATAGACTACAAAGAAAAATAATTCACTTTATTACTGCATCAGTGTGGTCATTTCGTCCTGCATGTGGGCCTAGGGCCCAAAACACCACAATGGCGACGAGCGGGTCTTACCCCGCGTGTGTGCTGGCAGGAACTCTGCTGTTGCTCGTGGTGGGGGAGCGTAGCCTGTGCCAAAGGCACCCCCTCACCTGCTGCCAGCGTGACGGCCACCCCGTGAGCCATGAGAGCGACATTCAGCCTCCCTGCTCTGCAGTCGCCTGCCTGCAGAGACCCCTGTAAGGCAGAAGCAGTCTGAAAACAGAGTCCATCGACCCGCCGTGCATAAAGTGAGCCGGCAGGTAGAACAGTATGCAGTAGCCGAAAAAGAGAGACCTGCATAGTTTTGAGGCACAGTGAGAAAATGCCCCGGCAGGTGAGGGAAGCACGGGCAGGCGGCAGCATCATACATGAGTGACCCCCCTAGGGGCATAAGGACATCGCCCGCATTGAAGGCATGGCCCACTCAACCAAAGAAGCACCACTTACCAGGGCCAAGGGAAAGCGGCGGCCCGACCGGGGTCAAGACGGGAAAAAGACAAGCTGCCTGGCCGCACTAGCGTGAAGTGATACACGGAACCTGCAGTGTGTGCGTGGGCGAGAAGGCTGCCACACATCAGTGAGGCGTGAGAATTCCGGGAGGCACCTGCTGAAGGAAACCGGTATCTCAGGAGGTCTGCAGCCGCAGGGAAGCTGCCGCGGCCTCGTGGAGAGAAGAAGCAAAGCTACAGGACAAGAGGCACGTTGGCTGCCTGCTGAGGCCTCAGAGCAGAGGTGAGAACTAGACGAATCACCCGGCCGTTCCTGCATCGCATGCCCCCCCACAGCCACTGCCCGCATCTCCAGCCAGCATGACGGTACCGGCGCGATCAAAGCAATTAGATTAGGACAAGGTCCCGCCTACAAGTAAAGGAACACCCAATCTGTAGCTGCAAAGACGACTGCCCGGGGACACAGAAAGCCTGCAATACCCCCGCAACTCAGCTTGTAACAGCAGGAGTCATAGAGTCTGCAGAGGCCCGCGGCACAGTCACGTAAAGACCAGCAGATATGAGAAGGCTGCCGAAGCCTATGCTGGGTAGAAAAATTGGCGCTACAGAGCCGTAGCAGCGGCAACCCCTGCCCCTCCAGCAAGCTAGCCGCTCTGCCGCACCAGCGCGTCCACACAGCACGCAGGGCTAAAGTGTTTGTAGCCACCTACAGCCACTGCCAGCATCAGTCTGCAGTGCACCCACAGCAGGACAGATGACCGAGGCTGCACTACGGAGGTGCTAACTCCTCACACCGGCCTCCTCACGTCCCGTGGAGCTCCCGACGTGAAGGAAGGCCACAGAAACCTGGTAAGCGCTGCAGTGCCACCTGGTGGTGGTTCGATGCATCGCGCACAGCCCGGTGAGCAGCTCCGGGTGACCTAAACGTTGCAGTCCAACCGGGCGATTTTTTAAAAAAGCCCTGCCATCCAGCGTGAAGCCCACAGTGCTCGCACATACCTCTGCATAAGCCCTGCAGCAACGATGACCTCTCGTCTTGCCTGTGAAAGTTGCAGGCCTGTAGTCTCACAAAGCTGTTGGGGCCTGTGAAGGGTAGCTGCAGCGCCATCTGGTGGTGTCTCACGGCACCGCATCCTGCAGTGGAAATAGCCAGCCACCACCTGAAGCAAATTCCCAGTGTCACAGTGAAAGCACACAAGGCACCACAGAGACTACCCGGGATAACAACCACAAGACCTCAAAGAAAACTGTGGTAGTTAGAGACTGTGCACCCTGTGCAGAGAGACTGCTGACCCACTGACCAAGCATGCCCCAGCGAACAAGAAGAGAAACAAAACACCCAGGATTATGAGCTAAGCTAGACCCAAGCAGCAAAGCTAAAGGCAGCAAGCCCACGAAGGGCACAAGGAGAACATGCATTGCATGCGCGGGCCACCCCCCAGTGGCTGTCTGACGCCACCACAAGCGAGGAAATTGCGCCACACGCCTGTGGCAGTGAACGACCACCACCGCAAGGAAGAAGAGCAAGCACGCCAAGCACCAGAAGAGGGCGTCTTGAAGAAGGACCAAGAACGCAGAGTCCGAGGTGCGCTGGCGCATGCACCCAGAAGCTGGACAGCACGGGCAGGTGCCCAGGAGAGTGAGAGCTCTTTATTTATTTATTTATTTATTTATTTGTAAAGCGCAGCATTCATCCCAAGGGATATCAAGGCGCTCTCCACAGAGAAGCCAAGCTGAACACGAAGAGGCTGTGCTAGTCAGCTGCCTGCAACGCAGCATGGCCACCATTGGCCCAGCATTGTGCACGTCACACGAAGTGACTGACCCCGCCAAGCATGCCTGAACGGAGGCAGGAGCAGGTGCCACAATGGCTTGGGCTCGAGGCACAAGCACAACGACCTCGAGGGAAGGGGGTGACCTTGCCATCCTGGCAGAGGAGCATCGCGAAAATCCCTGAGGAGGGGATGGGGCCCGTGAAAGGTCCACAAGGAGAAGAAGCATGTCCTAGCGACAGGAAAGACTTGTGACAGGTACGCAGCAAAGAAAGACATAGTCCTAAGAACAGGACGCGACCAGCCAGATGTCCATTGGGCGCAAACATAAGACATGTGGCAGGATGCCACATCCGAGTGAGGAACCTGGTCGGAAGCAAGGAAGAGCGTGGCAGGACGCCACGTCGTGACGGAGGAGAAGTGGGTGGCAGGACGCCACTTCGCAAAGAAGGAGAGTGGCATGATGCCACAGAGTGAACAACCACCACAGACGCACAAGGGCAAAGGGAGACGAGCGACAAGACAGAGGACTCGTGTCAGCACTAGAGAAGGTGTTCATCAACACAAGCCAGCCACCGGGTTGCAGAGACGTCACTGGAGACAGCTTTGCGGGAGGACCAACCGTAAGCCGCTAGCAAGCGCTATCTGCGTCCAGGCCCCACGCTTCACAGTGCGACCGTCCACTCACCTGTCACCGGCTGCTTGGCATTGATGGCATCACGTCTAGCAAGTGCACCTGTCAGAAGATAACCATAAGTGGCCACGAAGTCCCTCCTGTCCTCCTCACTCCACGAAGTCACCTAAAACAAGAGATCGCCGCCTGTTGCCCAAGTGTAAGAAAATTATCATAATCATCATCCAGGTGCATCATCACCAAGAACATCTAAGGAGCATCGCACCACCAAAGTGGCTCCAAACGCTCAAGACATCCGGAGTTCAACAAGACACTCCTGGCACCGTGGGAGGCTAGCCACCCAGAAACCTTCTGTGTGCCCCGTAAACCTGAGGCCTGCCGAAAAAGAGCATACCCGACCATTGGACTATCCACCCTTGGGGTTACACGAGGCTTGGCCGTGGCCCTGTTGGGAGTTCCGCAGTGACCCCTCAGCGCGGCCTACTAGAGGCCCGCACAGCACACGCAGTCAGGTGGCAATCTAGAGGCAAGAGCCTCAACAGAATTACTGTGAGAGGGGAATCCCAACCGGAGAGATGTGTCGGCTGCAGCTCCACGACAGGCACCAGGAAGCATGGAGGTCGCAGACGGAGACTGGTCACCTAAAGACCACCTGATGAAGGCATGTGAACCAGAGTCCTGACGGCGAGAGCACACAGACTGAGACACCACCCTTTGTGGCTGCATGAGCGACTTGGCTGTGGTCCTGTTGGCAGTACCTCAGCAACGCCTTAGCGCAGCCTACGAGAGGCCCGCACAGTCCATACGGTCCCATGGCAGCCCGGCAGGAAGGCCCTCCAGGAGACTCCTGTGAGAGGGAGTCCATCCAGCAGAGGAAAGACTGAACCAGCTCTGCCAGTGGGAACTGGGAAGCATCATCGCCTCCAAGGAAGGCCCTCATCCACCAAGGTCATCCTCAGTATTTGCAGGTTTGCCGTCCACCGGAACCTGAGCGCCTTCAAGAAGATCTCCAGAGTAGACTCCACCACCGCTCCAGATGCACCACTATTTGAACTGTGTGAATAGACTCCAACACCGAAGACCAGGCCGGTCTGAACAACATCGCTGAGGTGGAGTAAAACCTGACCGTGCGGTCCAGAGATCCAGCACTGCCCGGCAGATGGCCTGAAGGGACTCAATGGTGCTGTGTATTTGTTGTGTGTTTTTCCCCTAGTTTGGACTTTTGTTTGTTTTGTTTCCAATAAAGTTTGGGAGGGATGTAGTGTCCTGCTGGACACGTGCTAGTGTTCAGCCCTCTGCTGTACCCACTTTGAACACCCACCCATCACAGGAGTCACCAGTCAGGTGACCCTGCAAATAATAGGGACCGGGCGACCGTGCCCTGGGCCAGTTCCAGTAACCTATTACTGCGTAAGTGTAGTCATTTCGTCCTGCATGTGGGCCTAGGGCCCAAGACACCACAGCTTGAACGGGTCTAGGGTGCAGGGTGCCCAAGCATCAGCAGCAGGTAATGCAGTACAGGATACCAGGGCCTCATGCACCCCTGCCCAGAATGCGGACTAAGACAGGCAGGTTCCCATCATGTGGTAGAAGTCTGCCTTCAGGGTTGAGCAACGTGGGCAGGAGGCTGCAGAAGTCAGAAGGAAAATGCTACTTACCAGTATGCATCTGTTCTTGGCATGTAGAGCTGTAGATTTGTATACTTGTGCATAGATCGCCATCTGGTGTTGGGCTCGGATGTTTGCACTTTGTTTTTGTCTTGGAAGAAGTCTTTTGTAGTCACGAGGTAGGCGACTCCTCCTTAGGATGATAGTGCGCATGGGCATCGACTCCATCTACAGATTGTTTTGCCATGGAGGGTTATGATGGAATTAGTAAGAAATAGAAAAGGATGTCCATGTGTAATGTATCTAAGTAAGATAGTACTGGAACAGATAGAGGTATCCGGGGAGGCGGGTGGGCGTATACGAATCTACAGCTCTACATGCCAAGAACAGATGCATACTGGTAAGTAGCATTTTCCGTTCAAGGCATATGAGCTGTAGATCGTATACTTGTGCATAGACTATACAGCAGTTACCCCCTTAGCGGTGGCTTCCTGTATCTGTTGCAGTGGTTTGAAAAAGTGTTTTTAATACAGCCTGGCCCACACTAGCTTGTTGTTTTGCTTGCACGTCTACACAATGGTGTTTTGTGAACGTGTGAGGTGTAGACCAAGTTGCTGCTTTGCAAATGTCATCTAGGGGAATGTTCCCTAAGAATGCCATAGATGCCCCTAGTTTACGTGTGGAGTGAGCCTTAGTTGGAATGGTTAAGGTGCGTTTGGCTTTAGCATAGCATATTTGGATGCATTTAACAATACACCTTGCAATCCCTGTTTTTGAGATAGGATTGCCTTTATGAGGTGGGGAGAAAGCCACAAAAAGTTGTTTAGTCTTTCGAAAGGATTTTGTTCTTTCAATGTAGTAAAGTATTGCTCTTTTTACGTCTAGTGTGTGAAGAGCTCATTCTGCTACTGGGTCTGGTAGAGGGAAAAACACTGGGAGCTCTACAGACTGGTTAAGCTGGAAAGCAGAGACTACTTTAGGTAGAAATTTTGGGTTAGTCCTAAGAACCACTTTGTTATGATGGATTTGGAGAAATTGTTCTTGTATAGTTAATCCCTGGAGTTCACTGACTCTTCTGAGAGAGGTGATCGCAACTAGGAAAGCTACTTTCCATGTGAGAAATTGTAATTCGCATTTATGCATAGGTTGAAATGGGGGACCCATGAGCCTGGTAAGTACCACATTTAGGTTCCATACTGGAGAGGGTGGAAGTCTAGGTGGAATTATTCTTTTAAGTCCTTCCATAAATGCCTTGATAGGTAGTACCTTAAACAAAGGCCCGGCTGCTGGAGACCCCCCCGTTATCAGTAAGCCTCTGTGCTACAGTGGGATGCAGCTTATGGCCATAGGCAGGAGAGTGAGCTGCCGCTCTCTCGTGCCTATGCCCAAGTATTCCCGTCGCATGGTCTGCTCCCACTGCGGTTGGGTCTCCTCGAACATCAATACCAAGATACCTGAAAGAGGGTCCACAGGTAATCCTACTCTCTATGAGAGTAAGCCGGATAGGGGGAAAGGCCACTTCAAGGCCCTGCTTCTTAACACTCGTTCCCTGAACAAGCATGCCCCCCATATCTACGACATATTAGTTGACAACAGCCCGGATTTTCTTTTTTTAACGGAGACTTGGCTTAAAGAAACATCAAATCCCACTATTGCCATGGCCATTCCCCCTGGATATCTGATGATCAGGAAGGATCGGCCGGTGGGCACTGGCGGAGGCATTGCCATAATTTTTAAGCATCATTTCTCCTGAACCACGGTTCCTTTAGGAGATATAGCTGGTGCCGAAAGTCTGGGGTTTCAAGTAACGCTGTCAGCACATCAACCGTTGGCAGGCATCCTAATTTATAGACCCCCCGATCTTGCGGGTAGGTTTCTTGACTCCATCAGCAACGCAGTCTCTCCCCTCACCATTAAATATAATCATTGCCTAGTTTTAGGCGATTTTAACATTCACATGGATAATCCCACCGAACAGGAGCCCACGAGACTACGAGAGTCACTGGCTATCCTCAATTTGACACCTTTTGTTCTTCACGCGACCCACGAGAAGGGCCATATTTTGGACCAGATTTTCTCAACCGATAAAATAGTGACTCCCGCCCCAATTCCTTTAGTATGGTCCGATCACTTTATCATTGATTTTGCTATTGAGAACATCCACCACCACTGTAAACCTCAGGGAAGACCACACTCCCGCAGCTTCAGACCTTTCAGCCAATTCACAACTGAGGCTCTAACGGCTGCACTCAGCAACCACCCGATCCCCTCCAACGGCAATGACCAGCTAAGGTCTCGCGTGCTTCAGCACCGTGGTTTACGGCGGCTCTTAGGGAAAGCAAGAGCGCTTGCAAACGCCTAGAGAGGACATGGCGTAAAAACTTCGACCCAAAAGACAAAAAAACCTATAAACAGGCGTTGAAGGTGCACTATAAAAAAATTTGGAAGAGAAAAAATGCTTTCTCTCTTCAAAAATCACACAGGCTGCTAACCAAAGTAAAGAGATTTTCAAAACTGTCAAGGAGTTTTCATCTCCGAGAGCGATTGCAAGTCCTTTCACGCCTACTGAGGCTTGGACGAATCATTTAGCCTCCTTTTTCCACGAGAAAATTAAAACTATTCAAGATACCTTCTCTCTGTTGCCCCTGGCCAAAGGGGGAAATCTAGCGTTTTCCACTTCACCTACCCGACCAAAGGGTTCGCTGCTCATGCAGTTCCCCCCATCTCCTTAGTGAAATCTCTGGAAATCATGAAGGCCCTTAAATCAGGATCACCATCTGACCCATGTCCAGCCAAAGTGTTGGCGTCAATAGCTGAGGTAATTAACCCTGTGTTAAATCGGATCCTCAATGCTTCCTTGGAGTCTGGGCTTGTCCAGACAGGTGGAAGAAGGCAAAAATACTCCCCCTGTTGAAAAAACCCCGGTTAGATCCAGAGATAGCCGCCAATTATAGGCCAATATCTCTGCTCCCTGCTTTCTCGAAAGTTCTTGAGAAATATGTTAACAGTGTCATCACTACATATGCTGAAACTAACCTAGTGTTCCATCAGAGCCAATCCGGCTTCAGGTCAAATTTTAGTGCGGAAACCGCGCTTCTAGAAGTCTCGGAGGCCATCAAGGAGACCTTAGATAAAGGCGGGAAGGCCGAGCTGATATTATTGGATCTATCAGCGGCTTTCGATACCGTGCCCCATGATCAGCTCCTTCTGAGACTTCAGGAGTGTGGCTGTGGGGGCACGGTACTCCGGTGGTTCTCCTCCTTTTTGAAAGACCGCCAACAAACGGTCTGGTCTCCTCCCTTTGCAGCTCCCATTCTCGCTTTAAATGTGGGGGTCCCGCAGGGCTCAATACTCAGCCCTACACTTTTCAATCTTTATATGACCTCCCTGGCATATCTGGCCGAAGCCCATGGAGCCAAAATTGTATCCTACGCTGACGATACACAACTGCTCTTCACCTGTGATAAGGAGGCAGATTTTAGAGGAGAAGCGATCAACGCCTGTCTTTCAGAGGTGTTCTCCTGGCTCCAATTGCACCAATTTAAGTGTAACTCCGACAAATCGGAGATTATTCTTTTTGGTCTTCCCGCTGACAATGTGTGGCGTAATTGGTGGCCTCAGGACATGTCTCCCCCCACCTCCTCGGTCAAGACAGTTAAAAACCTAGGAGTCAGGTTGGAAGATAATTTATCCATGAACTCCCAAATACAAGCTGTAGCGGGCTCCTGTTTTGGAGTGCTCAAGATGCTCAAGCAGTTTTTACCCCTTCTGTCGGTAGCACACAGAAAAATTGTGGTCCAGGCGTTAATTACATCTAGACTGGACTACGTTAACGTTCTTTATTTGGGAATCCCAGAATACCTGCTGACACGCCTACAGGTCATCCAGAACGTAGCGGCCAGGGCAATACTTATGCTTGGCCCCAGAACACGGATGTCCCCCCATCTTAAAGCCATGCACTGGCTTCCGATCCGCAAGAGGATAATTTTTAAAGCGATGGTTTTAGCCTATAAATCACTCCACGGAACTGGGGTCCCGTACCTCAGGAAAAGAGTTCAATTCTACCACCCGCGTAGTGCTCTGAGATCCGCTGCGCTCCAGCTAGCGCGTACCCCCAAATTTCTCTGCGCACGAATTGGCAGTCGCTCCTTCCAGGTGCAAGCAGCGCAACTTTGGAATAGTCTCCCTTTGGCTCTCAGAAGGACACAGGACCTCCTCACCTTTAGGAAGTCACTGAAAACCTGGTTATTCCAGCAATAGCTCACTATTTAGCGAGTTAAGAGCCCACAGTCTGTCACGCTTAGGTTGTTTAAGCGCCGGGACACTCAATTGAGTAGCCGTGCGCTCTACAAATTCCTAGTAACATAACATAACATAACAAATGTTGTCTGTTTTGGAGATAGGCTGCTATTGCCGCAAGATGTAGTCTAATGGATGTATCTGCTAGGTTACATTGTTGTTGATGCAAAAGGTAACAGATGATGTCTTGAATAGAAGCATCTAGTGGGTTGATTTTGTTATTTGTACAGTAAATTACAAATCCTTTCCACTTAGCGGCATAGCAAGGACGTATAGCCTCCTTAATGATGTTCATGCAGTCTGGCGGTAGATTAAGGTAGCCAAACCCTAAGACTTCAGGTGCCAGATCGCAAGGTTGAGTTGATTGGGATCTGGATGCCTTATCTCTCCATGGTTCCGAGTGAGAAGCTTGGGTGAGAGGCGTAGCTTTTGATGAGGAACTACTGATAGTTCCAAGAGGGTTGTGAACCATGGCTGTCGGGCCCATGTTGGAGCAACTAGGATCATTGTGAGGGAATGCTGTTTGAGATTCCGAACCACTAGCGGAATGAGTGGGAGAGGTGGAAAAGCGTAAGCAAATTTGCCTGACCAATTCATCCATAGCGCATTGCCTTTGGACAATGGGTGTGGATACCTGGATGTGAAGCTTGGGCATTTTGCGTTTTGGTGTGTGACGAACAGGTCTATTTCTGGGTGGCCCCACATTTGAAAGAATGGATGTAGAACTTGAGGATGAAGTTCCCATTCGTGGATCTGCTGTTTTTGGCGACTGAGTAGATCCGCAATTTGCTTGTGTACTCCTGGAAGGTGTTCTGCAAGGAGATATATGTTTTGAGGAATGGCCCATCTCCATATGTTTTGAGCTAGGTGTGAAAGCTGGAGAGAGTGTGTTCTCCTCTGTTTTTGTATATAATACATTGCTGTCATGTTGTCTGTACGGACTAGGACAGCTTTGCTTACGAGGTGGAGTTGAAAAGATTTTAACGCTAGGAATATTGCCAACAATTCCAGGTAATTTATGTGGAATTGTTTTTGTTGAGGGGTCCATATGCCCTGAATGGTATGGGTTTGAAGATGAGCTCCCCAGCCGGTGAGCGATGCGTCTGTTGTTAGCACTATCTGTGGAACCGGGTCGAGGAACGGCCACCCTTTGGAAAGGTTTTGTGTGTTCCACCACTGCAGAGAGCGATGGGTGCGGTCGTCTACCAACACCAGATCTGTTAGCTGACCTTGAGCCTGGTTCCAATGACGTGCCAAACACTCCTGTAAGGGACGCATTTGGAGTCTTGCATGAGGGACGATGAGAATGCAAGAGGCCATCATCCCGATTAACTGCATTAACACTTGCGCTGGTAGTGAGTGTTGAGGCTGAAATTTTTGTATTAGAGCTTGTATGGCACTTATCCTGGCTGAGTTGGGGTATGCTAGAGCTCTTAAAGTGTCTATTGTAGCCCCTAGATATTGTTGTATGTTGGACGGTTGGAGGTGGGATTTGGTGAGGTTTACCGTGAATCCCAAGCCAAAGAAGCCGTCTCTCCGGACTTGACTGTCAAGGCAGTAATGCTTGGTAAATGTGTGCAGAGAGGCCCACGTGGCTGCCTGACAAATATCCTGCAAGGGAACGCCACGTCCCAAGGCAGTAGTGGCTGCTGTTGCCCTGGTAGAATGGGCACGCAGCCCCACAGGAGGCTCCTTTTTAGCCAAGGAGTAACACGCTTTGATGCACAAAATGACCCACCGAGAGATGGTGCGTTTGTGCACGGCCCGACCTTTTTTGGCGCCCACGTAGCCAACAAAGAGCTGGCCATCCACCATGAACTGTTGTGTGCGCTTTAGATAGAATGAGAGTGCACGTTTTGGGTCCAGACGATGGAGCCTCTCTTCCTCTTTTGAAGGAGGCGGAAAGAAAGTGGGCAAAGTGATGGTCTGCCCGATGTGGAAGGGCGTGACAACCTTTGGCAAGAAAGAAGGACGGGTCCTTAAAACCACCTTGTCCGGATGAACAGAAAGGAAAGGAGGTTTAGAAGAAAGAGCCTGGAGCTCACTCACTCTTCTGGCAGAGGTGATAGCTAACAGGAAAGCCGTCTTTAGAGTAAGAAGACGTAAAGGACAGTTATGAAGGGGCTCGAAGGGAGCGCACATTAGATAGGTCAAGACAAGATTTAAGTCCCATTGAGGCATTATGAAAGGCACGGGAGGAAACGTGTGTGTAATGCCTTTCAGGAAACGGTTAACAACCGGGGACTTAAAGAGAGATGGTTGATCTGGAAGCCGGAGAAAGGCGGAGATGGCCGAAAGATAACCTTTGACAGTGCCCAGAGCAGAGCCCTGCTGGGCCAAGGATAGTAGGAACAGAAGGACCTCAGAAAGAGCGGCAGAAAGGGGATCCACAGACTCCGCTGTGCACCATGCCACAAACTTGTTCCACCTGCAGGCGTATACCGTCTTAGTGGAGGGATGCCTGGCTGCCAAAATGACATCACAGACTTCGGGAGGAAGATCGAAAGCTGTCAACTGTCGCCGCTCAATCTCCACGCATGGAGGTGGAGGCTGGACAGGTTCGGGTGGAGGACCGTTCCCTGCTGCTGCGACAGAAGATCCTCCCGAAGAGGCAGTCGGATCGGGGGATCGATCGCCATGTTGAGTAGCTCGGGATACCAGTATCTTCGTGCCGAATCCGGAGTCACAAGGATGACTTGGTCCCGGTCGCGCCGGATCTTCTTCAGCACTCTGGGCAGAAGTGGTATAGGCGGAAAGGCGTACAACAGACCACAGCTCCACTCGCTACGAAAAGCGTCGCCGAGTGAGTGCCGCCTTGGAAATTCCAACGCGCAGAACTGATGACATTGCGCGTTCTCTTCGGTGGCGAATAGATCTAACCAAGGCTCTCCCCACTGCAGAAAGAGACCTTGCGCCACGTCCAAGTTCAGACGCCATTCGTGATCCATCAAGCACCGGCGGCTGAGTTCGTCGGCCCTGGCGTTCAGAGAACCTGCCAGGTGTTGAACCACCAAGGTAATGCCATGTCCAGAGGCGCAGAACCTCCTGACAAAGGGTCCACGACCCCACCCCGCCCTGTTTGTTGCAATACCACATGGCGGTGGTGTTGTCCGTGAACACCTGCACTACACTTCCCCGGACAGAGGGAAGGAATGCCTTCAGTGCAAGTCGGATCGCCCGAAGCTCCAAAAGATTGATATGGAGCCGGGACTCCGCCGGAGACCAGAGGCCTCTGATCTCCGCCTCTCCCAAGTGGCCGCCCCATCCCAGGAGGGACGCATCCGTCACCACTGTGTGCTCCGGTTGGGGAAGGGAGAGGGATCTGCCATTGACCCAATCGCGATTCGTGAGCCACCACTGCAATTGTTGTGCCGTGCCCTCTGAGATCTGGACAAGATCGGACAGGTTGCCCTGATGCTGTGCCCACTGGAACTTCAGGTCCCACTGCAGAGCCCGCATATGCCACCTGGCATGTTGCACTAGCAGAATGCAGGAGGCCATCAGGCCCAGGAGCCGGAGGGTCAGCCTGACTGAAACCCGGGATAGAGGCTGAAAGATCGGAATCATAGCCTGAATATCCCGGACTCGCTGCTCGGGAGGATAAACCCGAAACTGCGTCAAATCCAGAACCGCTCCGATGAAGGGGAGCTTCTGAGAAGGACTCAGGTGTGACTTTGGCACGTTGATGGAGAACCCCAGCAACTGCAGGAGGTCGGCCGTAGTCTGAAGGTGGGTGACGACTGCCTGGGGCCAGCCCGCCTTCAACAACCAGTCGTCGAGGTAGGGGAAGACTGACACCCCTGACCTGCGCAGATGAGCTGCGACCACCGCCATCACTTTCGTGAACACCCGAGGGGCGCTTGTAAGGCCGAAGGGGAGCACGGTAAACTGAAAATGCTCCTGGCCTACCGTGAACCGCAGGTAACGCCGGTGGGCCGGCAGGACGGGAATGTGAAAATATGCGTCCTGTAAGTCCAACGCTACCATCCAGTCTCCAGGGTCGAGGGCAGCCAAGACCTGAGCCAGAGTCAACATCTTGAACTTCTCCTTCCGGAGGAAGAGATTGACGTTCCAGAGGTCCAAGATGGGGCGCAAGCCCCCCTTGTCCTTTTTGGGGACCAGAAAGTAGTGGGAATAACATCCATGTCCTACTTCTGGCCCAGGAACGCGCTCGTTGGCCCCCTTGGCCAAGAGGGCCGTGACTTCCTGTCGGAGAAGCGCTAAGTGATCCCCCGACATGCGGTGGAACTGAGGTGGCATGGACGGGGGGGCAGACTCGAAGGGGAGGGAATAGCCCCTTCGGACGATCTGTAGCACCCAGCTGTCCGAAGTGACAGAGCGCCAGTGGGGGAGGTGATGTTGAATCCTGCCGCCCACAGGCGTGGGGTGCACCCCAAAGCGCGGACTAGGAGGGCTTTGAGGCGGATGCTGCGGGAGCGGAGGTGGGCTGGCCCACCACGGCGGCCACCACGCCCGCGCTGAGGCTGGTTCTGCGCAGGCCTTTGGCTGAAGGGACGTGTAGTGGCGCCCCTGCCGCGGCCACGAAAGGAACGAAAAGTAGACATGGCCGGGCGGGTGGTGGAGAGACCCAAGGACTTGGCTGTAGCCCGAGAGTCCTTAAAACGCTCCAGCGCACTGTCTGCCTTATCGCCAAAAAGGCGAGTACCATCAAAAGGCATGTCCATGAGGGAACTCTGGACATCCCCCGAAAACCCCGTGGACCGCAGCCAGGCATGTCGCCGTAAGGCCACTGTCGTGGAGATGGCTCTTCCCAAAGAGTCCGCGGTGTCCAACCCACACCGAATAGCGAACTTCGCTGCATCCTTCCCCTCTGCAACAGCTTGGGAAAGCACAGCCCAAACCTCTTCGGGGCACTGGGGCAGAGTTTGCGCCACCGTGTCCCACACAGCGTGAGAATAGCGGCCCAAGAGGCATGCGGTGTTGACCGACCGCAGCCCCAGGCTGGCAGAGGAAAACAACCTTTTGCCAAGCTGGTCCAGCTTTTTTGATTCCTTATCCGGCGGAGCTGTAGGGAATGCTGTTTGGGAAGTGGAAGCCTGAATGACCAGGCTCTCCGGTGTCAGATGAGTTGTCAGAAAGGCAGGGTCACCCGGGGCCGGGCGGTGACGTCTGGCCACATTTTTATCTACAGGGACCCCTGTGGCTGGCCTAGACCAGGTACCCATCAAAACATCCGTCAAGGCCTCAATGAACGGAAGCAGAGGTTCCACAGAACTTGCCGCCGGCTGAAGCACCTCAGTAAGGAGGTTAGTTTGGAGGGCAACAGTAGGCAATTCAAGGCCAAGAGCCTCAGCTGCTCTACGGAGCACCACAGTGTATGTTGCGCCTTCCTCCATGAGAGTGGGAGGAGACACAAACCCAGGCTCAGAGGAGAGGTCAAGACCACTGGCCTCCTCTGAGTCTTCTGCCCACTCCTGTTCGGACTCACACTGCCGTGCAAGAGGGTCCTCCGACCCCTCCCAGTCCTCTTCTTCCACAACAGCCCGAGGCACAGGCTGCAACGGCGAGGGAGGCACAGGGGAAAACAAATGCTCCACCGGCGCCGAGAACGGCCCAATCGGGGTCCCAAGCTGGAAACGCGGGCAAGGGCGGAGGTGGGACGAACGGCACCCAGGGCGGCGCCGGGAAGGGAGCCGCAGGGGGCGGAGCCGCCGGCGGAGGACCTTGCGGCGCCGGAGCCGCTGGCGGAGGACCTTGGGCGCCGGGGCCGGAGCCGCCGGCGGCAACCAAGGGCCCCCAAAAGGGACCGCGGGGCCCGAAGGCGCACCGGCGGGAGCCCTAGGCCCAAAAAGGCGGTCCATGGCAGCAAGAAACTCTTGCACCTGGGCTGGAGTCGCCGACGGACCCGGGTATGGCGGGTAGGCCGCGGGACTGACAGGCTCCATCGGAGCCACGGGGGAAAGACCCCGGGCCCCCTCGTCCGCGTCCGAAGACCGACGGGGGGAGGTCGGAGAGCGTACGCACTTCTTCGACTTCTTTTTGTGACGTCGCTTATCCGAATCCGAGGGTGAAGACTTGGACCCCGAGGAGCGATGATGGCGACTCCGGGGTCGGTCCCTCGAGCGACCCCTGGACCTGGAACGGAGCGGAGACAACTGTCGGGCCTCCAGCAGCTTTCGGGACCGCTCCCGCAAAGCCTTCGGAGCCATGACCAGACAGTCGGAACATGACCGGGAGTCATGGTCACGCTCTAGACAGTAGAGACAGACGCCATGGGGGTCGGCCACCGACATCGTACGGCGGCAGGCCCCGCAGGATTTAAACCCAGGCATCCCTACGTGGCACCAGGAGTCAAAATATAGAAATTAGAAATTAGAGACAAAAGTACCAAAAAACAACTAGTCAAAAAGTGACTAAGGTACGTGCTCTAACCGGATCTGCGCTTGCTGGCGCGGAAAAAGAAAGAACTGACGTCAGCGCGCATGGGTGGTGCCTAAGTAGTCTCCGTGATGTCATCTCGGCGCTTAAGACGCCAGCGACGAACGCGGAGCCGCACGACGCCACCTACCGACGCGCAGGGGTACTGCTGACGAAAAACTTTCCGGATCCAGTCTGACGCCTGGGGATATTCTAAGGTAAGGAATCTATCACTAACGTGTCTCTTTCAGATAAGGGAAAACATGAATGTGCCATCTTCTTAAGTGTGCTGCAACTACTGCGAGACACTTGGTGAAGACTCTGGGTGCTGTAGTCACCCCGAATGGGAGGACCTTGAACTGGTAGTGTTGACCATCTACCACGAACCTGAGATATTTCCTGTGAGCGGGGTGAATATGAAAGTAGGCGTCCTTTAAATCCAGAGTGGAGAGAAAGTCGCCCTGTTGAAGTAATGGGAGCACCTGTAGAAGAGTGACCATGTGGAAGTGGTCCGACTGAATGTAGAGGTTTAGCGGTCTGAGGTCCAATATGGGCCTGAGAGAGCCGTCCTTTTTTGGGATTAGAAAATAGAGGGAGTAAACCCCTGTGCCTTGGTGAGGCAAGGGGACTGGTTCTATTGCATGTTTTTAGGTCGAGCCTAGAGTAGCGCGCAAGCGCTACTTCTGGCGAAGACTTTAAGTAAGGGGGTTTCAGAAGCAGTCCAAACGCTCGTGCGTCGTGGCTGGCCTTTTTCGGATGGGTACGCGTGGCAGACATGTGTTTCCAATTATCGTGCCCAGACGCGTGCGCGATAATTGGAAAAACATGCCGGCAAAAGGCCATGACGCACGAGCGTCTGGTCAGCTGAGCAGGCTGCCGCGCTCGCTCGCCCCCGCTCTTCCGTTTCGATTCCGTGCTTGTTTTGTACACTTTCATCCCACCCCGGTCCCTTATCTTCACCCAATTCTTCCGTTATCTTTAACCCTATTCCATCTCGCCGAAACTTCCCCTGTCTTAACCTTTACTCGCATTCCGTGCCCGTCTGACTAAATGCTCCCCTCATGGTTATTTAGCAGTCCTCTCTCCGCCACCTGTGCTTCTATCGCCACCCTCGTTCACTGACTCGACTTTCTCTCCCAGGAGTTGAGAGTTCCCCGAAGTAAGCGAGCGGTCATGTGGGCGCTATCTGCCAGCACCGAACGTGAAACACCAGGGGCCATGGATTCCCAAACACCGCGGTGAAATGAAGTCTTCACAGCACCCTCGTGAGACTTCCAGCCGCCTCCCGCGAGCACGAGCTGACCCGCCGGTGACTCAGGCGCCGGACCCTCCCTGACCCTCAGCATGTCACGCTCTGAGCCGAGACGCGCGCCTTTATTTCCTCGTCCTACCCGAGCTGCGCTGTCTTCACAGCCGGGTGACTGAAGCTGCAGTGACTTCTCCACGGAGAATGCCTTTGAGGGTCCCAACCTATCACGGCCGCCTCTGCGGGTGGCTAATTATTACACTTGGGCTTTACACGCCGCTCAGCTGCCTCATTGCATTGGTGACCCTTTAGTTCAAGGCCTCTGTTTCTTAGCATGCACGAAGCCGACACTAGTATGTGTTTTATAAAGCACCTTTTGTAGATTTATGCAGTTAGTGCCAGGTCAGGTCGTTCAGAACATTCCATTTTCCCATCTTGGCTTTGGAGATAGACGCTCCACCGTGGAGGCACACATGTACCCACTGCAGTATGTTCCTTTAACAATAAACCAGCGCACGGTGTACATTCATCGGCAATCCACATGTCTGAAACGGGTTATTCTACATGTGTATTTTTGCTGCTGTCTCGATTCTACCACCATGTATGTGGCAGTTCGGAAGGTTGAAAAAAATGAAGTCCTGAATCGATAATTTCTTGTTATTCTCTTTATTAAATAATCAAGTTCGCAGCACCCAAACCCCATATAATGTGTTCTTCATGGACACCCCTGATTAGAAAGATTGATATACGTTTGTCTCCCTTTTTGACAAACTCAGACTGCTTGAGTAGCTCTCCTTTAAATCCAATCTCCTAGGTAATCTCTTTTCCTCCCATCTTTTTGTTCTGAACAGAGAATCTGTTTTATAGGTGTGGGGCTATCGGTAGGGGGCACCTGTGATGGGCAGTACAGGACACACCCCTTAAAACCTTAGGTGAAAATTCCACTCCTTCCCTTCTACTCATTTCTTCCCTTTATCCAAACAGAGCCCTGGGCTCCTCTCCCAGGTTTCCCGTGGTTAAGTGTAATCGCGTCGTAAGTCTTATGGTCTGCCATGTGATTGTTGCGGGTCTGGTGACTCTAGGGTTCCTCCGAAATATTAACGGATAGTGATAATGCACAACCACCACTATGTAGAGTGTACGGTACCATTGTCGAAGTGTATAAAGTCAAAATTAGTTTTTTATTTTAGTATCTGTTTTTTTGGCTGAAGATGGAAGTCCTTTTTACCTCATGCCCTCCTAGCATGGTTATAGAGGATGAGCATTCCCTCCTCAAAATGAGAGCCCCTTGTGTTTTAGCGCTTGTCTGGGGCATCTTGTTACTGGCTATCCGGGCACGCTGAGTAGAATCAGAAGGCTGGCTCAGACTATGGCTGTGGCATCACTGGCCTCATGTGATAAGTGTGTTATTTCACAGTACACACTTGGTGAGCTGCTTAAAGGGTGAGTGACAGAATGCATGGGCGATCTGAGCAATGGGAACACGTCACTTCTGGTTTCCGTTATGACATCATTCAGCTAGTAGCACATGATTTCATCTGGCAAGGTTTTATCGCAAAATCCTGACTGGACTGCATTTATAAACACGTGTATTTTTAGTGGCGTGTGTTTATCGCAAGCCATGACATGGGAAGAATGTGCGCTGCACAGATGTAACAACATTGTTGTGCCAAGGAGGCAAGATGGATGATATTGTGATTGCAAATTATCGCGGGTGCTCCTGGGAAGGTGGGCTCAGAGGAGGAGTTTCTCAACCTTTCGAAATGTCTGGAAGCTTTGCAACTCCATGGAGGGTGCACTCATTTTCTCTTTGCCATTTGTGTGAAACCTGAGACTTTCGAGGCATCTTTTGTCGCAGACGTCCTCATTTCACCCTTCCAAAATGCTTCTCAGAAATTACACTCTGTAGGAAACAGTTTGTCTTCTTTTCCTGTCGGTGCCATTCTCCATAAAAAGCACAGCATTGGGTAGATCTACAGGCCAAATTTCTGTATACATGTTCCAGCCTGACTGAGTTTGATTAAATTGAAACAATTTAAAATGATTTCGATATTCAGAGAAAAATGTCAGGCTTGTGAAGGCAAACTGGAAAAGATGGCAAAGTTTTTAAAGAGGTGAAAGTGGGAAACATCACAAAAGTTGGTGGGTAAAAAACCTTTCTGGTCCTTAATTAAAGTGAGAGATGAAATTCCACCGCTGGTCCCACGCTAATGGTCATAGTCTAAGTCCCTAAAATCCAAAATATGTCTGTCATCTCAGACTCCTGCTGTGACCTCTCGCTGTCTCCTCTCTCAATTACCTATCTCTTTTTGAAGGTCTTTCAAGTTGTCGAATCTCTGCTCTACAATGTATTCAAAATTCTTGTTTTTTTAAAAACTCATAAAGATTTAAAAAAAAAAACTCTAGACACATTTTTCCATACCCTTCGATGGCAATTACTTTTGCCATCAGTCCGTTACCGCTATCATTCTCTGCGTTTAGTCTGCAAATGCATCTCTACCCCCACATCCCCTGCTGGCAGTGCTTAATTTGTAAAGAAATAAGTGTCAGGGCCCTGGTCACGAGGCCACTGCAGCTTCAACCACCCATTGCCTCTGCCAGTGCTAGCAATGACACCACAAACACAACTACTAACAATTACACTCCTACAAGTCAGACTATTCCAGGTTATAACAGTGGCTTGGGCGGAAGGAGTTAGTCATGATTAATGTGTATTGAAAGATTAAACAACTGTTATTGTCTTCGCCTCTAAATTAGATAGACAACACCACCATGTGGCACACTGTCATAAGTGCGGTGTTGACAATTAAGTGCCGGTACCGAGCACCTGAAACCACTGGCTCAAAATAATCACATGCTGGCTTTTTCTTACCCCCTGCCTTCCACCTGAAGCTCCATGCTCCGCTCCTTCAGATCTTTTAGCAAAACTCCATGCAAAACCTCAAGCACCACGTGCAAGCATTCAGGCCCCAAACTTCTGAACAAGTCCTTTACGCGTTTGTTCCTCAGCATCTCTAAACTCGATCTCTCAAAGTCTGGGGACTTTTTAGATACCGCTTCCAGCTTTGGACTGTATTTATTGTTCATGAATTCACTGAAGGCGATTTGTTTATTTATTTAAAGGTTTTATATAGCGCTAGCTGGACCCTGAGGTATCAGAGCGCTTTACAGAATCAAGAGCAAGGCAATAATCAGTCACTGGGCATAAGACGTGCAATAATCATAAGTTCATAAAATATAAAACAAGGGAAGTATAGTTCTACAGGACGTGAGGAGCACACAAGAATATATACACAGAAAAAGAAGAATTGTTGAGTTTCTTATTACTGTGTCATATTATTCAAAGCTTCCCTGTGGTAAAAGCCCTGTGATAAAGTTTAAGAAAAAGAAAAATGAATCCATGCTCTCAGGTGAAGTCGGTCAAGGATAAACTATCATGGCTGCATTCCAAAAGAGGAGCCTGTGGCTAGATTCTGCCTCCCAACACCAAGAAAGAGGCTTCAACTGTGAGTTTAGTAAAGAAAACAATTGACGCAGTCATCAGCGGCATAGCGCTTGAGCCTTGCACCAACTCACAAACGTCTCAAAGAACTGAAAAGATGTTTTAGACTTCCAGCATCAAGTGTGACATCCTCCCCAGAAGGATGACAGTCTGAGACGGTCACGCCAGGACTGGGACCTTTAACTAGCAGATTGCCCACTCAGTTGTCTTCTACAGACCTTTATGAGTTATTCCACTTGCCCCACCTCAGACCTGATCGACTGGTGGTGCCAGCGGCTCAGACCAGTGGTCCTGCCCGCCCCCATCCCTCCCACCCACACCCTCAAACATCTTCTGCCTCTTACAGTCAGACTCTAAATAAATCAGGTGCAGTTATCCCAGAAATGCCGCCAGACAGAGAGTAATTTGTGACCCTGACACGAAGCTGGCATCAAGCAAGAACCAGTGGTAGGGGTAGTGCTGTGTGCCTGCATGTCCACCACCCACTCGCCTCTTTCTCAGCATTTATTTCAAGTTTGTTTTCTTTACTCTCCCACTGAGATCCATAAAGCATTAACTTGTCTTTCTTTGGCTGAAAGTGATGTCTGATGTTCCCAGAGTTCTCAGAGTGTTGTCTGTGTTTAGAGGGCACTGGTGATGGTTTGACGACACGTCCAATCACCTCCTGGCCCCTTTGGGATGTGAACCCATTTACCTATCATTGCATGTGGGGCTAGAAGACTGAATTTCGAATCACAGTTTCGATATGTCAGCACATGGTGTGATCCTGGGCAGATTGATTAATATTCAATGGCAGAGACTCTGTTACATTCATCTCGTTTGCCAACGTTGGAGTGCATGGAAATGGATTAATACACGCTGTTTTATAAATCACATTCACCTATGCAAACGTATTCCTCATGGTGTGATGAGACAACTCGCGACAGTTTACCCATACAATTTCAGACCTCTTTCTAAAAGGATCACCTTCCTGTGCAAACTGTCTTTTCGCACTACTCCAATAATGTGTTGTAATGATTTATGGGTTTACACATTTTGCTGTTGCAGTATAGTTTTTCTCTGTCCCCAATCTCTTTTTCTCTCTCTCTCTGTACCTCTCTTTCATGCTCACTCGCAACCTGCTGCTTTTTATGTATCTTCTCTCATTCTCTGCCCTCCTCTTTCGACAATTCTCTTGGCTTTTCCGATTTCCCTTCGTATATTTTCCTTTCTCTGTTTTTATTTCTTGTCTGTCCTTCCTTCTTCGTGTCTTTCTCTTTCACTTTCCTACAGTCTCTCTTTCCTTCTGTGTCTCTCAGACTCCATCTCTCCTTCTGCCTGTCCCTCTCTTCCTCTCTCCCTCTGTATTTGATTTATTACAGTAAGATTTTATAGGGATGACTTATTGATTTACAACCAATGCTTCATTTGAGCCAGTGGTTTCCCGTGCTCAGCACCAGCACTTTATTGTCAGCACTGGCTCTTATGACAGTCTTCCACATGGTGACACTTTTTGTCTCATTTAGAGATAAGCGCGGTAACAGTTAATTATTAATTCCATATATATAACAAGCATTGGCATAGCCAATAGGTCTCGCCTTTGGGACCTTATAAGTGTTTAGTTATCCAGCACAATATCATTGGTGCAACAACATCAAGTGTTGCATGGCTAAACACTTATAAGGTCCCAAAGGCGAGACCTATTGGCTATGCCAATGCTTGTTGTAATAGAGAGAGAACCTCTTGTTTGAGAAGTGTTAGATGTTCCGTGGACATTGGACGTTCTCTGGGAGGAATGTTTGGGGGGGTAGAGGTGAGTTCCAGGCAGTAACCATACTGGATAATTTGTCTTACCCACTTGTCTGTTGTAATTGAATTCCAAACAGGTAGGAACTGTGATAGACGTCCCCCGACAGGAGTGGAATGATCGGGGGGTAGTGGAGGGAAGTCACTGTTTGGTGGTAGGGGAAGTACGGGTGGAGTTTCCCCTGCCTCTTCCTCTATTGTTATTCCCTCTGTATCCTCTCTGAAAATATCCTTTGGATGAGGAGGATTGATTGGGGTTTTTATAAGACGAGGAGGTGTTTTCTGATGCAGCCGTTTTTGAGCCACCCCTATAAAAGGAGCGATGAAAAGAACCTCTATTAGAGGGTAGTTGCAATGCCCCCATGGCTTTAGCAGTCTCGGTGTCTTTCTTCATTTTTTCTAATCAAGAATCGACTGTGGGGCCAAAAAGGTGTTGTTGATCAAATGGCTGATTAAGAAGTGCTGACTGTACTTCTTGTTTGAATCCTGAGATTCGAAGCCAAGCGTGTCGGCGTAGCAAAACGCTGGTGTTAATGGCACACGAGGCTGTATCAGCTGCATCAAGGGCACATTTGATGGAAGTGTTTGTGATAAGTTTACCCTCTTGAATGAGGTCGTGGGCTTTATCCTTGTATTGGTCTGGTAAGTGTTGCATCAGTTTCTCTAGCTTGTCATAGTGAGCTCTATCATACCGCGCCAGGAGAGCTTGTGCACTGGCAATGCGCCAATGATTGGCAGCTTGAGATGCGATTCTCTTGCCTGATGCATCTATAAGTTTTGATTCCTTGTCAGGCGGAGGGGCGTCACCTGTTGTCTGAGAATTTGCCCTTTTCCGTGCATTTGAAACAACAAGCGAATCTAAAAGGTACCTGACCCCTGATGTAAATTGGGTCTGTAGGAGCGGCTTTATATTTTTTGTCTACCCTTGGTGTGAGTATTCTAGCTCTAACAGGGTCTTTGAATACCTCATTGGCGTGTTTTATCATACCTTTAAGCATGGGCAGAGTGTTTGTGGTTTTTTGTGAGGGAGCGAAAGTTTCCACTAAGAAATCCTCTTCCAAGGGATCAGTATGTAATTCCACCCCATGGTACTGAGCAGCTCTATTAATGAGCTGTGCGAAACCAATATTGTCATCGGGTGGTGATGGTCTGGAGGGATATAGATCGGGGTCATTAGTATGATCCGGGTCTTTATCATAATCATCCCAGGAGTCTGGGTCCTGTGGAATGTTGTCCTGATTATCATTCCCATCCCAGTCTTCATATCCATCCCCATCATTATCATCCTGTGGCCCGGGTGAAAAACATGGTGGTGGTGAATTTGTGGGTGAAAATAGCAGATGTGGGTTAAAAGGCGGAGGCGAGGGAGGTATGTAAGGGGGAGAGGGGTTAGTACCCATGTCTTTTTTCTTAAGAGGTATGTGGTAGTCTTCAGGGAGGTCCAGCTTCCGTTTTTTGGGAAGTGTTGCTCGAAGTTTCCCAGTGTCTGGGTCAATATGCAATCGTTTTTGCTTCGGATCCAAAGACTTGTGGAGGAAGTTCTTTGGATGGAGTCTGTTTAGGAGGGCATCCGTGTTTTTTAGGGTCGGTGCCCTTCGGTGCGAGCTGTTTCGGCTCCGGAGGCTTGGTTTTTCCCTCTTTCGGATCCGAAGGCTTTCCTTTTGGTTTCGGTTCCGAAATTCTTTCTTTAACTGGTCTTTGCTCCGATGCTTTCGGTTTAGCCGGTGTTGGTTCCAAAGCTTTTGGTCTCAGTGGTATCGGCTCCGAAGTCTTTGGTTTATGTGAATCTTTCGGTGCCGAAGATGTCTTCGGTGCCAACCGCGGAGCGTCAGACTTAGCCTTGTTTTTCGGTGCCGAAGATGTGGGTTTGACACCTGCACGGGGTTGGCTCGATCCCGAGCCGGAAGGCTTGTCTTTATGTTTCATAACCGGGCTCGAAGGCGGGGCGTCTGAAATAGTATCACGGTGTCGACATGAGCCCGAAGGTGTAACCGGAGTCTTTGGTGTTTTTGTGGGCAGTTGGGGCTCGTTACTCACAGTTCGTTGAGCCGGAGTGATGTTCGAGTCCTCTTCCATGTCGGAGTCATCGGCTTCAGACACGGAAAGGTCTTCTTCTTCGGCGCCGGGTTGGAATTCCGATTCTTCTCCGAAGATATCTGGCACCGGACTAGTGCTGCGTCTCATCTCGTGACGTCGAGCCCGACGGTCACGAATCGTTTTCTTCGATCGGAATGATAGACAGGCCTTGCAGCTTGTTTCTTCGTGCTCTGGGGAGAGGCAGAGGTTACAGACCTCGTGCAAGTCCGTGTGGGGGAACTTAGCACCACACCCAGGGCATTTCTTAAATGGAGTCCGTTCCATGGACTGCTGGCGTGGTCGGCGCGGGTAGGCCTCACGGCCCGCGTCGAAGCGTCGATCGAAGTAGTTGGATTTTTACGATGCGCGTCGAAAGGGAAACCGCGATCGAAAACAATACCGTCGGGTGGTAAGGATTGCGCGTAGAAAAGGTTCGAAGATGATCCCGAACCGGAGCGGCGCAATACACAGCCGAACCCGATGGCGGAAAAAAACAATCTGGAGATGGAGTCGATGCCCATGCGCACTATCATCCTAAGGAGGAGTCACCTACCTCGTGACTACAAAAGACTTCTTCCAAGACAAAAACAAAGTGCAAACATCCGAGCCCAACACCAGATGGCGATCTATGCACAAAAATACGATCTACAGCTCATATGCCTCGAACATATTGTTTTTATCATTTCAAGGGAGAGGTGTGTCCTATGTAAAACAAAGAATTGAATTAGTTTGAATTTGGCACTCCTGAAAACATTGTGCGAATATAGAAGCATCCTGACCTGCTCTTTTTCGGGAACTGATCTTCCTAGTTCAGTCTCCCTTGCCTCACGGAGATGCAGGAGAGAAACTTGGACGCGGGCCAGTGGGAATTTGTAGAGGCAGCTAACACATCGCCCACCAGTTCCAATAGTGTAGCGTGTTTGCATAAAAGCACGCAACAGCAGTTCTGTGTACACAATTCTCAAGTGGTTCTGAGTGTATGGACTATAAGCGCAGAAGGGAGAAACTGTCCCTAATGGAGTGTGAATTGTTCTTGGAAGGAAAGAATATAACTTGGTTATCCTGAAAGAAGTCACCGAGCATATCAATGCCAGCAGATGTCTACTGGGCTAAGACTTTATGGTCGAGGATGGAGGAGTGGCTCAGTAATGGCATGCAGGGTGCGCAGGGGGCTACTTGTTTAGTGATAATGCAACAGTGTTAGAGCTATCAGCCTTAGGGTGGTCTTCCCTCAACTTTGTTTTTTCTCCACCATTTTTTCTGATCTAGTTTTTGCTGGCTTTGGGACTCTGCAAACTTTGCCACTCCTAACCAGTGCTTTCTCCTCTAACATTGTAATATTGGCTTATTCCCAATTGGCATATTTAATTTACTTATAAGTCCCTAGTAAAATGGTACTCTATGTTCCCAGGGCCAGTACATTAAAAGCTACTAGTAGGCCTGCAACACTGATTGTGCCATTCACTTAAGTAACCTGTTGTGACTTGAATTCTCATAATGCATTATTTCCCTTGGTTACCTGTTCCCTGCTGCTCAGCCAGCATGAATGTGATATGTGTGTGGAATGTTGGAATGCTTGATGAGGTAGTAGAATGCTGGAATGCCTGGTGGGTTTGGGAGAGAGTGAGGCAGTTGGAGCGTGTGGACAGAGCAGCAAGGATGCTGCTCCTGGTGGGGCTAAACTTCTTATCTTCTACTTACCATCTAAACCTGTAACTAAGCTTAATAAACCTCTTACTTATAACCTACTTCATGGCTACCTCTGGACTTCCTTTGGATTGTAACAATGGCAATGAGGATGGGTTACGAACCCACACGTTGGGGAAGATAGACTGTATATGAACCTGCTGAGGAAACTGAAATTAAAGAATCTAATGAAGAAACAGGAATTAAACAAACTTAAACTTGAAGAAAAACCAAAGCCCTGGTCAGCCCACCAGTGTCCCTCCTCACCTGGACAGCCTGCAGCCTGGGGCGTTTGACCTTCTTGTCATCCATGGCCTTCATGAACTGATGTCAGAAAGTCTGAAACAGATTTCTACAAGTGGTGATGCTGTGTGCTGAACAAACTTCTACAAGTGTACACAAAGCCCGCTTACTGAGTCAGCAAGAGCAACCGGCAACATTCATTTCTAAAGATATGGGCAGTGTTTTGTTATTACCACATAGCCTGGGAGGTTTTTCTGCTTTGTGCTCATTATAAAAACAAATTGGATGTGGCATCCCTGGTGTTAATTTTCCACTATTCACATGAGGCAATGGCATCCATTTAGTTGTATACTTTCATTATATTTTGAGCTGGACTGGCAGTTGGCAGAGGGACATCGCTGAAAGTCTACGTGGTCATTGACTGGATTGGGTCCCTTGGAGAAGTCACTGCGTCTGTTTTTCCTTCTTTAATATTTGCAATGCTTTTGACCAACAAAACCTTTGCTGTGATTCTGAGCGTCTGTTTTTTTTTCAACAAAAAAAATCTGCTCGAGCTTTGACTTTGCCTTACTGTTGGTTTTCAGCTCGAGCGTGTAACCACGAGCTCAGGAGGGCACGAGCCGTAGCACCAACCTCATTCCGTGCTGTCCATGTCATGGTGGTGAAAAGTGCTGTTCTTTGTGAGGTTCCTTCCTGCATGCTGTTACGAGACTCCGTGAAGTCACAGTGGAGGCTGCCCGTTCCAAGTGCTTCACAAGTAAAAGACTAGTGCGCTGACCCACATGCATGTGCAAGTTATGCTTTTGCGATGCTGTTCAAATGTCACGCGACGCAACGTGTGGCTGAAGTATTCTAAGCTGACCGGAGCGGAGCACAGCAGGATTCCTTGTGTCGCACCGCATCTAAGGATATCCCAGCAGTGCGCGCGGATATCTTATCTGATTCCCTTGCCTTCAGTTTTCAATAGCCGTGTGGGGGTACCGGTGAGGTCATATCAGTTTGACATTCCAGGCCATATGGTTTTTGAAGCTGTGTGCACTACAAGGAAAACTTTTACTAAAGTGTTTTCGCTGAGCAGTTCGAGTGTTGTGTTGAGGGGAAATTAAATTTATGCTCAATTTAATTGCCATGCTATATGGTCTCTCCTGTTGCCGGTGATTTTAGATGAATGTTGGGTGAGGGATCGCTCATCAGGGGAAATTGGATTTTTTTTATTTTTTATGATGTTCTAGTACTATTATTTTTATTTCAGCGGTTGTTATGCTGCAATGTTTATTTCATGCCATAAGAAGTTCTTATTTATGTTGATGTGTGCTTGTCTAATTATTTGGTGTGGATGTTCATTGTTTACCCGATATGGTGATGTATGGGGAGGATGCTTCCCTGTTTTGCCTGCTTAAATGTATGCTAAATGCGAGTTGAATTATTTCTCAAGTGATTATAGAGTCTCGTACTCTGGCTTGCGGTCTTGTGTGTTAAAGAATTGTGTGCGGAGGTCTTGCATTCTGGTTGTGAGTACCCTAGTACAGAGTTGTAGGGTGGTTGGTACCCTAGTACAGAGTTGCAGGGTGGTCAGTACCCTAGTACCGAGTTGTAGGGTTGTGAGTACCCTAGAACAGAGTTGTAGGGTTGTGTGTACCCTAGTGCCGAGTTGTAGGGTTCGACGTACCCTAGTAATGAGTTGTGAGGTTTACTACCCTGGGTGAAGACAAGCAAGGCAAGGATTTTGATGGGTGGTGCAGGGGGTCTGGTGGGCCCCTTGAGTATATTAGTGGCTAGCGGCATGCTTGGGGGGCGGGAGGGGAGGGAGGTATTGTTGGGGTGGGTAAGGGTTAGGGGGCGGGCTGGGAAGTTAGAGGGTTTTGTCTGACTCTGCCCTTCGGACTGCAACAGGCAGGGTAGTGAACGAAGATGTGAGTTGGGCTTCCATGGGGGGCTGATGGGGATTTAATAGGGTGCTTCTTGGGGCCCTGGCGAGACTCTTCCATCGTAGCTCACTGGGAGGATCACAGGAATATTGATGGTCATGATTGAAGTGCATATTGCCTCCCCAACTGTAATATTCTGATGTCCATGATGTTGCTTGTATTGTTTCCAGAAAATCAATAAAATTCTGTTTTTAAAAAAAATAAAAAAAAAAAAATGAGTTGTGAGGTTTGATGTACCGCAGTGCTAAGTTGTAAGGTTGTGCACCTTAGTGCAGTGTGTAGGGTGAGTACCCCAGTACTGAGTTGTGGGGTTGGATGTACCCCAGTTCTGAGTTGGACTGCCTGAGTGCTGTGTTGCAGGTTTGTGTTTTCGGTTCAGTGTGAATTGCGTTGCCTGAGATTCTTTTTGGGCTATAGGTTTTGTGTGTGTTGTATGTGACTCCACGTCATTTCGGTCACGGTATGCTTGCATCTGTGTGTTCCCTTGGGAAAGGGGATGGGTGAGAGTTTAAAGTTTGGGTGAGAGTTTAATGTATTTATTGTTTGGGAAGCATTGTTTGTTGTAAGAAATTTCCTTCAATTCTTTTCGTGATTTTAATGCATTTATGCAATAGGAATGTTCCATCAATTATTTGTGAATTTAATGTATTTAATGATTTAGCAATGTAATTTTATCTCCTATTTTTTTCATTTTGGTTTATATGCATGCCTTTGCTTTTCTCATTATTTCTGTCAATAGTGTTTCTAAGGAAAGGAGATATGTTGTGACTTAAGTGTTGCCATACCTTTTCCTTGGCTTACCTTCCCTACTGCTCAGCCAGGGTGAGAGCTGGAATGCTTGGTGATGAGTGGAATGCTGAATGCATGGTGATGTCATAGAATGCATGGGTGCCTGATGATGTGCTGAGTGTCAGTTGGAGTGTGAAGGCTGAGCAGCAGGGAGGCTGCTCCTGGTGGGGCTATCTTCTACATACTTACCTGAAACTAACCATCTTGATATCTTGTAACTGAATCATAATACACCATCTTCTACAATCTACTCTATGGCTGCCATGGATCTTTTATACATTATTACATAGCCCTTTAAACAGGCCTCAGGCCTGCCATTGCAGAACTTGGGTGTGCAGTTTTAAACTGCCATCTCACTCTGGCAAAATAAACATTTTGCCAGGCCCACACCTTCCTTTTTAATACATATAAGTCACCCCTAGGGTAGGTCCTAGACAGCCCAACGGGCAGGGTGCAATGTATTTAAAAAGTTGGACATGTACTTTCAAACTTTACATGTCCTGGTAGTTAAAAACTCTTACATTTGTTTTTCAGTACTGCAAGGCCTATCTCTCCCTTAGGGTAACATTGAAGTTGCTTTATTACATTTTATAAGAGTAATTTCCAAATGATAAGAGAACACCAGTTCCTGTTTGGTGTCTCTGGAATCCATATTTAAAATCCTAACTTATGGTGTAGTCGGATTTTAAATTATAATTCTGAAAATGCCACTTTTCTAAAGTTGGAAAATTCTTGCCTTATCCATTTGGTGCCTGCAGCCTGTCTCTGGTCACATGACTGGGTGTAGTTGGCAGTAGGGCTTGTGTATTCCTCCTAGACAGCCACACACAACGGGAGCTTAGGTGTGACTGGATGGGCCAATACAAGATGGGAGGCAGGTGCTGGGCCCAGCCTCACTTACACCTGAACAGGATGTGCCCTGTCTCCACAAAAAGGGCCTTGTCACTTCAGCCAGCTTGAGCCAGGGCTGTCTAGAAGCTTCTTCCACCTTCCAGAACCAGGGCATCAGTGCATAAAAGGACCTCAGACACCACCACTTGAGGACACTTCTGGACCTGTGGATACTCTGCCAGGAAGAAGGACTGCTGTGCTGCTACGAGGACTGCCGCTCTGCTAGACTCCTGCTCTACAAGGAACTGCTGCCCCTCTGTGCTGACCTGTTGCTTGCTGCCCTCTTCCATGGGGAAGAAGAAATGGACCTGCAACTCCATTTTGAACCCAGCACTCCTGATTGTCTCCAAGGGCTAGCTGCTAGCCTCCTGATCTGAGCCTCATGGAGAAAACAGGCTACCCAACAGCTCCTGGGCCCATCTTCAGCGAGTTCCTGACACACAAAGCTCCATATCGCCAGTCCGTGATGCCCGACCTGCTCTTTGAGCCACACCGACTGCCGCCAACGACCCTCTTCTTGCTCCTTGCGACCATCTCCAATGCATACGGGACTCTTGGCACAAAACTTGAGAAGGAAAAACGTCAGCGGACTAATCTGGGACTGCATCCAACTCGCGCTCCATCGCAGTCAGCCTGAACTTTTGACTTTGACCCGGTCCAGAGTGACCAGATATCCCCGATTAGCGCTTTATGCTTGTAGGCACTCCGGTTCTACTGATTGGTTTTTTGTTGTTTTGGTCTTGTTTTATTTATTAAATTAAGCTCTATTTTTCGGTTTGAAGTGTTTCATAAATACTTAACACACTGCCTCTAAGCTAAGCCTGACTGCTCTGTGCCAAGCTACCAGGGGTTGAGCACAGGTTAAGTCGGAGCTTGCTTGTGCTTTACACTGACTAGGATTGTGGATGCTGCTTGACTAGAGCTCACACCCCAGTCAATCAGTAACCCACTTTCTAACAGACAGCTTGCCAAGCAATGGTGAGCCAGTTGAGAGCTCCAAGGCTGCATCATTCTGCCCGTAGGCGGAGTTCGGCCAAGGCCACTCTCCGACATTTATTAGACCATACATGGTCATCCAGATATGTATCTAATTCTCAGCAGGACAGTATGTTTATGAAATGTAGAAGCCTTGGTAACTTCACCATTTAAGAGATGGCAGCCCTCCACATAATAGATAGTTGAAGCATCCGCAAGGAGGACAACTGCTCCTAAGGGAATGCACCGCTTTGGACAGGCTACCCTCCAGCAAGTCTTGGCCTGAGTGGTAGATGCTGATGCCTAAATATCAGAGGTCTCCCATCTAACTGGGACCTCTCCCAGTGTTACAGTAGGCAAGGGTACATTTGGGGACAGTGGATACAGACAAGATTTGCCCCTATTCATTAATAATCCAGAAGCCCTCCCATAGCTTTCAGGGTAACAGTGATAGGGTTTTAGCCATTGGTTAAAATTCTTTATGTAAAAGAAGATGTTGTCAGTATGTAGTGACTCAGAATGAGTGCCACCCAGTAGGAGAATGCCCCATGCCTAGCCCTCAAGCAACAGCAGCAACATCAAAGGCTCCATTGCAGACACTAACAGGCAGGTGGGAGGAGACATCCCTGCCTGGTGCCCCTCTACACTGAAATGGGAAGGGAGATAAGTAGCCTGAGCTGAAAACGGGCTGTCGGGTCCCGATAGAGCAGCCTCACATCGAAAGCTTGTAGGAATTTGAATAGGTGGGACCAACATAGCATGTCAAGTGCTTTTTCGAGGTCTAAAACCAGGGCAGCAGCGACGGGATATAATGGTGGAGCTGCTTCTTGAATTCTATAGATTCTGCGCAAGTTGTAGAAATGTTTTTGCCAGGGACAAAGTCACTCTGGCCTGGGTGGATTAAAAGGGGGAATGCTCTGTGCAATAGAGCAGCTAGTATTTTACTAAGGATGTTATAGTCTGTGTTAAGGAATGCTATGGACCTATATAAGGAAGAGTCAGCTGCTTCTTTCCCAGGCTTCAGGATTTGTGCCAAAGAGGCCTCTTGTAGTGTCCCAGGCATTACACCTTCCATCAGGGTTTCTTCGTAGAGCTGAGCCAGTTTAATGATGGCTAGGATAGGTGCTGGATGCCTTTTAAAATTTGACGGAGCATCTGACAGTGCCAGGGGTCTTCCCAGTGGGGAGGTCTAATATGGCGGCTTTAAGCTTCTGGACTAAAATGAGAGCCCAATTCTTCCCCAAGGTAATAAGGGATCCTGGGGAGCCCCAGAGAATCAAAAATGTATCTTCGCTTTCTGGGATCTTGAGGGTATCTATTTTAATAAGACATGCGATTACTTACTCTGTATAAACCTGGGTCCCTTGACCCTAAAGGAAGGTCGTTATAGGTGAGTGCTTTGTTTCTGCTTTTAAGAGCCTTGCAAAGAAGTGTCCCATCTTGTCCGCCTCCGAATGAGAACAGGCGGTGTATTTCGCCCAGTCGATGCATCAAAGTTTTTCAGTCAAAGGGAGCCTCCTCTTTGTGCAGTTCTCACAAGTTGGATCTCATTGTTGAGGCGGAGGCCACCTGACATTCAGGGCCTGATTACGGTGTCGGACGGAAATCCTCCAACCGCTGATCGGAGGCTTTCCGACCGACATGGTAGGTTTAAAGTCTGACCGCCGTATTATGATGACAGCGGTCGGAGTTTAAACAGGCCAGGGAATCCAACATGGTTTCGACTGGCTCAAGGAGCCTGTCAGCCAGTCGGAAAGCCCTCATAATCCCTTAATGACATTGTTTCCGCCATCGGGATTATGATGTCTGTTTCCGACAGCCAATCCATGTCGGCCTTTCCGAGATGGAATTGGCTGTCGGAAACTGACTTTGGCAGCCCCTAGCAGTGTCCCCTACCCCCATGGCCCTCCGCATTTCACCCTGGTGGGGCACCTATGGTGCCCCCTAAACATCCCTGCACGGTGCCTGCCTCACAGTACAGGGTTGTTTAAAAATGTTCAATTTTCAACAGGAGTTTGCGCTGCGGGCAGTTTGAGTACGCCGCACAAGCTCCCATTGAATAATGGAAGTTTGCGACCGCACCATATGCGGTCACATCCTAATTGCGCTTTTGGAACCACCGACCTATGGTCGGTGAGTTCCTTCCACGAAACAGTGTCGGTCAGAGGCAACTCTGACAAAATCGTAATTAGGCCCTCAGTGTTGTGTAAACTCGTTCAACTCAGGCCAAGTATTGCTACAGAGTCTTGCAGGCCTCAACGACTCCTTGGATACAGTACCGTCGAACTACTACATTGAGTGCTTCCGATTTAGTCCCTCTCAAGGAGTCCATTCTAGTGTTTTTGTCAAAGTAGTTAGTGAATTGGGTTGACAGTGTTTCTGAAAGGACCAGATCTTCAAGCATGGCTGTTGGAAAGCGTAAGTGGGATCCCTGGTTTTCATTTACACGTTTAATGTAGATGTATGGGGTACAGATTGGATATTTTGTATGTGCATGTGCCTCTGTCAACGTATTGGATTTCTATGGGTTTCATGGAAAGGTCAAACTGAAAATAGCAGAGGGGTGACCCCTGGAGCAAGTGGTTTTGAACCGGGACTGGATTGGGGGGGGGGGGGGAGGGGGAGGTTTTTGCAGTACTAAATTATGACAAATTTCAAGTGTTGTTGCACAAACAATGAAAACCGGTAAAGGACGACTCAGACACTGATTCCCATAGATAACTGTGTCTAAAGCAGCCATGAAGTCAAGCAGCATTGAGACATGCAGTGCCATTATCTGTCAATGAAAGTAGGCCATCAACTTAGGGCAAGGCTGCACCTGCAATCAGAGTCATGTGCCAATTTAGTTATCTGACACATTTCATGATTTGGAGGAGGCTCAATTTCAAGTTGAATTAGTCAGAAAGTTACAGATTATTCACTGTAGTGATTAACACGGGCAGTCCAAAACTCCCCTTGCTCTTTCCTTGCATATACATGGTAGGTCAAGGCCAGCAGGCTGCAGAACATATCATTTTAGCCAACACTAAAAATATGAAAGAGAAGCCCATGCCCGACTGAGCCTAATTTCTTCTTGGCTCCACCCTCTGCCAATCCCCCTTGCTACCAACACCACAGTCTCCAATTTCGGTCAAAGGCATGGCAGGTGGACAATTCTACAAAGTAGCAAATGTGTAAGGGAAGGAGGTTAGAAAGGGAGTAGAAAGCTGGACGTGTGTAGTAGGTTGGTCCTAAAAGAACAAAGAGACTTTGTGAGAAACTTGCACTAATACATCTACTTCCTTCAGACTCATGAGAGGCTTACAAAACATCTCATTTCAAGCAGACTGGAGGGTAGGATGTGAACCACACCAAGATAAATCACATTGACAGAATATGGAAGGTAGACGCAACAGAGTGTGTAGAAACTCAATATCAAGTAAAGCCAACCACCAAGGCTGGAATGAGTAGGAACAATGGTAAACGGACTCACGACCTCGTGGATAACAACTCTGTGTTTGGAGGAAGTGCCAATCTAGCGCAAAAAAGAAGATACTCCAACCAGAGACCCACAAGAAGGGGTAGAAAGAAACGTTGCAGGGAGCTTCCTCATTGTTCCAATGGAATACAGAAAGCACATTCTGTTTATCTCGAAAAAGAACACTCAGAGAGGAGCAGGCAAAGAGACTCAACCAGCCACAAGTAGTAGGATCAATTACTGAAGATGAAGCAGACTATATAAAAGAAGCTAAGCTTCGCCTGTGCAGGAAGAGAAATGCAGTGACTCTGAGGACAACAAAGGGGCAAAAAGCACAAACAGTATCTCAAAGAGACAGTCAAAGTTGATCAGTGTTGAAAATAGGTAAAACCGCAACAGAATCCAAAGGGCCAACAGAAGTGCCCAGGAAAATCCACTTCTTTTTCCATCGGTTTCCTTGCTAAGGTGAAGTATAAGGAGATCATCGGTATCGGGAATTTAGACCTTTATACACATCTTCGTGAAAAGACATGTCTGAAATAGGACAAAGAGGGCAGCATGAGAAGTCCTTCTAGCAGCCGAGAAGTCTTTAAGAACCTCTGAGATGGAAAGCAAAAAAAAAAGGCCAAATGAAGGTCAAGATGTAAAGCTGCAATCCCTGGGAGAAGTCCTCAGCTGTCGAGAGTGGAGCCCACAATGTCTGAAAGCAGGGGAAAAACAGGGCCATGACCCCAAGCACAGACAGGAGAAAGTGATGTCTCATATGCTCTCCAAACTACTAGGAAAGCCAGAAATACCCCTAGAAAAAGAGCTGAAAATCTCCTAGGGTCCCTCGCCTCAAAAAGATAGAGAGAAGAACCTAAAATCCTTAGAGATGTAGAGTTTACGGGCCCACAAATGGTTATCGTCACCCACCACACTACTGAAGAAGATTGCGGTTTGTGGACCTCAATCATGTACTCATGAACAATAGGGTAACTTTTGTAGCTGGTAGAATATATCCTGGAGCCATGATCACATGCACTGCAAATCCACTTTCTGAATAACTGAAACCAGATGACAACAAATGTTGGAACACTTTGACATGAAACATCCTTGTGACCAAAGTAATGGGGGTAGGGCGTTCAGGATTCCCGACAAAAAATTGAGTCAAAGAACTAAAGAAATCCAGGTGCCAGAAAACACAAGAGGCATTAGGGCAAGCCACCGAACCAAGTGACCAGACAGAAGCCATCCTCCTGGTCTTCAAAAGGGCTAGCATGGATAGCCCCATTAACAGTTAGGGTCCTGAGCTCCCAGGATGACTTATGGACAAGAAAAAAGGGCCTTGTAACCAAGAGAATGATGGTGTGAAAAAACTGCCAATACGTGACAGGGAAGCATAAGCTAGGTACTGAGAAAGAAATACTTAGAGACAACAGCACCAGTGGCACCTGTTGGAAATCCACATCCCTGGCAAGTCTGCCTGGATTCTTTGATTTGTATGTCTGGATTTCTTTTGGACTTTGGCTGGTATTTCTACACTAATCAATTGTACACCACCATAATACGTGAATATTATGCTAAAGTGTAGCTTCCAACAGTGACTAATTGAATCATTTGCACAACTCTCAGCCTGCATCCCAGTATCCTGCCACTATGTGCCTAGAAGCCAAGCCCCAACAGATACCCATCCTTTGGAAGGGCCTTCAACCCAAGACCTCCCTCCTAAGACAGGCAATCCAGTGAAAATCAACCTTGCTAAGACAACTGTCAAATGGCCCGCAGCCACAAAAGGAAGATCAACTCAAGTAAAGCTATAGAGGGAATTTATTGTTAACACCTCAGCCACAGCCCTAGTCAACTGTCATCAGCTCTGGCACAGCTCGACCCAACCGATCATTGTAGAACCTGGAGGAGTCAGGATTATAAAGTCATAGACTAATCTCCTGTGACAGCTGATGTAGATACCATACCGCTCCCTTTTTTAAACAAAAACACCAGCAAACAGAAATTAAAAACAGATGTTTGAGCCGGATAACATTACATAATGATAAAATAAACCCCAAAATTCTACATGAGTTTAAGATCTGCAAAGAGTACTATAGGGGGGGTTTATAAGGGTATAAGAAACAAAATGAGAGAACTAAAATTGGCTGTACATATACAAACTAGAGTGAAATATAATGGCTATCCAAAAACACGTATCTTCTATCCTATCACAACTTAGAAAAGGATGGATCTACAAGAGAGGCTATATGTGACTAGAACTCAGTTAGAGATCTCGGACATGACCCATCTGAAAGATCTTCACAAAATGCAGATTCAATTGACCATACAATCTTGTAAGAAATTTAAGGGCCAGGTCACATCCCCACTGCTTCTGACACTACCTTTGGTTTTATTATATGGCATATTATGTTTTCTGACTGTGTGGTTATCTTTTGATCCATTTCCATTACCACCTTTTTCCTCCCCGTCAGTACACTGACTTGGCTTAACATGCCTCACCCCTCTTCCCATAATCGAAATCCTACCATCCTGAGTTTTGACAGCATTGTGGAACAGTTTGATTACCTTCTTAGAGTCAGTACATTTTGACCATACCTTGTTATCAGTGGGCGCCTCCTTCACTCTAACCCAATCACCCAGTTTAAAGTCTATCAACCTGGTCTTATGCATATGATTGTATCGTTCCTTACGGGCTGCCTGTGATTCGAACTCTTTTTTCCTCCATGATTGGTTAATGTCTACTTTCACCCAGCCTTTATGCCATTTCCTCCACCCCGGTACTAACCTAGAATTTGGCTCCCTGCCTTTTAATTCCTCATATTTGTGGACTGATGTGGAGTAAGACAATACGCTTCTGACCATCTTATTACTACTTCTTTCCACCACACACCATTGGATTTTACTAGCTGAATACCTTTTTTAAGAATTTTGTTAAATCTTTCATACTACACCATTAGCTTCAGAGTGATTAAGAGCACAGAGCTTGGGTGTAATACCATTACAGTCGAGAAATTCCTTAATTTCATTGGAGCAAAATTGCCCCCTATTGTCAGTAAACAGTGTGTTAGGAAGCCTTTCATGTGTTGAGACTTCCACAAGAAACTTCACAACAGCACTAGAACTGATATCTGAGAGAAATTTAATTTCTGGCCATCTCAAAAATAAATCAACTAATGCTAGACTATACAGTGAACTTCTTTTCCCAGACAACGGGCCGATAGCGTCCACTGCCACATCCACCTAGGGTCCTTCGGGTAGAGAACGACAATGCAGGGGTGGAGTACAAGACTTTAACACTGTCACTCGCACAGCAAGACATACAATCCCTAACCACTCTCTCAACCGACATGTCCATCCCTGGCCAACAAAATCCAACCTTAATCTCTGTTTTGATTTTGTAATTCCAAAATGCCCTTCATGTGTTAGGTCAATCAACTCCCTTTTCTAATTTTCAGGAGGTATCTGTCTTGTACCCCTAAAAGACAGCCATTCATCTAAGACAATTTCTCCTCTAACCATCTAGTAAGGTCTCATTTGTTCCCCAATTTTTCCCTTGTTATCCCATCCCTTGACTAACATCTCCTGTACTTTCTTTAAAACTGGATCAGCACAGAACTCTGCAGCACAGAACTCTGCTTTCCCAATACTTTCTTCAACGGAACCCCTGGTGATCACACACACACCTTCCCGTGGTAATTCAACTTCCTCACTATTGTTATTACCAGGTTCACATTTTGCATCAGTGTCATTGACAAGCCGTGACAAACAGTCAGCTACACAATTTCTAAGCCCTGGAATGTACTAGGATCGCGAGGGCCAGCCATCAGGACCACTAATGGAGGCAGCCGCACGGCCTCGCAACGGACATGAGCAACAGGCGCGTACACCGCCAAGGAACTCCGGGACCTGGACACAGAAACATCAGCATCTCCTCCTCCACACGATCCACCAAAGGACCCTTCACCTGCTGACACTGCCACTTCTCTTGCGACACAACTTACTAAAGAGCCCGCACCACTCCTGCCCACAAGACCAAGAACACCCCGTAACAGCTTCATTGTATCCTGCCCAACTCCCGCTCACTCTGTAAACACGCCACGGAAATCTGGGAAACCATCAAGACCCTCTCCACAGATGTTGCATTCATCACCGAAATGTGGCTCAACCGCTCCTCAAACCCAGACATCACAATTGCCACTCCCAAAAGCTACAAGATGATACAGCAAGATTGCGCCTAAAAACAAGGTGGAGGTATCGCCATCATGTTCAAGGAAACCATCAGATGCACCATCACTTATGACAACACCACGCCTCTCATGGAACACCTCAACTTCCTACTTCAAACTGATGCGAAGACCACGATAAGAGGCACCCTCGCCTACCGACCACCCGGGACCCGAGCAACATTCTGCGATGCCATCTACAACCTCATCGCACCTCTAGCAATCAACTCTCACCACTACGTCCTACTTGGTGACCTCAACTTCCACATCGACGAACCTAACGACACCAACTCCACCGCCCTCCTGGAGAACCTGAACAACATCGGCCTCACCCAACTGGTCACCGAACCCATGCACAAAGCCGGACACACACTCGACCCCATTTTTTACCTCCAGTGACAGAATCAAATTCAGCCACACCTCAGAACTCACCTGGACTGACCACACCATTGTACACTTCACCATCACTGATGCCCAGCACACCATCACCAGGCATCAGATCTCCCCCCACCGCAGCTAGAGCAAGGTCCCCAAAACTCAGTTGTCACAGGCCCTCACCACCTCCCAACCCGAGGCCTCAACAGACCTCGGACCAGGCCGTCCAGAACTTCGCCACCTGGATCACCGACCGCGCCGACAGGGTCGCCCCACTGAAACCTACAATATCTAACAAGACCTCCATACATGCCAGCTGGTACACCCCAGAACTCAGGACCACTAAGCGCAACTGCCACCAACTGGAGAAACGATGATGCGCCACTAAGAATGCCGCTGACAGAGCAGCTCACAAAACAGCCCTCAGCAACTATCATCGGCACATCAAGGAAGCCAAGAAAGCAGCCATCACCACCTGCATTGACTCCGTGGCCAACACACAAAGGAACTCTACACAATAGTCAAAGAATTCTCCACCCGACAGCCATAGAGAACACCATCCACCCCTCCCAAGAACTCTGCAACACCATGTCAGACTCTTTCCACAGCAAGATCACCAACATTTACAACAATTTCAACCTCCAACACGCCACCCTCAACCCCAACGACCTCAACCAACCAGCGAATATCAGCCAAACCATTGCCACTTGGTCTCCGCTTACCGCCCTGACCACCTCAGCCATCATGTCTTCCATCCACTCCGTAGTGCCCACCGACCCCTGCCACCACCACCTCTACAACCTTTGCAACAAACTCAATCAGCACGCAACTCACCAGCATCCTCAACACCTCCATCTCCACAGCAACCTTCCCGGACAGATAGAAACACGCAGACATCACACCCCTCCTAAAGAAAGCCTTCGCCGACCCCAGGGATCTCAAAAATTATAGTCCTTATCTCCCTGCTACCGTACCTGGCCAAAGTACTCAAGAAAGCCATCAACCAGCAGCTCACCTAATTCATGGAACAAACCACCTACTAGGTGCCTCACAATCAGGATTCCGTGCCAACGACAGAACTGAGACCGCACTGATTGCCACCACAGATGACAATAGAACACTCCTCGACCGTGGAGAAACTGTGGCCCTGATCCTCCTCGACCTCTCCACGGAGTTTGACACCATCTCCCACAACACCCTCATCAACAGGCTCTACAACATAGGCATTCAGCAAGACGCCCTCAAGTGGATCGCCTTCTTCCTTACAGAATGCGCACCGAGCATCTGACTGCCTCCCTTCACCTCCGCACCCAAAGACATTACATGCGGCATACCACAAGGATCATGCCTCAGCCTCACCCGGTTCAACATCTACATGACCCCCCCCTTGCAGACGTCATCAGATCCCACAGACTCCACATAATCTCCTATGCAGATGACACCCAACTGATCCTTTCACTCACCGAGGCCCCCTCCAACGCCAAAACCGACTTCTGCAACGCAATGACCAACGTAGCCAAATGGATGAGTGACAACTGCCTCCAACTCAACTTTGACAAAACTGAAGTAATCATCTTCAGGACGAACACCTCCGCATGGGACCATAGCTGGTGGCCTGCAGAACTCAGACCTACGCTCACACCGACTGACCATGCATGCAACCTCGGCATCATCCTCAACAGCCAACTGACCATGAAACGGCAAGTCAAAGCAGTCGCCTCCACCTGCTTTCACACACTTTGCATGCTCTGCAGAATCTTCAGATGAATCCCAACACCAGAAAGACCATCACTAAGGCCCTTGTCCCCAGCCACCTCGTCTAGGGCAACACCCTCTACGCCGGCATCTCCACCTCACTCCTCAGAAGACTCCAGACCATACAGAACGCTGCAGCCAAACTCATCCTGGACCTCCCCAAACGAACCCACATCGCCCCCCCACCTGAGAGACCTCCACTGGCTCCCCATCTAGAAGAGAGGCCAGTTCAAGATCCTCATGCACGCCTACAAAGCCCTTCACAACCTAAGACCTGCCTACATCAACCATCGACTGAACTTCCACTAACCCACTAGACACCTGCACTCCTCTTCACTCGCCCTCGCACACACCCCCCGCATATGTTGCAGCTGCAGCAGTGGCCGCTCCTTCTCCTACATCGCTGCCAAGATCAGGAATGACCTTCCCCACCAGCTCCTTACAGCCTTCTTGCTGACAGACTTCAAAAGGGACTCAAGACCTGTATCATCGACAGAGACTCAGCGCCCAGATACCCTAGGGGTGACAGTGTTGTGCCTTACAAATGCTGTTGATTGATTGATACTCAACATCAAAGGTAAATTCCTGGAGATTAACAACTTATATTTTAATTCTACTTGAAATTGCTGTTAAGTCTTTTTTTTGTAAAAACCTCCTTAAGAGGCTTGTGATCAGTTCCTGCTTTGAACAGTCTCCCAAATGAAATCTTTAAAGTGCTGAGTACACAGCCAATGCCTCTCTCTCTCAATTACTGAATAATTGGCTTCCATGAAGGCCTCATAAGAAAAGAAAAGAAAAGAAAAAAAAAAAAGAAGAAAAAAAAATTGGCTTCCACCTGTCTGAATGCCCTGGGGGCTAAAGCAATTGTCTCTTCTTCATCATCATTTTCCTGCAACAGAACTGCCCTTAATCCTTTCAAGCTGGCATCGGTTGCTACATTATTTTTCCTGGTACAAACACGTTCAAGTTAGGTGTATTGGCCAACGCTTCTTTCACATCCTTAAATTCTACCTCACAATCTTCATCCTACTTGAAGCTCACTTTATTCTTCAGCAATTTTCTCATGTGGAAGGTAAAACTCACAAAATTGTTTATAAATTTACAGTAAAATTCTACCATCCCCAAAAATGATTTGAACTAGTCTTTGTTTTTCAGAGCTACTAATTTCATTATAGTGTTTTTGAGCTCTTCTTTAGGTTGTATACCGTGAGGAGTAATCTTATGGCCCCAAATAACAGATTTTTGCACACTTAAGCCTGCATTTATCTCTTTTCACTGTTAGGCCGTAATCTTTAAATTTCTTTAGAACCTGTCAGCCTCTCATTATGCTGTGATTCTGTCTTTCCAAATATCAATACGTCATCTTGATAGAAAAATACCCTAGTGATGTCAGACAGTATAGATGGCATTGCTCTTTGAAATACTGATGCCACAGATACAAGACCAAACGGCATGCGTTTAAATTTGTACACCCCCATTGGTGTTCTAAAAGCTGCAAGCTCTTGAGAATCAGAATATAGGCGAACTTGCTAGCATGTTGAAGTTAAGTCTAAGGTTGAGAAAAAGTTTGCTCCCGCTACCTTGGTAAGCATTTCAGATATTTTTGGTAACGCAAACTTGTCTACCATAACCTTCTTGTTAAGGGTCCTGGGATCAGTACACAGGCGATTTTTGCCAGCTGCCTTTCTTGCAACTACTACTGGTGCCAACCATTCGGTTGCTTCGACTGGCACAGTTACATCTAATTTGCAAACTTTCTCCAATTTCACACTCACCGCATCATATACACTTACTGGAAGACTTCTTACTTTAGCCGATACCAGAACATCATTCTCTTTCAATTTTATTTTATGCACACACGTCTTAAGCCAACCCAATTTGTCTGCAAATAACACAGGAAACTTCTTTTCATAGATAGACATATTTTCCACTGACTTGGAAATATTCTGCACTAAAATTGGTGGACTGGAGTTAGGATTAAGGTAGACACTCAAATCCTTCTGACTGGCAAACCCAGAATGTTATCACTTCTAACCGATAAATAGACTTTGCAGGCTGTGTATCTATCTGTGTATCTATTTTTGTATTCAATTCTACCCAGGAAATGTACTCTCATCTTGATTGGTTGCCCTCCATACCCTCCCCATGATGTATCCATCCATGTAGCTTCACTAGTCCACAGGGCATTTTTTTTAACACCTCCTCTGAAATGATTGTTAATCTAGAGCATGAGTCAAACATGACTTCCACATCCATAGCTTCTATCTTCACCCAATCCTTTGCATTACTCAAGCCACTATCAGACATCTGCACCACAATGTTGTCACATACCTCTGTTACATTTGGCTTATCTAATTTCTTGTTAACCGTTCCACTCCTACAACACACTACAAAATAGACCCTTTTAACACATTTATTGCAGGCAGCCTTTATTGCCGGGCAATCTCTGTTAATTGCCATGAGCTCAACATGCCCACATCTGTAATAGTGCCCCTTGAAATAAACTTTCTTCTCTTTCATCACAGAACTACCATTCACCACTTGTACCTCAATGTTTTCTTCTCCCACTTGTCGTATATCTTGCTTGAACTCAGTATCTTTCTTAATTTCTCGTACACACTTCATCATATGTTCTACCTGCTTTGCTACTATCAAAACTTCATACAGTGGAGAGTTATCTACGTCCATGACTGAATGTGTTTCTCCCAATAACCACTAGATGGCCCTGTGAAATACTACCTGTAACATAGTCAGGAAAAATAAACTGCTGGGGAGAACAGAAGTTCCTGTCAGCCTCTAAAGAGAACCACCAACTGAACTGAAAGACAGAGTTTACTGCACTATGGCACGGTTGGCGATATTTCTTTCACTTCGCTGTTCCGTATGAACACATTTGGTGTCCCCAACTGTTAAAAACAGCTCCTGAAAGAACACAGCTGGAATGTGCACACTGAGATTTTCTTGGCCACATGTCACCACATGCCGCGCAGTGCTGATTGCTGCTGAGAATAGCTTGGCAAGTGCCAACTGGCGTAGTGACACCTCCTCACGCTAACCACGCTGTTGCCGCTGATGCCGATAACTGAAAAGCAGGCGCGTGTGTTCTCTCCAATCTCCTGCTCTCTCCGATCTCCTCAGCCAACCGGCCCACTGTATAAAATGTAGACAGGAACAGGCAGACATTCGCTGGCACCTTTACGCGAACCAGATTAGGAAGGTGACAAATTCTGACTGCGCAGACCACCAATTTCTCCCCTACTGACCCAAATATTACATTTCAAGGGTGAAATCACAGCTTAGCGGTCCCTTTAAGTTCAGGCTCGTAAGTCTTATAATGTGACTAGTACTCACTCTGGTGAAAGCACCAGTCAAAGTTAAGATCACAATCAATTCAGTGGCCACTCTCAAGTAGCTATGGGGATCTTACTTAGCAGTCTAACGTTATACCCCAAATACCTTCCAGAGAATGTTCACTTCATCACATCCTCTCCAACCAAAATGTGTTGAGGTGTATCAGAACGTTATCCCATCTTCGTTACCAGTGTCAAATGACCCGCGGCCCACAAAAGGAAGATCCACTTAAGTAAAGGTGAAGGGGGAGTTTATTGTCAACATCTCAGCCACAGCTCAGGTCAACTGTCACCCACCAGATATTTTTAGAACCTGGAGGACTCAGGATTTTAAAGTCATAGACCAATCCCTTGTGATAGCTGATGAAGATACCACAACAACCCACCAAGAAATTGCCCACAGTTCTCACATAACATACACCATACACACTATCAGGTCTGCAAATGTGCACCACTCATGATTAGCCTTCCTTATGGAACAACAAGGAGCAGATCTATTTGCATCAATGAAACCTGGCTAAACGAGTTCACACACATTCTGGACTCACTAGTCCTACCTGGCTACTAAATTATAAGACTGTCAAGGGAAAACCAGAGGTTTTAATAATAATCTTTAAGGAACCATTTGGCCGTTTCTTACTGAACTCTACTGTATTCTTGTCCATTGAGAATATGAACATTGTTATATCCATTAACCCATCCCTAACCATTTAAATTCACATAATCTAGACACCTAAATCCATACAAAACCTTCCTGAGCATATCGCACAATATATCTTGATCAATCAAATGCTGTTCCCTAAGAACATCTACATGGGAGCCTTTAACATAGACTGGGGCACAGTGAATTCAAAAATGCTCAGAGAAGATAACAACATCCTATAACTTCATAATTTAAACCAACTTATCTCCTTCTCCACCCACATCAAAAGAAAAAAGTTAGACCTAATCTTCAACTCATTAAATGGAATCAAGTGTCTCCTGCCCTCAGACGTAGACTGCTTGGACTACTTCCTGTTTTTATTCAACATCCTAGGCAAGAATGGACCAGCCACAACCAGAATACTTCTGAAATGAAGCTGTGCTTACACCCAATTTACAGAATCATCCTTTAAAATTGCTCTGTATTTCCAAACCTGAACTCTAAAATGGAGACCATGTAGACACAATACTCCAAAGTCAAAGATTTGAGAAATTGTAAGTAGCCCCCAAAAAATTACAATTCCCAACCCTGCCCCAACTAACAATGGTTCACCAAAGAGCTTCACAAAATTAAAATGGAAACCAGAATCTTTGAAAGACAATGGCAGAAAGGAAAGAAAACAGGAAATCTTTACAGGCAAGAAATCAAAAAGGCAAACAATTGTTCATCCAGCAACAAATAATCCAGTCTCAGAATCCACCCAGAGATCTAGTCAATGACATAAAAGAAAATACCAGATCACCCACTATTAAATGATCCACCCTATCAATGGAAAAATGCAACAAATTCTTATCATTTTCAACAACAAAATTCTTAAAATAAAAGCTGACTTTAACATTTAACTAGCACATTATCTGGTCCCCACACAAACAATGTCAAAGAATCGGGTCACTTCCCAGGAAAGTAAGCCAAATAACCTCAAAATACTTATCAGCCAAATGAAACCAACTCCCTATTTCAGATACATCTTCTCTGCAAAAATAATCAAAGAAAACGTTCAGCTATTCTCTCCATACTGGCTTGCTTAAATAAATGCCTCATTGTCACATGGGTCCTTCTCCTGACAAGCTAAAAGTAGGCCAAATGTCTCCCATTCTAAAAAGAAAACATAATGCTAACCCTGGAGTAATGGAGCATTTTCGACTTATCACCAACCTTCCTTGGCTCGGAGAAACCATCAAGAAAGGCATACACATCCAATTAAACAATTATATTATTTCCAATGTTCTACTATCTACTTCCCAATCAGGCTTCAAAGACGGCCATAGCACCAAAACAGCAACACTAAATGTAATGGAATACATTTATCACATTCTGGATAATGAAGTATGCCTTCTAGTATTACTACACTTGTCAGCTGCCTTTGCATGGTGGACCATGATTTACCACTAAACACCCTAGAATGAAGAATGGGTTTCAAAGACAAAAAGACACTGTGCTAAACTGCTTCACATCCTTCCTGAAAGGCAAAACAAATAATAAAACTGGGACCATAGACATGTTAACCAGGGAAGGCAGCATGCAGCGTACCTCTAGGATCCACGCTATCACTGATCCATTTCAACATATATGTGGAACAACAAGGCCTGCTACTATCGAACTCAGGCCTAAAACTACACCAGTACGCAGATTACACACAGCTGTACTTAAAGATATCATCTGTTAATGATATCCACACCCTACATCATGGTCTAAAGGCAATTCACACGTGGATGAACACTCACCACTAGAAACTGAACTATACCCCCAAAAAACTGGGAAAAAACACTCACCACTAGAAACTGAACTGTACCCCAAAAAACTGTTTCTCTCACAAATCATAAAACAAAATTGACTCTTCCCTCAAACTAGTTGAATTCAGATTTGTCCTAGCACAGACCGCAAGCTGCAAATCCCTAAGAATCACTCTTGACTCCTGACTCACTATGTCTCACCACATAAAGAAATTAACATTCTGCTAACTTCCATCTACACCAGCTAAAGAAAATACAACACCTACACTCCTATAACGAGCTCAGAACTGCTGCGTACACTCTTGTAATATTCGCAATAGACTCTGTAAACGCCACATTAGCTGGCCTAATGGCTTCAACATTAGCCCTGTTGAAAGTGTTTTTTCACTCAACAGCGCACCTCATCACTGAGTGTAATGTTTGTCCAATACTGAAAGAACATCCCTGGCTCCTACTAGAAGCAAAAGTCAAGTTCAAAATGTGTTGTCTAACCTACAAAGCGCTACACCATGGAACATCCAGTTACCTAGTGGACCCCCTGACCAATTCAGGAGGCTCAAGACAATCAACGAGTAAGAGTTCTCTCATCCTTGAAACACAGAAATTCAAATCCTCTCTTGCTCTGAAATAAATCTTCTTGGGCTCTGTCGCTAGCTCCTGCATCTCTTTACCTCTTAAAACTGACGAAATCACAGAATAACCTGACTTTCGTAAAAAGACTAAACACTCACCTATTCAGGTTCGACCTTGAAAGTCCAAGCCCAATGATCCTCCCAAATACCTCTGGCTTGGCTCACCCTTCCATTATAGGAATTGTTCATAATCCCTAGTTTGGTCCAGGGAATTTTCTTTAGGTGACTAATTCACAGATCTAGGACTTTATACAAGCTCCCTGTATGTGTATGGTGCTTAACAATATGTTTCACCTCTTCCTATACCCTCTTCCTATACCCTCTTCCTCCTGCCCTCTTACCCCCCTCCCCCCCACCTCGATTTCTCCTCTTTCCTGCCCTTTCTATCCCAGACTCCAGTCGCATCACTATGCTGCCATTATTTTATCTTCATAGCATCTGGTAAAGCAATATATGGCTTGTTGCACCAATATACTTATATATGTATTTCTCATTATTCTCCATAAAGCACCTTAAGCTACTCTTGTGGAAAGAGAGCTGTGTAAAACTGTTAAATAAGTATAGTCAATGTTTAAAATGGTATGCATTTTCATCCTCCTGTTATGGCCGGCCTGCATAATCTCATCTCTTTGCACTAAATTAGTCTAGAGACAGCAACAGAAGGCTACACAGACAGACAGCCCAGGCTATACCCCGGGTGTACTGAACAAGTAATCTGTGCAAATATATATATAATTAAGTTTTCTCCCCTATTACGGCTTGGTGGCATCTAATGCAAAGCATACTCCGTTCCAATGGGCCATTCATTTAACTCCTTTCACTGTGTTACTTAGGCAATGTGCCCCGGGACCCATTAAAGCTAATGTTCACAATATAATATATTCTGCTGGTGAGAAAGATAACCCTCTGAACCTGGCCGACCCCGTCTACCACGAGTTAGATTAGTGCACTGAAAGGGATTACAGCCCACACCCTAGGGATGAGGGCAGGTAAAGGCCACTGGCCCTGAATCTGCCAGGATGGAATGTGAACAGGCCCATACCACTTTCCCTTGCCAGCCTCCAAGGCCCCACTGCCTGTGGCATGACTCGTGGGGAGGAACCACAGATAGGCCGGCAATGTGCTTGTAATTAGCTCCTTTGGCTGACCTGGAGCGAAGATTCACCATTTTTGTAAATTAGCCCTAACATCATCACTCTGAGGAAGAGGTGACCGTGCAACTGGATTTAGACATTATAAAGAACAGCAAATTAAGTGTGCCCCATTCGTTACCCTGTGAAACACAAAGGCTTGCATGTTATGCGTTTATTCCTAACCAAGCAGTGCGGTTGTTTCACCGACAACCAATTGGTCACCCATGACGCAGGGCATTTCTCATGGGTCAATTGAGACAAACTCAGCAACTGAGCAGTGGCCTCATATTTGAGAACACCCACGTACCTATAGAAAGCGAGAGGGTTATATCCAAGCTCATAAACGGGCTAATAGTTTACGCTTGAAGGCTGCACGGTGCTTTTGGCAAAGGACTGTGGCGTAAAACCCACTCCAAAAACCTTCAAACAAAAGGCCTTCAAAAGAGAGCACACTCGCCATCATATGAAACAGAAGAGGCCCAGCGCAGAGACTAAAATGCTTATTCCTAACATCCGACTGCACTCACATATGAAGCAGCACTTATGAGATGTTCTCTCAAGCAATGGCAACAAAAAAATCTTTTCCGACAAAAAGCAACGATAATATTTGCAATCACAAAGAATGTGATAATAATGACATACCCGTTTGATGAATTCCTCGTGATGAGCCCTCAATTACGAGAGGGGGAATTGTGGCAACTCATGCCAAACCACACCCACCAACACTGCATCTCACGCTTCCGCGCCTCGATAAATAGTTCCTTGCACTAAGCCTTTCCCTTTCGTTTTGAACCATTACTATTCATTTTCAACAGCTTTTATTTAAGGAAATGGCCGGGTTAAAACATTACGTACCACAGACGTAAAGAATTAAAATAAAAATATAAAGTTTTATCCTGCCTATGAATTTAATCGATAATCCCACCTTCAGATGTTACCACCGAAGCATAACGTATTCATTATTAATATTAAGAGATACATTAGACAGAAAGCAAAGAAATAAAACAGATTGAAACATACAAGCATTAACTGTGTCATTCTTATATGGTGCCATACTGCCATTGTTGATGCCAACTAGTAAACTACGCGCCAAACACCTCAAGGTCTCCATATAATTAAACTTTGGAATACTCGCACAACAAAACATGTCTACACTACCGAGAATATTCAATCAAGAGAATTATAAAAATGTCCCAAAATGGTACTTACATGCCCATATCACAGTTTTCAGAACTGCTCTATGTTAACATTCTGGTTTCGTTTTCGTATTGCTAGGGGTTTCAAAGCAGCAAAAATCCCCTGAAGTAGGTAATAATAGCTCTGTTTTGCATGTGTGGTCTGAGGGTCCTCCTTGTGGTAACATTTTTAAGTGCATCTCCGCAAGACTTCAAAAGGAAGTGGATTTCCGCTGCCTGCCAAAAAACACAAAACGTAAGTATCGGCTCTCAACAAGGGTTGCTGACCATCCATCATTTCACTTGACATAATATACAATTTTACAGAGCAACAGAATAACCAGCAAAAACGACTTCACGTGTGAACATACACACAGATCAAATTAAATGTTTAAATTACTCGCATATTAAAAATTTCAGCAAATGCATTTCACGTCCACAGAGAAATGTTTTGAAAATAGTGTTAAAAATAAAATATAACAATAATAATAAAATAAATAAACTTTGAACACGTAGATGTGCAATGGAAGCAAAATGTTAATTTCGCACGATATGTGATCGTAATCCTTAGAGATACTTGTATTTAAAGCTAATAGACATGGCAGAAATCCCGTTAGATTGAGAACTGCCTGTGACCCAACGATTAAAAACTCAACAAACTGTTCGTCTGTTCGATCAAGCATCGGCGAAGATGTTACGCTCTCTTGTAGTTTTTATCGCGAGCTATTGCTAGAAGGTTTTCTTTTTTTGAATGCCGCTTAGTGTCACTTTGATGAGCTTCTCACAAGTGCGCACTTGTGTTCTGGTTGTCATGTTTTACACCGTTTCAGTGAGCATAATATTAACAACAGGATTCGCAACAAGAATTCAAATGGGTTATAGGTGTCCTCCTGATGGTAATATTCATTTGCTAACCTCAGAATACGCAGGTAAGACCTACTTAAATAATCCATAACTAACACTTGTTTGGGTGTCCATATACATTACCTACATATCTGGATGTACATCCAGCACACATTTCGTAAAGTACAACCTCCTCGTCTTCCTCGCCACATGATTTAGACAGTGATCTTCAGCTCCCCAACAGAACCCTCCAAGCAATTTTACGCTCTAGTCCTCCCATTGCTCCCCAACATGGCACACCTCCTTCACTCTTGACCCAGTACAAGAGGAGGCACGACCCACCCCACTTCCTGTTTTCTATATTTTTGTTCTGCACTGCAGACTCTCCGAGCGTGATTTGCAGGTAAGTGGGGCAAGGTTGTGTCATAGCTGGCCCTGATGCCTAGGGTGGAGGCCCTGCGAAGCGGGCTCTTGTTGGCGCCTTCACCTTTTCTGGTGTGGCTTTTATGCGAGTCTCGCCGGAGCGGGCTCTTTGTGATGGTGGAGGCCCTGCTTCAGCGGGCTAATTCTGAGGGGGGTGGGGCCGTTCATTGCGGCCGCTGGTCCAGTGTGACTCTGCCCACTTCCCTTTCGCAGGGTCACTTCTGGGAACGCGCTGCTGGTTCTGCTGCTGCGGGCCGGTGCCCGCCTTCCCCGCTGCTTTTGTTTACTGGGCTGCAGTAGGGCGGTTGGCTGTTTTGCGACAACCCGGTTCTACTGCTGACATGACGTGTCACGCGCTCCGGCCTTACTGGCGGTTTGTCCTGGGAATGCGGACATGGCCCCCCGGTATCAGCAAGCATGCTACTGTTGGTGTGCGGTTGCTTGGCAACCGGCTGGTTTTTCGGTGGTGTTTTGTTTTTATGACATGATGCGCTTCTTATTCTTGTCCGGTCGCTGGGGGAATTATCTTTCCTCTCAGCGTGTGGCAGGATGGAGCCTGGTGAGAGACCCCACATGGAGGCCAGCCCTTGTGTGCAGGCTCCAACGGAGGCGCCCTCTTTGCAGGCAATCCAGCAGATGATTCAGGGTGCTGTGGCTGCAGCATTTAAGGCGCGTGAAGGCCCCCCTTCCCCAAAAAAGCAGCACCTTGAGCCTTCCACCAGTGCAGAGTCTGATGGGGAGGAGGATGATCTCCGGGGCAGATATGTGCAGAGGCAGGAGCTGGAGGAGTTCCTGCACAGGTTGAGAAGGATGCAGATGATTTTTTCATGCAGTAACAGCGGCGTGGACTGAAGTCTCTGCTTTTGCACCCATCCATTCCCGCCCTCTGGAACCCTCCCACCCCTACAGACCACGCTCAGAACCTCGGCATAATCCTTGACTCCTCCCTCTCCATGAACCGCCAGATCAACGCCGTCGCTTCCACTAGTTTCAACTGCCTTCGCGTCCTCCGTAAGACCTTCAAATGGATCCCCCCCGACTGCAGAAGGACCGTCACCCACGCACTCATAACCAGCAGACTGGACTATGGCAACGCCCTGTACGCCGGAATCAACAGAACTCTTCTACACAAACTCCAAACCATCCAGAACGCCGCAGCCAGACTCGTCCTCGGGACACCGCGTCACGAACACATGACCCAACACCTACGAGCCCTCCAATGGCTCCCCGTCGAGAAGAGGGTCACCTTCAAACTCCTCACCCACGCCTACAAATCCCTCAACAACATCGGACCCAAATACCTCAACGAGGTACCCAAGAGGAACCTACGCTCCGCCGACCTCGCCCTGGCAGAGGTCCCCCGCATCCGCAGAAACAGAGCCGGCGGGAGAGCCTTCTCCTACATCGCAGCCAAGACCTGGAACGAGCTCCCTGTGAACATCAGACGCTCCCCGACCCTGCACACGTTCAGGAAGGACCTCAAGACCTGGCTCTTCGACTGATCCGGAGCCGCTTCCCCCCTCCCTCCCTTCCCCTCCCCCCCCCCCAGCGCCTTGAAACCCTCACGGGTGAGTAGCGTGCTTTATAAACCCCCTGATTGATTGATTGATTGAGGGTGATTGACAATGAGTGGCAAAAGGGTGGACAGACAGTCTTTCCCGCACTCTCTCTATAAATGCTATGCTATTCAGTATTTTGCTATGGACTTTCCCGCTGCTGTGAAGGTTGATACTCTGATGGCTGGGTTCTCTTCTCATGGGTCCATCATTTCAGAGGATGGCTCTCCTTCAGACCCGGTGGACAAAAGGGTGGAGGCGACAGTTAAGAGGTCTTATGCTGCAGCCAACATCTACATTAGGGCATCTGCTTACCTCTCCTACACCGTTTAGTCTCTTTTGAAGGACTATGAGTCTCTCGCCGAGCTTATGGAGCAGGGGGCTGACATCATGCCTACCCTGGCGGTCATGGCGCAGCAGATGAGACTGTTGTCCGACATTTCTTTTGATACCTTGGGGGACGTGGCTGCTTCAGGGGGCACTGCTGTTCAGGCAAGGCGCCAGGTCTGGATGTGCGCCATTGGAAGGTCGATGCGGCACAGAAGTCCCTTCTGATGAAGATTCCTTTTTCCAGGGCTAAACTGTTTGGCACTCCCTTGGAGGAGATGGTGAAGAAATCAGCAGAGGATAGGAAGCTGTTGGCTCCCATCCATCCTTCTAGGGGAAGGTTCTTTGGCACCAAGAGGGCCTTCGGTCCTTCTTCTGCTCCTAGGTGGAGCTTGCCCTTTCGGGGGAGGGGTCGCAGCCGGGGCGCCCATTTTCCCACAAGGCCCGGTCTCAACTGTCAGATGGTTGTTCTGTCCCTTCTTCGAAGTCCTGACTATCCGTTGGGCTCTGCGGGTCAGCTCCCTGTGTGGGGTCGATTGTTGACTTTCGTGGAGACTTGGGAAAAGTCGGTCTCTGACCAGTGGGTCCTGCGAATTGTCAGGGAGGGTTACACGATTGTCTTCGACTCTCCGCCCCCAGAATTTTTTGTTCACATTCCCTTGCAATCAGCTGCACCAAAGAGGGAGGCGCTTTTGGCGGGTGTTGAGGATCTTCTCAACAAAAGTGCCATTCGTCCTGGTCCGGCCTGTCAAAGGGTCTACTCCATTCTTTTCCTGGTAAGGAAGGTTTCCGGGGACTTCTGTCCTGTGCTGGACTTGAAAAGGGTAAACTCGTTTGTCCCTCATGTTAAGTTTAAGATGCTATCTTTGCAGGAGATCCTTCCCTTACTGGTTCAGGGGGACGTGGTGGCTTCCAAGGCTCTGCTCGATGTCTACCTCCACGGGCTCATTCACCCTGCGTCCCAGCGGTTCTTCAGATTTTATGTGGGGACCGAGCATTTCCAGTTCCAGGTATTGTCATTTGATTTGTCTTCTGCCCGGAGGGTCTTCACTAAGGTCCTGGCTCTCTTGGTTGGGCTCATCCATAGGGAGCGAATTCGGGTATTCCTGTACCTTGATGACTGGCTGATTTCTGCCTCTTCTTTCCAAGGGGACTCTTCACATCCAGAGGGTCTGCGAGATTCTGGGGAGGCAAGGCTTCCTGATCAACCACAAAAAGTCACATCTGGTTCCCTCCCAGGAGTTGGTGTTTATCGGGGGTCACCTGGACATGGTCATGGGGCTGGTGTTTTTGCCAGCTGTGAGGAGGGCAACCTTGAGGAGGGACCTGGGTTGGCTGCTGGCCTTGGATTCTGCCCTGGTGCATCAGTGGTTGAAGGGTTTGATGTCTGCAGCGATAAATGTACTGCTGTGGGCTCATTTACATCTGTACCCATTGGTGAACCATCTCTTTTCCCATTCGTCCTCTTGTTCGTACGCTTACTATCTGCCGGTGGTGGTGTTCCCTCAGATTCGGCTTGCCCTGGGTTGGTGGATGGTGGAGTCCAATTTGACGAGGGTCTTCCGTTTCAGGTGTCCCCCTCCCGGGTGGTGACGACGGATGCCAGCCCTTTGGGCTGGGGGGCGACATTGGATTCCTGGTCTGTGGAGGGTCTCTGGGATTGCCTGCAGGCTGGTTGCTCGTCCAACTTCCGGGAGCTGAAGGCGGTTCAGATGGCTTGTCTGGAGTTTGCATCGGCCCTTCGGAGGCATCATGTTCTGGTCCGGATGGACAATCAGGTTGTGATGGACATCAATCACCAGGGGGGCTGCAGGGTTCGGTCCTTGTGGCTGCTGACTCAGAAGATTCTGACCTGGGTGGAGGGCGCTGTATTGTCTCTGCGAGCGGTGTATTTCCCGGGGAGAGAGAATTGTGCAGCAGACCCCCTGAGCAGGGTTTTCCCCCCATGTCTTTGATATCTGTCGGGGGAGGTGTCCCGTGTGTTGCAAACGAAGTTTGGGGTTCCGACAGTGGACTTGTTTGCGGCCAGGGACAATGCTCAGCTGCCCCGCTTCTGCACGATTACTCCCTGTCCAGAGGCATGGCGAGTGGATGCAATGTCTTTCAGGTGGCCGGACACCCTGCTTTACGCATTTTCTCCGATCCCTTTGATTGCCCGCTTTCTGTGCAAGATTCACATGGAGAAGGCGTTTGTTCTGTTGATTGTACCTGGCTGGGCTCGCCGCCCTTAGAGTCCTCCTCTGAGGGAACTGGCCATTCAGGAGGGTTGTGTGATTACCATCTTCTGTATCCACTGAGTGGTTCACGTCTTCCTGCAAAGGGTTCTGTATCAGCTCCATCTTCAGGCCTGGCTCTTGAGAGGGTGAGCCTCTCTTCTCGTGGCTGCTCCGCAGAAGTGGTTGACTTACTTCAGGGTTCCCGACGTCCGGCGACTCTTCAGTCTTATTTGCGGCATTGGGGGTCCTTTTCTAGGTGGTGTGTTTCTGACGGTCTGGACTCTGGTTCGGTGGATCCGATCAGGGTGCTGGATTTTCTGTCGGATGGTTTTGCGTTGGGCCCGACTCCTACGCTTCGGGCTCAGTGGGCGGCTTTGTGGGCGTTCCGTAGTCCTCATTTGGATGAGCTGGCTCCATTGGTGGCCAGGTTGATGCGTAGTTGTTTCCTTCAGCGTCCTAGGGTGGTTTGTCCTGCCCCGGCCTGAGATCTCCCGTTGGTGTTACAGGCCCTTCAGGTGGCTCCTTTTGAGCCCTTGGGGTCTGTAGATGTAACATTCTTGACCATGAAGGTTGTTTTTTTGGTGGTCATTTTGTCCGCTGGTCAGATTGGAGAGTTGGGATCGTTTTGCGGTCTCCTCCTTTCCTGAGTGTCTTGCCGGATCGTGTTGTCCTACGCCCCGATCCTAAGTTCTTGCCCAAGGTCCCCTTGGTTGCCAATCGTTCCAGGGAGGTCATTCTGCCCACCTTCTACCCGGTGCTTGGGTCTGGGGTAGATGCTGGTCTCCGACTGCTGGATGTCAGACGAGCGGTGTTGGTTTATCTGGAGCGGACCATGGTTTTTTGCAAGTGTGATAATCTGTTTGTCACTTGTGGCCTGGTGAGATCGGGTCATAAGCCTTCTCTTTCCACGCTGAGTAGGTGGATTAAACAGACGATCCTTCTGGTCTATGGTTCCTAGGGGTCGGAGGTGTCTGCCCGAGCCTCTTTCAAGGAGGTCTCGTTTGAGGATATCTGTAAGGGCGCAATGTGGGCCTCTCCTCACATGTTCATGGACCACTATTGAGTGGTGTTGGGTGGTCCTACTGCTGGGGTTTTTGCTGAGGCTGTTCTACAGGCTGGTTCTGCCTGAGCTTGATTGGCGTCCCTCCCGTTGGGTGTCTGTTTGTTTTTTTCCTCTGTTTTGTTGTTTGGATTAAAAACTTGGTGTTTGCCTCATGCCTTGGTCTGTGGTTTCTTGATGGTGACCATGAAGCCGCTTGGCTTTGGTATTTGCTCACTGTGTAAATCATGTGGTGAGGAAGACTTACAAGGAGGTAATGCCCCGGTTACTTACCGGTAATCTTTATTACTCAGAGTATAGTCTTCCTCGCCACATGAGTTCCCATCCCTCCCTCCCTGTTTGGCTATCGGCTTCATGTGGTTGATAATTGTGCTTGGTAGTTGAACAGGAAGTGGGGTGGGTCGTGCCTCCTCTTGTACTGGGTCAAAAGTGAAAGAGGTCGGCCATGGTGCGGAGGGATGGGAGGACTAGAGCGTAAAATTCATAACATTTCATACTGATTATGCTGAAAAAGTTCCTGAAACCTTAGCAGCACGACATACTCATCCAGATGGTAGTAAAAATAAAAGAAATAATTTACTACAGCATGATAACTTACACAAACGGCGTGGCAGGTAAACCATGGGCTATGAAATTAGTCTTATTTATGCACGTTTTTAGGCTGAGCCTGGGTGGCGCATTCGCTGCTCTGCGAGGCATGCTGTATTCAGGTATGGACTCCAAACTCTGCCTATATTTCTCATTGGCTTGTGTCATTGTCCACTGTAAACTGTGGCTTTTCATAGGTCAATAGGCTTAGTAGTCCATCCTTAGTACCTCCTTGTCTCATTTTGTAACCTCCCATGAGGACACCCCCCCCTGTTACGCGTGTTGTTACTCGGTAGGCTTTGATTACAGCCTCTGAGCACTATTTTCTCAAATAGATTTGTCCTGCCTGCTCTTGCAGGCAGGACACGCTCTCTCCTAACGCTTTTAAAACAAGCATTGGAAATGCAATAGGTCTCGCATTTGCTTGAATTAGAGATATTGGGATTGTAAATGACAATGTCGTTAACCACGTGACCGGACTCCCACTGTCAGAGAGAAAATAGTGCACAGAAAACGAAAATGTGTCGATGAAACATTTTGTATATTTGAGGGCTCCAGCAAAGATATAAAAACAAATCCTTGCAAAATAAGAAAAAGTCAAATATAAAACATGCCATAGGAAATCTGCTAAAACAGTCTTTATCTTTTCAGAGTTTGAGGTTGCTCAGTAGCTGTTCCACCTTAACTAGGCTGTACGTGAAAAAGGCTGTGCCCGCAGAGCTCTTGTTATACTCGGAAAGTGCTCTGCTTAAAGCTTGGAAGCCGGTGATTCAGTGCTTAATTTGAGCCGGGGCTTTCCGGTGCCACGCACCGGCACTTAATTGGTTTCCGGTGCTCGGCACCTAATTGTCAACACCATACCTAGAACAGTCTACCACATGGTGGCGCTGCTCATCTAATTTAGAGATGAGCAGAACAACGGTTGTTTAGGAATACAATATACATTAAAATTGCAAATACGTGCCTCCCCAGCCATTCCTTTAGCTTTGGGGACCTGGAATAATCTGAACTGTCGCATTTACATGCGAGAGAGATGATTAGTAGTTGTTTTGGCAGCGATGACAAAGGCGATCGGTGGTGCAAGCTGCAGTGGCCTCCCGGTCAGAGCCCTGGCACTTAATATTTTATAAATTAAGCACTGCGGTGATCTCTGCTACAGTCACAGCATGAAGTGTGCTTTGAGGTGGCCTCTGTTGTACCAAGCATCGTACTCCTTAATAGTAAAGCAATGGGCATGTAAAGAAACTGAAAAAAATGGATGCAGATGACCAAAGATATTAAAACGAATCCCTGCGTAGTACGTGCAAAATAAGAAAAAGTCAAATATAAAACAAGCCATGGGAAATCCACTAAAACAGTCTTATCTTTTCAGAGTCTGAGGCTGCTGAGTAGCTGTTCCACCTTAACTGGGGCTGTGCATGAAAAAGGCCGTGCCCGCAAGGCTCTTGTTATGCTCGGAAAGTGCTCTGTTTACAGCTTAGAAGCCCGTGATCCCTGCTACAGTCACAGCACGTAGTGTGCTTTGAGGCGGGCCTCTGTTGTACGAGGCAGTCACAGCACGTAGTGTGCTTTGAGGCGGGCTTCTGTTGTATGAAGCATCGTACTCCTTAATAGGAAAGCAATGGGCATGTAAAGAAACTGAAAAAAATGGATGCAGAGGGAAGCGCAGAGGGCCAGGGCTTGCTCGGAGCCACACGCATGCGTGCTCCATCGTGTGCCTCAAGCCCTATTATTGTGGAATCGCATGGAGGGGGTTGTGAGGCAGCGTCGGCTGCCCTGGAAAGACCGGGATTCTAGTGTGTGCACGAAAAAAGCCTAACAAAAGCAAGGCGCAGGCCGCTATTCTTAAAGCGTCCCGTGATGCAAAAATAAATATATATATATATTTTTTTTTTGTTGTTGTTGTTTTTTTGTTAAATTAACCCACATTAGCAGCATTTTAAAAAGACGACGCGCTGGCACCATTACCGATGTGCCACGTTGCAAGAAAAAAAAATACAAAGTTAACACAAACAGCACGTCGTGCGTGCTAAATATATATATTATTTTTTTTTTTGTTAAATTAACCCGCATTTTAAAAAGAACACGCACTGGCGCCATTTCCGATGTGCCGCGTTGAAAGAAAAAAAAAATACAATGTTAACACAATCAGCACGTTGTGTGTGCTTCTGCAGCTAAACAAAGAACCCATTAATTAAGTAAATAGTCCTCACCAACTGGTAATAAATGTTGCAGAGCAACAACACAAGTAAAAGATCCAGTCCTCATGGGAGGTTACAAATGCAGACAAGGCGGTACTAAGGAGGGACTAACAAGCCTATTCATGAATCAAAAGCAAGCATTTACAAAGGACAGTAACAGGAGCCAATTGAAAAGATGGGCGGGAAATGGGCTGAGCTTTAATTCCATACCTCAATACAGCATGCCTCACAGAGCAGCGCATGCGCTGCCCAGGCTCGACCTAAAAAATCTTTATAACACGGGCGCCGAACGAATTTGCAATGCAATAGGTCACGTATTTGCGCAAGTCTATTGGCATTGTAAATGACAATGTCTTTTATTTATCTGTTTTAAAAACAACACAAATAAAATGCATTGTCATATACAATGCCAATAGCTCAAACTCTCGTAAATGCGAGACCTATTGCATTGCAAATGCTTGTTATATGTCTGTCACTGGGGAGTTCTTTTCATCTAGCCCACTGTGTGGTACATTCCTATGTAGAAATTTAGCCTGTCCATGCTCGTATATTGTGATAATATATGCATGTGACGTTTGCATCAATGTAATATCAACTTGATACAAAGCCTTGTTGCTAAGATACAATACAGAACACAAACACAGAAAAAACAGTCTACGCTCCAGGTATCCAAGCGACAAACCACTTCCGTGGATGAAAGGGTTAGCAGCCAACAACTGAAATCTTTTGACAAGTAAGGAGGAAGTCACACAGTCTTTATTTAAGTAAACGTAATCTGTGCTCTGAAGCCGATTCCAAAATGATGCACAATTAATTAGCTGCGAAAACATCAATTCCAACACAAATCCCTAGCTTGGCAGATTCACTGTGGCAGCCTGGCCTACCAAAATATTAGGTAAAGCTCAGTAGTCTGCAGGCGTGGAGGTTGCTTTCACCACTGCCGCGTCACAAAAGCAGAAGGAAAACATAAAAGCAGCGATAACGGAGCAGTTCGCCTATCAGCCCTACAGGTACATATTTTGCATATGAACAGGGCTCTCAAGTAAAAGTGAAGTCATAGCACCATACACAGGGCCGGACTGGCCGTAGCGGGCACCGGGCGTTTCCCCGGTGGGCCGCCAGGGTGGGGGCCGGTTTTGGGCCCCTGGGGGGGCCGTTTTTGTTACAGGGCCGTTTTTGCAGCATAGCTGCAATATCGGCCCCTGTAACAAAATCGGCCGCAACCGGCCCTGGCAAAGTGCTCGGCCGCACCCCCAACCCCCGGGGGGGCCAGCCGAGCACTTTGCCAGGGCCGGTTTTGGTTCCCAGACCGGCCCTGACCATACACGCTCCCACACAGGTCAGTGTGACAGGCAATGTGGAGCCTGCAACACATTGGCTATTTCCCCTACAGCTTCCAGTAAGCTGCATGGTGCGCGACTAATTTGTCCAAGGCCCATTCCACTTCCTGCCTCGGGTGGGCTGTGCCACAGCAATGCACCAGAATGGACCCAGGCCTCTCACTACTACTAGTGCCATCGAGCCTGTAACAGGGGTAAATGTCAACACTCATTTAGATGGATAGGGCAGTGACGGTTGAGGCGACATCAACAAGTTGGATAAATCCTGGATAAAGAGGGCTTATTGTGTGTGAATGTTTGGGCGTACGTGTGCGCATGCCTACATGAGTATCTGAAGGAAGCGCGGTTTGTGTGGGCAAGCATATACAAACAAGTCTATGACTTTACTTGCTTGTATATACGTATCTGTTGGTCACTAACCTCAGTAACTAATAGCTAGGATCCTGGGTGTAGGTAGCTTTCTTTGACAGATTGTGAGCATTTTAAGAATTATGTTGGCTTAGACGTAAAGTGACCTACTCAGGATATGTAGGAATTTTTAGCATTTTGATGGCCTTGGCGATGTCTGACATACTGTGAGTTTTCTATACATTGCGCAGGTCCCGATATAAGGTCGGTAACTTTCCATGGTATATTGTTGGCATTATGGGGATATGGTACAAAAATATGTTTGACATCAACTGATAGAAACATTGTGTCCTAAATATTAATTACAAAAGTATAGCCCCATTAAATTTAATAACATAAAATGTATACCCAATGAGATAGTTTAGTAAACATATTATTGGTCAGGATATTTGTGTGACATGATTTTTCTGCATTCTGGCTTACAACCATTTTGTTAACCCCGGTATAAGGTGGCTCTCTTTCTCATGTTATAGGACTCCTTATTCCTATGCACTATACTACCCGTGGCATATTGAAGTCACACACAGACTATGATGAGAATCCCAGCATAAAGTAGGCAACTCCAACATTTGCTGACTTCCACCAGCCATGATGGGCATCTCTGCCAAGTGATTAGGATACACCAGCATGTAAGGCATATTCTGTCGATGCGGGGCAGGATTCAAAAATTGAAAAAAATGACAAGTTGGTATTCGAGGGTCAATCCCATGAATTTACTAGATGGGGAACTGGTATTGGGGACAAATGTATGCATTTTCAGAAAATGCCAAACTGAAGTTTGTGGACAAAATCATTTCTTTTCACTCCATTCATTTGATACCGATAAACAATTGTTGCTGATGCTATTTCCATGGTTGCAGAATGTGTTTGCTGCTACATCATATGGAGACATTTCTTCATCTACACAGATAAATCTTTTTATGACATTATCGTTTATACAACGGTTTGAGAATAGAGACAGCAAAAGTGGTGTAACCTTGCTGATATGTCTCCCACCTGAGCCTGTAACCTAAGCGGTAGCAGCAGTGTCTGAACCTGTGAGGCCTTTCTAACGTGAGAAATTCTACTCTCTGATATTATGGGATCCTTGTAGCTTTTATTTTCCCCACTAGAAGTTCTTGGTCACCGAATGAAGCTTAAAATCTATTAGAACTGGCAGGACGGAAAATGAAAAGAGGTGGAAGGAAAGATAGGGAAAAAAAAAATCTTTATTGGAGAATCTTCCCAAGTCCCAATTGAGATGGTGGGGCTGCAGCTTGCTTGAAACACTTGTTCATTTAGAGCAATTTGGAGCTGGCGTTCAAAAGTTATCTAGGAACAGATTAATAGAGCAGTGAGTACAGGAGCTTATAACTGTTGCATACGTTTGCAAGTGATACATAGAACACAAACCATGCTACAAAGCAACAGAGCACTGTTAAAAAAAGGGTGTGTGTTGGGTCGGGGTTATAAGACAGATGGTCAAAACATATGAGAAAGGACTTTAGAGGGTTTGATAGTGAAAAGAAGTCGTCAGTCGGGAAATGTTAGGGTGTGGCAAGATACTGTGTGAAAAGAAGTTTCAGTGTTAGAACCAGAGAAAGAGGGCGTGCTTGTGAGGTGTGGACTGGAATCTTGTTCCAGATTATTAGGCATTGCACGAAAATCTTCCAATGGTCCTTCTCCAGGAGGTTTGGCTACTCCACAAGATTCCATTCATGGAGGCCAGGTTAGGGGTGCTTTCATATGTGTGTGTGTAAGTGTATTCGCACACCTTGAAAGCAGTAATGACTGACGGAGTGAGTCACCAGAGTTCTGAGAGCTGCTGTGATCCTGCTGAATGTCTGGAGAGCCATAAGATGGCATTCTTGCACTCCTGTTAGCATGGCGTATACTCCGTCGTGGTGCATGACGACCAGAGCTCAAAGGATGCTTTGGGGTCTACTTCAAGAAGGAATGGCTTTACTTTGCAAATAAGTTTTAATTGATGTTGTCAGTTTTTATCTTCTGAGTGATGAGGGCTTGAATCTGAGGGACATGTAAATGTGGAAGAAAAATTACTTGACAGCATTGGCCATTCAGACTGCAAAGCCATCTAGATTCATTGATGAGCCAATTTTGAATCTGCTGTTGTTTAGTCTCGTGTACGGAGGGTGAATTGGGATTTCGATGGGTTGAGTTCCAGGTAAGCAACAAACATTTAGGCTTGGCTTTTGGCGGGCAAGTTCTTTAGATGGTCAACATGTTGTAGAGATAACATTTTCAGGTAGAGTTGTGCTTTTTAAAAAAAATGTTTTATTGAGCAGAGCATCGAGAGCATAAAAATAACAATAACATGTGAGCAAACATTAGCACTAATCGACACAAGAACGATAGCTTCTTCTTTCCATGTTAAAAGTAATGACACAGGAAAATCTTTTTAAAACCCGGCTGTCACAAGTATCTAGAATAAATTGACTGATAATTATATAATAGCAAAGTGCAAAAAGTGCAAAAGGAAAGTGCAAGTGCCAGTGCAAAAGATGCTAAATTGCAAAATTGCAACATTAAAGTGCTCAAGTACTAAATAAAGTATATTTCTAATTCCTCCAAACATCATCAGAATGGTAAAAAACAGCTGTTAGATTCTAAATTCCGGGTAGTACTATCCCTCTATCGGGTTTTCCAAATTACTTAAAAACTTCCAGTTCTTATTGAATTTCCTGGAAGCTCCCACCCGTCTCGCATAAGCTTCTTCAAAAGCCCCGTCCTTTTCATTTTGTTCAACCATTTGTCGTAAGTGGGAACATCCCTAGATTTCCAATTTTGAAGGACTAGAGAACGGGCTACCAAGCAAGAGATAGAGAGAGGAAAGTTGCCTCGGCTTCCGTTAAAATCGTTCTATCTCTACAAATTCCAAACAGGGCAGCCTCGGCCTCCGGCACTACACTCTTTACAAATGCCCGGTTTAGGGCCGAGAAGATTGCCTCCCAAAAAGACCCCAACCTAGGACATATAAAAAAAATATGGAGCCAGCCCCCTTCTCCCTCCGCCTGGCATCGGAAACACCTATTTTCGGCATCCGGATACCTTTTCTTGAGTGCTTCCGGAGTAAGGTAGGCCAGCCACCGGGATAGGAAAGCCATTCTTTTAAAATTGGCTGCTCTCAGCGACTTGCTTCCTCGATGACAAAGCTTCCCATTCATTAATGGAAAAAGTACATTGTGTTTCACGGACCACCCTTTCCAAACGATTCTCCATCAATGGGAGTTGGCCCTGATTATGTAACAAACGATACCAGTTCCCTACGCCGCTTACTTTAGCCCCGAAAAGAGCTATCACAAGTTTATTTGGTGAATCAAAAATACCATTTAAATTTTTTACGAAATGAACAATTTGTAAGTATTCCAAAAAAGCAGGTTTCCTCGGATTCCCATCCCTTAGCAGCACCTCCTGCCAGGAGATCACCCTATTCTGAATTGAAAAATATCTTAGCTCCCCTAGCCCGCAACCTTCCCAGATTCTCAAGTGGCCTGATCAGATTTGGAGGCCGAGATATTTACATTCCCTCAATTTCAAGTACTGTAACCCAGAGGGACCCGTCATTTTAAAAAAAAGCCTGTAGTCTAATAGAATAGTCCTTCAATGTCTTATATCTTGTATTTTTTGGGAGTTTGTAGGTTTTTAAAAATACTGAGATTTGAGAGCCGGTTTCCTGTACCATTTTGTCAACAAAGAAGTTATCTCTGACGCTATTAGAGCCCAACAAGCCCGCTAGTAAATCCAAAAAAGCAGCGTCATAGTAAGTTCTTAAGTGAGATAAAGCCAGAACTCCTTGTTCAGTCGTTAATTGTAGTGGTTAAGCTTTACCCTCGAGAATTTTTTCCCCAGACGAACTGTCTAATCAGGATTTCCATTTCTTTAAAACAAATATATATATATTTATTTTAATAGGAACATTAATAAATAGAAAAATGAGTAACGTAAGTATGGACATCCTAATAAGTGATACCCGTCCCACCAAAGTCAAAGGGAGTAGAAGCCACTGTTCTAATAATCTCTTTATTTTTTCTTGCGTTCTTACATAGTTTAATTTATATAGCTGTTGCTATTGGTTGGACACAAAGATCCACAAGTATCTAATTGGGTCTGGCTTTGCGGCTTGCGCCCTCAAACAGGGTGGGAGGAAGTTTATATCTGCATTCAAGACAAGAACTTCAGTTTTGTTTGAATTTATTTTATAGCCCCCAATTAATTCAAATTTACTAAATTCACTCAACACCACTTCCAAATTATCATTGTTGGGCTTCAAATATAAAATAATGTCATCCGCAAAAAGTTTCAGTTTGGCCATACCCAAAATTGGGGCCTTGATAGCAGCATTGTCCCGCATTCTAATAACTAAAGGTTCTATAAGAAAAGTTAAAAGCAATGGGGAGAGCTGGCAACCTTGTCTTGTCCCCCGATTTATTTTTACCGTGCCTGCCCGTTTCGTATTAATTACCACCTGGGCCTGAGCCCCCTGATAAATATTAAGTAGCATGGAAATAACCTGAGGGGGGGGGGGAACCAAATTGGCCAAGGGCGAGAAACAAAGTGTTCCAATTCACCAAGTCGAATGCTTTCTCCGCATAGACCATCATAATACAGGCGGGAATAGAGTTAGTTACACAATAATCCAAAGTCTGTATTAAAAATTCCGTATTAGCTGCCATGGATCTTCCTGCTATAAAACCAGCCTGATCTTTATGAATTATTTCCTGTGCGGCAAATAAAAAACGCTCAGCCCACACCTTCATTAAAATCTTGTAATCTGAATTGAGGGGGCTAATGGGCCTATAAGAATTGACATCCTTCGGGGTTTTATCTTTTTTTACGAAGCAAACAACAATTGCCTCCTTAAAAAACGAGGGGACCTGGCCACCGTTTTTGATGTGATTAAATAGTTTTTTCATGGGTGGAATTAGTTCTTTTGAAAAGGTCTTATAAAATTCTATTGGAAACCCATCTTCCCCACACGCTTTAGCCCCGGCCTTGATTTAATGGATGCCAAGATCTCAGCAGTTTCTAAATCTGATTTTAACTGGTTAATCCGAAAATCGGATAATCTGGGAATATTTACGTTATCGAAGTACTCCTGTATAGACTCCTCCCCCACCAAGTACTCAGAAGTATAAAGTTGCTGGAAGTGTTCTAAAAAAATCTGTGGAATTTCTTCACTATTAGTTACTTCTGCTCCGGTCTTGGGGTCATCACCTTTAAAACTAAGGCTGTTTCTTGTTTGATTCTTGTAGAGTTGGCCAACAGTTTGCCGACCATCTGGCTGTCCTCATAGACCTTTTGTTGGTAGGATCGGGAACTGCTGATCTCTTCTAAGACAAAGAAGTCTCTCAGGGCCTTTCTAGTCTTATCCAAATGATGTGGGTGTGACCGGATCTGCTGAGCATGAGCCCTCTCCACCGCCCCCTGCAGTTCAGCTATTTTGAGCCGCCGGGCCCTAGACTGGGCGGCCGAAAAGGAGATTATTTGTCCACGGGCTGCGGCCTTGAACCCCCCCCCCCCCATACCGCAAAGTGTCCCGCCGTTTCATCATTGATCTTAAAATATTCAGATCCATGCTCTAAAATTCTCCACCCATTCTTAATCCTGGAGAAGGAGGCGATCCAACTGCCACCTGGGTCGCTCTCTTCTCCCCCCACCAAGTTCAAGCTCAAGCCCTATATATGCATGATCAGAGAATGGGTTGCTCCCAATATCTGCCTTTGAGACCAGAAGGGATCTAGATGTTAGGAAAAAATCAATTCGGGAAGCAGTCTGAAAGCGGTGCGAATGGCAAGTGAAGGTGTTTTTATCGGTATTCATATTTTGCCAGGGATCTATTAAGTTGATAATCATGCCTAATAACCTCAAAGATTCTTTTAGTGTTTAGTTTAAGTTGTTTTTTGTTTTTGTTTGAGGTGTCCTTTTTTAGGTCCTGTATATAATTAAAATCTCCACCGATAATGATCTGCCCCCCTCAAAAGCTCATTGATTTTGACCAGCCCTGAGGCATCATCCGTGACTGGACCATAGTAATTTATAAAGTTTAAGATCCTCTCCTTCAACTTTGCTACTACCCATAACCACCTCCCCTGTGGATCCCTTCGAATTTGTTCAAATTCCCATGGCAGGTAGAGTTGTGCTTAATCAGCATATTGATGAATCCTGATGTCCTTGTCGATCTGAGGGGACCCATTTAGAGGTTGAATATTACCAGAGAGAGGATTAAGCCCTATGGTATGCTTCAGATGACAGGAGTGCATTCTCATCTGGAGGTGCTGAGCTCTGTTAATTAGTGACTGTCTGTATTGCATTGGCCTCATGATTGAGGCAATGATGCTGGTTGGGTCACAGCTGACAGTGTTGAGAATGTTTTTGCCAGATTCTAATAATCCTATTTGGAAAGCCCTCCTCTAATGCAGTTCATTTCTCCATGAAGTTTGCTGGGAGACCAGCTGGTGTGACGTTCATGCAGTATTTCATTATTTTGAAGAGAGCTTTGCTTCTGCTCGACGCTTTGCTGAGTGGGGCGATGAAGTAAGTGGTCTTAGCTGCATTAACTGGTCTGCTGGTAGAGTAGAGGTTTTTCTGAATTCATGTGTCTTCTTGCTGTTCAGACCAGTGCCATTTCTTCTCCTGTTGTTGGGCGAGTTTATTCAGTATCAGAGATTTCTTGCTTCTACAAGGGGCAGCGAATTTTGCTTTCTGTGTCTGGGGTTTGAAAGGCACAAGGGGGCACTGCTCAGTCCAAATTTTTTTAATTTTTTTTAAATGAGTGAGTTTTCCGTACTTTTAGAACAGTGTCTGCGAACTTGATGGTGTGATTGGCTTATTTGTATGGATTTTAGCAGTTGGTTTTATCATTTACTGCATGGTTTCCAATTTTGCCAGCTTTACTTTACGATAGCAAGTACGTTCAAGCATGTGTTGTTATATTATTACAGATGTATATAATCAAAAAGTAAATACAAATACACACTACAAATACAAGTATTCTTTGTACAGTTACTATTTTGGGGGGGTTTGTAAGGAAAAATCGTTGCATCGTCTAAAGTAACAGTAGCTACAGATTCCTGAAACAATGCCATTGGCTCATTTCACGACTGCTAGTAGGCATCTGCCATCAGTAGAAATGTAGATTTGTTTAATGATCAGTAACCTTCCTGCTACTTATTGAATCTTCACAGATCAGCCCAAACCCAAAAATGCTCTAGAATAACTTGAACTAGGTCTTGGAACAGTTTAGAATTGAAAAGTCAGAAGGTACTTTCACATCCTGCTTCTTCCCATCGTAGCAGCACCTCCAGAGGCAAAGCTGACATCATGTCTAGAGTGCCAATATTCCAGGGAATTTCCCAGAACTGACTAGGTATATGAAAGAAATGACAAATAACACGAAATGTTTTCCACAGCGTTCTCTGGAATTTATCTCAAATTACATAGATTTAAAATGCTAACAACTTTACTCGGTTAATTTCTATTTAGATGAGTCTGGTAGTACCTTACAGATACTCCCGCCAAGGCTTCTCCCACTTATTTTAACTTACAAGGCTAACATTACAAACTGAAGCTTTTGAAGAGTAAACAAAATAAGGACGGGCCGGGTGCATAAAGGGCTTGGAGCTCCTCTCAACTCCTGGATTAGGGCCACTGCATTGCACGTGCTCACACTGCTCCTTATTAACATCTCTAAAGAATAAGCATTGGCAAAGACTGCAGGTCTCGCCTTTTAAACCTACTTACTGGCTATGCCAATTCTGTGTGACAATGCTCTTGAGCAACGGCAAAAATAACTGCTTTTTTTGATACGCTTTATTGTAGAAAAAAAAGCATGATGACGTGTTCATGCGAATGCGCTCGCAAGTGTCATGACAGAATGGCAACCCAGTGTGACAATGCATGTGTGTGCATACTACATGACACTGGATGCCATTTTGTTTTTTATTTACCTGTTACGAGATGGCGGAAGCCGGGAGTGGGAAATAAAAAATTAAAACTTTTATTTAAACATGCGCTTTGTACAACCAAAGCAGCCCGGCATTAAATGGAGAGGCTAACCAAATAATAATTATATATCGATTTATTTATTGTATTACCTACTAGAGGACGCCAGTAGGTAGTTATAGTTAGGACCTACTTTCCCTAGGGAAAGCGTTTTTTGTTTTGCTAATAACTTTGGCTTCGTTTGACGAATCTTCATGAAATTTTCAAGACTAGTATGCACTTGAGTTCAGCTGCTGTGTGGAAAGTTTCAGACTGATTCATCAAGCGGGCCGAGAAAAAGGGGGGTCCCAAAACGTGTTTTCCCCATGCAAAGTCCAATAGGGATTTTAGACACGACTACAGCCCGAACTGCTGAACGGAATTAGACCAACTTTGGCAGAAAGCCAGCTCTTCGTCCAGAAAAAGCCCCTTTTCAGCGATTTGGTGTAAATCCATTCAGTAGTTTTGGAGTTGTTAGACAAAAAAAGAAATATAGATATCTAGGGACGCAAACCCTTCACGGACCAAACAAATCTTATGCTGAGATCTGATTGATTGCCAACACTTCAACCAGGAAGTGTTGGCAGCCATTTTGGGGCCCTGACTCAGCCAAGTCCCCCCCCAAAAAGTTTTTTTTTTTTAAAGTGAAGGGAGCAGGATAGGAATACCCTGACCCCCTAGGCCTGGTAGTGGGATCCCCCAGGATCCCCCAAATTTTCTGCGATAATAGTCGTCGATCCACAAATCTCTATTTTCTTTTTTTTTTCCAAGTGGGGTCTCCCATGCTTGTTTCAACCTCAGCCTCCGGGTGGGTCAGGTCTCCGGGGCATAATGTAATAATTATAATGGAGAGGGGGGCACACACGGCCGCCCTCCCCATGGCTGATTTTGGCCCCCGGGACCACCACCTCCACGGGAGCAGGCCAGTAATAAGTGTGAGGGAGGCCGCGAAGCCTTGCTCCAAAGGCCATTTACGGCCCGATGACCTTTGACAGCTCACGCCAAGCAAGATCAAACAGTAAGTCTGCTCCCAGTGGGTGGGAGCAGAAAAACGACTCCAGCTCACTAGTTCTGATCCCGCCAGCTGGGAGTGGACTTTTCATCTGTTTTCCTGTCCGCTGTCAAGCTGGCAGGAATACAGATGAAAGAATTGCTCCTGTACTCAGTGAGCGGCATTTTTTGCTGCTCCCTGCATGTAGGAGCAATGCCGGCTCCCACTGGAGGTGGGGAGCTGGCAAGGACCACGGGGGCATTCAGGCTCCCGCCCGCAGTCTCCAACAGAGAAAAATGGGTACCATGGGTGGGGCCAGGGCACCCAAGATGAAGTGGCTGGGCCCCAGAGGATGGGGTACCCGGGGCCAAAAACAGCCCAGGATTGTGGAGTTGCATGGCCCCCCTCCCCCTTTTGATAATTGGCCGGTCCCCGGGGAATGAGGTTCCTGGGACTAAAATCGGCCCAGGGAGGGGGGCCATGCAGCCCCCCTTTTCGATAATTGGCCAGGCTCTGGGGATGGAGAGGGGCATTATGAAGCTGGGGCATTAATGGGTGTAGCTGTTTGAAAGTATCAGGATGTATGAATGAACTAATGGGCCCTATTAAGTAACTTTTGTGCATTATGAGGACAAGGAATGTTTAAGATTTTAGAAGCACTACCCTTGTGTAAAACGTCTAAAGAGGGTTGCGTGCTCTTTGTGAGCTTGGGCTCATGGTTAACAAGCAGCTTGCATGTTTACAGTTGTACGGATGAATACAGAGAAGAATGATAGTAGAGGTGGTATTAAGGGGGTTATCTGTAGTGAGAGAAACAAAGCTAAAGAGGGATAAGCAGAAGTGTCAGAGTGGGAATAGGGAGGTGCAGTAGTGGAGTAGGACCTGTGTGCTTGACAGATCAGCAATACGTGGCTTTTTCTCTTGTTCCCACAGTTTATTGGTGATTGATGCTGCATTATGACCTATTCAAAAGCTGCTACTGACGAGTTGGAGCACATCAATCTTCAACCTTAGCAAAAGACCCGGCATCTTGTAATCTGGCCTGAAATGTCATCATGGGCTACTATGTCAACTTGATTCTACATTTTCTTGTACTGAGGCGCTCCCAAGTATTCTTTTCACACTGACATTTCATTTCACCGCACCTTAACACCGTAATCTGCACGTGCAAAGTCTCACAATGGTTCATGCTGGGGCAGTAAGGAACATTTTTTCCAGAAGCCACCGACTTAAATCCAGAGTCATCATAGTAGTGAGTGTGTCTCTTCAGGAAAACAAGACACTTCCATTAAGGATGCCAGGCAGTGGGAACGTTCTAATTCACAATATGGGAGTGCCCTGTAATAAAGAGATATTGGTGCCAAATTTGTGACATTCTCACCTTGGTTACAGGAAGGCTGGTTCCGCTAGAAGCCAAAATAGTTCTATTGGGCCTAATGAACAAATGAGGAGGTAAACGCACTACTTGACTGTTGGTGGCCACATGATTTATTATTGCTAAGAGAGACATAGCACAACCCCGTATCTCTGAATCTGACCCCTCGATAGTGGAATGGTCTCGGGATGAACTATTGTGCGAATGCAGAGTGATCTGTTTATAAGTCTATGAGGTGTCCAGGAAAATAAGGTAAACTTTTGGGGAAATGGCAGAGTTATTCTGCATGGGATGAGCCATGAGAAGTATGTTAATTACTACAATGTTATGTATCAGAACTCATCGATATTGTGTACTCGCTGTGACAATTATGTTTATTGAATGACCTGTTTGAATGTCAAGTGCTGCCCTAAGAAAACCAAATAAAGAAGGTTATTTAAAAAAAGGATTCCAGTTCTGCCCACCTATTCTACTCACCAGTTTCCATGAATGGCAATATATAAACCAGTGAAGTTCCGATTCACCGCTTCCGGTATGTTGCCCTGAGCGGTCGGTTATTCACTCCAGGATTCATATGTGATCCCAGTCCATGCCTTAAAGTTTTCCGGCTCCAAATCCGGTTGTGTCCTAGCACTTGCTGATTTCAGCCTTACTGCATCAACCTATTCTATGGAAACCTTAAGATTAGGTCGTTCTTGGCATGTCGGTCCAGTTCCAAACAGCCTGCACAGCCACTCTGCTATTCCAGTCAAGTACGTAGAAACCGAAAGACGCTGCACTGAGAACTGGGTCCAGTCAAATATACTAGCACACCCTGGTTTGGAATGCTCCAATGGCCTTTTTCTTCTGGTGCTTTTTTGCAACATTTTCCAGTGGGAATCCGGAAAACCATGTTACTGCCAGGGAAGAGAAGGCAGCTTCTGGTGGGGGAATGACCTTTTTGAAGAAGGCAAAGGACAACCTCTACATCCAGCTCTTGATAGACTCCTACTTCTCTCTTTCCGTTGCTCAATACTGTTCTAAGCATGCTGTATGCAACCCTAACACACATACAAAATACGCAAAGAAAAACTCTACAAATCCAAAGATGATACTTAAAATGAAGATCTGGGACTCAATTATGCCAATCATGCCGATGTTGGAAATTCAAGATCGCAAGGTGGCGGAAGGAACAATCTGCCACTGTTTTGAGCATTGCACTAAACTGCAAACATGTGACAGTTTCTGAAATGTAACCAGACTCCAGGAGCAGTTCTTAAAAAAATTATGACATTTACTTAAAATGGTTACAAGCAGAGTCAACGTGAAAGGCCTTCCATACTACAATGCCCCATTTGCTATTTTTTCTCTTCTTTTCCGTCTGCTTTTTTGATTATATGTCTGTAGTTCTAAACAGATTGTTTCCAATAGCTGTTGTTTCACTTCCTCATGCAAATATTAGTGTGCACGCATCCTACCTTCTGCAATCTCCTGTTGCAAGACAAACAAAATGTTGTTAACATTTAAATTTAGTTTGACTACAAGAACAAGTTACTTACCTTCAGTAACGCCTTATCTGGTAGAGAATCTATCTAGCAGCATATTCCTTAACTTACAATTATCCCCAGCTGTCAGACTGAATCCGGACATTTTTAACAAGCAATACCGCTCGTTGTGCGCTGGTAGGTGGCGTCATTCGGCTCAACGTGGTGTCATCCGCACCGGACATGGCATTCGCAGTGCCTATATAGGTGCCACCCTATCCAGTTGAAGTCGGTTTCATTTCGCAACTTTCTACACCAAAATCACGGAGCCACGATGAACAATGATCACTGATGCGTGAAGCTAGGGCCTTTTAAAGGGAAACAGCCTTTCACTCTTAATTCGTTCACATAGCAGGAAGGAAGGGTGGATCGCTAAGGAATATGCTTCTAGATAGAGTCTCTATCAGATAAGGCAGTAAGTAACTTGTTCATCTGATAGAGACTTCAAGCTGCAGATTCCTTACCTTAGAACAGATACCCATACAATACCTTCCTGGAGGTGGAACTGCGACAAGGAATATACTTAGAAAGCCCTGTAGAACCGAACTGGCAAAACGCCCATCTCGACGGACCTGACTGTCAAGGCAGTAGTGCTTTGCAAACATGTGCAGGGAAGCCCATGTTGCTGCCTGACAGATACCCAGAATGGGTACTCAGCAAGTAAATGCAGTAGTCGCAGCCTTGTCTATGGTAGAGTGAGCTCGCACACCTTCAGGGTGGTTGTTTTGGCCAATGCGTAGCACATTTTGATGCAGAGCACTAGCCATCGTGAGATAGTCCGTTTCTGCACCACATTTTCTTTTTAGGTTCCCATATCCCCCACAAAGAGTTGATCGTCCACCTGGAACTCCTTTGTGTGGTCAAGGTAGAACGACAACGCTCTGTTTGGGTCCGGATGATGGAGTCTCTCCTCTTCTTTAGAGGGGTAAGGCGGAGCGTAAGAAGCAGGCAAGGTGAAGGACTCTTCTACATGGAAGGGAGTGACCACCTTTCGGTAGGAAGGATGCCCTAGTCCAAAGGACCAACTTGTCTGGGTAGATTGTAAGGTACAGAGGCTAAGATGACAAAGCCTGTAGCTCACTGACCCTCCGGGCAGATGTTATTGCCACTAGAAATGGCGTTTTTATAGTGAGGAGCCTGATAGGGCAGTTGCGTAACAGCTCAAAAGGAACGCACATGAGAAATGTTTGAACAAAATTAATGTCCCACTGAGGCATAATGTAGGGTGAAAGTGGGAACGTGTTGGAAACATTTCAAAAACCTATGTACAATAGGGGACTTAAACAGGGATGGCTGATCTGGCAACCACAGAAATGCCAAGATGTAGAAAGAAAGCTTTTTGGGGGCCCAAAGTAGAGCTGTGCTGGGCTAGAGTAAGAATAAACAGAAGAACTTGGGAAAGAGATGCAGATAGGGGGTCAACTTGCTTATCTGTACACCATGCAACAAACTTGCTCCAACCGCAGGCATATACCTTCTTGATTGAGGGACGCCTGACTTCCAAGATAACACTGCAGACTTTGGGCAGAAGGTTGAATGCTGTCAACTGTCGCCGCTTAATCTCCACGCATGAAGGCGAAGCGTTGTTAGGTCGGGTGCAGAACTCTGCCCTGTTTCTGCGACAGAAGATCCTCCAGAAGAGGCAGCCTGATTGGAGGACTTGTGCTCATGCTCAACAACTCGGGAGTCCAGACTCTCCGTGCCCAATCCAGAGCCACAAGAATGACTTGGGCCCGGTCATTCCTAATCTTATTCAGAACTCTAGAACACTGGGCAGGAGTAGTTTTGGCAGAAAGGCATCCAGGAAGCCTGAGCTCCATTCAAGACAAAAAGCATCTCTGATCAAGAGCCGCCTTGGAAACTCCCAACACACAAAACTGCTGAGGTTGCGTGTTCTCAACGGAGGCAAACAGATCCAACCAAGTCTCTCTCCATTTTCGGAAGAGACCTTATACCACCTCCGGATGGAGACGCCATTCGTGATCCGCTAGGCATCGACGGCTGGGTTTGTCTGCTCTGCGAGACCATGGGCAGCACTTGCGCAATCCAGATGGTGTGGGAGTATCGACCCAAGAGTCACATGGTGTTAACCGACAGCAGTGCATGGCTGGCAGAAGAGAACATCCTCTTCCCGAAGGTATCCAGCCTTGAGCGAACTGGCCAGGTGTTGAACCACCGGGATTATGCCCTGATTTTCCAGCCATGTCCAGAGGCGCAGAGCCTATTGACAAGGGGACCACGACCCAACCCTGCCCTGTTTGTTGCAGTAAAACATGGCGATGTGCTGTCCATGAACACCTGAACCAGTCTTCCCGTGAATGAAGGAAGTAAGGCCTTTAATGCCAATTGGATTGCTTACAGCTGCAACAGGTTGATGAGGAGTCCGGCTTCCGCCGGAGACCAGAGGCCTCTGATCTCCACCTCTCCCAGATGATGGCCCCAGCCCAGAAGTGATGCATCTGGCACCACAGTCAGTTCTAGGTGGGGAAGGGAGTGCCACTGACCCAATCGCGGTTTGTTAGCCACCACCTCTGCAGGTCTTTTGCGCTTCCCTCCGAGATCTGAACTATTTTGGAGAGATTCCCCTGATGCTGTGCCCACTGGAACTTCAGGTTACACTGCAGAGCCCTCATATGCCAGCGGGCATGTGTCATAAGAAGGAGGCCATGAGGCCCAACAGCCTCAGAGTCAGTCTCACCAAAATCCAGGATAGAGGCTGACACATCAGTATCATAGTCTGAATATTCTGGACTCGCCGCTCAATAATATAGGCCCAAAACTACACTGTATCCAGAACAGCTCAGATGAAAGGAAGTGTCTGGGAGGCAGTCAGGTGTGACTTTGGCACATTAATAGTGAACCCCAGTGAGAGCACAAGGTTTGTCATAGTCTAGAGGTGGGAGACAAATGCCTGGGGTGAGCCCGCCTTCAACAACCAATTGTCAAGGTAGGGAAAGACTTGAATCCCTAACCTCCGCAGACAAGCTGTAACCACCGCCATCCCTTTCGTGAGCACCCGAGGGGCACTGGTAAGGACACAGGTGAGCACAGAAAACTGAAAATGCTCTTGGCCTACCATGACCCACAGGTAGTGGGCAGGCAGGACGGGGATGTGAAAATAAGAGTCCAGCAAATCTAGCGATACCATCCAGTCTCCTGAGTCCTGGGCAGACAGGACTTGTGGGAGAGTGAGCATTTTGAATTTCTCCTTTTTCAGGAAGAGATTGAGAAGGTGCAGGTCTAAAATAGGAAAACAGATCCTCCGTCCTTCTTGGGCACCAGAAAGTATTGGGAAAATCAACCATGACCTTCTTCTGATGCTGGTACCTTCTCTATAGCTCCCTTGGCCAAGAGAGTTAGCACCTTCTGATGAAGCAACGAGAGGTGGCCCTCCGTCAGCTTGTCGCAAGTAGGTGACGGATGGAGGGGTTGGTCACAAAGGGGAGGGAGTAATCCCTTTGGATGAGGTACAAAACCCAATGGTTGGATGTTATTGATTTCCTGTGGGGCAGGTGATGGCGTATCGTGCCCCTCACTAGATGCCCATCATAGTCGGAGGGCATAGTAAAGGGGTTTGGAGGCTACGGCTGCCCAGGGTGTGGTGGACTGGCTGAACCTCTGGCTGCCTGACCCATGTGATCGGTGGAACTGCATCCAAAGTCACAATATAATTGTGTGGATTGCTGGCAGGGATGGCTGGGTGTGTACAGACACAGTTGGAAGCCTCTTACGTGGCCACATAAGGGGCATAAGGCAGACTGGGGTTGGCGTAGACAATGGAAATGCCCAAGGACCTGGCTCTAGCTCTGTCCTTAAAGCACTTGAACATAGAGTTAGCCTTCTCTCCAAACAACTGAGAGCCATCAAATGGCATGTGCGTTAGCTAGGCCTGGACATCTCCTAAAAAGCCAGTGGTTCTCAGCCAGGCGTGGCGCCCAAGGACCACCCACAATAAAATTGCTCTGCCCAGCGAGTCAGTCGTATCCAGCCCACATCGTATAGTGAACTTGGCTGAGTCCCTTCCATCAGCATTTGCTTGAGAGAGTAAGGCTTGGGCTCCTGCGAGACCATGGGCAGCACTTGCACAATCCAGATGGTATGGGAGTATCGACCGGAGAGTCACATGGTGTTGACCGACAGCAGTGCCTGGCTGGCAGAAGAGAACATCCTCTTCCCAAAGGTATCCAGCCTTTTGGATTCCCTGTTTGGTGGCGTGGAAGGGAAAGCACTGGACTAACTTTGGAGGTGGAGGCCTGGACCATCAAGCTCTCCAGGGTGGGGTGCTGGGCAAGGAAACTGGGGTCCCCTGGGGTGGGGCAATGGCAGCAGGCAACTGTCCTTTGCACAGGAGCCGCTGTGCAGGGCTCGGACTAGGCCCGAGTACGACATCCGTAAGGGCTTCATTAAATGGGACTAATCGTTCAGTGGGGGCAACTCCCAGTTGAAACACCTCCGCCAAGATGTTCGACTCAAGTGCCACTGAGAGCAGCGTAAGGTCCTTTCGCACTACCACTGCGAAAGAGGCACCCTCCTCTGTAACCACGGTAGGGGAGAGGCCAGTGTCTAGCGACGTGTCCAGTCCACTGCCATCCACCAGATCCTCGTACGAGTTGTCCTCGGTCTCTTCTAACTGGTATCTATAAGGGTCCGCAGAACCCTCCCCTTCATCCCACAATCAAGGCCTATCATATGACTAAGGCACTAGCTCTGTCATGGGGAGTCTGCCCCCTGTCAACACCCATCCAGCTCTGTCAGAAGCAGGGATAACAATGGGCATGGCGTCACCATGGAGCACCAGCAGCGCCAGGGCTTAGGCACAGGGGAAAGTCGAGGTGGCTAGACTGCTGCAGCTTCAGATCCATCAACAGATCCAAGGGGCCCAAATGGTGCTGGGGGGAAACCTGCCAACGAAAGAGCAGTAGGGGCCCCTCCCGAGCCTGTGTGACCCAAAGGCGCTCCAGCAAAGAAGAGCCACCCAAATATGAGGTGCTTGGCCTCATACAATTCATGTAGCTGAGCGGGTGTCGCAACGGCTCCCATAAAGTCTGGGAGATGCGAAGAAGTCAAAGATGACTTTGACGGATGTGACAAAGTCGAAGATCTCTTCAACTTGTTGCACCGGTGGGACTTACCTGAATTTCCCCCAAAAAAAGATTGCGATGATGAGCGCTTGGAGTGGCTTTGCGACTGATCTCAGGACTTTCCTCTCGACTGAGATCGTTAGCGTTGCTGCTTTGCACGTCGAGAGGCAAGGATCTTGAGGGACTGCTCCCTCAAGGTCTTGGGGTGCATGGCGTGGCAATCGACGTAGGTATTGGCATCGTGATTGCGCTCCTAACACCAAAGGCACACCAAATGTGGGTCCGTCACCGACACCTGTCGGTGACAGATACCACATGACTTGAAACCAGCCTTCCTAGCAGACATTTGAGACACACCAGGAGACAAAGTCTCAAAAAACCGAACTGCCTTTGAGCTACTTTGCAGTACCGCGTAAGTAGTATTAAGTCTCTTAAGCCAGCCTACAGCCTCACTCAAACAAATACCTGGTGCTCCTGAATTCCAGACCGCAGAGTCATTGAGACATTTTATTTCTCAAGATATTTGTAAATAAGGCAAATCTGGTAGTTTCTTCTCTATTTGCCTAGATTTGCCAGCATTGCCATAGGGAAAGTATGTGGTTGGCAGATGGGTTAGACTTCCCTTTTGGGATAGGACAATGACTGATTACTTAAGATTGGTCCCTGTTTGTAGCAACAACTGGAGCAAATTGATAAACTGAAGTGTGACAAAGAGCAAGTACCTGTAAGAGAGATTAATTCAATCATTCCATTCATTCATTATTTATTTTTTAATTAGGGAGTAGTCCATGTCTGACATTTATTCTTCTACACAGGCAACTCACAGACAATCTACATATATTTGTAAACTTCTCAGAATGGTAGAAAATACCAGTCCTACTTGGTAACCAATAGTACAATAAAGTTATTTTCCTTCCTCTTATAGTTGGGTACTACAATCTGTCCTGCTGACAAATAAGAGCTCAAGGGCCTGAAATGGGTAAAAGGGAATTACAAACAGACCAAATCCAAAACAGAGCCTGGTTGAATTATACAAAACAGGTCTTAAAAGCCTCTCTAAAACAAACAAACCTACAGAAAATAACCCGTTCTTTACTGGAAAAATAAGCAGCTCACCAAAGAATGGCAGAATTTCTAAGTACTGGAATTTAGAGCATTGCCGCTTCTATCAACTATTTCAAGAAGACAATTTGATAGCGTCTTTGGCACACATGTATAAATTAAAGGTACAAAATGATGCAAACCTACATTATTAATTTAAATCAAGTATTCAGGACATTATAAAGATTTTGACCCCTCTACCCAAAGCACGGATCCATTTCACCTTTTCCAACAACCGCATCAACCCAAAAAAGCTCAGCTTACTCTAACAAATCAGACACTACCTTCATCCCAGGAGTAAAACAAGGTAACTCCAATGGTACAAAGAGTTCAGCATGCTAGTATGAATTCAGCCAAAGTACTTTTTCCTTGAAAAAAAGCCTGTTATCACAACCTTAGCAAACATCTCAACAAGCCATTAGCTCAAAACTTGTGCTACAACAGACAACTGAGAAATCATCACTTCCAATACAAATTGAATAAAACGATTCATCAAAGGAATTTTGGACTTTTTCTTCCATATTAAATTTCCTGACCACAAAGGGGAACGAACCCCTTCACCATAATAGATGTTTTATAGCCTACTTTGTTTATAACTCAATAACTTACTATTTTGAATCGTATCGGTGGACCACTTAATCACTGGCTAAAGATGATACTTTACCCACGCCTTCAATTTCTTCTGCATGAACCGTTGGATAAACAAGTCAGCCAATGCTAAAATTAACATCATGCAGCAAATTACTTACTCCCTTAAAATTGCATGAAGATCAAAAGCCTGCAGTTTGCAGGTATTTGAACTATTATATTTTAAATTGTGTGGACTTTTGCCACTGGCCGCAGTGTTTCCTAGTATATAAATAGGTGAAAAATGTGTTTTAGACATCCTTTGACTTTTGGAGGGCACTCTGTGTAAGAACAAGTGATGAGATCCAGGCAAACCAAACTTCCGTAAAATCTCCTGGGTCTCTGGTTTTCAGAAATTACTAAGGATGATTAGGCTCTGGGTTGGTCATCACCCATGCAACCCCTAATTCTGCAGTCATCCACCATGGCCATTGTAGGATTAAAAATTTTTTTTTTTTTACTTAGCGGGTGACGTTTGCAGGACATTCTGTGTAAGAAAAGGTCGTGGAATCCACATAATCTCCTCTTCCCTACATTCCTCTTGGTCAGTATTTTCTGAAATACCAGGGGTAATAGTGTTCTCTGTGTGCCTGCTGACCTGACCCCATGCTCAAACCTGCAGCCACCTGGCTTGGAATTTTTCTTATGATTTGTTTATTTTGTAATCATGGTATGGGGCCGCAGTTTGAGGCATTCCTGTTCATTACGACTGGCCCTCTCCCACATTCGTGGAGAGCTGCTTTTACAAGGGGGAGTGTGGGAAGTAAGGAAACAGTAAATTCTTGTTTCTTGGTGCATTAATGAGTACATATTTTGTTTTAAACACACTATTCGAATTGTAAGGCATTCTGGGTTTCTTATGTCGGATCCACCTAGCTAAGCATTGAAACCATCCCCCTCACAAATGTCTCCTTTTTAGGTCTCGCCTAGCGACGCAGCGCATGCGCTGCTCGCCTTGGCGAGATCTATTGTTGTCGGTTTGGTGGGCGAAGGGGGACAGGACATGTGCACGTGTGTTAAAGACAGGACATGTGCACGCGTACGTCTAACAGCTTAGCTGAAGACACAGCAGGCGTACGGGTGACAGGAGATGTGCACGCGTACGGCTCTGCTCGGTTGCTCCCTCTCTCCTTCCGTGTCTGTGCGCACGCAGGACAAAACATATGCACGCGCTCTGCTTCCGTTGTTAAGGACAAAACATATGCATGCGCTCTGCTTCCGTTGTTAAGGACAAAACATATGCACGCGCTCTGCTTCCGTTGTTAAGGACAAAACATATGCACGCGCTCTACTTTCGTTCTCCTACCTTAACGCACAACAGCTGCCTTTTATACAACCTTTCATTCACCCCTCATTACTAACTATTTTCCTTTTCCGACAGTCTTTTTACCCTCCATTCTGTGTTGCAACATGTGAAAACCAACCGTTGCTATGCACCAGCACAGGACATTACCTCAACTCCTACTCGCTCGCGTCCTCTTTCCTTCCCTGTCTTTATCAGGCCCCTTTTGCTTCTATTAAATGCCGCTACTGTTTGCTTTTCCTCTTCACCGCACGCTCCCTCCTTTTCTCCCTCCATTACGGCCCTTTCCAAAGCTCATCAAACCCAACGTTGCTATATGCAGCTACTGTCTATGCTTTATGCTGCTACATTGCTCCCTATTTCCCTTCCCCTACAGCCTTTCACACTCCATTCTGTATTAAAGCCAAACATTGCTATGCCCCGGAACATTATGCACCGCTACTGTCTATGCTTCACGCCACTACATTACTCCCTATTTCCCTTCCCCTACAGCCTTTTGCCCTACATTCTGTATTACAAGTCAAAGGCACACTTTCTATTACGGCCTCTATCAGGCCCCTCCTGCTTTTGTGATATCCCACCCTACCACAACAATACATGCCCCCACGTATGCTATTTACCTAGCGCATGCAGCACAGGACATATGCACACGTTCAACTCGCGGCATTTGCCCAACTACTAGTCCCTCGCTCCCTCCCTGTCGTTATCAAACTCCTCTTGCTTCATTAACTGGCGCTCGTATTTACTTTTGGTTTTCACCATTCGCTTGTCCCTTTTCTTCCTCCATCTTTACCACTTTCTTCCTGTTATGCACGTCACTTTTGCCGCCTCAACACACAATAGTGCCGTTCCATACACACTTCCCTTCCCTATGTGCACAAAGGGCAGCACAAATGCACGCGTACAGCTCGCAGCGTTAGCCGTGCTCCTTCTTCTTGCTCCCTTCCTGTCTTTATCAGGCCTCTTCTGTTTCCAAAGACAAACAATGTTATACACTACCACTTTATATGTTTTACACCACTGCTAAAAAATATACATATTATACATGCCACGCGTTCAGTTACTATGTTTCGTCCCAGTCATACCTTAATGCTTACTTTATATAGTGCCCCTTCTACATCCATTCATATTCGTGCACTCACCCTTTGCCACTTTTTTTCCTACTCTGCGCGCTCATTTGCCCCACCTTAAACACAATAGCGGCCTTCCATACAGCCTTCCATTCACCCCTCATTACTATCTATTTCCTTTTCCAACAGTCTTTCTGCCCTCCATTCTATGCTACAACATTTCAAAACCAACCTTTTTTATGCACCAGCAGTGGACATTCGCTCAATTACTGCTCACTCGCTCCCTACCTCCTTCCCTGTCTTTATTAGGGCCCTTCTGCTTCTATTAAATGCTGCTACTGTTTGCTTTTCCTCTTTAACACACGCTCCCTCCTTTTTTCTCTCCATTAGGGCCCTTTCCAAAGCTCATCAAACCCAAACGTTGCAATACAGGGCCACTATTTATGCTTCATTACTCCCTATTACCCTTCCCCTACAGTCTTTCTACCCTCCATTCTGTATTAAGACAGCCCCGTGACCCTATGCACCACCACTGTCTATGCTTCACACCCTACATTACTCCCTATTTCCCTTCCCCTACAGTCTTTCCACCCTCCATTCTTAGTTAACACACATCAATCTTTCCTATCTCTATCAGGTCCCTTCTGCTTCCATTCAATGCCGCTCCTATTTGCTTTCCCTCTTCACTTTCTAATACTCCTTTTCTGCCTCCGTTAGGCCCCTTCTTAACGCTCGTCAAAGCCAAACTTTGCTATTGATTAGCTACATTCAATTATTACTTAATCGTTGTTTTGTATTTAATATCTGTTATATGTCTGCTACCATGTTTATAACACACTCACTTAAGTTAAAGTAGAAATTTGGAACGGTGCAGGAGGGGATTTGGGGGCGCAGTAAAGCGCAGCAAATCATAAAACCACATAAATAAAAGGCATTGTCATTTACAATGCCAATAGCTGAAACTCTCGCAAATGCGAGACCTATTGCATTGCAAATGCTTGTTTCTCATCTCAGAGTGTCTTCGTATGGGCGGAGGTTTGGGCCTTTGCGGTGAAATTTGATTGGCCTAGTCCACTTCCAGGATACCATTTTATTGAAAGAATTGTGGAAAGACAGGATGGTTGGACTATAGCTATTATCAACTGATTGTTCCAATTTTTTGCATAGTTTTAAGTGATCACAAAAACAATTTTAGCAAAGCATGGCATTACGGGCAAGACAACTGCAAGAATAACACCTTTCCTAAAAAATCTGGGTTTTTTCTACACCTCAAGATGCAGTTGTCCTTAATAACAAATGTAATTTTTTGTTTTTCACGGTCATGTAATGCATGATCCACACACAATAAAAAATCCTTTTAAACCACTTCACAGTTGTTGACTCTGTGTATCCCAGGTTTCTGGACAAACCACAAAAGCTAAATATATCTGCAACCGGTAGAGAACGGAGGACGTAACAGAATATTACTTTCATACAAAAAGTTACTGGCATGAACATCGGGGAAAAAGAGAAATTGGCAATAATATACTTTCATTATTTTCTAAGTTCCAAATTATTATCTTTGAAAAAGTTTAAACAATCTACACAAATGACCCCGTACGGAATTCAGAAATTTGCCTTGTGTTAACACATGCATAACTTTCTGCATTCGCTCATGGGTTTAACACTTATTCATGAAATCAGGCATAAATTGCAATAAACAGGATACACTGATCACCTTACAACAAGCATTGGCAAAGCCAATGGGCTTGAGTTTAATGGCTTAACACTTGTAGACACGCAAGAACAAGTGTGCATTTGTGCATGCCTTCACAATGAGAAGCAGACAGGTGGGGATGTGGGAAGATGTAAATAAGTCTCAAATTCCAATGCATGCACTGCATTGGAGGCAGAAGGATACACTGGAACTGGTAACAACACTAAGTAAGAGAAGAATACACCTCTGGTATGGGCCAAGATGTGATTAACAAAGTCTCAAGCCAATTGCTGAAAGAAGTTGATTAAAAAAAGCCAATGTCCGAAAGGGACGGAACCAACGCCCACAGTATGTGTAGTTGAAACAACAGGTGTGTTTAGACAGCTGCCCTGTCAAACCTAGACCTAAAGATGAAAAAATTGTGATGACTTTTTTTCTCTCTGCCTTTTTCAGAAACTATATAGAGGATGATGTTAGAGTAACAAACATTTGGTGATTTGTAAAACAACGAAAAAACACAATTTCTTGCACTGGATTTTTTAATCAAAAAAACCAATATTTTGGCAATTTTCTCAGATCCTGACAAATTAAGTGACAACATTTGGTTATCTATATAATTCCAACAAGTTGGAAAAAGATGCATATTTGGTTTGCACATTATCATTCTCTTACATCAACCCCAACGCGTAGAACAACCTCACACTCTACATCATAACCTCCTCCTCTCTTTTTGAACTCCATGGAAGACCTGGCTTCTCAGTTAACTAACCTATGCTAGCAAGGGCTAGGCACACACACCTGCTCAGTGACAGGTGATAGTGTGCTTTACAAATACACATATGCTGCAGCAACAAATGATGAACAGAATGCTGAATGAATCAAACATTCACCCCCACTCAAGAGATCTAGGATAAATCCATTGTTCTTTTGCTCACTACGCCACCGCACTTTGCACCCAGCCATAAGCAAATCAGTCTTGACCCTGCTCCTCATGGGAAGAGTCCAGCCCGAACTGCCAAGCCAGGTCCTCCCTGGATCGGACACAAGCATCCTGGGACTGGTTTCGGGGTAACACCCCGCATCAGCCAGGCTAACTTGAATCCAGTGGCACACCCACGTCTGGGTATACCCATCCCACTTAGGGCGAAAAATGCTGCACCAACAAATGATGGGACGGAATGCTCAATGAATCAAACATTCTCCACCATTCAAGAGATCTGGGTTAAATCCATCGTTCTTTTGCTCACTATGCCACTCCAGTTTGGACCCAGCCATGTGCAACTCAGTCTTGACCCTGCTCCTCAAGGAAACAGTCTAGCTTAAACTGCCAAGCTGGGTCCTCCTTGCACCGGAAACCAGCATCCTGGCACCGGTTTCAGGGTAACACCCCTCATCAGCCAGGCTATCTTGAATCCAGTGGCACAGCGAGCAAGGGGCCCACGTCTGGGCAACCCATCCCACTTAGGGCGAAAAGTGCTGTTTATTGATAAACTTATAAAGGGGAAATGGGTTTCAGAAAATATTTATCATTTGCACATCACCAAGTAAAGTGTTCTAATTTGTTTTGATCCTATTAAAATATTTGTTTTCATCATACATCATTATTTTTTTTTAAAAAGTGCTTTCCTTACTACTGAAATATCTTTTGAAATATTTGTACAGTACATTTACAAGGTATTAAATGTTTTTAGAAAGAAACTGACACCCTGTAGCCTTTCATTACACACAGCATGATTGTCAGACAGTTCACTTTACTTTTCTTTCTCGGACTGCAAAGTTAGAGGATTTTGTAAAGAGGATCTCCAGGATGAAATTAGGAACAATCTGTAAGAAGACATAGGCTGACATCTGACCTCTGCCTTTGAGCGCAAAGCAAATGTAACAAGATTTCAAGGCATCTTTTTTGTTCTTTCACGAACGCCTGTTCTTTTTCAGCTGTAGTCTCTTGCCAGACCGAGCTAGTAGTCCCTAAAAATAGCTCACCCTGATAACATTTGACTCACAATAGTGAGTGGGCGAGAATACTTCTCGAGGCCTGATATCCAATATGTTGAGAGGCAGGTGCTTTTCCAGCAAGAGGTCCCTGTTCAAATCACATGGATCTACACCCATATATAATTCACCCTCTTGCTTGGTTGTGAACATCACAGGAGTAGACCAATCCGAAGCCTCTCTGCTCTCAATTCCACAGTCCATTAGCTGATTGAATTCACTCTCGCTAGTACTTCTCTGATAAGAAGGGAAAGCAGCAGCACCCTGTGTACAGCTAATGTAGCTCCATTTTCAACCACAATTTGTGGGTGGACTCTACTAAGAATGAAATAAAATACATTTTTGCCACACTTCCCGAGTCCCACTGCCTATTTCCCCCCCGAGTCACATATTTATACAATGTGCTAAAGGAGTCAGGATGGGGAGTTTCTATTGAGTATACACAGTCACTTAATCCAACTGCTGATAACCATTCCTTGATCTGTAGTGGAAATGGGAATGAATCTATAATTAATGCAGTGTGTTGTAAGTTGTGGGCATTATGCAAGAATAGTTACAAGAGGGAAAGCATGGAGATTATATTAGATTTATGTTGAGTCAAGAAGCACATCTCACACGTGGGAAGTTGCCCACTACGCCTAACTGGGCGAAAATTCTTTGAACTGCTGATAGGCAGGGAATTAAGAAGGAGTCTATAGGCAGTTAGTACAGTTGCAACTGCACAAATGACCAAGGGGAGCTGCAAATACAGGACTTCTGCCGCTTTCCTTACCACTTTAAGGACGTACTTGCCAGGGTACAGGGCCCGAAGGAAATTCCATCACCATATCCGGTGAAGTGTTCAAAACCAATAGCAGGGGACAGGCCTGGGATTTCGTAGGTAGGTTCTCTCCCTTCTTCTTCATAAGGATATAGGTTCAAGGGGTTGAAGTATGAACCAAATAGGTGAGGCAACCTCTGTATATATTCTTCCTCTTCAATCAATGTGCCTCTGTCCTGGATCTCTTCTGAGGTGAGGGCCCTGTAGGCAGAGTAGGATGCTCAAAATTGCTCAGAGCGCGCCTCCGGTGGAGGTGTTGTTGACTTTGGTGATAGCGTCAATGGTGGAGCCATATAGTTAAGCGCCGGAGAGAAGGTGTGTGCTGGTGTCAAAGGAACAGGTCTGCGCCATCATCATGAACATGGTAGGCCAAAACCCAATACCAGACGGTGCTGAGGCCCTGGCGAAGATGCTGAACATGGCTTTAAAGAACGCTGCTGGGTCAGTACCCGGCGTCAGAAACTATGGGAAGTAGGAATGGGCACTGGAGATATCTGGGATTGACGGAGCTGGCGCCGATGGGTCTGATGATGCCAGCAGAGTCGGCTTGGAGGCCAGGATCAGCTCTGGCACAGGCTTGGAGCCTGCAAAAGTGGGATTAGAAAGTTTCACAGCAATGAACTACAGCTCCAAGGACGAAAACCCTGTGGGAGACCAGAATCTTCAGCGGGGGTTGGGGAGAGGGAGGACTTACCACTACCACTATTCTTATGTTTCCTGTGCTGCTTCGTTTTTGTCCCAGATGAATGCGAGGATGGAGATCGTGACCGTGGTCTGGATAGACGAAGATTTGCGCCATAAACAGTCAACTTTGAGCTCCTTGATGACTTTAAGGTTCACACTCGGGTAAGAGGCACAAGAAAGGGAATTGTAGTCCGAGCCCAAGATACCACAAGCATATGGTGTGCGGATCAGTGATGGACACTGTCCCTCACAATTCCTGAATGGCTTGAAGCCCTATCGTTTCAGTGACATGGTACTGCTCCGAAAATATTTTGTGTAAGGAAAAACTCACAACTCAGAGTGAGCGAGCTTCTGATCCACGTCAAAGGAGCAAAGAAAAGGGAACTGAAGTTGTTGCACTGGGGTGGACGCAATATAGTTTCAGTGAAGACACATGACGGCATCAATATGAAACCAGCACCTCCTACCGGCAACATGAGAGCTATGAAGTTTCTGGATCCATTCGGACGTCTGGGATTATTCTACAGGTGAAGAATCCGCAGGTAGAAGTATCAATCAGAAATAATATATACAAAGCTGGCAGACTGAAATATATTACTCCATCATATAAGAAGCCACCACCCCTAATCTACGGGATAACCTGCCCTAGGTTCCTGCAAATCTTGTTTAACTGTGCAAGGAAAGATTTAAAATTTGAACATTTGGATACAGTAGCAAAAAAGGTAACAGATTGAGATACCCAAAAATACTAGCATGACAGGAAAGAAAACAAGTCTGGTTTGCATACAGAAACTGTAATGACTTTTAAAGGGAAAGTTTTATTCACTTCATTATTACGTGTAAGCACCATCTGTTAAACAAGCATTGAAAATGCAATAGGTCTCGCCTTTGATTAAGTTAAAGCCATTTGCTTTGCTAATGGTATTGTATAGCAAAGCAAATGGCTTTAACTTAATCAAAGGCGAGACCTATTGCATTTTCAATGCTTGTTCTACTCGTGTAACTCTCCCATGTCCTCTCCCCCTACAATCCTTGCCAAACATCCCTTCTACCTGCACCTGCGACTATCCTTAGTGAGGGCTGAGCAGCCTTAATCTGCTCTGTAAAGCCTCCTCCACCCGGTAGGACCCCTTGTCGTCCATCTGCTCTACGGAGCTAGTCGTTTCTTTACATCAGAGCTCTTGCCTCCACCTACTCCACTTCTTTTAGTTGCACCCACCTTCTTATCCCCCGCCCACGTGACTCCGCTTTGGGATCAAATGGATTTCGTCCTTGTCTTTCATGCACCTGTCTAATGTTCCTCCTATCGTAGCTGTGCTGGCAGCTTTTTGCACCCTCCTACTTGCCCGGACTCCTTCAGAGGACGTGGGTCTGTGCTGTGCATGCCCACCTCTTCCAAATTTGGCTGCATTGAATTCTGCCTTCATCACTGGGGCGCACAGCTTTGGTGTGTCAGCAGTGGTGTGTCAGCAGTGGTGAGTCAGCAGCAGTGGTGTGTCAGCAGCAGTGGTGTGGCAGCAGCAGTGGTGTGTCAGCAGCAGTGGTGTGTCAGCAGCAGTGGTGTGTCAGCAGTGGTGTGTCAGCAGTGGTGTGTCAGCAGTGGTGTTACAGCAAAGTGAGCAAAGAATGATGGATTTAACCCAGATCTTTTGACTGGGGGAGAATGTTTGCATTGTCAGCATTCCGTCAATCATTTGTTTGCTGTAACACTTTTCGCCCTAAGTGGGTTGGGTATGCCCAGACGTGGGTCCCTTGCTCACTGTGCCACTGGATTCAAGCTAGCCTGGCTGAAGAAGGGTGACATACCCTGAAACCGGTCCCAGGATGCTTGTTTCCGGTCCAGGGAGGACCTGGCCTGGCAGTTCGGTCTGGACTGTTCCCATGGGGCACAGGGTCAAGACTGATTTGCATATGGCTGGGTCCAAACTGGGGTGGCGTAGTGGGCAAAAGAACGATGGATTTAAGCCAGATCTTTTGACTGGGGGAGAATGTTTGCATTGTCAGCATTCCGTCCATCATTTGTTTGCTGTAACACTTTTCGCCCCCAGCAGTGGTGTAGCAGCAGTGGTGTGTCATGTGTCAGCAGTGATGTGTCAGCAGCGGTGTGTTAGCAGCGGTGTGTCAGCAGCGATGTGTCAGCAGCGATGTGTCAGCAGCGATGTGTCAGCATGGGTTCTCAGCAGCTGTGTGTCAGCAGCGATGTGTCAGCAGCGATGTGTCAGCATGGGTTGTCAGCAGCTGTGTGTCAGCAGCGATGCGTCAGCAGTTGTGTGCCAGCAGCGGCGTCAGCAGCGGCGTGTCAGCAGCAGTGTCAGCAGCAGTGTCAGCTGGTGTGTCAGCAGCGGCGTGTCAGCAGCGGCGTGTCAGCAGTGATGTGTCAGCAGCGTCGTGTCAGCAGCGTCGTGTCAGGAGTGGTGTGTCAGCAGTGGTGTAGCAGCAGTGGTGTATCAGCAGTGGTGTATCAGCAGTGGTGTATCAGCAGCGGCTACAGCAGTGGCGTGTCAGCAGCGGCGTGTCAGCAGCGGTGTGTCAGCAGTGATGTGTCAGCAGCGTCGTGTCAGCAGCGATGTGTCAGCAGCGATGTGTCAGCAGCGATGTGTCAGCATGGGTTGTCAGCAGCTGTGTGTCAGCAGCGATGCGTCAGCAGTTGTGTGCCAGCAGCGGCGTGTCAGCAGCGGCGTGTCAGCAGCGGCGTGTCAGCAGCGGCGTGTCAGCAGCGGCGTGTCAGCAGCAGCGTCAGCAGCAGTGTCAGCAGCAGTGTCAGCAGCAGTGTCAGCAATGGTGTGTCAGCAGCGGGCTGTCAGCAGCGGGCTGTCAGCAGCGGCGTGTCAGCAGCGGCGTGTCAGCAGCGGGCTGTCAGCAGCGGTCTGTCAGCAGTGATGTGTCAGCAGCGTCATGTCAGCAGTGATGTGTCAGCAGTGTCAGCAGCGTCGTGTCAGCAGCGTCGTGTCAGGAGTGGTGTGTCAGGAGTGGTGTATCAGCAGTGGTGTATCAGCAGTGGTGTATCAGCAGTGGTGTGTCAGCAGTGGTGTGTCAGCAGCGGCGTGTCAGCAGCGATGTGTCAGCAGTGATGTGTCAGCAGCGTCGTGTCAGCAGCGTCGTGTCAGCAGCGTCGTGTCAGCAATGGTGTGTCAGGAGTGGTGCGTCAGCAGTGGTGCAGAAGCAGTGGTGTAGCAGTAGTGGTGTAGCAGCAGTGGTGTATCAGCAGCGGTGTGTCAGCAGTGGGTTGTCAGCAGCGGTGTGTCAGCAGCGGTGTGTCAGCAGCGATGTGTCAGCAGTTGTGTGCCAGCAGTGATGTGTCAGCGGCATCTCAGCAGCGGCGTGTCAGCCGTGATGTGTCAGCAGCGGCGTGTCAGCAGCGGCGTGTCAGCAGCGGCGTGTCAGCAGCGGGGTGTCAGCAGCGGCGTGTCAGCAGCGGCGTGTCAGCAGCGGCGTGTCAGCGGCGGGGTGTCAGCGGCGGGGTGTCAGCGGCAGGGTGTCAGCGGCGGGGTGTCAGCGGCGGGGTGTCAGCGGCGGGGTGTCAGCAGCGGCGTGTCAGCAGCGGCGTGTAGGCAGCGGCGTGTAGGCAGCGATGTGTCTGCAGCGGCATGTCAGCAGCGATGTGTCAGCAGCGGTGTGTCAGCAGCGGTGTGTCAGCAGCGGTGTGTCAGCATTGGTGTCTGCAGCGGTGTGTCAGCAGTGGTGTCTGCAGCGGTGTGTCAGCAGTGGTGTGTCAGCAGTGGTGTCTGCAGCGGCGTGTCAGCAGTGGTGTGTCAGCAGAAGTGTCAGCAGCGGCGTGTCAGCAGCGGCGTGTCAGCAGCGGCGTGTCAGCAGCGGCGTCAGCAGCGGCGTGTCAGCAGCGGTGTGTCAGCGGGGTGTCAGCAGCGGGGTGTCAGCCGTGGCGTGTCGGCAGCGGCGTGTCGGCAGCGGCGTGTCGGCAGCGGCGTGTCGGCAGCGGCGTGTCAGCAGCGGGGTGTCAGCAGCGGGGTGTCAGCAGCGGGGTGTCAGCAGCGGCGTGTCAGCAGCGGCGTCAGCAGCAGCGTCAGCAGCGGCGTGTCAGCAGCGGCGTGTAGGCAGCGGCGTGTAGGCAGCGATGTGTCTGCAGCGGCATGTCAGCAGCGGTGTGTCAGCAGCGGTGTGTCAGCAGCGGTGTGTCAGCAGTGGTGTGTCAGCATTGGTGTCTGCAGCGGTGTGTCAGCAGTGGTGTCTGCAGCGGTGTGTCAGCAGTGGTGTGCCAGCAGTGGTGTCTGCAGCGGCGTGTCAGCAGTGGTGTGTCAGCAGAAGTGTCAGCAGCGGCGTGTCAGCAGCGGCGTGTCAGCAGCGGCGTCAGCAGCGGCGTCAGCAGCGGCGTGTCAGCAGCGGTGTGTCAGCGGGGTGTCAGCAGCGGGGTGTCAGCCGTGGCGTGTCAGCAGCGGCGTGTCGGCAGCGGCGTGTCGGCAGCGGCGTGTCGGCAGCGGGGTGTCAGCAGCGGGGTGTCAGCCGCGGCGTGTCAGCAGCGGCGTGTCAGCAGCGGCGTGTCAGCAGCAGCGTGTCAGCAGTGGTGTGTAAGCAGTGGTGTGTAAGCAGTGGTGTCAGCAGCGGCGTGTCAGCAGCGGCGTGTCAGCAGCGGCGTGTTAGCAGTGGTGTATCTGCAGCGGTGTGTCAGCAGCGTCGTGTCAGCAGCGGTGTGTCAGCAGTGGTGTGTCAGCAGTGGTGTGTCAGCAGTGGTGTCTGCAGCGGCGTGTCAGCAGCGGTGTGTCAGCAGTGGTGTCTGCAGCGGCGTGTCAGCAGTGGTGTCTGCAGCGGCCTGTCAGCAGTGGTGTGTCAGCAGAGGTGTCAGCAGCGGCGTGTCAGCAGCGGCGTGTCAGCAGCGGCGTGTCAGCGGCGGCGTGTCAGCGGCGTGTCAGCGGCGTGTCAGCAGCGGGGTGTCAGCGGGGTGTCAGCAGCGGGGTGTCAGCGGTGTGTCAGCAGCGGCGTGTCAGCAGCGGGTTGTCAGCAGCGGTGTGTCAGCAGCGGTGTGTAAGCAGTGGTGTCAGCAGTGGTGTCAGCAGTGGTGTGTAAGCAGTGGTGTCAGCAGCGGTGTGTCTGCAGCGGCGTGTTAGCAGTGGTGTGTCTGCAGCGGCGTGTCAGCGGTGTCTGCAGCGTCGTGTCAGCAGCGGTGTAGCAGCAGCGGTGTGTCAGCAGTGGTGTGTCAGCAGCGGTGTGTCAGCAGCGGCGTGTCAGCAGTGGCGTGTCAGCAGTGGCGTGGCGGTGTGTCAGCAGCGGGGTGTCAGTGGGGTGTCAGCAGTGGTGTGTCAGCAGTGGTGTGTCAGCAGCGGCATCAGCAGCGATGTGTCAGCAGTGGGTTGTCCGCAGCGGTGTGTCAGCAGCGGTGTGTCAGCAGTGGCGTGTCAGCAGCGGCGTGTCAGCAGCGATGTGTCAGCAGCGGCATGTCAGCAGCGGCATGTCAGCAGCGGCGTGTCAGCAGCGGCGTGTCAGCAGTGGTGTGTCAGCAGCGATGTGTCAGCAGCGGTGCGCCAGCAGCGATGTGCCAGCAGTTGTGTGCCAGCAGCTGCGTGTCAGCAGCGATGTATCAGCAGCGATGTATCAGCAGTGGTGTGTCAGCAGCGGCATCAGCAGCGATGTGTCAGCAGTGGTGTCAGCAGCGGCGTGTCAGCAGTGGTGGTACACACATCCACAATTATATTATGCGTTTAATTTAAAGTACGCACATAATATAACACTTTCCTACAATTTTTATATTTTTCTACCACTTACAGTTTTATACCATATCATAAACTTTGTTACGTTATTTAACTCCAAAGCGTGCAGCCCCCTGACTTTTGCATGAAAAGCAAAGTTTTCCTTTCATTGCTGCTGCGTCTCCTAACCCCGCAATGCATTTAGGAAACCAAATGAAAAGTTTCTTTATTCACCCCGCCCTCCTCCTCAAAAAGGGGCAGCTAAAATAGGCGCTTTAAAAAATAGAATAAAGGGGGAACAAAGGAGGGAAGAACAATCCTCCAGAAAAAGAGAGAGATAGGCGGCTGACAATATTTAAATTTAAATGTTTAGCGGGGGCCGAGTTGGCCCCCACTCCCCTGACCTGTGCAAACATTTGTCTAACTCTGAAAGGCGGGACACAGACAGCCTCTCGGGGCCGCAAGAAGCTCTTCGGTGCCGGCCTCGGTGATGAACTTCGACACAAAGAGGACAGTTTATGGAGCTCTCAGAAGCGCCGATGTCTGACATCACAAAAGCATACAGTTAAAAAAAGACAGTGCGCCTTAAAAAAACAAGCCTGCAAAAAAAAAAAAAAGATTTAAAAGAGGAAAAGAACCGCACATATAATACAAATAAAAAACACTCGCCTTACCTTCTTGTGCACGCGCTCCTCCCTCTTCTATGCTGGCATCGGCAAACATCTGGGCCACCGCAACGGTCCGGTGAACAAAAGAAACCATAAAAACACAAATGCTTACGCCTACTAAAGATAAGAAAACCCTTTACGACAGTCAGAAAGCAGACGAGCCAGTCTGGATGGGCCGGACCGAAAGGCCAAAGGGAGGCAACACAAAAAGCTCATTTCCAATGGCAGCCCACCGTTTACCATAAACGGTGACGCCAGCCAATGGAAATGAGGGCGGGGCTTCAAGCCCCCTTCTGAAAAGTCCTCATTCACAATAGATCTCGCAGAGCGAGCAGCGCATGCGCTGAAACGCTAGGCGAGACCTAAAAAACAGAAAAGCATGAAATGAAAAAATTAATTATAAAGAACCCGTTTGTGTGCTGACTTTAGAAACCCCTCTCCCATCCCACATTTTGCCCATAAAAAGGGGTACAACTATTTTCAATTGTAGTATAATGGTGCTACCGGTACCATCAGGGCTGGTATCTCCGGAGGTGATCCCAGTCTCCATACCCCATAGCTGTCCTCACTCCCATGAACACTAGGGCTTGGTACCGCTCACTCTGCGAGACAGAGGTGACATATACGTGTCTGGCCTCACCACAATCCGTCATTGATGCCTGAAGATGTGGGTAGCGTTCTGTGCTCCCGCTCACTTTGATTGCACTGTGGCAGCACAGTATAGGAGAATTAGTTCCATCAAAAGGAGTATAGTATATTGAATATTCTCCTTCTGCATGTACAGTATACTGCTTTCTTCTGACCCTTGCTGGGCTGGACCAGTTTTTATATTTCTCCCACTCTAAATGGCTGTCACTTCTTTAGTGTGGAGCTTTACCAACTCAATGCAGCATCCAGTAGAATTCCTCTGACATCACTACTTGTTTGATCATATAAAAGGAGGCTTTTACCAGCAGTGGATGTGTCACAAGACATTCAAAGTCTATTTTTTGTCATGCTCATCATGCATTTGATATCTTTTTCATCATAGATTTCTGCACCAGATTCCAGTTTGGCTTTCTGAATTCCACTAGTACTTGAAGGTTTTTCTGCCCCAATCCAGGGAGGATATGCTGCCTCGATGTTGGAAATTTGCCCTTTCTGCATGTTCACCCAAGATTGTTGCCTTCTATTGCTGACCCCTGGTCTTTTGTTGGCCATACAACTCTGCATACTTTAGTCCTGCTAACCAGTGTTAAACTGTTCGTTCTCTCCCTTTTAAGCAAGATAAAATTGGCATATATCTAATTGGCACAATTAATTTACTTTTAAGTCCCTAGTATATGGTACTACATGCATCTAGGGTCTGTTAATTAATTTATACAAGTAGGCTGCAACACTCCTTGTGGCACCCACTAAGGTAGCACTGCAAAACATGTCTCAGCCCTACCATTGTAGCCCAAGTGTGCAGTTTAAAATTGCCATTTCGACCTGGGAAAATAAATGTTTTGCCAGGCCGAAACCTTCCTTTTTACTCTCTGATAAATCACCCTCTAAGGTAGGCCCTAAATGTCCATAGGGCAGGGAGCATGGTATATAAAAAGTGGGACATGCATATTTAAAGTTTTACATGTCCTGGCAGCGAAAAACCTCCAAAGTTGAAGCAAGGCTGGCTTTCCCGTTGAAAAGCACTGGGTTACATTATAACACCTTGTAAGGTTTAACTTTAGTTTGGGAATAGCTAGAAAAATGATTCGTGTTAACAGTAATTTAAAATCCAAATTAATGATACGGGCAGATTTTATATTACTACTTTCGAAATTACACTTTTAGAAAGTTGTCATTTTCTTGCCTAAACCCGACAGGCATTACAGTCAGTGTCCAGTGTCACCTGAGCCCTGATGGACTCCCCTGGAGCGTTATATGTATTTTTCTTAGACAATGGACAAAGGGGCCTTAGGTGAGCAGGATGGGTTGCGAGCAGTATCCAGCCCCTTCATGAGCTTCAAAGGATAACATGGCGGCTGTACCCAGCCCCCTTCTTGATTTCAAATGTAGCCTACCCTGTCACAGGCCCAGGTGTGAGCAGCATTTGCCAGCCTGGCCTTGGTCTCTCTGGTTAGACTGGCACCCATGGTCTGAGGCCTGCTCTCTCCCCAGCAGCTCCGCTGTGCTCTGCTGCGCCGCAGATCCTCTGATCCCCACCCAGGTAGGGTTCGAAACCGCTCTGTGCCTTGTGCCCTCTTGCTGGTCCTCGTTATTGCGCTGTCCACATTTTGTTGTATTTCGTGTCTTTAGCATTTTCCCCACTTGTTGCATTTCGTTTCTCACATTGTGCCCATTTTTGTTGTATTTCGTTTTTTGAACTTGTGCCCATCCGTTTTGGTTTTGTGTGTTTCTGTTTTTGTTTTCCCGCCGTTCCCGCCCCCGCCTCCCAGCTGCACGTCCCTCCCCACTCCCCTAGTTAATGGCGGCCGCTGATGCGCCTAAGGGAAGCCCGTCTGCGCCCGTCCGCGACCCGACCACGGCCAGCGCCAGGAACCCTGGATGTACGAGCCCCCGCCGCTACAACTCCGCCGCTCTCAACGCACTCAACCCCGGAAGATACAATGACTGCCAAAGATCTACACCGAACACCACCCAGGGCCAGTTCTCCTGCCGACAATCCTTCACCATCAACAGCGCCCCCACGACCGCCGAATCCTCGCCGGACGCCCGCACTACCGAAGCCCTGACATGCATCCTCCTCAACGTGCGCTCCCTACACAGACACGCCTAGAGATCTGGGACCTGCTCGACACTCTCGCCCGATGTAGTCTTCTTCACAGAAACCTGGACCAACGCCACCTCCGCCCCCGACATCGCCACCGCCATCTCAGACGGATACAAGATCCAGAGAAAGGACCGCCCCCACCGCCCTGGAGGAGGACTCGCCATCGCACACAAGAGCTCCCTCCGACTCTCCACCTCCAACACGAGCAACCCCCTCTCCAACACAGAACACCTCCACATCCACATCCAGACAAGCCCCAGAACCACACTGCGCGGCACCCTTGCCTACAGACCCCCCGGACCTTGCGCCCTTTCCGCAACCACCATTGCCGACCTCGTCGCACCCCACGCCATCACCTCTACGGACTACATCCTCATCGGAGACCTGAACTTCCACCTCGACAACTGCAGCGACCCAGACTCCACCGCCCTCCTTGACAACCTCGGACTGAAGCAGCTCGTCACCACCCCCACCCACAGAGCCGGACACACCCTCGACCCCATCTTCGCAGGAGGGACAAACATCCACTTCAGCCACACCACGCAGCCCCTCTGGACAGACCCCCACTGCGTACACTTCACCTTCAACACCACCACCGCACCCAAACCCGCCCAGCGCCCGCCACGAAGGAACTGGAGCAAAATCACAGAGGAACACCTCAACACCACCCTCCGCCACGACCCCCCCCTCCGCCACGACCGACGCCAACTCCGCAGCCAAAGAACTACACCGTTGGATCTCCAGCTGCGCTGACAAGCTCGCACCCCTCCGCCACCCCGTCAAACAACGCCCCCTGAAGGCCGCCTGGTTCACCTCTGACCTCCAAGAAGCCAGGTGCTCCTGCAGATGCCTTGAGAAACTCTGACGGAACAGGAAAACCACTGAAGACCAGAACAACTACAGGAATGCCCTGAATGAATACCACCAGCGCATACGAGCCACCAAGCGGACCTTCATCAAGAACAAAATCCACACCAACGCAACCAACGCCAAAGAACTATTCAACATCATACAGCAATTCACCAAACCCCCCAGCGAAGCCACGGACGTCACACCATCCCAGGACCTCTGCAACAAGCTCAGCTCCTACTTCCACCTGAAAATCAAGGACCTCTACGACAACTTCAGCGAACCGACCCCGGACACCGCCCCCCTCCCCACCACCGACAACCAGTCGACCATTACCACCTGGAAACCTGCTACTGCTGAAGACACCGCCACGACCATGAAGAACACCCACTCAGGAGCCCCCACGGACCCCTGCCCACCGCACATCTACCACAGAGCCGCCGCCGCCATAGCACCCGAACTAGGCCAGACCATTAACGCCTCCTACGAATCCGGCATCTTCCCCGACGACTGGAAGCGGGCAGAGGTCAAACCCCTCCTCAATAAGCCCTCGGCCGACCCGACGGACCTGAAAAACTACCGGCCCATCTCTCTCCTTCCCTTCGCTGCCAAACTCACCGAGAGATTCGTAAACGCCCAGCTGTCCGCCTTCATCGAAGAGAACGCCATCCAAGACCTCTCCCAGTCCGGATTCCGCAGCAACCACAGCACCGAGACCGCCCTCCTCGCCACCACTGATGACATCCGCATGCTACTCGACCAGGGCCACACCGTGGCCCTCATCCTACTAGACCTCTCCGCAGCCTTCGACACCGTCTCACATCGCACTCTCACAGCCAGACTCCACGACGCCGGGAATCGACCTCAACTGGATCCGATCCTTCCTCTCTGGCAGAACCCAGAGGATCAGACTCCCACCGTTCCTCTCCGAACCCACAGAGATCAACTGCGGAGTACCCAAAGGATCCTCGCTCAGCCCCACACTCTTCAACATCTACATGGCCCCCCTCGCCACCATCGTCAGACAGCATGGGCTCAGCATAGTATCCTACGCCGACGACACCCAGCTCATCCTCTCCCTCACAAAGAACCCCGAAGACACCAGACTCTGCTTCCAGGAAGCAATGAAGGGCGTTGCAGCCTGGATGAACAACAGCTGCCTGAAGCTCAACTCGGAGAAGACAGAGGTCCTCGTCCTTGGACCCTCCACCACAGCCTGGGACAACACCTGGTGGCCTTCGGCCCTCGGGAGCCCACCCACCCCATCAGACCACGCATGGAACCTCGGCATCATCCTAGACGCCTCCCTCATCATGACCCACCAGCTCAACTCCGTCGCCTCCACCTGCTTCAACTGCCTCCGCATCCTCCGCAAGACTTTCAAATGGATCCCCCCCAAATGCAGAAAGACCATCACCCACGCACTCATAACCAGCAGACTGGACTACGGCAATGCCAGAATCAACAGAACTCTCCTACACAAGCTCCAAACCATCCAGAACACCGCAGCCAGACTCGTCCTCGGAACCCCAAGATACGAACACATGACCCAACACCTACGAGACCTCCACTGGCTCCCCGTCAAGAAAAGAGTAACCTTCAAACTACTCACCCACGCCTACAAATCCCTCCACAACATCGGACCCAAATACCTCAACGAGAGTCTCCTTCCACGTACCCAAAAGGAACCTCTGCTCCGCCGACTCGCCCTAGCAGAGACCCCACGCATTCGTAGAAACAGAGCAGGCGGAAGAGGCTTCTCCTACGTCGCAGCCAAGGCCTGGAACGAGCTCCCAGTCAACATCAGACGCTCCCCTACCCTGCACACCTTCAGGAAGAACCTCAAGACCTGGCTCTTCGACTGAACCAGAGCTTCACCCCCCAGCGCCTTGAGACCCTCACGGGTGAGTAGCGCGCTTTATAAAACCCTGATTGATTGATTGCGGACCCCACAGATTTCTATTCAGAACAGTGCTTCAGCTTTGAAGATCAGAAGGACTGCTCTGCTGTTTTAAGATCCTGAAGGAAGACTGGATCTGCTTGCCTTGAACCCGGGACCCCCAGAAGTGATTCCAAGGGTCAGTTGGCTGGCCTCCTGTGTGAGCTACAGGGACTCACCACACTTCCAGCAGCCTCTCTCTGTTTGCTACTGCTAAGCTGACCAGTTTCAAATGGGCCTGCCCTAGACACTGCAGCTAGCCTCTGCTGGAGTTAGTCCTAACCCCCAAGTGGTGCCCATCAGGTTGGCTGGTGTTAAAGTTTACTGCCCACACTGCAAAAACCGGGACTTAGAACGTTTTTGCCTACTTTTCCACCAAAGAAGCCCACGACATCGTGACGCCATCAAGCTGAATTAGTCGACATCGACGCCCTGGTAACATTCAACTTGCTGGTTTGCCCCGCTGAAGGAAATCTGACCTCCAGAAAGGTTCCCAAGTCCGAACATAGAGGGCTTCATCTGGACTGACGCAGAGCAGCCAACCTGTTGACATTGTGGCCTTCCCAGGCACAGACTTGGGACTTTGCCCAGTCGGAGCTTTCCCACCTTCGTCGACCACAACGCAACAGGAACATGATTGTCAGCAACTTGCCGTCATCAAGCCCTTTTTCGGATCCAGCTTGCAGCTAACCCCACCGACAACCTGTCGATGACCACTTATCTCCATAAAATTCCCCCAAAAACTTTCCACCGGAATGACAGAGTCCTTTTATCTGACCCACACTCAATCACTGTTGGCCTTAATGTTTTTCTTTGACCTAGTCTATCAAGACCAGACAACCACGGTTGGCTCTTTGCGCTTTTTGGTGCCATTTTTAATTCAAATTTTACAATTCATGTCCAGTTGTACTTACTGGTTTTTTGTTGTTTGGGTGCCATTTTATTTATTAAAATACCCTATTTTACTAAATTGGTATGGGGGTTTTATTGTGTTGGTTTTTTTTATTACTGTTTGAGTACCTGTATACATACTTTACACATTGCCTCCAAGTTAAGCCTGACTGCTTCTGTGCCAAGCTACCAGAGGGTTAAGCACAAGTTTATTTAGTGATGTTTGTGGTTTACCCTGACAAGGATTTTGATTGTTATTGGAGGTGGGTTCCCACACCGCTCAATTTATACTCCATTTTCTTACACTTACTTTTTCTCCTGTATCTTCCATCATCTTCACCGTCCACTGTGTCTGGACTATGCTTTGTGGCACTGCTGGTTCTGGAAAGGGTCACCCCTTCTTCAGGTAATTAAGATAAATAAGAAAGGAGCCCAGCCGTTTAAGGTTTCAACACTGATGTTTTCAGAACCAACTTATAGCCATAACGCTGCAACTACAGTTACAGGAGCTGCATCAACTCTGTATGAAGAATTCAGCCTTGAACCAACCTTAAAAGGAGAGATCACTTCGTCCATCCCTTGACAGAGATATAAGCAAGAACACTTAATGGAACACGGGGAGTGCAATAGTGGGTGGGCCATTACACCTGTGGAACATACACAGTACATCCAATCATTAAAAATATTACAGAGTTTAAAGATGAAATATTACAATAAAACTACTTGAAACCATAGCAGTTCTAAAATTGTAACACAAAGGTGTCCAAGGTTACCATGCCGTTATTCGTACTCTTTGCTCCGTAAAGACCTCACAGTAAGAACCATTAACTCTATAGCTCCTTGGATAGGGAGCCTGCAATGGACTCGTGAGAATTCTTATACACCCAATATTATGAACCTTGTGCTTTCTTGACTTGAGATCTTACAATATATGCTCTGATCTGATGTCTATCGCGTTAGGAAATCTATACAATTTTATATATACTATATATTTATTCTTCATTCATAGTTTCAAAGCCCTGACGAAGTTCCCTCTGGCAACTGGGAACGAAACGCGTTGGCTGTGTGCCAGTTTTTATGATTATCTTAATAAAAGAAGAAATTTTGGATCACGTTGGCTTGATTTATTGACTTCACATCGAGTGCACCTTCCTTACTTATGAACATTTTTCCATTGTTGGCATCCTTGGACGGCGGATGCTGGAAGTAGTTGCACCATTTCTAAACCTATTGTACATGTGGATTTGATGTGCTTAACCTCGGTCAGCCGTTTGTTCTTTTTCTTTTGTGTTATTGTATGGTCAAGCTCCATGTTTAGGGCTACAGTCAGCTTTGTGGTTAGGATTAAATAAATATAGTTATAGCGGAACAGTATACCCCTTGTTTGATGGGATTAAATAAGGCCATGATAACAAGGATAAGGTTTGCAATTAGCTTGGGGGGTAGGGATAGATGGTTAGATTAGGTTTTGGGCTAACATTACACAGCCTGATTTGAGCCCTATGTAGGCCACCAGATAAATAGATATAGGTCTGACCGGAGTAATGTTTGATGTTATTGTTACCACCCCTGGAAACAGAATCTTAGGAGCAGAGCAAGTGAAGAATTGTGTTCCAGTGGAACTACTTGAAAATGTCAATATGAAAATTGTTTTCTCACAAATAAGATGCATGAACACGGATAATTCTATGAATTGAACTCACACTCGGCACCATTGCTTACCTGCAAAACTTCAAGGACTACACTTCACCACATGTGATCAGACTGTTCATGGCAGTAGTTTGGGGGATCAACTCCAGAAGCTTGAACTTGAACTTAAGCATTAAAAGCAGTCTGAACCAAGCTTATCACTCGCTTTTCCAATAAATTGGTTAGGAGAAATTGCTCAGATTGTAACCAACGATAGCATATGAGCTGAAGAGTCAATCTTTCATTGTTTGTATATTCACCTAGAAGTCAACAGTCTCATGTGTAATCGGATGCCCATCTGCCCTCAAGTGCACCACACTGGTGTTCTTTTAGTTGTATTGTACTGTTTTTCTATCAAATACTCAATAAAAAGATGTTTGAAAGAGAATGTGACCATGTCATGGAGGCAATCAGTGATCACATGATTCAACAGAGTAGAAAGGCTGAAGTCTTGTCTCTTCAATTGGTTGTCATCTTGCATTGAAAGATTGCTAGAAAAAGTTCTGATTCAAAAGGAAGGGCCCCCTGTAAGCAGCCTTAAACACAGAGATCACTACATCTTCAATGCCTACTGAATCAATTTCACTTTCAATCTCACCTGATGAATCAGTTCATTCTGAGTGCCATGTAGCCTATTATCTTCAGACACAAAGCATAATAGTTACGCCTGGTACAAATAAAGCAATTATCTCCTTTATGTCATGAACAATCTCTCGTGCATGAAACACCTTCATTATTCCAATATCCATTGCTACAACAAATGGGAGGCTTCAGATTGGTGCGAATCTGGATTTCTGAATTTTTCACAAAAAAGCATGGATAGCAGTGTCATCACTGAACGCCGTTCAAATGACAGCCCTTCCTGAAAGCCATCTTTCATAATTCAGACGTCCAAGTCAAATAACACCTGCAGTCCCTGGACCCAAAAAGGTGCAGTAACTACCACCAGCAACTTCATTAAAACCTGATGCTAACTGTATGTCCTACAGCAGAATTTAAGAATTAAAAATGCCTGCCTTCCATTAACCAACAGAAGAACGTTTTGTGTGCCGAGAGAACTGCAACATGGAAATATACATCCTGTATAACTAGGTCTCCTTTTACTTGCATTAAAATCTGCTCTAAAGACACCACTTTGAACTTTTGGTTTTATCTACATGTTGAGAGCCTTAAAGTATTAAATAATCCTTAACTTTGTCTCCTTTTGCGAATTAAGATATTATTGGGAGTAAAGCACCGTAGTCTATTCTTCTTGTCATAATTCTACTATGACCTGCATTAATAATGTAACTATGAAACCACCTCAAAAGTTGGCCTTTGTATGGTATTTGCTCTCTGATTTGGGTGTGTCAACCTCTTTCCCATCATTAATAGGACCTATTTGAATCTGGTAAAAACATCAACGTGTCTCTTACTTGGTCTCTGCTGCTGTAAGTTCATTATGAACAAGGTTTTCCCTGAGCCACAGACATCGCAGAAGAGTGAATCCCTTTCTTTTGTTTAATCTGTTCTCCACCCTTGAAAGATTTTCTTAAAGAAATTGTTTCGCCAATAGAATGACTCTTGGCAAACCTACTTCAATCTGTGAAACTTTGCTGAGTCATATAATATGATTTAGGAGAAAATAAAAGACCTTATTGTTGCCCAAGAATGGTGAATGCTATTGCGTGAATTTCTTTCTTTCCATCCAGTGTCAAAAATGATATATTGGACATCAGGAGAAAATCCCCACAACCCCAGCCAAGGGAGATTCCTCACTGGCGAAGTTGCTGGCTCCCAATTTGCTATTAAATCAGCACAGCACAGAAGAAAGAGTTTATCATCAACTACAACCTGGCACATTGGATAGGTCTTTATATAGACAACACTGCAACTCGGCGAACACATCGCATTTCACAGCTTATCATGGCTTGTGATGCTTACCCAATAAGGGTTTGGTTACACTTTGCTGACAACAATATGATGGACATAAACTTATGTGGGATGACTATTGGATTACATGCACATTGTCCTATGACCGCTTGATACTGGATTGTTTTGGTCTACTACTAAATATTTCCAACAAGAACTTAGAATTCAGTTAGGATTAAGCCTTGAAAAAGTCTGTATCAAGCGAAACACACGTCGGTTGTTCATTGTATGAAACTTGCTGGAAACTTAAAGACTGTTCATTGTATGTACTTGCAGAGAACTGGAGAATAAAACCTGAAAGAAGACAAATGTATTTGTGGACTGCTTATTCCTGCAAAGAGGAACCATTCTTTGCTATTGTTGTTTGAGAGTGCTCCAGTGTTATATAGTAGGTCTGCATATTAAGCACATGATCCATTGCTTTCTCCACCGGCTGTTATAACGAACACTGGTGTGTTGCTAAATGCATTTATGCACCTCAAAGAGAGATAAAACAATCTGAAGACTTTTTAGCCATTTAGCCCATTCTCCTGAACTATATCTCTGGTGGCAAAGTTGAGATTACACTGAACAAAATGAACCAATATGTCAGCCACCGGATAATGCACTTGAAGCATCAGCCACCACTGACCTATACTCCCTTAGCGCTGCTCTTGATATCACAGGTACTGAAGTGGGTTTCACACACGCCAGCTATCTGGTAGTTCAAAGCCTCATTAAAAAAATCCTGGGGAATGGGGTCTCATTCATCAATTGAAGTTTCCAGAAGAAGTGGAAGACACACCTCAGTTACCACATTATCTGACCTTGTACTCAGAATTCTGCAAGTCCTTTAATATTTAATTCAGTTAATCTCCCTTCTTTTCCCTTTTGTTCAGTCTAGCAATGTTTTGATCCAGTAAAATGCAGACTCCCATCACCAGTGTCCAATTCACCTGCAGATGGAGTAGAGTCACTCACAGAAAATGGCATATAACTTACAAAACCAACATTAGCTTGAACCAAAGACTGCAAGATGGGCATCAGCAATGGCTTCACAAGACAGTGTTGTGGAGCTGCCAGGTCCACACACTTCTCTCCAAACTGGGTCTCCTATGCTACAGGTTCAAACTCTGGCACTGTGCCTCACTTCAGAGGCACAGAAAAGCTCCTCGTGAGCTTATTAACGGTAGGCATGTGGGGCTATGTGCTGTTGAACAGGCAAAGTGATATTCACAGATGCCAACTGTTCTAACATTTTAGTCATCCAAAATGTTTTAGTTTTTTTAAAGACTCAAGGTTTGAAATCCTGGGTGCCATACTCACCAGAAATGGATCCACCATCCCCTACAATGGGGACTGGGCTTGAAACTCACTCCCAAAGGGATTCACCAAATGACTGCAGGCAGGGTCCAGAATAGCACCATGATCTGAAGAAGACCACCTTTTTCCCCTTATCCTCTCTAAACCCAAATGTAGATAACTAGAAGATCAGTATTCACAAGGGACGGAGACCTATTGTTCTTATGCTTCTATGCTGTTGACCCTGACACAGGACATTAATGGGAGTCCAGCTCACACGACTCAAGAAAGCTAGCCTGTTCCTTACAATCATAGAATCCTGGTTAATGAGTGGTAAACATCCCTTATACTCCATTAACCTCCTCTCATTTGAGTATTGGACCTTTAAGGCGATGAAAAGCTAGACACTCCATTTCAGACTGACAACCAAGCACCAGATACAGACAACATGATTGATGATTATAGGCACTTCATTTCTGCAACTCAAACCCTGAAAAAACCTAAAATAAATACCCTACAAGAAGACAAGAAAATGTCCAATTAATTTAAAGTAGTGAGATTATCTTTTGACACAATTCTGTTGCATAGTATAAAGTATGGACAATGGGCCTCTTAAACAGGAACTATGGGACTTAGAAGATATGTTGTGTCAGACTACATCCATTAGCATTGTGGAACAGAGGAAGAATTCTTGGGATATGAGCAACCTAGAAGTGTGGTAAAACAATCCACCTTCCAGTCTGCAACTGGAATATTTTGAAGAAATAGATCTTGCACAGTGAATAGTATCCATTAGTAATTAAGACCAATACACTAACGCTCATTTATGGAGGCTTGCAAAGGAAGCAAGTTAGAAATGCACACATAATTGTGTAATAAACTTTGTACACTTGGCTTGTTGACTTCTGTGAATATAAAAGTTGCTTTGTTTACAAGAGATGATGCGGACAATGGAATTTTTGATATGGTGAAATCAAATAATTAGCAAATAATTAACACTATTGTTGAAGAATGAGCCTTCACTAATCAGTTAAGTAGAACCTGTTTATTCCAATAAATAATGCATCCCCAGGGAGAGCGATGATAATACTGCAGCTCCCAGTACAACTGTCTTCAATGGTGCGATAGAATCCGCTAGCGCACAGGAGAGGATTCCACTCTCATGCAGACAGGGAGTTGCGCGAGCTAAAAAGGTTGAGCTCGCACTGGGCGTGCCCCAACATATCTTCCTTTTTCAAACAAAAATTTAAAAATAAATTTAAACATAAAACACGACCTTTTGACGTAACATATTCAAGAAACAAATTTATTGTGACTAAATGAATCACGTAAGCTTGAAGTGGAAAAACTCTGTTTTGAGTTTCTCTGGTGTGGAACATAAATATAACTATGACCATTTTGAGTTATCCTGCCTGAATTTCTCAGACTCCACTCGTGTGAATTTGTTGCCTTAACAGAAGCAGCAGATAACTTGATCCACCATTTTCCACGTTCTACACAAACTGCAGATTTGAACATAGCAATAATTACTTTTGGCTCACTATTTCAAATGTCCTTCTCTTGACCAATCTGGATAACTTGATTCTAACAAAATTATCAATTTGAAAATCCCCGATACTCACAAACTTCAATTTGTTTCTTAGGTACCAAATCTTCCACTTTTCTTTTGCAAACTATACAATTAGATCAGAACTTGCATGTTTGATCCATTGGGGTTTCACTAGTGTAAATGAAATTCGACTTTTGAGGGCAGTTTCAGGATGCAAACCATTAAAGCTAATCCGATTGATTCACCAATTAATCTGTTGGCCCTTTCTACAAGACTGTTTCCTTGAGGGTGATGAAGACTGGTACACTTATGCTCAATTCTGGTCTTTTAGAAATTGTAACATGGTGTCCGATGAAAATTGCACACCATTATATGTGACAAAATGTTTGAGAAGACCTTCATGTGAGAATTTTCCTTTTAGAAAACTAATTACTGCTTCAGTGTTAGAAACCCTAACAAACTTCACTTCAATTCATTTGGATATGTAGACAACTACTTACAATGCCTATTTATCATTGAAAGAAGAGAACATTACCCAAAAAATCAAAAGGTAACTTCTCCCAAACATTTTCCAGTATCCCCACTGCTATCATGGGTGCAGTTCTCACAATTACATTTTTATCATCTTTATTACAAATCTCACAACTTTCCACTTTCTGTTCAACTTCATAATCCATTCTCAGCCACCAGTAATTTTCACACAACCTTTTCTTCTAATTCCCAACATGAGCTGAATCTAACAACTGGTTTCTTAAAGAATTTGGAGGAACTAGTTTTTAACCTCTGTAAAAGAATTCCATCAACTAAAGATAATTCTGATGACATTTTACAAAGAAAAACCCTGCAGATCCCCAGAAATATTTCTCCCTTTGGGCCAACTGTGAGTAATGTACCAAGAAACTACACTCAACTCAATATCACCAGATAACGCATTCAGCCATTCATTTTTTGGAATACATGCTCGATTATCGGAATCAATAGTGGCAATGACATACTCTTTAAAATCATTGTCCGACTGCATTTTCTCATCTACTATAGGAAATTGAGAGAAAATCTGCTCTTCGGTTCATAAAACCAGGTCCATGTACTACAGTGAAATTAGCCATTTAGTGGAAAGTCTGGTTAATCTTGCAGTGAGCCTTTTAGAGTGGACACTTGGAGTGTTTAAAATGTACATCAATGGTTTTTGGTCAGTTCAGAGTTGAAAATGGATGCCACAAAGAACATTTCTGAACTTTTGTACTGCCCAAGTGCAAGCTACCATTTCTTTCTCAATTACAGAGTGAGATAAATTAGAGACCTTTACAGTTCTTGAAGTTAAAGTTATTGTTTTCTCCATATTGTTGCATTTTTGTGTGACAACAGCTCTTAGCCCCTTCTGACTGGTGACAAGAGTAACAAAAACTTGAAGACCTGGAATGTATGGTTGTAGAAGGGGGCTTGTAACAAATCAGATTTGATGTGAGAAAATGCTTCTTCTTGTTGATGTCCCAAATGAAAGTCTACATTTTTCTTTACCAGTCTAGTGATAGGATCAGCAATTCAAGCCAACTTTGGATGGGATTTTGTGTCAAATTTGCACCAGCTGAATAAAGATATAATTTGCAACTTGTTTTTAGGCTATGGTGCTTCTTCAATGGCTTTAACTAGACCGGGTTAGGGGCTCAATCCTTTCTCACTAACAATGTGACCTAAATATCTAACTGGCTTTGACCAAAACTGCATTTCTCCCATCTTAAATGCAGCCCATGAGGTTTTTGTTTAGCAAAAACACTTTTCAAACTGTAAATATGGTCTTGAGAGTCCTAACCAACAAATAATACATCATCTTGGAAAATTAGAACACCTTTCACATTACCAAACATTTTCTCCATTACTCTCTGAAAAACAGAGGCATCAGAAGCTAAGCTGGAAAGCATTCTTTCGAACTGGAAAACACAATCAGGTGTAACAAATGTTGTAAGATGACAAGAAGAAGACACTATTGCAATTTGATGATAAACTGATCTTAAATCTAGCTTACTGAAATCTTTGCACCATTTAACTTGACCATTAAGCCCTCAAAGCGGGGTAGAGGGTGAGTATCAACCCAAATATTCTTATTAAGTGACCTAAGATCTATGCAAATGCGTAACCTTTTTTCTTTTTTGGCTATAACTATCAGAGAAAGCCAAGAAGAACGATCAACAGGTTCAATTACACCTTGTTCCTATAAAGCATTTAAATGCCAGGATAAATCATTTCTTGTGCTCGGTAGAACAGTCCTTAATTTATGCTTCACCAGAATGGCATCTTCCTTGAATTTTATATTTAATTCAAAATTGTTCAATAATCCCAATTCATTTTCATAAATTCTTTGTAATCCTGTACTAGTGACTGAACCTGTAACAGAGTGTTGTCATGAGAATTTACATTGTGTAGTGAAGCAGTATTAAAGAACAAGTTACTTACCTTTGGTAACAATATATCTGTAAGAAACATTAGTTAGTTATAGATTCCTTACCTTAGAATTACCCCCAGGCGTCAGACTGGATCCGGAAAGTTTTTTCGTCAGCAAGTACCTCTGCGCGTCGGAAGGTGGCGTCGGTCGACTCCGCGTCTGTCGTCTTGGTCGCCGGGATGACGTCGCGACAGCGACTTAGACGCCGCCCTCGAGCGCTGACGTCAGTTCTGTACACGACTTTCCGCGCCAGAAACGCAGAGCCATGCAAGACACTGACCATTGGTGCACAAAACTAGGGCCCTGAAAGGATGACCTTAACCCTAGAAATCAGTTCGCAGAACGGGGAGGATGGGTGGGGTGGTAAGGAATCTATAACTAACTAATGTTTCTTACAGATATATCGTTACCGAAGGTAAGTAACTTGTGCATCTGAAAGAGACACGTTAGTGACAGATTCATTACCTTAGAATAGATACCCCAGCAATACCAACCCCGGTGGTGGGTCTGAGAACCAAGATCACACCAGAAAGTCCTGGAGAACAGAACGGCCAAAGAAGCCGTCTCTCCGGACTTGGCTGTCCGGACAGTAGTGTTTCGTAAACGTGTGCAAGGATGCCCACTTAGCTGCCTGACAGATGTCATTTAGAGAAACTCCTCTTCCCAAGGCAGTAGTGGCTGCTGTCGCCCTGGTGGAGTGAGCGCGTAGCCCTACTGGAGGCTCTTTTTTAGCTAGAGTAACAAGCTTTAATACACAACACGACCCACCGTGAAATGGTGCGTTTGTGTACGGCCCGACCCTTCTTTGCGCCCACGTAGCCAACAAAAAGTTGATCATCCACCCGGAACTGTTTGGTGCCATCCAGATAGGAGAGCGCACGTTTTGGGTCCAGACGATGGAGCCTCTCTTCCTCCTTCGAAGGATGCGGAAAGAAGGTGGGCAAGGTAATGGTCTGCCCAATGTGGAAGGCAGTGACCACCTTAGGAAGAAAGGATGGACGGGTTCGGAGAACCACCTTATCCGGATGGACAGATAGGAAAGGAGGTTTTAAAGAAAGGGCCTGGAGCTCGCTCACCTTTCTAGCAGAAGTGATGGCTACCAGGAAAGCAGTCTTAAGAGTCAAGAGCCGTAAGGGACAGCTATGAAGCGGCTCAAAGGGAGCGCACATTAGATAAGTTAGCACAAGATTCAAGTCCCACTGAGGCATAACGAAGGGGATTGGAGGAAAAAGATGTGTTAAGCCTTAAGAAACGGTTAACTACTGGGGTCTTGAGAAGGCTGATCTGGCAGCCGAAGGAAAGCAGAGATGGCTGACAGATAGCCCTTGACAGTGCCCAGAGCAGAGCCCTGCTGGGCCAAGGAGAGAAGGAACAAGAGTACTTCAGAAAGAGGGGCAGAAAGGGGATCCACAGCCTTTGCTGTGCACCATGCCACAAATTTGTTCCACCGGCAGGCGTATACCGTCTTAGTGGAGGGACGCCTGGCTGCCAAGATTACGTCACAGACTTCGGGAGGCAGGTCGAAAGACGTCAACTGCCGCTGCTCAATCTCCATGCAAGGAGGTGGAGACTGGACAGGTTCGGGTGGAGGACCGTCCCCTGCTGCTGCGACAGAAGATCCTCCCGAAGAGGCAGTCTGATCGGAGGATCGATGGCCATGTTGAGCAGCTCGGGATACCAGACTCTCCGTGCCCAATCCGGAGCCACAAGAATGACTTGGGCCCGGTCGCGCTTGATCTTCTTCAGCACTCTGGGCAGAAGTGGTATAGGCGGAAAGGCGTACAACAGACCGCAACTCCACTCGCGACAAAAGGCGTCGCCTAGCGAGTGCCGCCTTGGAAATTCCAATGCGCAGAATTGCTGACATTGCGCGTTCTCTTCGGTGGCGAATAAATCTAACCAAGGCTCTTCCCATTGTTGAAAGAGACCTTGCACCACCTCCGAGTGGAGACGCCATTCGTGATCCATCGTGCACCTGCAGCTAAGTTCGTCCGCCCTGGCGTTCAGGGAACCTGCCAGGTGTTGAACCTCCAGGGATATGCCCTGATGTTCCAGCCATGTCCAGAGGCGGAGGGCCTCCTGACATAGGGTCCACGACCCCACCCCGCCCTGTTTGTTGCAGTACCACATGGCGGTGGTGTTGTCCGTGAACACCTGCACTACTCTTCCCCGGACAGAGGGAAGGAATGCCTTGAGTGCAAGACGAATCGCCCGGAGCTCCAGAAGGTGGATGTGGAGCCCAGACTCCGCCGGAGACCAGAGGCCTCTGATCTCCGCCTCTCCCATGTGGCCGCCCCATCCCAGAAGGGACGCGTCCGTCACCACAGTGTGGTCTGGTTGGGGAAGAGAGAGGTATCTGCCATTGACCCAATCCTGGTTCGTGAGCCACCACTGCAGTTGACGTGCAGTGCCCTCCGAGATCTGGACGCAATCGGACAGATTCCCCTGATGCTGCGCCCACTGGAACTTCAGGTCCCACTGCAGAGCCCGCATATGCCATCTTGCATTATCGACCAGCAGGATGCAGGAGGCCATGAGGCCCAGCAGCCTCAGAGTCACTCTGACCGAAACCCGGGATAGAGGCTGAAAGATCGGAATCATAGCCTGAATATCCTGGACTCGCTGCTCGGGAGGATAGACCCGAAACCACGTCGTGTCCAGAACCGCTCCGATGAAGAGGAGCTTCTGAGAGGGAATCAGGTGTGACTTCGGCACATTGATGGAAAACCCCAGCGAATGCAGGAGGTCGGCCGTAGTCTGGAGGTGGGAGACGACTGCCTGGGGCGAGCCTGCCTTCAGCAGCCAGTCGTCGAGATAGGGGAAGACTGAAACCCCTGATCTGCACAGATGAGCTGCGACCATCGCCATCACTTTCGTGAACACCCGAGGGGCGCTGGTAAGGCCAAAGGGGAGCACGGTAAATTGAAAATGCTCGTGGCCTACCGTGAACAGCAGGTAACGCCGGTGGGCCGGCAGGACGGGGATGTGAAAATAAGCGTCCTGCAAGTCCAACGCTACCAACCAGTCTTGTAGGTCGAGGGCAGACAAGACCTGAGCAAGCGTCAACATCTTGAACTTCTCCTTCCGGAGGAAGCAGTTGATGTCCCTGAGATCCAAGATAGGACGGAGGCCCTTGTCCTTCTTGGGGACCAGAAAGTAGTGGGAGTAACAACCACGACCTACTTCTGGGACAGGAACGCGCTCGATGGCTCCCTTGTCCAAGAGAGCCGTAACTTCCTGCTGGAGAAGGGCCAGATGATCCTCCGACATGCGGTGGTATCTTGGTGGCATGGCTGGAGGAGTAGTCTCGAAGGGGAGGGAGTAGCCCCTTCGGACTATCTGCAAAACCCACCTGTCCGACGTGATGGTGCGCCAGTGGGGGAGGTGATGGCGAATCCTGCTGCCCACTGGCCTTTGATGGGCCTGAAAGGTCGGACTAGGAGGGTTTGGAGGCTGCTGCGGAGGGAGGGTTGGTGGACTGGCCCGCCCGCTGGCCCCCAGAACCACGACGGTTGTTCCCACGTCCCCAGCCACGCGAAGGTTGGGTAACTTGCTGCTGCCTGTGGCTCTGGGCGGGACGTAGCGGGGCACCCCTTCCGTAGCCAAAAAAGGGGCAAAAAGCAGACTGCGCAGGGCGGGTGGAGAGGCCCAAGGACTTGGCCGTAGCCCGCGAGTCCTTGAAACGCTCTAGAGCGTTGTCTGCTTTGTCGACAAAAAGGCGACGGCCATCAAAGGGCATGTCCATCAAGGTGTTCTGGACATCCCCTGAAAAGCCAGTCGACCTCATCCAGGCGTAGCGCCGAAGCGCTACCGACGTTGAAATGGTCCTGCCCAGAGAGTCGGCGGTGTCCAGCCCACAACGAATGGCAAACTTTGCTGCATCTCTCCCGGCGGCCACAGCCTGAGAGAGCACTGCCCGGGCCTCCTCCGGACACTGAGGCAGCACCTGCGCCACCGTATCCCACAAGGAGTGGGAATAACGGCCCAAGAGACATGCAGTGTTTACTGACCGCAGTCCTAAGCTGGCGGAAGAGAAAATCTTCTTCCCAAGGTGGTCCAGCTTCTTGGATTCCCTTTCCGGGGGAGCGGTAGGGAATGCTCTTTTGGAAGTGGAGGCTTGGACAACCAAGCTCTCCGGGGTGGGGTGTTGGGAGAGGAAAGTGGGGTCACCCGGAGCTGGGCGATCATCCTATCCACGGGAGCCCCAGTGTTGGGCCTGGACCAGGTGCCCAAAAGGACGTCGGTGAGGGCCTCATTGAACGGCAGCAAGGGCTCCGAAGAGCTCGCAGCCGGCTGAAGCACCTCCATCAGTAGGTTAGTCCTGACCGCCACCGTAGGAAGCTCGAGGTTGAGAGCCTCGGCCGCCCTACGCAACATGCCAAGGTCAGGGGAGGTGTCCAAACCACTGGCATCCCCCAGTTCCTCTCTCTAGTCCGGTTCACTTTCCAACTGGTCAGTTTAAGGGTCACCTCACCTCTCCCAGTCCTCTTCATCATCCTCTGGGTGTCACTGTGGTTGAAAAGGGACCCCAGGAGTGGATAGGGGTATGAAAACCCCACCCGGCGCCGGATCCAGCGTCGGACAAAGCCGGTCCGGCTCCGTGTCCACATCAGGATGGAGGCCGGGATCGACGCCGGCCAGGGGGCCAACCGGCGTCGGACGCGGTAGTGGTGCCGTCGGAAGCGGCGCCGGTGGAGGTGTAACGAGGTCAACCGGCGCCGATCCGGATCCAGTCATGGATCCAAGGGGGGCCTGCGGTGTCGGGGCCGGAGCCGCCGGCAGCGAAGACCTAGGCCCCCCAACCGAGTCCGCGGGGCCCGAAGGCGCGCCGGTTCGCCCAAAGATGGCATGCATCGCCTCGTAGAACGTACGAAGCTGGGCGGGAGTCGCTCCGGGTCCCGGAAAGGGAGGGGAAACTCTGAGTCGGCTCCGCGCGCGGAGGGGCAACACCTGCGTGCCTAGTCAGATTGGCCGACCGACGAAAAGTTGAAGAGCGACGATGCTTCTTCGACTTCTTCTTGTGCTTCGACTTGCCCGACCCCGAGTGCGAAGACTTCGATGATTTCGACCCGAAATGGTGGTGGCTCCGCGACCGGTCCCTCGACCTCCCTCTCGACCGAGACCTCGAACGGCGCGGAGCCGACTGCCGATGTTCAAGCAGCTTTCGGGACCGCTCCCGCAAAGCCTTCGGGGCCATTGACCGGCAGTCGGATCACGACTTGGGGTCGTGGTCGCGCTCCAGGCAGAAAAGACACACGCGGTGCGGATCCGTCACCGACATCAGTCGGCTACAGGAACTGCAAGCCTTGAAGCCGGGCATCCTTCGTGCACCTTTTCGGAGTCGGAGACTCAAAGAAAGTAGTCGACAAAAGTCGAGAAAAAGTTAGTCAAAAAATGACTGAGGTCCCGCTCTTCCCGGATCTGCGCTGGCTGGCGCGGAAAAAGAAAGAACTGACGTCAGCGCGCGAGGGCAGCGTCTAAGTAGCTGCCGCGACGTCATCCCGGCGACGACGGACGCCGACGACGGACGCGGAGTCGACCGACGCCACCTTCCGACGCGCAGAGGTACTGCTGACGAAAAAACTTTCCGGATCCAGTCTGACGGCTGGGGGTAATTCTAAGGTAACGAATCTATAACTAACGTATTTCTTTCAGATAATGTAGTTCATATTGTGCCGTTTTAAAATTTCTTCAGATAATTCAGAAAAATTCAGAACTTTTTTGCTTTTATCCAGTAAGAAAACAATATCCAACAGGACGTGATGAACCGATCTAAAAATGTTTTTCTCTTTGTTGTATGTGACATAGACTTTGAGAGTAAAACATTTATTTAGAACTTAAATTCTAGAAAAGAAATAACCAGTAAGATCGTTTCTAGAACTCTGAAAAGATTCAGTTTTGATGGTGGGATCTTCAAGAAGCTCCTCTTTCCAAAGCTGTTCAAAAGTATCATATCGGCTCCAGAGACCACTAATACGTTGATATGATTTCTCAAACCTACGTTCGGGATTTTCAGAAGATCGTAAATCTGATTCATCAATATGCAAAATAAAATTCTTTAGACTGCTTTCCAGATCATTCTCTTTCAAAGATTCATCAATTTCATTTACTTGGAATCTTTTCTTCATGCATACTTTTGTGAAATGACCCATAGCACCACAGAGTTTGCAGGTCTTTTTAACTGCTGGACAAAACTTGAAATCTACAGCATGACGAGTAGAACCACAACAGCATGCTCGAAATTTGTTACTAGGAACCACAAACTCGTTAGCCTTTAGGAAGTGATGTTGCTGACTTGGTCTGAATTTTACTTGTAACATTAAGGATTGCTTCCTCTGCGTTTCTCCTTATGATTTGTTAACTCTGCCTGAGATGATTCAATCACTGTAGCAGCATCTATTGCTTCAGATAAAGAAAGGGTCTTGAGAAGATGTTTTTCCTGGATGGTTTTGCAGTGACATCTGATAACTAGTTGAATAAGCTTAACAAACAGCAAATTCAGAAAAAGAAACAAGAGACTGCAGAATCAAATTTAGTGGTAATAAATAATATGCAAATTGTAAAGAATGCTGTAAAAGATAATACTTAAACTTGACCAAATGTGTTGACTGAATGTGTAAGTAACAAGTTCAATAAATAATTACTGCTATAGTTTTCTGAATGGAAGATTCAAAATTAGAATGGTAAGTATATGTAGACTGATGAAAAACAAATTGCTTGGACTAGACTTTCGTCAGATGATGTGCACATCACTGCAGAGCATATAGTATAATAAAATTGTAGTAAGTCGCTGCGTATTGAAGAAAGGTATGCACATCACCCATGCACTTTAATTCATGAAACATCAAGAGAACACTGTACCTTTAAACTGTTCTGCGTCACCGAAACACGCAAAGCAATAATTGTTGTTATGTGATGAAAGGATGTATTTCTTAAGATGCAGGAAGTTACCTCACTAAAGACAAACTCATAGAGCTATCAAGGTTTTTAGGTGCCAATGTCCACTTCCTTTTACCAATAGTAAATGCAATGTTGATGACTAATCTAAGGCACAGGGAGCAGACAAAGGAAGGGCCACTCTAAAGGCCAGGAGGACGTGGATTCAGCAACACCAGAGTTGGTTCGATCATCACCAAGTTGTTGAAGAATTAGCCTTTGCTGATCAGGTAAGCAGAATAGGTTTATTTCAATAAATAATGCTGAACCCAGGGAGAGTGATGTTAACACTGCCGCTCCCAGCAGAATCTACCAAGAGTCTCCAACAGTAGTTCAATTACGCAGTCAAGGAACTTCGCTCATGCGCAAGTGAGGATTCCACTCACATGCAGACAGGGAGTAGTGCAAAATATGATAGTTGTCAATAAGTTACTGCATTGCTTATTATACTGAAAAGGTTTTCCTTGGCAAACAGTGAATTGCAAGACCACAATTTTCAGGAATTAAATGCTTGTTTAAAAATGATACTATGGACAATAAATGCATGCACAACATAATACAACTCAAGAGCATAAATGGAAAGCTGACTTTTACCAGCAGCTGCTGGCTGAAATTATTGACAGCCAACATTACCAGCTGAAGATAACTTCAAAATGTTTCTAGGAAATGATCACCAGAGCTTACAAAATGAGGGCACTCTGATGACAGGAACATATATGGAGTCAGGTAAATCAAAAATTATAACATGTGAGCCAATGCACTGGGTGAAAATTACGCTCAATTGTGAGCCAGCTGCTGAAATAGTGGTGTCCTGTTTTCAAGACCTTGCAGGAACATATATAAATGTGCGGTTCCAAGTTTAGTTGCTGCAATGTAGTAACTAAACAAATGGGTTTTTATTGAGTCCTAATGAGATACTACTCTCTTAAGAACTCTTTCCTTGAATCACTTTTCATCTACAACATACATTAGCCCCCACATGCCAATTACAGTGAGCACATTTCCTTGAGACCGAGGAACAAATACAAAGCACTTATAAAGGAAATGGTTCTCCTACTTAAAAGAGTCCTGCCTCACTACCACAACTACTAGAAGTACCTTTACTTTTGGTGCTATATTGATCAGTAGAAGTAACATTAGCTGCTGCAGCTACTACCAGTACCTGACTATTAAATACAACTGCCAATACATGACAATGAGTCCTACTACGTATACTAGTAAAAGTACTACATAAATAGTAGCTACTACTACAACTAATGATACTAGTCCCACTCCAAGTCCTACTAGTAGCAGTAGTTCATCAAGTCGATAATGGCTACTACTAGTATTATTATTATTGATACTAGCAGTACCATTACTCTCCACAGTCTTCTTTCCAAACCTACCGCTCCTGTGCTTTTTGTCCCCCGTGGATGGACTCCAATTTCATTCTCTTCGCAGCCTCATCCTCTGTTATTCCTTTGCAGTTCTACTGACCCATCTCCTTCTCTTCTCCTGGCCATATCAATCTTCTGCACACTTTCAAGACCTTCTTCTGTTTATCATTCCACCACTTCCCTCCGACTTCCTTTTCAACTGTTAAGATACATTCCTGCTCGTCTTCCTCATTCCTTCTTGGCGATATGATCACTGGCAGGACTACAGAGAATTCTACTCAGCTTACTTTTCAGCTAATTTTCTTGCATGCCGTTAGTGCTCCTACTTTGGGCCCCTCACCTTCCTACCCATGAAAGCCTGTCAGGTACTAACCCTACCCGACCTTAGCCCTCTTCTTCGATCTTCTTCATCTACATTTATCCTTTCAGAGCCTGCATATGATCTTGTCAACTTTATGCACAGTTTCTAGTCAGGGGGTGTGAATCCAGCATCTCAATCTTCAGAAACAGTCTGGGTGTCCTTCTCATTCTGTGCTCCAGACACCATCTCTGTGAAGTGATGCTTCTCACAGCAAGGTAGCACTGAGACCATCCGCAGACTGGAGAATCCACAACACATGCACTATGAATTGTGAGGTTTCTGTACCTGGCTGGCATTAGCCTCTCTTAAGTAACAATGAGGGATAGACAAAAGGACAGACCTGACCTAGAAACTTCATAACCTAGCATAACAAAAACTACAGTCCCACCTGCACCCCCATCATCAACCAAATGGAAGTGATCAGGAAGAACTAATCATTAACCCCCTACTAACAAAGGCCCTCATTGGAGTTATAAAGGTAACAGCCTTGTCTCCAACTTCCTCACTTCAGAGTCTGGATCTCCCCCTTGCAGGCACAGGAATGCAGGCAGTACACTTCCACTGTTTGGGGAAGCTGTCCTCATCCTCTATCTTGTGTCATGTCACGTTAGGAGCATTCAAAATGGATCCCACTGGCTCCAGTACTCAGGCTCACTCGCACACAAACCCCTTTAACTGCACACATGCTACACACATACAGGCACTCAACATACATACCGGGTGGCAGCACAAGGTTCTGGGCATATATCCAATTGCGTAACTTTACATAAGAGGGGTTTGTAGGTCACACCCTCAATAACACAGATAAAAGGGTTCGGTCACACGATCAATTTCAATAAACATGGCATGCTGCGTCACTCAAGGTCTCATTACAAATCCGTGACCTTGCATAGTAAGGGACAGGTCTACGCCTCTGCACACACACTTAGATTAGCATGACGCTACGGCCATAATAAACAAGTCAGAATACCAAATACACATGCAATTGAGCACGCGGGGCCGGGGAATCATGCAGGGGGCATTTCCAACCCAACACCTGAGGCCATTATTCAAGTTACTCCGATTTCAACGCAATACACAGTTGTCAATGTTATAGTGTAAAGCGCCCAAATACTTTTCAGTGCCTGAGTGCTATATGAAACTGTTAAATAAATAAATAATTTAATTAATGCTATTATGCTTAAAAAAACACCACATTTTGTTAACTATAAAGTTAAGCATTTAGGCCACAGAATCCCTTGGGCAGGGCAGGATGAAGAAAGGGTACTGAGGGATCGGGTGATCTTATCCAATTATCCCGTTTCCTATGAGATGCCATGTGAAAATTGTGGGGATAACAAGTGGGTTGACTCAGAAGGACTGTGCAGGGCTTTAAAAAAGTCCAAATAATAGCCCCCTAGGATGGTGTACTGTCCGACTTGGAAATCCTATGCACAGAGAATGTATGAATTTAAATGTGAAGTGACTGGAGTGAAGGAGGTGAAAGATGTGAGAGACAGCCATATTCAACAGGGTTATGAATACAGTAGAGGACAGCGTTTTTAATCACAGATCAAGGACTTATCAGGTAGGACCAGAGACAGGGGGTTTGAGAATACACATTGAGTGGTGATAACAGATATATTTAATTCACAATGACTAAACAATACGTAATATTAAACCATTATATTTCTCACTTAGAAAAGAACTGGTAAAGCAAAATCACAAACAAATATGAAAATAATGCTTTTGATTTGTTTTCTTTTTTTGTACATCGTGTGTAGGTTTTCCACATACCACAATAGTTAATGGAGCTCAGAAATCGGTGAAAGGGATACTGTTATTAAAAAAGAAGTGTGGAACTTGGTATTACAACTTAAATCTGCCTTCAGAGAGTAAACAAGAAGTGTTGGGTGTTTATTAGGAGGTCAAAGGGTTAATGTTGGGAAGTTCTCCGATTCTTCTCATATAAGAGATACAAAATATCCCCTGCCCCACTGGATCTCTAACACATAAAGGGAATTCTATCAGTAGGAAGGTAGGCTGAAAACATCCAGAGGTCATGTTACACGCTTAAAATGTTTATTAACGGAACCAGCTGCAGTACAGGGTGACACCTCTCAGCCTCCTTTGGCCTCGGGTAGGAGGGACTGAGTCCCAACCTTAAAATAGTGGGTGGACTCCACTCTCGACTTGTGCCCTGGATTTTATTTATCTATTTATTTTGAGTTTTATATATAACGCTAGCTAGACCCGAAGGTTTCAGAGCGCTTTACAGGTTATGTGAATAAGTTCAATTGCTCTACATGCCAGGACCCGTGTGGGTTAAAACAGCCCAAAAAGTAGAGAACAATACAGCATAAGATAGCAGCATAGCCACCAAGATGTTGCGTGGGGTCTGCACCACAAAAATGTCACAAATCGAAGCAATTGGTTTCCCCCAATTTACTTTCCAGCGCAAAACTTGTATCGCGCTGGAAATTAACTTTGAAATTGACACCTCTTTAGCACTACCTGAACTAGATATATGTCCGAAGGTCTTAGTGTTAAACAACGTCTCGCACCTCCCAATGTTGTTCTGCCCATATGAATCAGAAAGGGAGGAACAAAGCAGGCTGTGTTGTGCCAGAAAACAACAAAACGGAAGCAACAGATATTGATTGCAAAAAAATATTTAATTAGTAAAAAGGAAACAAAACCAGTTCAAGGAGAATGGTAGGGTAGTGCTCCTGTTTTATTGAAAAATAATGTAACAAATACCACCCTGTTCCGAAAAGATAAACATATTTGATGTTAAAAATTATGTTCTGTGCATCAATATTTTTCCATTCGCACAATCATACCAACTATCTTAAAAACAAATATATCCTAGGTTCAAGAACAGGATTCATTAGATTTCTTTAATAATCGGGCAATGAACACAAATGAACAGTTTCGGGTTGTTAGTATTCATGTTGTTTTCATTTAGCTCACTTTGTCTATTTTCCATAAATTGTATTTTTTCAAAACGAATTCACGTTCCCAAGTAAACGATGTTCATACAGCATATGTGATACTTTCCTGAGTATCTAAACAGGTCTTTTGAGATTTCCTGAAAATAGCGTGATGCAGTTTTATGGGGACAGATGCAGTTCCACAAATACCAGGAAACACGCGGTGTACCTAGGTGCATGACATTGAGAGGAGCAGCACAACGGAGCTGAGAGGCATTGGAAACCCTAAAGCAATAATGTGCTGGGTGGAGGGATTTTAAAACCAGTATTTTATTACTGTACTACAATTGTGGGAAATGGTTCGGTTACCTTGTTGCAACAAAATGTAAGCACCAGTGGAACTATTTTAATAGCGCACAAAGCTTTTGCACTTTGAAAGTACTTGAGCAGATATGTGATGCAGTAACTGCAGCAAAACAAGTCTAACCATCTGTACATTTTAAATAGCAATGAGTCATGCATTGCACGGACTAGAGATAATACCAAAACAAACAATAACCAAGGGCAACAAAAGTAGGTCAAGCAGCGTTCATAAACCTCAACTACAGCGTGAAGAAATAGTGAACAAAATGGCCGTACTCCTGGGGAAAGAAACAAGCATGAGGAAAAGCAAATGGCTGAAAACGAGGAAAAGAGAGGACGGATTGGAAAGGCTGAAGGCCGCACCTTATAAAACAAAAGGGGGAGAGTCAGAGGGTGGGAGAGAAACTAAATTATAGGGAACAAAAATAAATTCCCAGGCAGATGACTCTTTATAAAGCATGGAAATAAGCAAGGAGACCTATTTCCCCAAAGTAAAGTATACGAAGGGCAGCTAATTGTCAGTGTTCATATACAACTCCATCTATCTCCAACAAACACTAGCACATCATCACAACAGTATTTGGATATTATGTTACAAAACAGTGGCATAATGCAGAGACTGCCCCCCCCCTTGCCCTCCCCCTGCCCCCCCCCTCCGCAGAAGGTGATGAGGGCCCGAGACTCCCACCATCTCCCCAATGTCCACAGACTTTAGACCCTAAAGGCTGGGAGCCCATCTGCGCCGCAGGGACTGCAGAGGCCTAATGCCCTTTACAAAATAACACCACGGACCAAACTGAAGAGATGCTATTTCCCAATGTCAACAAGCATTTTCAATGCAATAGGTCTCACATTTACGCAAGTTTGAGCTATTGGCATTGTGAATGACAATGCCTTTTATTTATGTTTTGGTTTTTAAAACATAAATAAAAGACCTCGTCATTTACAATGCAAATATCTTCAACTCGAGTAAATGAGACCTATTGCATTGCAAATGCTTGTTTCATCCCCGCTACTTGGCGCTGCCCTGCATGGGAATTCCTACCTGGAGAATGACAATGCTGTCCAGAACTGCCCATTCCTTCCTGACTTCAGTGACCTTGCATGCCTCCACTTTTACCCTTACTTTATCAGTACCACAGAATCAGTACTTCGAGGTTATTTTTTGCCCAAATATTCTTCTGGGGGACAGTTCCGTGGATTTACAACAGAGTAAATCAAGGCCATTACACTACAAGTCTTTGTTCATAGGCAGGACCACTGGAATAACGCAATATTGTGGCCGCCGCGTTCTCGTATTTACATATTTTCCACACTTGCCGCATGATTCAGATCTTCTGTATCAGTTGCAAACATTGAAAGATGGATCAAAAGAGGCTTTAAAAAGCAACAGCCGTGGTCCCCCGGGGGGGACAGACGCTTTGCAAAGATTAACTGTCACCATTTCGTTGCTGACGGCTGTATTTGGGTGTTAGAGTGCTGCTAATGAGGAGAAACGTTTGCCCAGACAGTACTACTGTGTTGTAAAATGACAAAATAGCAAAATATTGCGACAGAATGTGCCATATTACGCTGCATCATTGCACCTCTTCTGTGTCTGATTACGTTTGTACCTCTCCAGTCCCTGCAGCACCTGTTCTGACCTGGGTCTCAGGCTCTACAACAGCTCTGCTGACCTGGTTCTCTGGCTCTACAGCAGCTCTGCTAACCTGGTTCTCTGGCTCTACAGCAGCTCTGCTGACCTGGTTCTCAGGCTCTATAGCAGCTCTGCTGACCTGGTTCTCAGGCTCTAGAGCGGCTCTGCTTACCTGGTTCTCAGGCTCTAGAGCGGCTCTGCTGACCTGGCTCTCTGGCTCTACAACGGCTCTGCTGACCTGGTTCTCAGGCTCTACAGCAGCTTGCTTACCTAGTTCTCTGGCTTTAGCGTGGCTCTACTGGCCTGGTTCTCTGGCTCTAGAGCGGCTCTGCTGACCTGGTTCTCTGGCTCTAGAGCGGCTATGCAGACCTGGTTCTCTGGCTCTAGAGCGGCTATGCAGACCTGGTTCTCTGGCTCTAAAGCAGCTCTGCTGACCCGGTTCTCTGGCTCTACAGCGGCTCTGCTGACCTGGTTCTCTGGCTCTACAGCGGCTCTGCTGACCTGGTTCTCTGGCTCTACAACAGCTCTGCTGACCTGGGTCTCAGGCTCTACAACGGCTCTGCTGACCTGGGTCTCAGGCTCTACAACTGCTCTGCTGACCTGGTTCTCTGGCTCTACAGCAGGACTGCTGACCTAGTTCTCTGGCTCTAGAGCGGCTCTGCTGACCTGGTTCTCTGGCTCTACAGCAGCTCTGCTGACCTGGTTCTCTGGCTCTACAGCGGCTCTGCTGACCTGGTTCTCTGGCTCTACAGCGGCTCTGCTGACCTGGTTCTCAGGCTCTACAGCGGCTCTGCTGACCTGGTTCTCAGGCTCTACAGCGGCTCTGCTGACCTGGTTCTCAGGCTCTACAGCGGCTCTGCTGACCTGGTTCTCAGGCTCTACAGCGGCTCTGCTGACCTGGTTTTCTGGCTCTACAGCAGCTTGATGACCTGGTTCTCTGGCTCTAGAGCGACTCTGCTGACCTGGTTCTCTGGCTCTAGAGCACCTCTGCGGACCTGGTTCTCTGGCTCTAGAGCAGCTCTGCTGACCTGGTTCTCTGGTTCTAGAGCGGCTCTGCTGACCTGGTTCTATGGCTCTACAGCGGCTCTGCTGACCTGGATCTCAGGCTCTACAACGGCTCTGCTGACCTGGGTCTCAGTCTCTACAGCGGCTCTGCTTACCTGGTTCTCTGGCTCTACAGCGGCTCTGCTGACCTGGTTCTCTGGCTCTACAGCGGCTCTGCTGACCTGGTTCTCTGGCTCTACAGCAGGACTGCTGACCTAGGTCTCAGGCTCTTGAGCAGCTCTGCTGACCTGGTTTTCTGGCTCTACAGCAGCTCTGCTGACCTGGTTTTCTGGCTCTACAGCAGCTCTGCTGGCCTGGTTCTCAGGCTCTAGAGCGGCTCTGCTGACCTGGTTTTCTGGCTCTACAGCAGCTCTGCTGACCTGGTTCTCTGGCTCTTCAGCAGCTCTGCTGGCCTGGTTCTCTGGCTCTACAACGGCTCTGCTGACTAGGTTCTCTGCTCTAAAGCGGCTCTGCTGACCTGGTTCTCTGGCTCTAGAGCGGCTCTGCTGACCCGGTTCTCTGCTCTAAAGCGGCTCTGCTGACCTGGGTCTGAGGCTCTACAGCAGCTCTGCTGACCTGGGTCTGAGGCTCTACAGCAGCTCTGCTGACCTGGTACTCTGGCTCTACAGCGGCTCTGCTGACCTGGTTCTCTGGCTCTACAGCGGCTCTGCTGACCTGGTTCTCTGGCTCCAGAGCAGCTCTGCTGACCTGGTTCTAGAACAGCTCTTCTGACCTGGTTCTCTGGCTCTACAGCAGCTCTGCTGACCTGGTTCTCTGGCTCTACAGCAGCTCTGCTGACCTGGTTCTCTGGCTCTACAGCAGCTCTGCTGACCTGGTTCTCTGGCTGTAGAGCAGCTCTGCTGACCTGGTTCTCCGGCTCTAGAGCAGCTCTGCTGACCTGGTTCTCCGGCTCTAGAGCAGCTCTGCTGACCTGGTTCTCCGGCTCTAAAGCAGCTCTGCTGGCCTGGTTCTGTGGCTCTAGAGCAGCTCTGCTGGCCTGGTTCTGTGGCTCTAGAGCAGCTCTGCTGACCTGGTTCTCTGGCTCTACAACGGCTCTGCTGACCTGGGTCTGAGGCTCTACAGCAGCTCTGCTGACCTAGTTCTCTGGCTCTAGAGCGGCTCTGCTGACCTGCTTCTCTGGCTCTAGCGCGGCTCTGCTGATCTGGTTCTCTGGCTCTAGAGCGGCTCTGCTGACCTGGTTCTCTGGCTCTACAGCAGCTCTGCTGACCTGGATCTCTGGCTCTACAGCAGCTCTGCTGACCTGGTTCTCTGGCTCTACAGCAGCTCTGCTGACCTGGTTCTCTGGCTCTACAGCAGCTCTACTGACCTGGTTCTCTGGCTCTACAGCAGCTCTGCTGACCTGGTTCTCTGGCTCTAGAGCAGCTCTGCTGACCTGGTTCTCTGGCTCTAGAGCAGCTCTGCTGACCTGGTTCTCTGGCTCTACAGCAGCTCTGCTGACCTGGTTCTCTGGCCCTACAGCGGCTCTGCTGACCTGGTTCTCTGGCTCTAGAGTGGCTCTGCTGGCCTGGTTCTCTGGCTCTACAGCAGCTCTGCTGACCTGGTTCGCTGGCTCTACAGCAGGACTGCTGACCTGGTTCTCTGGCTCTACAGCAGGACTGCTGACCTAGTTCTCTAGCTCTACAGCGGCTCTGCTGACCTGGTTTTCTGGCTCTACAGCAGCTCTGCTGAACTGGTTCTCTGGCTCTACAGCAGCTCTGCTGACCTGGTTCTCTGGCTCTACAACAGCTCTGCTCACCTGGTTCTCAGGCTCTACAGCAGCTTGCTGACCTGGTTCTCTGGCTCTAGAGTGGCTCTGCTGGCCTGGTTCTCTGGCTCTAGAGCGGCTCTGCTGGCCTGGTTCTCTGGCTCTAGAGCGGCTCTGCTGACCTGGTTCTCTGGCTCTAGAACGGCTCTGCTGACCTGGTTCTCTGGCTCTACAGCGGCTCTGCTGACCTGGTTCTCTGGCTCTACAGCGGCTCTGCTGACCTGGATCTCTGGCTCTACAGCGGCTCTGCTGACCTGGTTCTCTGGCTCTACAGCAGCTCTGCTGACCTGGTTCTCTGGCTTTACAGCAGCTCTGCTGACCTGGTTCTCTGGCTGTACAGCAGCTCTGCTGACCTGGTTCTCTGGCTCTAGAGCAGTTCTGCTGACCTGGTTCTCTGGCTCTAGAGCAGCTCTGCTGACCTGGTTCTCTGGCTCTAGAGCAGCTCTGCTGACCTGGTTCTCTGGCTCTAGAGCATCTCTGCTGACCTGGTTCTCTGGCTCTAGAGCAGCTCTGCTGACCTGGTTCTCTGGCTCTACAACAACTCTGCTGACCTGGTTCTCTGGTTCTACAGCAGCTCGGCTGACCTGGTTCTCTGGCTCTACAGCAGGACTGCTGACCTGGTTCTCTAGCTCTACAGCTGCTCTGCTGACCTGGTTCTCTGGCTCTACAGCAGCTCTGCTGACCAGGTTCTCTGGCTCTACAGCAGCTCTGCTGACCTGGTTCTCTGGCTCTACAACAGCTCTGCTGGCCTGGTTCTCTGGCTCTACAGCAGCTCTGCTGACCTGGTTCTCTGGCTCTACAGCGGCTCTGCTGACCTGGTTCTCTGGCTCTAGAGCAGCTCTGCTGACCTTTGCTCGTCACCCTGTCATGCCTGGTTTAAAAGAGATTATTGAATGTGTTGTCATGCCAAGTCTAGTTTGAAGGATATTGCTCAGCGTGCGGTTATGTAACCTGTCTGGTTTGAGGGACATTGTCTGCTTGTTACCCTGTCAGGTCTGGTTTGAAGGATATCGCTTAGTGTGCACTTCTCTCTCTAGTGATCCCTCAAGCCCTTCAGGCATCAGTCTGTCATTCCTCTCATTAGCTGGCTTGGTTTCTTTGTTTTTCTCCTCTGGGGGAGTTTGACCTAGATGTTAGCCTTCTGCCGATGATTGGGAGGGGTAGGTGGGGGTGGCCGGGTGGGCACAGTCCAACACCAGGGTCCCAGCTCTTTAATGCTGCCATCGAGCCCAGTCACGAGCTTCTCTGCACAGTCTGCAACGATGTGTGTCCGGTTAGACTAGTGGTTGAAGATTCTCAACTGTTATATTTTCACAGGTGTAGGGCAGTGGGGTGGCAGGGGGATTATACCTTATTTTTGGGGCAGCACACTCTCGCTCATGACTCTTTGGGGGCAACCCTATGCCGGTATGGGATGGTTGTCTTAGATGGTTGCCCAAGATGGCCACTGCCATAACTGGTGCGTAGGGCGTTGGTAGGTAGAGCACAAATGTTATGATACAGTTGTTACCAGATGGTTGTCAGTTAACATCTTTGAATATTATGCATTGCTCTGAGAAATACGAATGTCGACCTTCAGTTAAATTGTTGACTTCTGTATATAATTATTTACTTTGTAATAAATATGGCTCTATGTATATCCACATACAAGAGTCGTCTGTATACTCTTCAGGCAGGGATGGTAGACAAGTCTCGCTAGGTCCACTGCTTGCTGGAATTATGGACGGACTAAACTTGCACTTTTCTATTTGAGTAATTTTTAAGCAATCGATATTGCTGTAGTGTCTTGTTTGCTCTTGTGATATGTGATTTTATACTGCACAAACTCAAAATAACACAGTCACAAACAAACAGGTAAATACAAGAAAATAATAGAAAGAAAATCCTAGCTACCCTAGTGCATCTTTTTTTAAGAACATGTATAATATAACAACATACAATTGTACAAATGACATAACCTGATACTTGCAAAAGCCAATTCTTTTTTCTGAAATACCGAAAACAAAGTGCCCAATAGCGAAAGTGACATCAAAAGGTGCCGTCGTCTCGGACGGTTCAGAAAGAGCAGCTTTTTCAAATGAAGCCCGCTCCGCCCAGGAGAGGCCGGCAGTGCAGTCCAGCGAATGAATGGTTAATCGACCGGGTACGTTTTAAGTCCCTCCATTCGCAGGGTGCCTCCGCGCCGAGAATACACACCAAGCCGCCAGCGCACCACATTGCAGCTCCAAGTAATGGGATTACACTGCGCCTGCTGCACTTTTTATGCGCACGCTCCTGGACCAACACGGCCTGGACCTAACTCTGCACTGCGTGGCACCTGCAGTGTTGAAAAAGACCCGAGCACATCCTGCTATGCGTGGATCATGTCATCATAGCGTGGCATGTGCTGTCCTCTGCTGCCCAGGCTTGCGCACCCCTGTCCCTCCCTGCTCAAAGAAATGGCACACCAGTCCGTGGCTCGTATCTCGATGCACTCTGGGTTGCATTTAGTACATGCAAAACTGCACAGAAATTGATAAAAATGATGTTGAAGCAGTGACATTTGACCTAGCCTTCATTGCAGGCCACCCATCTGCCTGGTAACACCGTCTTGAGTTCACTTACTATTACAGAAAAATGCAAAGAAGCAGCCGCCTAATGAAAAAAAAAAAGTGCTTACAGACTAATGAAGGAGACAGTGTAACGCCTCACGTAAAAGATCCAGTCCTGATGGGCGGTCACAAAAGGAGACAGGGCGGTAACAAGGAGGGACTAAGAAGCCTCATTATCAATCGGAAGCCAGCATTTACCAGAGACAATGACACCAGCCAATGAAAAAGATGGGCGGGGCTTCCACTCCACTTCTAAAGCATACCCTACTACAATATGCCTCGCAGAGCGAGCAGCGCATGCGCGCTGCAACGCTAGGCGAGACCTAAAAAGGACCCAGTCACAATAGCAACATTTCAAGTAAGAGCATGGGAAGAGCATACAATTCTACAGTTCAGAAAAATATATACATGCAGCTTTATTACATGTAATTTGAAGAAAAAGAAAAAAAAATCAATCAGCCTATCCCATAATGCTATCAGAAGCTCAATTACATTAGTTCTTTGCATTTCAAATCTCAAATGGAGATGTGAACTTAGCATCATTCTTTTGTTCACAAGAGAATTTTTTTTTTTTTTTATTCTAACAAAGTGTATTGACATCGATTTTTGTTTTTTTTAATAAGCGCACTTAAGGTCTGGGCAGAGCGTCAGAGTGCCAAACAACATAGAAATCATCAAGAAGGACGCGCGCAGTTGGCATCATAAGCTGAGCTTAGAATTTTAGATTTGAGTACGCATCTTTAGCGCTTTTTAGGTCTCGCCCTGAAAGCCAGCGCTTCAGCGCTGGCTCTGGGCGAGACATTTTGTAGTGGGCTTGCAGAAATGCGACCACAACTTTTGGCTGGCCTAGAGCATGCGAGTACGCGCACAGTAACGCGCATTCCTCGCATGCTCCAGGCGCCATATGTCTTTCCTCTCACTTGCTCCTCCCCCACCACAGAGCGCTTCTCGGGGCCGCGCGGCCGTGTCACTTTCACGGCCGCGCGTCACTTGCTCTCCCGCTCCTCCCCAACCACAGAGCGCGTCTCGCACGGCCGCAAGGCCAATGCTTGTCTCTCTTTGTTTATGAATTTGAAAAATCTTTTGTAGAATTTCAAAGACCACACTATTGGTTTTGCTAAAGCGTGTTTAACATTTGAAACGTAGCACAAATCTTCAAAGGGTTTGGCTCTTTCTCATAGAAAGTATAAGTAATACATTCAGAGTAAAAATGCATAACCTAAGGTTTGGAGAGTAGCAGATTAAATGGATAGCTTTTTTCTCTAGCAGGTGTCGCAGTTCACGAACACGTTATTCTGATAATGAAATTCAAATATTTGCGATGTTAGAATCATGATTGACATTCAGCCTTCCTGGTGTCGTTATCCATTTAACTTCAAAGTTCTGTGTTGCAATGGCCGTTACTGCCCCAATACACTTTATTATTAGGAAGCGTGGCTGTGTGGCCCAGATTATGTCGAAGAGGTTACATGTATGGTTCATCAACAAACAAGGATGCGTGACGGCCAGATCTACCGACTTTGGTGCTGGGGCACCAGGTTTAAGTCTCGGCGTCGGCTCAACATCGTGTGATTCTGGGCGAATCACCTAATCGCCCGTGCCAAGAAAAAGCAAACAAATGAATGTGCCCTTGGTAATGTAACTGGTGCATAAGTAAAGTGCGCAAATACCTTTGGGTTGAATTTGCGCTATATAAACCAGTTAAAAAAACAAGACAGGCACTTCAGTTGCTTTGTTTCCACACTGCCATCCTTTCGCGCGCCTATTACGTTCTGATTAGAAATGCACACTCGGCGTGACCAGCTCTGAACCGGTTAGCCATTTCCCCAGCGGGTGTCAGCTTTGTAGTGCGGGCCCATGGGAGGATCTTGCTGTCGGTTGCGCGATTGCTGTTGACACACATACCACCAAAAGGCCTCCCTGGTTTAATTCATGGCCCGGTTGGCGTCGGTTCAAGCCAACCCTTCCCAGCAGCGAGCAGAAACTTCCGGCAGCTGAGAACGTTTGAGATTTCAGTAAAGAATGTTCCTCCTATCTTAGAGAGCTTGTGTACCAGGACTAATTTAGTGTGTTTCCGAATCAGTTCTCTGGCAAACTGGTCTGAAGCTTGGATTATTTTTCTGTGAGAGAAGTGTGTTCACAGGTTGGCTTCTAATGCAAGACACGCGGGTCTTCTCCATATGGAGAATTTATACACTTGAAGGTTTTAGTTTTAGAATAGTGGACCTGCCATTTAAATCCTTAAAGTTCATTGTTTTTTACCCAAAGATGTCTGCTTTCAACACACTATGACGTCCTTGAGCGGCAGTCGAACACCAGCCTTTTATTGCGTGCCTCTCTCCGCCTACGATAAAGGAATTCCTGTGTAAACGGCAAAACTATAACTTGGAAATAAGTACTTTTGCAATATTTAACAGTACTTAAAACTTGTACTTTCCAGACATAACTATTGGGACGATTTGTATAATAAAATTGCACTACAGAAAATATACTAACACTGTTGCAATTGCGCTCCTTCAGTTCGGCACCTCCTTGTAGCATTTCGGCACTTTACACACATATATGTACCACAACAGCATCACTAAGCACCACCACAACACCACTCAGCACCACCACAGCATCACTAAGCACCACCACACCACCACTCAGCACTACAACACCACCACCACTCAGCACCACCATAGCACCGCCAGTTTTACTCAGCACCACCACAGAATCACTCAGCACCACCACAGCATCACTCAGCACCACCACAGCATCACTCAGCACCACCACAGCATCACTCAGCACCACCACACCACTACTCAGCACCACCACACAACCACTCAGCACCACCACAGCACCACCACCACAGCATCACTTAGCACCACCACAGCATCACTCAGCACCACCACCACACCACCACTCAGCACTACCACACCACCACTCAGCACCACCACTCAGCACCACCACACCACCACTCAGCACCACCCAGCACCACCACAGCATCACTCAGCACCACCACAGCACCACCACCCCACCACTCAGCAGCACCCAGCACCACCACAGCCCCACCACATCACTCAGCACCACCAAAGCATCACTCAGCACCACCACAGCATCACTCAGCACCACCACAGCACCACTCAGCACCACCACAGCATCACTCAGCACTACCACAGCATCGCTCAGCACCACCACAGCATCACTCAGCACCACCATACCACCACTCAGCACCACCATACCACCACTCAGCACCACCACTCAGCACCACCCAGCACCACCACATCACTCACCACCACCACAGCATCACTCAGCACTACCACAGCATCACTCAGCACCACCACAGCATCACTCAGCACCACCATACCACCACTCAGCACCACCATACCACCACTCAGCACCACCACTCAGCACCACCCAGCACCACCACATCACTCACCACCACCACAGCATCACTCAGCACCACCACACCACCACTCAGCACCACCACTCAGCACCACCACACCACCACTCAGCACCACCACAGCATCACTCAGCACCACCACTGCATCACTCAGCACCACCACAGCATCACTCAGCACCACCACTCAGCACTACCACACCACCACTCAGCACCACCACACCACCACTCAGCACCACCACACCACCACTCAACACCACAACAGCACCACCACAGCACCACCACAACAGCATCACTCAGCACCACCACAGCACCACTCAGCACCACCACAGCATCACTCAGCACCACCACTCAGCACCACCATACCACCACTCAGCACCACCACACCACCACCCAGCACCACCACAGCATCACTCAGCACCACCACACCACCACAGCATCACTCAGCACCACCACACCACCACAGCATCACTCAGCACCACCACAGCATCACTCAGCACCACCACACCACCACAGCACCACCACAGCATACCTCAGCATCACTCAGCACCACCACACCACCACTCAGCACCACCACACCACCACTCAGCACCACCACACCACCACTCAGCACCACCACACCACCACCCAGCACCACCACACCACCACTCAGCACCACCACACCACCACTCAGCACCACCACACCACCACAGCATCACTCAGCACCACCACAGCATCACTCAGCACCACCGCATCACTCAGCATCACTCAGCACTACCACAGCATCACTCAGCACCACCACAGCATCACTCAGCACCACCACAACACCACTCAGCACCACCACACCACCACTCAGCACCACCACACCACCACTCAGCACCAACACAGCAACACCACAACATCACTCAGCACCACCACAGCATCACTCAGCACCACCACAGCATCACTCAGCACCACCACAGCATCACTCAGCACCACCACAGCATCACTCAGCACCACCACAGCATCACTCAGCACCACCACAGCATACCTCAGCACCACCACAGCACCACTCAGCATCACCACAGCATCACTCAGCACCACAGCACCACCACAGCACCACAACACCACTCAGCACCACCACAACACCACTCAGCACCACCATACCACCACTCAGCACCACCCAGCACCACCACATCACTCACCACAACCACAGCATCACTCAGCACCACCACAACACCACCACTCAGCACCACCACACCACCACAGCATCACTCAGCACCACAACAGCATCACTCAGCGCCACCACAGCATCACTCAGCGCCACCACAGCATCACTCAGCACCACCACAGCATCACTCAGCACCACCACAGCATCACTCAGCACCACCACAGCATCACTCAGCGCCACCACAGCATCACTCAGCGCCACCACAGCATCACTCAGCGCCACCACAGCATCACTCAGCGCCACCACAGCATCACTCAGCGCCACCACAGCATCACTCAGCGCCACCACAGCATCACTCAGCACCACCACAGCATCACTCAGCACCACCACAGCATCACTCAGCACCACCACAACATCACTCAACACCACAGCAGTATCACTAAGCATCGCCTTTGCACTAGTACACCACCACATCATCATCAACACTCAGCAAGACCTAAGTATCATTCAGCATCACCTCAGCATCGTCTCAGCACCAGTCACCATCACCACCACCACTACTACCACCTCAGCATCACTCAGCACCACCTCAGCCCACTCTCGGAATCTGCCATCTGTTGATTCTCCCTAGCGTCTGGCCGTTGCTAGTGTTATAATACAGGTACTAGTTCACAACCTTCAGCCTCCAATTGTTTATGCCCCCTCAAAAAAAACTTTAACAAACAACCATTGGAATAGGTAAAAACAAGTTGCCAGCATTGCAAGAACAAAAGAAAAATGAGGACATTTTTTATTGTACATACATTTTTTAATATGGTCGTTGTGTTGGACATAATGCCTTTTGGTCATATATAAGGTAACAAAAATGCTTCTGGCACTTTTTATTACAACTTTTCAGCATGCTGCACAGCAGCCACACTTCTCTACAGCACAGCTTAAACACATTGGCAAAGTCAATAGCTCTGCCTAAACACTTATAAGGCCCCAAAGGCGAGACCTATTGGCTATGCCAATGCTTGTTTAGAAATACAACCGGTACCTTTTTAACTGTTTGTTGCACATTTGCACCTTTGCACTTTTTCTGTGACCCGCACTGCTCCCCAGTCCACCACGAGCTTTCAATCTCGATTGTGTGGAGGGAGTATCGGCAACGCCTATTCCTCATTTCCCTCTTCCGGGCTAGAGACAGGAGGGGGTGGAGCCTCTATTTGTATTTCAAACGGATGTCACTTCTCCCGTGCAGCGGGCGCGCCACCGGCAAGCCAGTCTGCGCCCGTCCGCGGCCAGACAGGGCCAAGGGCCAGACATTATGCTCGTTTCTTATCTTACACTGCACCAGAGTTAAAATCCTCGCACCCATTCCAAACTAGATAAACTCGAGATTCTGTCCCACAGGGACCCCCACCCTGCAACTCCTTTCAATCCTCTTAGCCAGGAATCCCTTAATAAAGACAAGCGCCGGCAAGTTCCAACCAACCCCGCACACCAAGTGCTGGAGGGACTTTCTATCTGCTATTTAAATACACGCTCAATGGTGAAACACCAGCTCGAGATCTTTCACCTTTTAGATGCTGACAAACCTGACATCCTCCTCTCAGAAACGTGGTTGACAACGGAATCTGCTCCTGACATTCTTGCAGCAATTCCAGACAATTACTATATCCTCCAGGCTAATAGACCTGCGGGTAAAACTGGAGGAGGGGTCGCAGCAATAATTCAACAGAAGCACAAATTTACATCATTAGTATCTGTAGGTATCCCCTCGGTCGACAGACTTCTGTTAAAATTTGAATCTCACCATTCTTCTTTCATATGTGTACTATGTTATAGACCCCCACATCACTTTCCTACATTCCCCCAGTTGTTAGGTGATATGATCGCCGAACTGGTGGTCAACCATTCCCGAATTTTGATTATTGGCGATTTTAACTTTTGGCCCTACGACGCACGAGAAAGTCCCTGCTCTATCGAATTCACTGAACTCTTAGTGGGCTTGAATTGCACTCAGCATGTAAAGGTAGCCATACATATCAAGGGGCACATTTTAGACCAGGTCTGGACCGCCAACCTAGAAATTTCTCACCTGCAGGTCTCCCCTTGTATATGGTCGGACCATCACTTTATTACCTTTGTTATTCCCTATGTCCGCCCTACTAACATTCCCTAGCAAAGGTAATTTTATGGCCAGAAACTGGGGTCGGGTGGACATCGAAGAATTTTGTTCCTTGTTAACTGCCTCAGCCCCCTCTGCCCTAGATGAGTCTCCTCATACTCAAGCGGAAAACATGAATACTTGGCTGGACTCGACCAGAGATAGCACAGTCCCCTTGAGAAAAGTTAAAACTAAGAGGCCCCATGATGCACAACGTTGGTTTTCCGCAGATCTAAAATTAAAGAAACTTGCCCTGAGACAAGCTGAACGCAAGTGGCGCCGCGACTACTGCCCCGCCAAAAGGCCGCTTTTGTGTCTCTACTGAGAGACTATAAAACCGCTATCCTTAAGACCAAAGCAGAATACTTCTGTTTTAAAATATTAAACTCAGCCAATAAAGCTAAGGACATCTTCTCTATTGTGGATGAACTTGTTTCACTGGATCGAGTCATGGCAAAACCTGTTCCATCACAAACTCTATGTAATTCTCTCAATTCTTTCTTCATCGAGAAAATTGCCACCATTAAGGCCAGCATTCCTAAACCCTCCTTACCCCTGGTCCTTTTATGCTCTTACACAAACCCCACTCATCTAGATCAAATACCTCCTTATTACTCGACATTTTTTTGCCCTACTTAAAAGGTCTGCTCCGCTCCCCATGGATAGCTGCCCCCCTCACACCCTTCGGGAAGCATTCCTACGCTGCCCGGACCCTCCCTTACTGCTCCTCAACTCCCTTGCTCAATGGATTGTTCCAGACTTATTCAAAAAAGCAGAAGTTGTCCCCATCCTCAAGAAACCTAGTTTAGATCCTTTGGTTCCTGGTAATTACCGCCCCATTTCTTTGTTGCCTTATTTAAGCAAGATTTTGGAAACCCACGTTGCCAATTGTCTCAGTTCTTTTGTAGAGCAATCGCATTATCTGGACCCTCATCAAGCAGGGTTTAGACCTGAACATTCAACTGAGTCTGTCATCTTGGCAGTCCTGGATGAACTGAGAGGGGGGGCTGATCAGGGCACTACTCAGGCCCTGGTGCTCCTGGACTTGTCGGCCGCTTTTGACACGGTCGACCACCATCTTTGGATCGACCGTGTCGGCTGCGCCGGGATCCAGGGTCTGTCATTGAAGTGGATCACTTCCTTTCTTGACAACCGCTCCCAATCAGTTCGCCTCGCTAATTTTTGTGCAGAACAAAGAAAACTGACCTGCGGGGTCCCACAGGGCTCTTCCTCTCACCCCTTCTTTTTAACCTGTACATTTTACCTCTGATCCTGGCTTTGCGTAAAAGAGAGGTTATAGTTTTTAAATTATGCCGACGATCTCCAGTTGGTGTTTAACATTGATTCATCTGCATCATCTGTTGTGAGCTTCCAATCCACTATGAACTTCATTAGTGATTGGATGAATATAAATCAGCTCAAACTAAACCCTGACAAAACCGAGCTGATCCTCCCTGGCGGGTCGGCCAACCCTTGGAACTCCAACTTCTGGCCTCCGTCACTGGGGAGCCCCCCACTCCCAGCTAGTTCTGTTAAAAGTCTGGGAATTGTGATCAGTAATGATCTAACAATGAAGGCTCAGATCTGTTCGGTGGTCTCTGGATGTTTTTTTTTATCTGCGACGAATTCGTAAAATCAGTAGATTCTTGTCCACAGAGGCCTGGACTCAAGTCGTCCTTGCCCTGGTAATCTCGCGTATTGACTACGCAAATTCTCTGTACGCTGGTATACCAGTATACCAATTGCATCGTCTGCAACTGGTTCAGAATCAAGCGGCTAGGCTGATCTTTGGTCAGCCGAAACACCAACATGTGAGACCACTGCTGAAAAGCCTCCATTGGCTTCCTGTGTCCCAACGCTGTCTATTTAAGCTAGGCTGCACCATCTATAAAGCTCTCTCAGGACGTGGTCCTGTCTTCATCGCCTCAAAGTTACAGTGGTACACTCCTTCACGTGACCTACGCTCTTCCAATAAAAACCTGTTGTCCCCCAATCTCTTCAAACGGAAGAAAACATGGGGGCCTTAGATTTACGACCTTGGCTCCTCAATTCTGGAACCTTCTTTCTCCCGAACTGCGTATGGCAAGCTCATACACCCAATTCAGGAAATCACTTAAAACTTGGCTATTCTCCCAGGCATATAACTGAACTCACTATTTTGCGACTGCAACCGTTCCCCCTTCAGCACCAAGAAACCGCCTGGTGTACGCGCGCTTAACAAATCACTTTTAACATAACATAACAAACACAAAAAGGGGTTCGCTTGCATGAATTATGTGTGTCACTGAATACAGTATGGTTAACTTGTTAAGGGTTCAGTACACGTATGGTAAACATATAGTAGTCACTGGTGATGGAGCAAGGACTCACAAATGAGACTTGCTCGGATGCAATCTTCTCACAGTATTAATTTATTAAACTTTGTATTGTTCATACTAACTCTTGCATACACAAACATAAGTAGCAAGGAAGCTTGCCTACGTGTTTAAACTAACAAATAACGCTCGTCTATTCTTTAAATGGCCGCTAAAGCGCGGAAACTTTACTGCGCATGTCTCAACCATATCACGTGGTGTGAGGTCTTTCTTTGCTTGGTGGGAAACTCTTGCTTCTGCGCAGTGTGCATTAAAATGGCTGCTTTATGTTTTCACGTGCTACAGCTTGCTCTTGTGTTATAATTGAATTGTCGTTTTCTTAACTCTATTAATGCGGGACAGAATTTATAAGTAAATGGGAATAGAGTAGAAAGAGTGGGTATACAGTGAAACATTTTATTTGTGATTTTAATATTTTCTTCTTTGACTTTTATTAGTTCGTAAATTTGGGCCTGGGGTTGGTGAACTGAAAACTCGTGTGACAATGATCCTGCGCATGCGTCCTGCATGGCTGCCCAGAGAGAAAAGGATGAAGTCAACCTGGACGTCGTCCAAGGCCGTGACCTGATGGCCAATATTGCTGTACCCATGAATGTCCCTACTAATATGCAACAATGTACATGAAGAATGTATAAACTTTGTCGTGAGACGGGTGGGAAATAAAGCAAATGTATTAAATGTGATGGGCGGTATTTTAAAACAATGGGCTTTAGGAAATTGAACTAAATCAATATGGTGTGAGGATCAACCCCCTGTCCCCGTCCAATCAGAAATAGTGGTCCCGTATTTTGGCAACATTAATGGGAGGTACATGGGAGTAGAGGGGTATAATAGATATAGAATTAGCTAATTAGTTTAGACTAGACGCTGACAGGCAGAAGCTCCAGACCGACAAGCTGATCTATTCCCAGACTGAACCGTTGTCCAGAGAGGTCCTGAGGAGGGGGCGGCGGAGTCCATTGGAAGGAAGACACAGGAGAATCGAGGAGAAGTCGAGTATCAGAGAGGGGAACGACGCAGGCGTCGTTAGTAGAGAGGTCACCGGTCCTGTCCTGAACCTGGAGGAGGTCTTTGCTCTTCATCCTTCCTGGGTCCTATCTTTTCCAACTCCTTGGCCAAGGGGTTTGGTTCTCGCACTTTAGGTAAATATACCTGCAACCTTTAGTTGCACTGCTGTCTCTATCTTCTCCTTTCTGAGGGACCGTCATTGAATGCTAATTGATTATTATGCTTCATCCTTGATATACGATTAAGTATCATGTGGTTCTGTACTTTACTCTGCTAAATCTTTTTGATAAACATTTTGAAACTTCCTGACTCAGAGATTATTTCAGGATTATGAACTGTGATGAATGTCACTCATTTTAAACTTCCCAATTAGCAAAGGATTCATTGGCAAGTCATTACTCTTCAATCAGAAAAGTACTTGGTAGCAGGGATTTTGATAAAGAGTACAACTGACTCACCAGCGTAAATACTAGCGTAGTATGAATGAATGGGCCCCCAAGTGAGTATCTGGTGTATGAATGCTCGTTGCTAGAATCGCGCTGGATCAGTTGTCTGGTAATCAGAGGATGGTTGTACTTTGTTAATTGGGTAATGAGAGTTTAAAAATGTTTGAACTAACATCCGCGTGTTTAAAAGTTTGTTTTATGTTGTCCAGAATTCCCCGGGGAAAAGTTGAATAGCGGATGGTAAGTGGAAACCATACTGCAGTGAGGTTATCTGTCAGGCAGAAATAGTACTGAAAAGTTAAGCAGGGCTATCAGTACTTGTTAGGGACTCTATGCGTGTGAATAATAGCAAAGGAATACGCTGGTAAAATTTGATGTTATATCACCTAGAAAGGGTAACATTGAAGAAGTAACAGGTATTTCTGAAGCTTGTGTGAAGAGTAAACGGAAGGGTTTTACTCGTAGTGCGTGTTTAGTAAACGGAAAGGTTTTAATAAGTGTGAGAGAAACTATCTTTTCCAATTTAGAGAAACTGGCACGATAGCGAATGTTTTGTGTTGTTACTGAATTTTAATAAGAAACGTAGAGAAAATAAAGTTTTGCGTACGATTTTGTAAAGGGAGGGTCAGTTGCCGGAGAGGGAGCTGACGTCACAGGTGCCGCGCTGGCATTGGTTGAAACAGCGGGCGTGGAAAGACTCTTGTAAAGGAGGGGTCAGTAGTCGGGAGTAGTACTGAAGTCACAGGTATCGCGCTGGGATTGGTTGAAACAGCGAGGGACAGAGAAGCACAGATTGTAAAGGAGGGGTTGCCAGACGAACGTCACAGAAAGGCCGCGCTAGGATTGGTTCAAAGACATAAGTTAGCTGGCATTTGATTGGTTGTTACATAGAAGCCGAAATCCTAGTCCATAGGAGATTGCATGTTAAAACGCGATCCAACTTTAACAGGAACTCGTCCGGATAGGAGATATCTAGGCTTTGCAGAATATAATTTTATACATCGAGATTTACCCAAAATGTACGGAGAGAAGAGAAAATGTCATTTCTACAAAAGATTAAGAATTATTTTAAAAAGGATAAACCAATCAAAACTAGGGAAGGAATTATCATTCCACCAGCTAAAACGCCCGCTTCATTCATGATGATGGAGAGAGGTTATCATACTTGTGTATGGATAGAGAATTGGATAGAATATACCAAAAATGATGGAATATTAGCATTTCCGAAAATGGCACTTTCAATGGGAGAATTCTTCAAAATTTGAGATTGAGGATGAATGACTTAGAACCCAGACCTAGATTAACCCAATACGAAGCCTTAGAGGAGTGGGAAACTGAGGCATTTGAACGTGACCGATCCAGAAGTAATAGGGGTTATCGAGGATTTTTCCCTAGGAACCAAAATGAGTCAAGGGACGGTCAGATGAAACAGTGGAGAAGAGCAATGCTTACAGAGGGTCTGTATCCAATATTAATGGCAGATGAGCCATTAGGGAGCAAATGCACAGAAAAGACAAAACACTTGACTAGATTTGGAGATTCAGAAGATGAATTTATGGAAGAGATATTAAAGAACCCGCCACCATATCAGGAAGGGACAAGTGGATGCACCCCAAGTGCACCACTGTTAAAGACACTATTAGTACCGCAAGTATTGCATAATCCCCCCGTTAGTAGGGTACTTCATGATAAAGAAAAGGAAGCAATAGATAAAAACAGAGCAGAATTGATACAGAAAATAACACAGTTGAATGTACATCCTGATTCACTGACCATAACCTGTAACAATTGGTCCAGTGGTTCCCTTATATGGTGACAAAGTAAGTTATCCGAAACCATTAGCGATGCCCACACCTGTAGAAATCCCAATACCAGACCCTGTAATAATTGAGGATCAATTTAGTGATTGAGAAAGCATGATATCCTTAATGGATTTACCTATTCGAGGTTCTGTAAATACCACTCCTAGACGAGTAACCCTGGTTGCTCCAAAGATGTAAATATAGTAACCTCATCAGGAACCAAAAGTGCGACAGTAGTTACACCAGAAGACTTAGAAAGGTGGGCACAAGGATCAGACAAACAGAGTTCACCTCCAAAGATCATGGACATTTACAAATTAAAGGTTGAGTTAGAAGAAATTATAGCAGGAAACGTAGGAGTAGATCGTCTAAATACTTACGATGAAGAAGAGCTGTTATTTGTATGCAGAAGCATCACTAGAAATGTAAAAATATTTCATGAAAAATTATCAGATTTGGCTTTGCAGATGGGAATAGAAATAGGGAAGTCAAAAGTGTTACAGAAACCCTAAAGAGCAGATTTTTCTGACAAAGATTTAGAAAACATGCATGCCTCTGGTCGAAAATTACAAGTAAAGGAATTAATGACAGTTTTACAGAAATGGGGAGACCTAGATAAATGGAAAATTAGATGGACAAAGAAAAAGGAGGAAGCACGGTACTGTAGAACCACTTCTGAATATTTAATGAAGGAAACAGGGAAAGCAGATCAGATGTACCCGATGCGAGAAGTTCCAGGAGGAGGATATGTACATGTCCCATGGAGAAGACAGGATATTTTGTCATTTACGAATGATTTTCCAAAGTTGAGAGAAAAGCCAATTGAATGGTACAAGCAGGTTGAGAGGTTTGTGAAAGTGTCAAAGGTATTATTGAAAGATTTGGATGGTCTGTTCGACATAGTGGTACCTGCCGATTTATGGACAGATTGTAAAATCACAGTAGATTGGCCAAGTGAAGAATATCCTAGAGATCCAAAGACAGGTGCCCCGTCAAATGATGTAATGAAAAAATATCAGCAGGTAATAACTTACCTGAAAGGGAAAATACCACCAAAAGAAACAGATTGGGTGAAAATAGACAGAACTACCCAAGAAGCCAGTGAATCGGTACATGCCTACTATGAACGTTTATTGCAGGTATTCAAGCAGTATAGTGGATTTGAGGACATTGGAGATAAAAACATGAGTCAGTTTGTCTACCGATTTGTTTACGGTCTAAAGCCAGAGATTTGTCAGATAATTAAGCAGCACATGTTGTGCTGGCAAGGGAAACCGATCGACGAGATCTTGAAATATGCGAAATATTGTGGGGATGACATTGAGGATAGGAACAAGAAACTACAGGAGAAAGTAATGTGGGCTCAGGTAAAAATGGCCGAGAAACAGGGAATTAATTTGGATAATCCGAGTGAAAATCAGGGAAAGGATTCTGGAATGAGTGGTGACACTGGGAATGGTGGAAAATTAAGAGGACGAATGAGCAGAGAAGAGGCTAAAAAGACATTTCCTTGTCATGGATGCGGAAAATTGGGGCATTGGAAGGATGAATGTAAAAAGATTCAGAATAATAATAGCCCAAATCAAATTTTAAATCCACAGACGCAGAATGACTCACAGCAGGGTGTAAATCCTCAGAGTCAGTTGCCACCTGCACCTATACAGGGTAATGTAAGCAGAGCAAAACACGGTACAGACGTCGGATATCAAGGAGGAAGTGGTAAGAATGATTATGTAACTTCACAATTTCTTTTACAGGACGACTTCTGTTCCTATAGCCAATGACGGTGCCTAGGAGAGGGGGAGAAGGAGTGCGTACTTGGCGCATCCTTACCGGTAGATCAGTCAGGTCCATATGTTGAAGGGAATGTGAAAGGTAATGATATTACTTTCCTTTTGGACACTGGTGCTACCAGGTCTACTGTGAGAACAGCAGACATCCCAGACCTTCCTCTCTCTGGAGAAGCTATCCAAGTTGTGGGGGTGGCTAATCGAAAGATTAGAACACCTCTCACTGAACCAATGGAAGTAAAAATCAGAAACTTTAGAGAAATGCATCAATTTGTAGTGTGTGATTCCAGTCCAGTAAATTTATTGGGCCGAGATTTGTTATGCAAAATGAATTGCACAATTTTCTGCACACCGGATGGTGTGGCAGTTCAGACCCCGGATGAAGACCATGTATATAAGTTTATGATTGCAAAGCAAGGTACGGAAGTAGATGAGATGTTCTCTTTGATAACAAAAGACGAGTTGCCAGAAGAATTAAAAACTACGGTAAATTCCATGGTATGGGATTTCACGGGAAAGGAAGTAGGACTTATGGCCAAAATAGACCCAGTTAAAATCACTGTAAAGGAGGGTGCAATTTTCCCAAATACCAGACAGTACAAAATGAGTGCAGAAGTAAAGGCAGGAGTCATTGAAGAAATTAACAGAATGGTAAATCAGGGAATACTAAAAGAAGTAATGAGTAGCCCTTGTAACTCACCAATCATGGGTCTGAAGAAACCTAGTGGAAAGTATAGGATTGTTCAAGACCTTCGAATAATAAACAAGATTGTGGAACCCTGTTGTCCTATAGTGCCAAATCCTGCAGTAATTCTATACCAAATTCCTTGGAGTGCAGACTGGTTTACTGTAATTGATTTATGCCAAGCATTCTTTTCAATACCATTGCACCCAGATAGCCAGTATCTTTTTTCATTTAAATTTGAGAACAAGGTCTATGTGTGGAATCGGGTTCCCCAGGGGTACACCGAGAGTCCTTCCATCTTCAATCAGATATTGAAAAAGTGCTTAGAGAAACTAGTGATGCCAGGAAGCTCAGTCCTAGTGCAGTATATAGACGACTTACTGGTGGCATCTAACACCAGAGAGGACTGTGTTGTTGACTCTATTGCATTATTAAATCATTTAGCTGAAGAAGGGCATAAAGTTTCACCTGAAAAGTTGCAGTTCTGTACAACAGCAGTTAAGTATCTAGGACACCAGATTGAGAGGGGAAAAAGAAGAATAACATCTGAAAGAGTAAATTTAATAAAGAAAATGCAAATGCCTGTCTCCCAACGAGAAGTGAGAATGTTCCTGGGAATAGTAGGTTATTGTCGACAATGGATACTAGGATTTTCTCTATTAGCAAAGCCATTAATTCAAATGACGAAAAAGAAGGCAAAGGACCCAGTTGAGTGGGATGATGAGAGCGTAGGAGCTTTTGTAAAATTCAGAAATGCTTTGTGTGCAGCACCTGCCCTAGGCATTCCTGATTATAAAAGAAAATTCGCATTATTCTGTCATGAGAGAGAAAATTGTGCACTTTCAGTCTTAACCCAGAGACATGGTTTGGACAGACGTCCTATAGCATATTTTTCTGCTACATTGGACCCAGTGGCAGCCGCGTTGCCAGGCTGCTTAAAAGCAGTGGCGGCTACCTGTTTGAGCATTGAACAAAGTGAGTCAATTGTAATGGGACACCCTGTAAAGGTGTTTGTTCCACATGCGGTGCTTCTGTTGACAAGAACCCAAACTCAGCATCTTACTCCTAGTCGGCTGACTAAATATGAAAGAATAATACTGGGTGCTGAAAATGTGACCATTGTAAGGTGCACAAAAGTAAATCCCGCTACCTTACTACCAGACCCATATCATGAAGAAGTAAAAGATGACGAAGAAGAACATGATTGTTTACAAGTCACAGAGTTATGCACGAAACCACGTCCTGATATTCAGGAACTACCCCTTAGGAAACCAGACAGGGAGCTGTTTGTTGATGGTTCATGCCAAAGGCATGAAGATGGTAAACTAACTGCTGCCTATGCAGTGTGTGAATTAACTGGAATAGTCGAAGCATCCTATTTACCAGGAGTCAAATCTGCACAAATAGTGGAATTGATTGCATTAATAAAGGCTTGCAAAATTGGGAGGAATCAAAAAGTAACTATATTTACAGATAGCCAATATGGTTACGGGGTTGTGCATGATTTTGGCCAACTATGGATGCAGAGGGATTTCATGACTTCTTCAGGATCCCCCATTAAAAATGGACAATTCGTAAAGGAACTGCTGGAGGCAATACAATCACCAAAAGAATTGGCTGTGGTGAAGTGTGCCGCACACCAGTCAGGAGATGACTGGGTGGTAGTCGGCAACAGATACGCAGATCTTGTGGCTCAACATTGCGCCAAAAATAGATTGTCAGTAAATAAAAGGGTGGAAAGAATGGGGATCAGCTGCCAACTTATGCTATATGCACCTCCTGAAACATGGAATGATGTAAAACGATTACAAGATGATGCTGATGAGAGTGAGAGGAATACATGGATTAAAATGGGATGTTCCCAAAGGGCGGACGACGATGTATGGGTTTATGCCGATGGCAGACCAGTCAGGCCTGTCTGCTTTCACAAATGGCCAGGATGTATCATGGAGACACACACGTAGGGAGAGATGCAATGATTAGACTCTTCAGACAAAATTGGTACAATCCAAGGTTCAGGGCTGTAGCAGAGAGTCTTTGCCAGAGATGTTTAACTTGCCAAATGCATAATCCAGGAAGAAAAACCATAATTGGGTTTGGAAAAATTGGAAAGGCGGAGGGCCCATTTATAAGATTGCAATTTGATTTCATTCAGTTACCACCCTGCAAAGGGCTGAAATATGTACTTGTTATAGTGTGTTTGTTTTCAAAGTGGGTGGAGGCTTACCCTACCAGGAGGAGTGACAGCATTACAGTCGCAAAGTTGTTGCTACGAGAACTCATTCCTAGATTTGGTTTCCCAGTAACTTTGGAATCAGATAGAGGAAAGCACTTTAACAGTGAAGTGATTAAGATAATCTGTGAAGCATTCCAAATTGAGCAAAAATTGCACTGTGCATATCGTCCAGAGGCTTCTGGAGTGGTTGAACAATTGAATGGCACAATAAAATCAAGACTGGGAAAAATGTGTGCATCAACATCATTAGATTGGCCGGATGCATTGCCTCTTGTTTTAATGGGACTCAGAAGCATTCCTGATAGAAATACCGGATTGAGTCCGCACGAGATAATGATGGGAAGAGCAATGAGACAAGCACATGTTCCTACAAATAAACTGCTGAATATATCTGATGATATGGTTCTGGATTATTGCAAAGGATTGGCTGACCTAGTGCGTTCTGTCTCTCACCAGGTTGGAGAAGACGCAGTTACCAGGCAGCCTGAACAAGAACATGATCTGAATCCCGGTGACTGGGTGGTAGTGAAGAATCACACGAGAGAAACGTGTCTATCACCTAGGTGGGGCGAACCTTGTCAGGTCATACTGATTACAAACACTGCAGTGAAGTGTGCAGGATTTCCTAATTGGATTCATGTAAGCCACACCAAAAGAGTACCAGACCCTGAAGAAGAAACTCCTCAGTCAGCATCAATAACTGAGGAAGCTGAAGGTTGCCCAGCTGAAGGTTGCCCAGCTGAAGAATCTCAGGTTCGAGATTCAAGGGAAGCTGAAGAAGAACAACCGAGCACAAGTCAGGATTGGGTACCAGTGGTGGAAATTCCTGAAGTTTACCACAGAACAAGAAGTCAAGCAAATTTGGAAGAAATTGAAGAAGATCAGATAGGTGAAGAAGAAGCAGCTCAGGAAGAAGAAGAAGACACAATAAGAGAACCTGAGCAGGACCAGATAGGGAGGGGAAACTGGGCTCAAATTAACGACGAACCACCAAATTTTGAGCAGAGACAGACAGGTTTAGAAGAACCCGGTCAGGCTGCAGAAGTACAAAGTGCAATAAGCCCTGATCAGAACCAGTTAGATCCAGAAAAATACAAAGAAGAAGAAGATCTCGAGAAACACGAACATGAAGACATAAATCAAGAACAAAGTCAGTTATTAGAAACTCACAGTGGAGCTGCTGAAGAAAAACCAATCAGACCTGAAAGGGAACAAATCAAAGAGACTGTAATTGTTGAAAACAAGATTGTGAGACAACCTGAAAATAGAAGAATTTCTGAAAAAGAAAGTAAAGAGACCGTGCAAACAAAGAAAACAAGAAAAGGTGATCATTGGCCTAGTGTCATTAAAAGAGTAAAACACCACATAACAACCAGAAGTGAAGATCCAGATGAAGTAAATGAAGTAACAAGCCAAACAAAACAGGACAAGAAAGTAGAACTGAGAAAAGAAGAAGTAATAGACTGAAACTTGTGAATAACAAATTCAAGGGTCCTAATTGGACTTATATCATCCTTGAAGATTACGAGAGCTCAGAGTCAAGTGAAAGTGGTGACGAAGGAACAAGTGCTGAACTGACTTATGAGAAAGAAACAAGACCACCTTGATAACGTAAAGAGAATCGGAAAAAAAAAGATAAGAAGAGCAATCTTCCTTGTCAAAATGTCCGACGATAGAGTTACTGGGAGATCAAAACAGAAATGTTGTAAAAGATGCAGTGCAGTATGCATATGTAGTATAGTAATGGTGCTTATAGTATGGTTAGTTCTGATCGTAGCAGTTCCTTACCTTATGATAATGGATAAAAAGATTAATAACGAAACTAAGGAAAGGACAGCAAACTTGAAAAGTAATAGAGTAGAACTGATGGCAGAAAATGAACCAGAATTTCATCATGAAATAACTGATAACGATACTAGTTTAAATGTTTTCACAAAGTTATTGTTTCAATATGTAGATACCATGGAAGTTAGTAATTGTTATGTTTGTATGAAGTTACCAGAATCAGTAGCAGAAGGGTTAACGTATCATCACTTGCCATTAACATATGGCATATCATGTAGTGTATTGGCTAGTTTATTTTATAGAACAGGAAGACTTCAGTATTATTATTCAAACATAGATGTGATATTTTCTGAGGTTCCGATTCGAAAGAGTATGAACCCAGTGCTTAGTAGTAGTCAAGATGCACAGTTTATGGGAGAATTTTTCTTAACAATGAAATCGATAGATATAACACATGCACATAGAAGCAATCTAACATGTTCGTTACATGCAGAAGAAAAGATATTTTTGAACTTAGTAGAAGATAGAAGACAAGATTTTCAAAAGAAAGCTTCTGAGCATAAGGCTCATTTGCCACCTTGGGCTGAGAAAGAAGGGAGTTACAAACCTGGCAAGGCTCAAGCTGGTATGGCTCTAGATTTTGTAAAGACAGGGAAAATTTGTCTACATAGGTTAAAAACTGAGTATAACAATGTTTTCATCGGTACCAGTGAATGTGAACATAATTTCTTAATTCTTGGAGGTTGGGGACTCAAAGGAGGAACAGATTCAGTTTTCCTGGAATCTATTATGTGTGTGGGAATAAGGCTTACTTTAGGCTTCCTGCACGGTGGTATGGAAGTTGTTATTTTGGAATAGTATTTCCAAAGATATACCACGTAAAAAGAAACACTGGGAGCAATGAAAACAATGGTGAATTAACACGTAGTAAAAGAGCTAGTTTTTCAGAAATTGTAGGTGATATATTTGGTGCATTGATACCTTCAGTGGGAATAATTCTGAACTCAAGGAAAATATGTAAATTGTCTACAGTGGTTGATCGTTTATCAACGGATACTGCTGGAGGATTTCTAATGATTAATGCGGTGATGGTTGCGATTCTATGGTTATGCAAAATCGACTTGCTCTTGATATTATATTGGCAAAAGAGGGTGGAGTCTGTAAATTATTGAAGACGAAACACTGTTGCACTTACATACCTGATAAAAGTGCAGAAATTGGAACGTATATACAGAATATAACTAAACTTGAGAAAGAACTAAAACCACTGGAAGTTGATAGTGTATGGGAAAGATTGACAAATAGTATTGCGTCAATTGGTACCTGGTTTGCTAATGTAGGAAAAGGACTTATAGGTCAAATATTAGTACCCTTAGCAGGGATAGCAATAATAGTACTGTCAATAATAATATGGTGCAAATGTTGTAGAAAGAATTAATCGTATAATGTGACAGGAAAAGGAAAGAAGCGAAAGTTTGATGAAATTGAACTTGAAGATTTGAGAAGTGAATTATACAAGAAACTGAAAGGGGATGTGAAAAATAGAAAGTGTAAAAATGAAAATGAATCTATTTTATGTTAAAAGTTGGCATCTGATTGTGGGTAGTATTTGATGGCTCAGAAACGCCATCAGAGAGGGGATTGATGGAGCAAGGACTCACAAATGAGACTTGCTCTGATGCAATCTTCTCACAGTATTAATTTATTAAACTTTGTATTGTTCATACTAACTCTTGCATACACAAACATAAGTAGCAAGGAAGCTTGCCTACGTGTTTAAACTAACAAATAACGCGTCTATTCTAAAAATGGCCGCTAAAGCGTGGGAACTTTACTGCGCATGTCTCAACCATATCACGTGGTGTGACGTCTTTCATTGCTTGGTGGGAAACTCTTGCTTCTGCGCAGTGTGCATTAAAATGGCTGCTTTATGTTTTCACGTGCTACAGCTTGCTCTCGTGTTATAATTGAATTGTCGTTTTCTTAACGCTATTAATGCGGGACAGAATTTATAAGTAAATGGGAATAGAGTAGAAAGAGTGGGTATACAGTGAAACATTTTATTTGTGATTTTAATATTTTCTTCTTTGACTTTTATTAGTTCGTAAATTTGGGCCTGGGGTTGGTGAACTGAAAACTCGTGTGACAATGATCCTGCACATGCGTCCTGCATGGCTGCCCAGAGAGAAAAGGATGAAGTCAACTTGGACGTCGTCCAAGGCCGTGACCTGATGGCCAATATTGCTGTACCCATGAATGTCCCTACTAATATGCAACAATGTACATGAAGAATGTATAAACTTTGTCGTGAGACGGGTGGGAAATAAAGCAAATGTATTAAATGTGATGGGCGGTATTTTAAAACAATGGGCTTTAGGAAATTGAACTAAATCAATATGGTGTGAGGATCAACCCCCTGTCCCCGTCCAATCAGAAATAGTGGTCCCGTATTTTGGCAACATTAATGGGAGGTACATGGGAGTAGAGGGGTATAATAGATATAGAATTAGCTAATTAGTTTAGACTAGACGCTGACAGGCAGAAGCTCCAGACCGACAAGCTGATCGATTGCAGACTGAACCGTTGTCCGGAGGGGGCGGGCCCGTTGTCCAGAGAGGTCCTGAGGAGGGGGCGGCGGAGTCCATTGGAAGGAAGACACAGGAGAATCGAGGAGAAGTCGAGTATCAGAGAGGGGAATGACGCAGGCATCGTTAGTAGAGAGGTCACCAGTCCTGTCCTGAACCTGGAGGAGGTCTTTGCTCTTCATCCTTCCTGGGTCCCATCTTTTCCAACTCCTTGGCCAAGGGGTTTGGTTCTCGCACTTTAGGTAAATATACCTGCAACCTTTAGTTGCACTGCTGTCTCTATCTTCTCCTTTCTGAGGGACCGTCATTGAATGCTAATTGATTATTATGCTTCATCCTTGATATACGATTAAGTATCATGTGGTTCTGTACTTTACTCTGCTAAATCTTTAGATAAACATTTTGAAACTTCCTGACTCAGTGATTATTTCAGGATTATGAATTGTGATGAATGTCACTCATTTTAAACTTCCCAATTAGCAAAGGATTCATTGGTAAGTCATTACTCTTCAATCAGAAAAGTACTTGGTAGCAGGGATTTTGATAAAGAGTACAACTGACTCACCAGCGTAAATACTAGCGTAGTATGAATGAATGGGCCCAAGTGTGTATCTGGTGTATGAATGCTCGTTGCTAGTATCGCGCTGGATCACTAGCGAGCTAACAAATGTCAAATTTGTTGAGTATTGCATTAAGGTTAGACCTGCCCTACTCCAAAGCCATCAATTACTGATCTTCAAAAACCCAACATGTGCATCATGCCACAGAACAGCAGATAAGAGGTTTGATCAGCGCTTTTCAGATCTGGAGGAACAAGATCAAACTTCACACATTTTTGCCATGGTGTTGGCATCTTGTGATCAACTACCTTGAAAACAGTGAGGAAGTCAAGGAGAACAAGAAGAGAAATCTTTTTTCCAGGATGAGGAGAGAGTAAATTCTGAAATGGACTGTTGTCATTCCGGCTACGGCCAAAAACTTATACTGAGCTCATGAGTCAACAGAGGGCTTTATTTCACCAGGATGAAATGGCCTTTTTTTTTACTTGTTGGGAATTTTCCTTACCGAACAGAGGCTTTGATACGTTTGGGCCATGTTGGGCATATGCTTCTGAAGGCCACTTTGACCAATAAGACTGGAAAGGGATGTGCCAGATAGCTAGAGGGTTTTAGGGAGTCGATTACTGAGTGGACCTCAGTTCAAACTCAGCTTAACCTCTTTCTCTGCAAATCTAATGCATACCAGCTGAATGAGGAAGGTGAATGTGTTGCTATATTTCTAAGTGGTGAATCAAGGGTGGGAGAAGTCAGTCTAGGGTGCCTGTGGGTTTGAGATAGACTTGTATTAGGACTGTAATATTTGCCTATTTGGTAGAAGATATGTAGATTATTTTGTTTACTCTGGGAGTTGCAGCCTTTCTCTTTCGCTTACATTTGTCTTCCTTTAGGGGCAAGAACAATGACTCTCAAGGTTTTTTATGGAGGGGGGTGTGGAGGAAGGCGTTGAGGTGGGGAGTGGCATGAGTTGACTGAAGTCATACTGTTTAGTTGTACCCAGATGCAAAATATTAGGCAACGGCCTACTGGCTCAATAGAAGAAGACAAATAGACTAGGTTATTAATACTTACTAAGGCAATTTGCATAAATTTCTGATGTGGATTTTCTGGTGCCAAGTGTTTCTTGTGATCCTAGTCGGTTTCATATTGAGAATGAAGGGAATGTGGATATTTTCTGTCCAGTTAACTAAGACTGAGTCTGAATACTTGAAAATGGATGGATAATAAATGGTAACAACTAAAATGGATTTTGTTGGGCGGAGAAGGGATTCTGTAGTGGTGTTTGTCAGTTTACATTCATAGGTGGTTTTACAAGAGTGTTGCTTAGGCTGTTGTCACGCAAGGTCTTAAAGTTCACCACCAGCTTGGACGCTTTTCTCCCCCATTGAATGTTTACATTCCATAGGAAAACACTGTCAGGGACTGATTCAAGTTATCCTATAATCTCTACATTTATTCAGTAAAAGGTTTATTTTTTAAGCTGAAATTATAGATAATGTTTAAGGTCCAAGATTGCGATGGTGAAATATTTTTTCATATCATTTGACACTCCAATGTCACGTAATCTTGGAAATGTAAGGGTTTGCAAGGAAGTGATATTTTGGAGACAAGGGCTACCCAACTCCTGTATTTCATCATAGTCCCGGCATATCAAACAAAATGTGGTTGAAAGCAGGAAATCCATAATTACAGGGACGTAGACACTGGATTCAGAGATAATACAGAGACTGAGTTGTGTGCCCAGATGATATTTTATAGCTCAAAGTGGTAAGCCATCACAGATCTGCCACTGTGTGTCATGCAACAGAAAATGGACGTGGTGGTGGTTTCTACAGAAGTTTCTGTGCTTACTTTTTTAATAGATACACAATTACATTATTAAATTCATTGATGGTCTGTGGCACCTAGTTTTGCATGCAATTGTGGAGCTAAGAATAGGGGAATGATGGACCAAGTGATGCAGGTTTCCTTGAGAGGAAATCTTCAGCTTGTCTTTGTGGCTAAGGGTTACGTTCTCTTCTTTGTGAATGATGGTGTTTTGGAATTCGCACTAGATGTCTGTGGCAGATATATTTGTTTCATGCCCAGCAATACAGAGTATAAATGAAGCGAGCTAGAGACAACTGTACTGGTGTGTTCATTTGTTGTGAAAGTGATCTTCTGTTTAGAAGACCAGTACTGCAAATATTTTCAGTCTGTACAGGCTGTTTTATAATAATGAAACAATCAGAGGTGTAATTCTTTTTAAATAATTGCTACATACTTCTTCAGATCAGCACTGGTATGGTTTATTAGGAAAAGAACAGGAAGAAAATATTGGACTATTTTATGGAACATTTACTCTCTACTTTGCAATCTCCCTAATCAATGACTGACGTTTTTATAAGTTACCTGGGCAACACCTCATGCTCCTTTAGCCCTCTGAAATACACACTCTTTTCTCTATCCTGCACCAACTCTTATAACTCTCACATCACATTACTATGCCTTCATTTTAGTTGGCAGGGGAAACTAAATTTCTTACTTTTGAGCTGGATAAAAATGGCATCAAGTGTCCAATAGGACTTGACTGAGACTTTGATTAAAGAGCACATCAGGGCAATTGTAGTAGACACTGCACAGATATTTCTTACCGCTGTACTGTACATGGCATTTTCTGTATGCCAATCTTGCGTCCCATGAAATTACTTCCCTCAGGTCTAACCTTTATGTCCGGATGATTGCTATACGGCACCCGAGCTGAAATGCGTCAACCATTGTTAAATGAGGGTTGACTCGCAAAAGAATGACATTTCTTGTCTAAAACAAATGAAATCTAAAAACTCTAGAAAGGAATTAATGAACAGCAACTAATGAAGCAAAACCAGAGAGGCTCATCCTTCTTTGTATACGTGGAGGATTTTCCTCAGATGGGATTTAAATTCAGTGTTGTTACTGCCATTATACTGTTGACACCTCCTATTTCAGTCTACTTTTCTGATAAAACTAATTCAACATAACTAGAACCTTTCATACTTCACTTCACCATCACTATCATACATAAAAAGAAGCAGAAAACAGGTAGCATGAATCCATATCATGCCACCCATCACACAATCATGATGCATGCATTATGTATGTTCCTGGAACACCAATAGTTAAATGTCATTTTCTTCGTTACTTTAGCCTCATCTTAATATTGCAATGTCTTTTCTCAGGACATCCAATAGATAAGGTGTTCAAGCTCATGGTCTTTTACCCCTATGAAATATATACTCGTTCCCATTCTGCATCAACTCTTCATGCTCAAATGATATCATTATCCACTCATTTCACTTGGCAGAGTTTATTTTAGCTGACTAACAAGAACCGGAGTTAAAGGAAGATAATAAAGGATTGACTACCTAGGTGTAGAATCTGCATACCAATGTTTCTCAAGTTAGATACTGATCCTGGAAAATACAGGTAGGCAAGAATCTTTAAAACCTCTCTACAGTCATTCGAAATGAAGCCTAGTCTTTGAAAACTATGGACATTTGCAAGACATGGGCCTCATTTCAGACGAGTTGAATAACCACTGCCACCCGCAGGAAAACACTGTAAAAGGTGTATTCCTTCTACCAACTCACCAGAGAATGCGTCGTCAAAAAAGGGAACTAAAATGAAACGTTTTCTTCAATTTTAGTCAAAAGGTAAATATATTCTTCAATTACACAAAACATTAATGTGAACACAGGTGAAAACATTTTTATTAATGGAAAAAGCAATGCATACAATACATCTACTAGTGGCAATCATATAGTTTAGCACGGACTCAAGGGGCAATCTAGATAGCACTGCTACACTCTCAAAGCATTTTCCAATAATGTTTTATTAAAAAGGGGGGATACCTCTCACTGTATCACAGATTTTATTTAGACCGTGGCACCTATTGGAGCCAGGTACAGCGAACACTCTCCCTGCGTTTGATTTCAGGAAGTGCGAGACACACTGATTGAGAGACATGTTTGAAAAGGAACCTGTGCCTCTAAGGCAGGGGTGCAATAGCTCATTGGTGCACTATTCATTGTTCAAATATAAAAAAAAAAAACTTCACTTTCCAGCTTTTACATTTACCCTGCTTATCTGAATAAAACGCCTGACATAATTAACATCAAATTCCTTTTTAGACAGTGTAGCAAGTGTTCACTGCTTATATGCCTACGATCTACAGGTGATAAATTGAATCCTGGCAGGTCAGCCTTTTAATTTTCTTCTGGTGATATACGGAGTAACTCAGATTCGAAAGACAATATCTGTTATGTACAGTGCTAAGAAATGGCAAAAGAAAAGGAATTCTGGAAAATACTGAAATATAAATAATTATTTTAAAGGTAAACTAGCTATTATTTTACAGAAATATTTCTAGAGCCCGGCCCCGATTTAGAGGTCTTAAGACAGCTGGGTGGAAACTAAGCAGAGGGTTCCAGGGCCTGAAATAGTGTCCAGCCAGTCCGTTCCATCCAATCCAGGCGTTTCTCTTAAGCTGGTTAACAGCATGAGAGCAGCGTCTGGATTGGTTAGGGGAGCTCTTCATCCATCGGAGAAGGAGTATAACACCAAGGAGGACGCACAGCCCCTGGGTAAGTGCCAGTTTATATTATTTTACTTGTCTAATACATGTAAGTGTAGTGGTTGTGTTTTACTTTGTAGTTAGGGTTATGTTTTTATTTGGAATTTTGGAGGCAGGGGGTATTTTATTTTAGGCTTTTGGAGGCGGGGTGTTTTTTTGGGGGGGGTGGGAGGGAGGGGGAGTGGTGGGGCACTTCACTCACCCCACCACTTTCAAAGGGTACCAGCCACCCCTGGTCGACATCTTTAGACCAGTTTTAATTTGGCGTAAATCCTTCATACATTAATGCAGCCACCACACTGAAATAGGAAATGCTGTCTCCAAGACCAAATAAAACACATGCAGAGTCCCCAAGGGATCTCCTCTCTCCTCGCTGCTTTTCAACATAGATATGCACCAACTAGTGGAAGTCATCTCCCAATATGGCTGATTATTCCACACAGATTCATAACTAGAAAAGTCTCAAGTATTTCAAACCAAGATCACTTAAGGCATAAGACACTACTTTTTGACGAAAGGCACTTTTTATGTCTCAATGGATCCAAAACTGAAATCATGATAGTGGTAAACCACAACAGCCGAGAAATCTCCTTCAATTGGCCTGCTGAGCTGCGCACTGCTCGAATAACAGTAACCAAAGTTTATAACCTGATTGTAAGGTTCGATAAAGACCTCTCCGTCAAATTACAAATAACCCTGGTAGTGAAAAACACCAACCTCCTCTTGATGAATGAAAGCTTCTGCTGTTCCTCCACAAATACAGAACTGACAAGAAAGAGCATTACACCTACCCTTCTTACTGGAACCTAAATAATTTAGGAGCTATAAAGAAAGAAATCCCAAAACTGCAGAGGGTCCAGACCCAACTGCGTGTTTCTGTTTGAACTTAAACAGAAGCAGATCACTCCAGTAATCAATCACCTAAACTGGCTCCCTTTATAAGAACGTATCAACTTCAAAATGCTATGCATTAAGTACAAATCATTTTGGGGAACCAGCCCAATCTGTCCCCAGTTATGACCCCCACACTATGTTCCTGGCCGTCTACTCTGAGAGAAAAAAAAGCTGACAACCACACTGAGCCAAAAAAAGATAACGAAAGAAACATGAAAAAAACAGTATTATGCTATGGACGCTCTGGATCCGGCCATTTCAAACAAGCCAAATCCACCAGCCTCCAAAAAAGTGCTTAAAACAAAACTCCCCAAGGAAGTTTTTCACACCTATGATTACGATTTGGAATTCACACAAAAAAAAAAAACGAATCTCGGACGATAGAAATTTGATCCATGAGAACCTTGTTTGGGACTACCTCCTCCTTCGTGGCTTCCCCATGCTCACAAGGTTTATCCCTCTTACTATAATCCTCCACTCATAAGTGGCAGTGATAACACGCTGGTGCATTATAAATCGTATAAATAGGCAAAATAAATGGCTCTATACCCTGCGTAAACTTTGAAGGCAAGTAACTATGCTCTGAAAGGATCTGTGCACATGCTGTTGTGGTCCCCTGGCACTCCAGTGAAAGAAGTTTGCAGCCCCTCTGCTGCACAGTCACAACACTTGATCCCAGTAAACTATTTACCGACTTAGAAGAGAGGTAGATCGCTCCTTACAAATAACAGAAAGCACAACCTTCCAGGTTCTGATGAGATTCGATCCCTCCCACAACACCCCAGAAGCCCCTCATTGAGAGGGTCTGACGTTTCTCAGATAGGCTTTCGTCACTCTATTATTCCCCACTTGCCACTTGTAACGTAATAGCGTAGGGCAATTAGTGTATGCCTAGTAAGCAGTGCAGTGCATTATGATGTAGGCTTAGAACATGCCGACTTGGGGGTTCCAGGGTTGTCGGTTGGGGGAGTTGAAGAACATGTATGGTTCCTGTATGACATGTCTGGGGCTGCTGAATAAAGAACTTACCTTTAATCACACCGGTGTCGTTACTATAGAATTTGGGGACGAGGATGGGATGGCATTACATACCCATATCTATTAAGGGGGAAGTTTGTCAAGAATTGGAAAAACTAGTGGAGATGGCATTATTGAGCAGGTTGAGTCAGCAGAATGGGTGTCTCCATTAGTTGTTGTAAGACGACCCAACGGGAAGGTGTGTATCAATACTGTGTAACACCATACTAACAGTCCATGTATATTTGCTTATTTAAATTGCATTTTGTATAATTAAAATGTGTTAATATTTTTGTCATTTGTTGTAGGATTAGTATTTAGTTTCTTTTAAACTGTAAAGGGGAAGTTGAGTTGTAAAGTAATAGAGTAGGACAATTAGCGTATGCGTAGTAAGCACAGCAGTGCATTATGATGTAGTTTTAGAACATGTTGACCTGGGGGTTCCAGGGTTGGGGGGGGGGGGGAGTTGAAAAAAAGTGTATGGTGCCTGTATGACGTGTCTGGGGCAGCTGAATAAAGAACCTACCTTAAGTCACACCGGTGTAGTTACTACACCACTCCCCCAGAGCTATCAGAGGGCTTCCCTGTAGGACCTGAAGACCAGAGTAGTGTGTTTCCGTATCCCCCTGCACAAGACGATTCCTCCTTTCCCCAGCCTTCCCAAACAGTGCTCCAGGTATGCGGAGAGGAAAATATGGAACAGGGCATCAAAAGGTTTCACATCATTTATTGTTGGTTTTGTCTATAGTCAATGCACGTCAAGCACTAATCAGGTGGTATCCATAAAAAAAATGACAGTCTTTATCTGAAAGACAAACAACCATTCTCGTTCTTGCAGTTTAAAACTGCCAACCCAAAAAAAGAGGAAATCTACACAATCGCCTCTTATTGTGAACGGAATTTCCCAGTAACATGCACCAAACTTGAAAGTTTCCATTTAGTTGTTAGACTGCAGTAAAGGTTATGAACGATAATGAAATTCTCCAAAAGTCTGCCCGGATTATAAATGTTGGATCTGCTAGGAAAATGGTTTACACAGCAGCAGAGCTCACTAAACTAAAAAAACCTGTATGAATGGCAGTCTTGACTATTTGAAATGCCTCTTTTTCTTTGGACATGCATTTTTCAGCACCTGCATATCTGAAATTTAGAACATCACCTTACAGGGACAACAGAGAAGGAGTTATCCTCCGTCTCTAAAACGGAAGGGAAGTGTAGAATTAAGTCAACCTTTATATATAAAAGAGAACAGATGACCTTTTAGGCCTCAATTAAGAGTTTGGTGGGGGGGGAAAAACACAAAACTTAAACATTGGGTAAATGCCAAATTCTGCGGGGTTCGGTAAACAACATGTGCGTTAAATAACACTGACATGAGTTTTTACCATGTACCGCGGAATCAATTTTTACCACAATTGTTAAATAATGAATGTGTGCTAATTACAGCATGTGGTAAATACTGCACCCTATAAATAACCATCCACAAAACATTCGAAAGCGCTCATTTCCAAGCACTGAAGTTGCTGAAGGGAGAAAAAGAATCCCCAAAGAGTAGAAACAGCTGGTACAACACAGAGAAAGACCTCAGGACACCCCCAAATTACACGAACTATTCCTTCCTGTCTGGGGGTGTGCAGGCATTTATTTGGGTTGAGAAAAAGCCCCTTGAAACAAGACAAGAGTTTATTGCCATTCTCAGATATCACTCCGTCATCACAAGCAGAAACATGCCAAACTCTTTCATCATGGACCCCAGCAGGGAAAGGTAGTACAAGTTTACATATCATTAACTGGATGTCCTGGGCAAGGAGGTGAAAGGACACCATGAATGTCAAATTTGCCATCTCATGCTGAAGATGACATCAAAAACAACAAGAACATGCCTGTGGAAGGAGATAACGGACAAAAGCATTACTGTATCAACGTATCCATATGATGTTGAAGGCATGAAAAACAGATTCCGAACCTTGAAATGTGATGCCCCTAAGCGAGTTGTCAAGCACAAGCACCACAACATGGCAACTGGTGGTAGTTCTCCACCTCAGCTCTACCTCAAGCCGTGGAAAGAAAATTATGATCATCCTTAACATATCTGGAGTGTAAAACATGAAAGAAGGTCGCGATGCCGGAGGATTCAAAGACAGGAGACATAAGAACTGTAAAAGGAGATACATGTAGTTTTTAAAAAGTTGACTTGGCTCAGAATCATCAATGTGCAGAGTGAAAAATGTAATTTGTTGCACATTAAACCTTGTATGTGCTGCCAGTGGGGCTAATAACTTGCTAATGGTACTGCTGACACATATTTTCAATTGGACTACTATTTAAGTTTGGACTACCACGATCAGAAGCCGTTGTAATTTTAATGATGGGTGTTGATTTGTCTGCCCAGTATATTGAGGGTGATGTGTCACCGCAGTAGGACTAATGTTGCTTCTCCGCAGGAGCACAGCATTATGGTTTTATCCAGGGAAACTCACACAGTAGTTCAGTAAAGACAGGTCCACAAAACACAGCATTTGCATATTAATAGTGTGCTTCATTCTATAACATTTTACAGTTGCAGCACTCTTGTTCATAGTTACGTGAGACTACCAGGTGTACACGAGTGCAGTCAATTGACCTAGGCTATCAGGAAATTTGCTGTACCACAGATGTTTGCTTAGCTGACACTGACTCTAGGTATACAAAGGGAACTTGCATGTGCACCCCACCCATTCTCTGCAACGCATCCATCACTTACCAGAGTATGCTGCTGAAGGTTGACTAAGAAATATCATGCACTAATCGTACTATACGTTGTGTGGTGCCTGGTGAAAAGAATTCTGCGCTACTAGCTTTTTCAGGAAGGGGGTATGTCAGAGGATCCCTTTGTAGGGCTCCAGAGTATTCATAAAGGTGAAACTATGTCTTGAATGGTGCCCATCTCAAACCTGTGTATCCTCTGGATCTCAAGACGAGTCACATTTATGGATATTTACATGTTTTTTTCACATGTGGTAAATATCACATACAGTAAAGAGCGCTTGCAGTAAATAGCACACGTGGACCACAAACTTGATTTTTAACTTCTGATCAGATGAGTCAGTAAATTCATGCACTATTTTCATTACCAGTATGCCTAACTCATAATTAGGGCCTTAGAGGGTTAATTGATGGTCTTTTTTTCAGTTATCCAGCCCATTTCAATAAATAGTTGAAGTGTGACTTGGCTTTTTATTTAAAACGATTTCAACACGACTTTCACAGTTTGAGATACACAAACAAGGAGCATCTTCTTTAGAGAACAAACCAGGTGCACGTGAGATATGCAGACTTCAAGTGTTGTTTTTCCTTAGGATAACATAGGGTCTGCAAGTGACAACATTCAATGCACTACCAGTTAAAGATACAGCTCCACCTGAATAGGTTTGTGGTTAGGTTCACAGTCCACAATTTCCAACCCTCTCCAAATTGGAGGAAAGGCATTTCTCTTTTGTTGGGCTTGAACATTTTCAAAATAGTTATCATCATGAACTGAAAAAAGTTCACTATATTTCTCCGTGGACTGCAAAACGAAGCATCAGCAACATGACATTTCAAAGGGGTATGCTCCCCATTTGTCATTTCCCTACCTTTACCAACATATTTCACCAAACTGCTCTGCATTTTAAAGAGAAATACTCATTGGCTAACCAACGGGTGCAACCTTCGCATGTTGGTACAATAGTTAAACTTTTTTTTAATGGTTTATTGCAAGCATATGGCACAAAAAAATAAGAAAAATAAATATGCTGCCACCTAAACCTGGCTACCATGTGCTTGCCATTAAAATTTTACATCTGGAAAAAAAAATCATTGATGTGATAGTTTCAATAATGATGATTTTAAATAAATGTTTCCGCCATGCCATGCTTTTTACTATAATGTTTGTTAAAGTGACAAGGATAAATCATTTCACAACCATAACCTCAAATTGCAGGAACCTAAATTGTTACAGTGCAACGTTAGAACTTTGTAACAACAACTTTAACTAGCACAGGCAATGCCAATAATTCTGCCTTTATTATATTGCACCTTTCATCCCACACGCATACAGGCAGAGTCTTTTACCTCTGGTGTACAGGGTACAGGAGCAAGAACAAAGAAGGAGTATCTACCTTCTCTTGTGCAATGGAACAATGACAACCAAGAGTGCATGAGAAGAGTAACAAAGCATATGGGGGCGTGGTCTGGCCACGCAACAAGATGGCCGCTTGAGCCCGGAGCTCCGTGCCTTGGGGAGCCCAGGACGGCGGCGAATGCTTTTGCACGGGCTCTGTGGCTGAAGAAAACCAGCTGCTCACTTCGTGGAAAGCCCGGAATTTGACATGCAACATTTCCTGCTAAGAAAAACGACCCCCGTCATGTGTTGTGGGAGCTTGTCTGGCAAGAGGAGAGCAGCCCCGTGAAGCGCGGGAACAGCACTCTTGACCTGCGTCATAAATCAGAGTGGCTCCGACTAGCCTGGGTATTTCTGGAAACTCTGATGAGAATTCTTTACTTATGCAACAGCGAGACGCTGCATTGTGGTGTCTTCCACTCTTCATTTCAGACAGGTCTGTTTTCATTTTAATTCCAGTCAATTCTGAGGTGACTAAGCACATCACCGGATACACTGTTGCTATTAGAACAGACTACACCGGAGCGTACTTCTGCCTGACCTTTGCTACTGTTGCTATTTTACCAGTATAATAGTGTGCTGAACTCTGAATTTTAAACTGACAAAAAAAAATTGCTAGTCCCACACTGCTATTATACTGCTGAACAACTATTAATATAATAAAACTACTGTTTTGCTGTACTGGAAAACAGGTGAAAACATGCCTCAGATACAAAATAAGTATTGACTTGTATTGCTATTTTACTTACCTCTGGTGTAACAACACAAATCACATGCAGTAGTGACTTTATTTTATTAAAAGTGAACATTGAAGGAGAACTACCTGACTCTTAGAGCTTAACTTACTGCAGATAAATATCAGCTTTACACCACGCTGATTCTGGTCCAGGACAGTTATCAAGATTAATAACTATTAATCACCCTCTACATATATAACTTGTTACCAAACAAGGATCTAACTGAATTCAGCTGCGTTCTTAATTGGGACAGCCTAATTCATACACCAGCAGTTAACATAATATTTTCTACTTTGTGTGCCTCCTGCTCAACTACCGCTTTCAGGTTTGGATTGACCCTATGTGACAAGCATATCAGATAAATGAGAGGATCTCAGAAGAAATCTCGACAATAAAGTTGATACAAAGTATAGATTTGAATTTACTTTTAAAACCATAAAATAAATTACTACCTACTATTCTCCAATAATCCTTCATGATATAAGGTCTACTACTTTACTCCATGTGAAGTATATTTGAAAAGAAAAACGGCCCTCACAGTTCTATATCAAAGGACTGCCGCTACGAAGTTGAAGATGCCTTCTGGTAAGATAAATGGGAAACCTGTAAAACAGTCCCTTTTCTCAGAAGCTCTTAGCCAAGGTCGTTCTACATCGGATGTAAGGAATAATACTACTTTGACATTAAACCATCCTACTCCTATGGCATCTTCATCTTCAGACTCAGCTATGGAATGTATCATCCAAGAAATTTCTGCTGTAAGCCGACGACTAGAGGGTATGGAATCTTCCATATCTACCCTTACGACTGAAACCAAGTCTATTCGTACGGATATTGCTGGATTCCAAAATCGGATGGATGGTTTATCTGCACGAATGAAAATAGTGGAGAACCGACTTGATGCTATACCAGACCGTGATCAGGAACTTCTTTTTCTAAGGAGTAAAATAGTTGACTTGGAAGACAGGAACCGTCGTGATAATGTTCGCTTTTTTGGCTTTCCTGAAAAAATAGAAGGGTTAGATGCTAAATCCTTTCTCAGAGATACCCTACCAAGAATTACAGGCCTCATTTTTGAACCACCGTTGGAGATACAGAGAGCCCATCGTCTTGGACCGATCAATACGGGCAAAAATACGATCCCGCACGCTTATTGCCTGCGTCTTGCGTCATAAACAAGCCCGTCAACTGATCACAGCGGCTCGTACTCAAGGTTCATTCATATTCCAATGTCATGAAATCAAAATAGCCGCAGATTTCTCAAAAGAAACTAATGAGCGTCGCAAGGCTTTTCTCTCTCTTCGACCTCGTCTTCGTCAGCTTGATGTCAAGTATGGTCTTTTCGAGCCTGCACGTTTACGAATCACCAAGGATGGGATTTCCAAAGACTTCTTTGATCCAGAGGACCTTCACCATTTTCTGGATAATCTTTCCCCCCAAAACATGGAATATGCAGATTCCTTGCCACAAGTCCAATCCCAACTTCTACCATTGAAATCCATGATATCTTCTTGGGAAACTCGACGTGATTCAAGCCATTCCCAAAATAGAGGACGAGATCTAGATCGACCCATACGTTCCTTAGGAGATCGAGAACAGGCCCTTCAGGCAGTAGCTACCCTTACACAGGAAAGAGACCGGGATAAATCACGCTCTCCTCTAAAATCCTCTTCATTTGAAGGAGTATCTTGAACTATGACTGATTGTCTTTCTACATTAATCACCAGGTGGGTGTTCATCCCGTTGATGATCATTGGAGAGGATGATCAGATTAAACAACAGTTGGGAACTTGTCCTATTGAAGATTGCTGAAAAAAAGATGATCGGATGAGTACTTGAACATCTCTTTATTTGTCATATGTATTTGTTATATATTATTTATAATTATTTGATTGGTTCATCAGTGAATTCCCGGTATTGTAATTACACCGCATTTAATTTTATGCACTTCTGCACTTTGTAACAAGCTGCATTTCGGGAAAGTGATTTTAAATTGCACATCCTTTCAATTCTTACCTCTCTGTCGCCATCCAAGTACTCCTCCCTGGTCCAACGCGGGCTCGCCCGATGAGGGGAGGGAGGCTGTGCTGAAGGACGTGACCAGGGGCATTTCCGGCAGAGACCGGCAACGAGGGTAACGGTCTAGTGGCCAGAATCCCTATTTTAGTTGATGGCTGGCGAGACGCGCAGCGGACGCGCTTAAAGGCAGAACTTTACGAGCCTCGCTCCACGCTGCATCAGTGAATTCCCGGTATTGTAATTACACCGCATTTAATTTTATGCACTTCTGCACTTTGTAACAAGCTGCATTTCAGGAAAGTGATTTTAAATTGCACATCCTTTTAATTCTTACCTCTCTGTCGCCATCCAAGTACTCCTCCCTGGTCGAACGCGGGCTCGCCGCATGAGTGGAGGGAGGCTGTGCTGAAGGACGTGACATGGGGCATTTCCGGTGGAGACCGGCAACGAGGGTAACGGTCTAGTGGTCAGAATCCCCATTTAGTTGATGGCTGGCGAGACGCGCAGCAGACGCGCGCAGCGGGCGCGCCTAAGGCAAGCCCGTCTGCGCCTGTCTGGACGTCGCCAGGACCCCTGCTAGTTTCCCCCCAGATATCTGCTATGTGGCAAGTCCACGGTGCTCCTACACACGGGACGAGCTGCTTATGATCAGACATAACCCCTGTGAGCTCCCGACACATTCACACATCTTACCAGAAGGCCCTTTTTCATGTAGGGTATGCAGATTTCAGAGCATTGCTCCCCCTTATTCTATGCATCACGGATTACTCCCTGAACAGATTATAGGAGTTGGGTCTCCCGGGAGAATTCCTTATAGTTGTGTCCAGACCCAACCCATTAACATAGGCTGGAACTGCTTTTTAGCTAACGTCAGATCCCTCCCTAAACATGCTGTAAATATATGGGATCTCCTGACTGAAAATGATCCTCATATTGGATTTCTCACTGAAACTTGGGATCAAACCCTCTTCTAGCCCCTCTATTGCAATGGCACTCCCGGACGGCTACCGAATTCAAAAATAGACAGGACGGGCAGGGGGTGGTATAGCCTTAATATATAAGGAATCCATATCCATCTCTATTTTAGATCAGATGTGCACGGACGAAATAGAATGCCTTGTTTTTAGACTCGAGCTGCATCCCCAACATAGCTGGAAAGGTGCTCTTGTTTATAGACCCCCGGGCCCGCTGCTAGGTTTTACTAGCCAATTGATGGAATTTATCTCTCCATATGTTATTTCCACCCGAAACTTCCTACTCCTGGGGGATTTTAACATCCACAGTGAGAATGCCCTTAACCTAGACGCCACAGCTTGCCTAAAAGACCTGGCCACAACTGGTCTCTTGAAGATCAACAACGCCCCTACCCATTCGGCAGGGCACCCTTTAGATCTCATCCTATCCAACTCCACGAATATCGTCTGTGGGGAACTTTGACCTGGTCTGATCACTCTCTGGTGAATTTCCAACTTATGAGTCCCAGAAGCTTCTCCACCTCTCACGCCACACTCTGGTATAGACCTTGGCATAAACTGAAGCCCGACCAATTTCTGCCCCCTTTTTGCTCCTGGAACATCGAAACTAACACTTATAGTGTAGAGGAACAGCTAGCTCACTTTAATTCCATTGTACAAGCCACCATAGATTACGTAGTCCCTATGAAGCCACAGACCCACTCTCCAAAACACACACCCACTAGCTGGTACTCCCCTGTCTTACGAACTGAAAAGAGCCAATGTAAAAAATTGGAACGGAAATGGCGACACTCGCACAGTGGACAAGACAAAGAGAGATATAAAGCCGCACTGTCCTCCTATCATAAAAATATTAAATCTGCTCGCAAGCTACACATCACTCATCAGCTGGAGCACGCTGGGAACAACTCGAGGACCCTCTATCAGATCCTGAAGTCTTACACCAATCCCAGAGCTTGCGAAAGCGCGGAACCCTCCTCACAGTCGCTGTGCGATAATATAGCCTCCTTTCTAAGTCAGAAAATCGAAGACATCTACCAGAAAATCTCATCCAATGAAATTTCATCGTACCCTACAACAGCATATCCTGCCTCCCCTAACAATACTTCGCAGCTCGTCTGCGTTCCCTTACTCACTACGGTAGAGGTTCTCTCCTTACCAAAATTAAATCTGGTTCCCCCCTAGATATTATTCCTGCAAAAATCTTCTCCAGATTTTCCGCACAGTTAGCCACAACCATCTGTACCATTCTTAACAGTTCCTTGAGGACAGGCAGACTCCCCCTAGAATGGAAAGCAGCTCAAGTTGTACCCATCCGTAAAAATCTTAAGATCTCCACAACTGAGCTTTCCAATTACCGACCCATATCTTTGCTCCACCTTCAGAGCAAGCTTATTGAAAAGCACATAAACAGACATCTGTTTGATTTTGTTGAAACCTCTCACTGCCTTGACGTCTCCCAGTCAGGTTTCCGGGCCAAGCACAGTACCGAATCTGCCTTGATTGAGGTAACTGATAACATCAGAATGGCTCTGGACAATGGTCAGGCGGCACTGCTGGTGCTGTTTGACCTATCGGCGGCGTTTGACACCATCTCGCACCAGATCCTACTAGAGACTTCAGGGCATTGGAGTACAGGGGGTGGCACTAAAATGGTTGACAGACTTTCTTACAGATAGAACCCAGACGGTCACATTGGGGACCTATAGATCTAAAACCACTAGAGTTACCAAGGGGGTACCGCAGGGCTCCTGCTTGAGCCCTACTCTCTTTAACATTTATGTTACCCCCTTGGCCAAACTTATGAGGAATTTAGGGTTCAGTCCCATCTCCTACGCGGACGACACCCAGCTCCTCCTCACCTTTGATAAAAACAGACCTGATATACAACTCATCTTTTCGGAGGGCATGAAGATCATTGCTGCCTGGATGAGGACCAACTTCCTCCAACTGAACGCCGAGAAATCGGAGATCATGCTGTTTGGAGGAGCAGCTATAAGCTGGACTCCCAGATGGTGGCCAGAGGAGCTGGGCAAGGCCCCTTCTCCCAAAGAAGTGGTCAAGAATTTAGGAATCAGAATCGACCAGAACCTCACACTCGATGCTCATGCCACTACTACTGCTGGCACCTGCTTCCACACACTCTGCTTACTCAGAAGAGTCTTCCCCCTGTTACCTTCCTCCACTAAAAAAACATTGATGCAAGCCCTAGTATTAAGCCGTCTGAACTATTGTAATGCACTGCTAGCCTCGGCCAACCAAGCCTCCTTCAACAAGTTACAAGTTGTACAGAACACGGCTGCCCGCCTAGTAGCTAATGCCCCACCCAGAACGGCTTCTATCCCACTTCTTAACAAACTCCACTGGCTCCCTGTGAGAAAGCGGGTGAAATTCAAGATAGGCTGCACTGTTTATAAAGCTCTTAATGGACAGGGACCTTCCTACTTGTCTGCCAAACTTATCAAGTACACCCCCCCACACCCCCTTCGATCAGGCTCCAAGCTACTCCTTTGCACCCCCAGAATTAAAAAGGCTCGCAAGGGTGGCAAAGCATTTACCCCATCTTGCCCCTACTTTCTGGAATGATTTGCCCCTCCACCTTCGCGATTGCCAGAGCCTCTCTCAATTCAGGAAGCTTTTAAAAACCTTTCTTTTCGGAGTCCCTTGGGTCTGGCTGTAGCACACCGTCCTAAGCGCAGAGATACCCCTTTGGGGTGATTCAGCGCTATAGAAATTAATAATAATATTATTATCCCCTCTACTTTTCTTTTAACCGTGTATCAATGATACTACCTAATTATTATTCTCTTATTTTATCCTATTCTTCCTCTTATCTAATATATTCTATTATATTTTATTATATATATACATTTTTGCTTATCTGTTATAAACGTATTTTAAGTTTCACATACACTACAAGTACCACTATATTCTTTCTTTACACATTTTTCATACACCTTTCTCTTCTCCTTAATTATCCTACATATATAACAATACATTTAATTGCTTTTAATATGTAATAGACAATTGTTTTGATATTTAACTATAGTGATCTGTATTCATAATATATCGGTTCTTAGGAATGATACCATTCAAATATTTAACGTGATTTATTCTTCTTCTTCTTTTGTGTAAAGTCTGTCTTATAACTTGCATATGATATATTAATAACTTGTTCGCTAATATTTTTCCCTCTTTTTTGATATTGTTAAAACTTTATAATATAGACATTAGATTTATTGACTAAATAGATGATTGATCGCCTTTTGTTATGAATTGGACATGAATTCATTACGAATTATTGGTATTGCTATGCTCCTCCTTTATCAACTCTTCCTACATATCTTCCCCTTCCTCCCCTACTTAAATACTATAAATACTATATGTGATATTACTGATATATTATTTATATATGTTATTTAATTGCCTTAATATTTAATTATTTAATTATAATATTATTGTCTTTTTATATGATGTTATTTTTATAATGAGATCATATTTAAATGTGACAATTATATATGCTATTATTTGATATTGAATTACTATTATTACAATGTTAATATTAGCTTCCTTGACTGTACTATATATTCGACAATTTCATATTATACTGTTCTCTTATTTATTTTTTCCCCTACTCCTTTTCTTCTCTCTTTCTATTCCCTCATCCCCTCTTACACGATACCCTCAAGATATCAATTTCTCTTCTACACTCCTCTATATTTCTATAATCCTTTATTCCTTTATTTTTGTATTTCTCTACTCCTTTAACCATAATCTCAAATTCTATTCTACTGTTCGAAAACTGTTCTTTTTATTTTTGTGTAGTTGCATTCTTTATCATTTACTCTGCCGCCAGATGGGGCTCCTCGGGTTCGAGTAGCCCGAAAGTTTAGACCCGCAGTAAGCAGTTCCTTTCCCTGTTGCTGTGCTTTCTTTGCACAGCATATTTACCACTCTTTCCCTTGTATTTTCATTAGTCGTTCTTGATTTAGGACCCCTAGTTTTGTTCCATACATACTCTCTCCTTTCATTTTAACTTCATTCTATATCCTCACCCCTGCTTCTTTATTCCTCCAAAAAACAAAAACTTATACATCGTTTACACTATACTATTTAACTAGTTTGTTTTTCCCCATTCTTGATTATACCTACATACCCACACATTGATGTCTTTGTGGTGAGCCAGGGCACTTCTTCTCTATCTCTCCCTTCCTCCTTATATTCTTTTTTATCTCTTCTCTTAACCTCGACAAGGACATTGTGTACTGTATTATTATTTTTTCCTATTGACATTTCTTTAGCATGACGAGCACTCATCCTCTATGAACAGTTACATGGAATGTCCATGGTCTCACCCATTACATTAAAAGGAAAAAAGTGCTTTCTTATCTCCAATCCAAACACGTAGATGTGGCCTTACTACAAGAAACCCATCTAGATACGCTAGAATCTGATAAACTATGCAGAGATTGGGTGGGGAGGGTCATTCACAGTAGTATTCGAAAGGGTGAATCCACAGACGCTGGCCCTATTCGCAAATGTGGAGTTGCAATTCTTATTCGCAAATCACTTCCAGTCACGGTCTCCAAAACATGGTCAGATTCTGAGGGACGTTATGCGTTTGCTAAATTGCGTATTGGAGATGCTTACATTTGTGTGGGATCAGTCTACGCTCCGACTGGGACCAAAAAATAATTCTTCCTCCAGTTGAACAGTCTATTAACAGAGATAGATGCCTCACAGTACCTCATTGGCGGGGATTGGAATCTGGCGCAAGACCCAATTCTAGACAAAACTGGTCCATTTGATAAGGGGAATGCTACAGATAGAGCTCTATTAGATGACGTAATATCAGATAACGGACTAGTTGACCACTGGCGTCTTAGCCATCCAACAGACACGGAATACACCTTCTTCTCTCCCACCCAACGCACATTCGCTCGCTTGGACTATTTTCTGACATCACAGAAAGTGGTTCAATTGGTCACGGATTCCCGCATCTTGGAAACAGCTTTATCTGACCATTCCCCTGTCCTCTTATCCCTAGAACTAGGCTTCTTTAGGCCAGGGCGTAAACCCTGGCGTATGAACATCCAACGACACAGGACTCCCAAGGGTAAATCTCAACAACAATCACATCTCCAAGACTATCTTACCACTAACCAGGGTTCTGTTACCTCCGGCAGGACTATTTGGGCTGCAGCTAAAGCCACCATCAGGGGTCAGTTAATGCGTGATGCAGCACTTGTTAATAAACAGAATGCTGCACGGCAAACAGAACTAGAACGCGACATTCAATCTTACTCTCACCTGTACACACTAACCCCAACCTTGCAGAATCGTAAATCACTCGAGCAACCACGTATGGCATTAAATAACCTTTTTACATCTAAAGCCGAATACGCTCTGCAGAGAATGAAGGGGCGACATTACGAACAGGGGGAAAAGGCAGGGAGATTGTTAGCTGCCCAATTGCGCCAAAGAGAGGCAGCTATGGCCATTCCAGCTATTCGAACAGCACAAGGTGATATGCTTACGAGACCTCAAGATATTGTCAATGAATTTGCTTCTTTCTACCAATCTCTCTATACCCCAGGTACTCAGATAGATTTGGATAAGAGGTCTACTTTTCTTACAAAGGTGGATCTTCCCCGTCTCTCTGATGATGGTAGAGCTATGCTTGAAGGTGAAATTAGCAAAGATGAGATTTCCCGAGCCATTGCTAACCTACCTTACGACAAAGCTCCTGGGGAAGATGGATTCCCTGCTGAATTCTATCGATGGGCAGGACACAATGTTATTGATACATTATCCGCTTCTTGAAATGCAGCATGTAGTGTATCTTCATTGGGGCCTCTTTCTAACAAAGCACTCATCGCTGTGCGACCCAAACCTGGTAAAGATCCCTTGCTATGCAGTAGTTACCGTCCCGTCATTAAATTGTGATATTAAAATATTGGCCAGCATCCTAGCGTCCCGCCTTCGTAAAGTATTACCTTCCCTGATACACCACACTCAAGTAGGCTTTGTCCCAGGGCGCTCCTCTCGGAACCATCTTCGTACGTTAACCCATACACTGTGGTCTGCTAAACACCTTCCAGATGATGCATTAGCTCTTTCACTTGACGCAGAAAAAGCGTTTGATCGCATTGAATGGGACTACCTTTTTACAGTAATGGAACTATTTGGGTTGGGTGATCAATTTATAACCAAGGTACGCTTATTATATGACAATCCATCTGCTCAAGTGAATTGTGCTGTTTTTTTATCTGACACATTTCCAATTCGGAGAGGAACCCGCCAAGGATGCCCTTTATGCCCCCTTCTTTTCCTCTTAGGTATGGAACCATTAGCTGCCACAATTCACCAAACTGATGAAATCACAGGTGTTCCCCTCTCAATCGGAAACTCTAAAATGTACTTATATGCAGATGATATCCTACTCACCCTTACAAACCTTCCCCGATCTATTCCGTCTCTCCTTCAAATCATCAATGACTGCTCTTCCTTTTCAGGTTATAAAATTAATTGGGACAAGAGTGAGGCATTACCCATCTCTGATGGAACTACAAAAGCAGCTATATACGGTTTCCCTTTTCATTGGCAACCTTCACGCCTTAAATACCTAGGAGTTCTAGTCAATAAAGGTTTGGAAGACATGGTTATAGACAATTTAACTCCTCTGATTTCTCAAATGCAGCGTGATTTTGACAAATGGAAGGCTTTAGGGCTTTCTCTTTGAGGTAGAGTCCAAGCTATTAAAATGGTCACTCTTCCGCGTTTCATCTACATCTTGGGCATGTTTCCCCTTCAGATCCCTTTATCCACGCTTCGATCAATCGACTCCAAGATTGAAACCTTTATATGGGGTTCGGCTAAGCCTCGTCTTGCCGTGACAAAATTGAAAGCTCACCAGCTATATGGAGGAATGGGCCTCCCATCGATTGAACATTAGGCCCTCGCATTACACGTCTCTCAAATATCTTATTTGTTACCAGGGATCAAAGATGCTCCACAATGGGTTCATATAGAACGCCATCTTTTATCCACAGATTCAGGTCTTTCTCTTTTATATGGAAGCGGCACTAGTCGTTCTGACCCCAAAAACCCGATTTTATCAGCTATGCATAAATCCTGGCAAAGGGGACATCGTTTACTAGATTCAAACCTGCGCATCCACAACAAGGCTCCCTTATGGAATAATTCAGGTATACATATTAATGGTCGAACTCTATCTTGGCCTTTGTGGCAAACAGCAGGCATTTACTCTGTAGATCAACTTCTTCATAATGGCGATTTCAAATCATTCTCATAACTAAGGGAGGAATTTAATCTTCCTGCACAACATTCTTTTAAATACCTTCAACTCCAACAGTGTTTGAAGAAACATTTGGGATCGCCCCATTGGTCGTTTCAACTCTCACCAATATTATCCTATTTAAATACATGGGGGAAACATAAAGGAGTGACTTCACGTTTCACCTCTTTTCACAATCCCTCTCTCATAATCTTCACCTTAAATGGCAATCCCGTTTATCAAACTCTTATACAGCTAATGAATGGGAACAGCTATTGGAGAATCTGCATAAAGGAACCCGTGAAGCAAGGCTTAAATTTTGCTTATTTAAAATACTCCATGATTGGCATTGGTCGCCTGTCAAATTGCATAAAGCCGGCCTACAACTCACATGATCTGTGAATGCACAAGTATACAACCTTTTTGGAACTATGTTGGTAAACTTTTGCACTTCACAATGCCCTTACATCTACCACTCACACCTGCGAATATTCTTTTACATGATTTACATCATTCCCCAAAGCTCTCTAAACCACAACACTGTCTTTTCCACACTGCATTGGCTACAGCTAAAATATGTATTTTACATCATTGGAAATTATCCTCTCCACCCTCACAGGAAGAATGGTTGGTAGCCATGATACATGAACGCACGATCTATAACCTTCAGGATCAAACTGACATATTTCTCCAGACCTGGTCACCTTGTCTAAAAACGAAAGCTGATGATACTACTAATTCTCCTGTTCCTCTCACTGCACCCACATAAGGAGACTAACTCATTGTTCTACATCTTTGTTAATTATGTCTTTCCTATTATTACTTGTTCTGTCTCTTCCACTTTTCCCATATTCTTTTCATTATTACCTTCCCTCTCCTCCTATTTTTCTCCCCCACCTCTCCGTACCCTGGCTCTACCCCTCCACATTATCCTACATATTTTATTTTTTTCTCCTTTTCTTTTTATTTACACTATTTTACTATTTTCTCCCAAATCTACTTTGTCTTAAACTTTTTGCAATGTCAATATTTTCCTATGATAACACATTTCTCTTTGATTAATATGATGATCTCATGTTAAGCTATTGACTCATATTTATATTTGATCTATTTATATTTAATCAATTAATAATATCTGCTGTATCACTTTCTTATTTATACCATTTACATATCTATTAATTCTTACCCTCCTTGCATTCTTCCCCTTCCCTTACTTCTCTCTTCTTCTTCTCTGCTTTTTCACTATTTATCTACTTATTTATTTAATTATTCATAATATGTCTATTTATATATTCCATAGTTATATGCTTTTATTCATCAACAAATGTCATGTATTTATTGTCACTTTTTATCATTATAGAATCCCTCATTTATTTATTAACAATTTATTAATGCATCCTTACCCTTATTCTCTTGATGTATTTTTATTGCAAAATTCAATAAAAAAACTTCAACTCAAAAACAAAGCATATGAGAGAAAGCACATAGGGCAAAGACCAAGAGCAAAGATACTCTACTCAAAACAAGTGACAGCCAGTCAGTACCAAACAGGATCAGCGTATTCACTAGTAACCTGTGGAGGAAGGCCAACTGGGATTTAATAGAAGAGCATTGAGGTAAATTACTTAACAGATATGGTAGCTACGTTTTGCACAATCTGAAGGTGATAAATAGATAAAAGGTAGGCCAAGCAAGACATCCTTATAATCCAAATGGGATGACATAGCTGCCTGGATCACCAACCTTCGACCTTCAACACGGAGGCAAGGATTAATTTTCCTTAAGCTTTTCAAATGGGAGGAACATGTACCGGCAAACTTCTTAATATTCCAGCTGAAGGTAACATAGCGGTTGATAGTAACACCAAGATTTTGATAATGGTAGCAGGGGGCTGCAGATGAGCCAAGAATCAATCACTACTAAACTGAGATCCAGGTCTAAGGATGATTTCCTAGAATTAACGCCTCCATTTCATCTGCATTCAACTTCAAAAGGTTACTTACTGGTCATCAAAAATGCGAGTGAAACAAGATATTCCCAAATGTTATGGTTAAAGTTAGTTACCACCATTTTGCTGTACGAGAAATTGAACGTCACCAGCGTAGTTAAAAACAAAAAACAAATAAAATGTAAAACTAAAAGAACAAATTAAAAAGCAACTAAAAGGTGTTTAACAAATGTTAAAGAACTCAAAGTGCATAAGAATTCTTAATAAATCAAATTCTAGTGATTTTACTTTTAAAAAGATAAAGTACTTAAATTCACAAACTAAATACTGCACATAAAGTTTCAGAACTAAAGAATTTATTTATTTTGACTTTTATATAGCGCTAGCTAGACTAGAAGGTATTGGTGCGCTTTACAGGTTATGTGAATAAGTTCAATTGCACCACATGCGATGACCCGTGTGGGTCAAAACAGCCAAAAAAGTCGAGAACAATACAGCTTAAGTTAGCAGCATAGCCACCAAGATTTTGCACCATGTCTGCACCACAAAAGTGACGCAAATTGGCGCAATTTTTTTTCTGCCAAAATTGGTGTTTTTCCTCTTGTAGTTACTGTTAAAAGCAAAATGACAATTATGAACATTACCTGCGCCATCTTGTCTGGTGGAATTCTATGTGCACATAAGTTACAGTCATTTTAATCTATCACAGCCATTTTGTACTCTGTTGGTCACCTTTGTTTCACCCTGCCCTTACTAGCATCCCTCTGACCGACCTGGTACTGTGCTGGGGGCTATAAACTCTATTGCCACAACAAACCTCAGCGCCACTTGCTGCCACAAACTCGTTTTTCCTCTCATCCCTGTTTTCAGACAAGCCTTTGGACGCTCTACCCTTCACTACACCTAGTTACACAAACAGGTTCCAAACACCAAAAAGACTCTTGCAAAATGTTTTATTGCACTGCAAACAGCAAGACTTGTTGTTACCAACAATGGGACCTGTTTTTATCAACAGAACGGACTCTTAGATCTGGCCGGTCTCACATGTTTTAGACCCTGAAGCAAGGTCCAGCTGCAAGATAAGATTGTCTGTTTGACCTGGGTGGGAAGAGAATTACTGTTGGGCTTGTGTGACAACCTGCCCGGGGCGGGGACCCCAAGCTTTTGTAACCATGTTGATCAAACAAATGCATTGTGTCAAACCTGTATAAAAGGAAGAGCCAAGGGAGTTGTCAGCAGAACACTTCCCTCAGACATCCCGGTGTCTCAGTTGACGTGATCTCCTCATGAGAAATAAACCTCTTTCTTGTCTTCCAGTTTCCAGCGCCTTGCCTCATTATTTTGATAGCGAACCCAAAGTGAATTAGAGGTGGAACCCTGCACCGGGCAGCATTGAGGGTCTTAGAAGACTCGCTGCCTTTCACAAATTGGCGCCCAATCGTAGGGGCCCATCAGCGACGCGTGGGTCCGGTAGAGAGGTCCTAACGACGGAGTGAACAACTAAACGATTGGGGTATACCTGCCTGAGAAGACCCTTGTCTGGCTGCCGATCGACTGAACTTCACCGGTTCCGAACGGACCTCTCTCGAGTGACCTGCGGTCCTGACTGGGACCTTAGAGGAACGCCGCATTGATTGTTGGAGTGAGAGGACAACCAGGCGCTGGAAGGGGAAGACTAAGAACTGTCCATACGGTCCGGGTAAGGTCGTGAAAAAAAAACCGACTTAAATTGATTGATTGAATAGTTTGATTGAAATACTAGTATTCCTTTTTTGATATTGAGTTATTTGCGACATTTCCCTGCTTGCAAACAACAAAGAATAGGAATATTCTCTCTCTTTGCAGGCAGCGAAGGACAGGTAGTGCAGACTTTTTGTCTAAATTGATTGATTGAGATATTCATTTTGACCGATAAATACGTCATGCCTGTTTTCTCTAGATTGTTTGATTGTAATTGTTTTGGACCAGACCGTTCGTTAGAGGTCAGTCAGCCGGCACCGCCGGAAGGCACCCCTAACAAGGACATGTACGTAAAGTATGGATTAGCCAGCGTAGCTTATAGCAAACTATGGCATAAATACACTAGGAAGGACCGGGTAAATCAGTGGCCACTGACGGGATCTTTCGATCCCGCTAAAATAGAAACGTTAGAATTAGCTCTCCACAAAAAGAAAACTAGACCAGCCATGTTTGACAGTTTTGGTTTATGGCGAAAAGAGGCAGCTCAAAGAAAGAAAAGGGACGAAGCTAGACAAGATAAAGAAACGCGAAAATCAGCTTACCAAGCCTGTAAAAGATTAAAAGAAAAACTAAAAGAAAAGGAAATCGATCAAAAGGAACAGGAATCAAAAATATCAGATCAATGCCCTGTTAGAACGCCCTCGACTCTTTACCCCAAGTTACCAGCAAAACAAAGGGTAGATGATGATTTATTGTTAGGTCCCCCAATCATATACATGCCACCCCCTTACGCCCCTACTCATCCCGTAGTACAACGACAGGACCACCAAAGTATAGCCGGAGATGGCACGATCGCCTCAGTCTCCACCGCCTCTGCTCCCACCGAGTCACCTACACCAAATGCCTCATCAAAGGATACAGTAGTAGAGGTAGGATCAAAAGAAACAGGAGCGCCCAGGGTCCCGCGATTAAGTAAAAATGAGCGAGCAGGCATTGATAAAGTAGTTAAATCCCTCATAGATAGGAAGGAGACAGAAGAGTATGTAACTGACATATGCAACTCCTATGTTGAAAACCGCAAACGATACTTTATTGTACGTCTCTGTTACCACACTCTTACTGCATATGAAGAGAAGTACCAAGATGTAGGGCCCGAGCGGCTAGTGGCTCTCTATAGGAAGGTAGACACCGGAGATGAAGGCGACAACGATGTTACAGAACTCTTTTCATCCACACTGGAGGTATTCCGTCACCTCGTGGAACAAGGACGGATAGATAAGGACAGGACATCTAAGATAGCAGGACCCCCGTTGGAAAAACCAGATAGCATGATGCCGATAAAAGAAGCTGCCCCTTATTGGGTACCTCCTAGAGGACAAGGGACTCATGACGATATGAACCATCAAGACGCTAGAGGAAGGGTGGTCTACAATTGGGTGTATCAACCATGGGACAGACAGGACATTTTGACGTTCTGTAAATCTTTACCGGATTTACGAAAGAACCCCACCGCCTTTTACACCGAGCTAGGTACCGCTCTGGGATCAACAATAATGACACTTGCCGACATAGACTTGTTCTTCGGGTTATGTTTGCCAGCAGATGTGTGGAAACAGATTAGGAAAATAGACCATACCGAACTGCTTGGTCATACCTGGGAACAACTTAACACACTAGATAAACAGCGGAACCCTGGTCAAAAACCGGTTAAAGCAATATTGGACCTCCCTGACAAAATAGTGCAGAAAGTGAAAACGCTGATCCCAGAGAAAAAGATAGACTGGTCCATAGTAACCGCGTGCCGCCAGAAACCACAAGAGGATGTCTCAGAGTATTTCTCCAGATTTGAAACGGTGTTCTCCGATTACAGTGGACAAGACATGTCCACCGCAACCGGACACCACTTATTTGTGCAGAACTATGTCAAAGGACTACTGCCAGATGTATCCCAGAAATTACAAGCCAGCGAAAGTAGTTGGGCAGCATCTAAACCGGCGGCCATTCTCCAAATGGCCCAGTACTATGAGCATCAGAGAAACGAAAATGACAGGGCTACAGAAAGGAAAAAGGACTTGAAGGAAAGGGTAATGGTAGCACAACTCCAGGGGGGCGAATACAGGAAGGGAGCAATATAGGGGAGGATACCAGCAGAATACCCCTAGAGTACAGCCACCTAGTAACAATTCATCGACATCAGATGTAGGACGCCAAGACCTAGGACAGGATCAATGTGCAATTTGCAAAGAATATGGACACTGGAAAACCCAATGCCCGGCTTTGTTAGGAGCTGGTAGGGGCAGAAGGGCGAGGGAAATAGCAAGTGGACAGAGAGGAAGAGGACGTGGGAGAGGGTACACGAGTGAAGCAAGCGAGGAAAGGCCAGGAAGAGTGAACACATTTGACCATCCCAAACAGAATCAGTACCAACAGACAGATTATGACAATACGTACGACTTTGCATAGGACAGCCAGGGGCAAGGGAGGGATCCAGTCGAGCTCTATGTTGATCAGCAAGGCCCTTATGTTACCACTGAGGTCCTGGGCACAAAGTCGCCATTTCTGGTAGACACAGGAGCAACACGTAGTGCACTATCCAAACGACTGATTCCAAGGGCACCCTTGTCAGGCTCACATGTGACCTCAATAGGATTTGACGGTACGCCCTCCACCAACCCTTTGTCCCGACCGATCTTAGCGACTGACACGACAGTTAACATATACACCGACAGCCGATATGCCTTCGGGGTGGTTCACCATTTTGGGATCTTATGGAAAGAAAGAGGGTTCCTGACTTCACACGGTACACCCATCCTGCATGGAGATTTAGTCTCCGCCTTGACGCAAGCAGTCCTCCTCCCCAAGAAGTTAGCAGTGATAAAATGCCAAGCACATAGGAAAGTGACTGATCTCATTGGACAGGGAAATGCACTAGCAGACGTTACTGCCCGAGCCACGGCAGGAGACAGAACTACGCAGATTACTTGCATAAATTGACAAACGAGCTAACAATTATCCACCAACAGGTGCAGCAAGCCTTGCCTGACGTATCCAGGGGCCCGGGACATGAAATAAAGCCAGGCGACCATGTTTGATCCGCAACTTCCAAAGAACGAAGAATCTGGAGCCTAGGTGGACGGGCCCCTGGCAAGTCCTGATCACCACCCGAACTGCCCTCCGAGTGAAAGGAAAACAAAACTGGCTGCATGCCCATCACTGCAAACGAGTCCCTCCAACCCTGGCAACCTGTGAAGGGGTGAAGGTGCAAGAGGAAGTACTCGCGAGAGACCGACCAGCTCTGAGTTGCTACCCACAAGAAGACACCCTTGAACTATCAGAATTTCCCGATCCCACGGTGCCATCCAGGGAAGGGTACAACCTAAGATCACGAAAGGAGGGAGCTCCAACGACCAGGCCACTAACTGAGTCAAGGTCTCAGATCGGTAGCACAGTCAAACAACGCTACCAGGAAAGCGCCAGACAAAAGTCTGTGGTCCTAACAGTTGTTGAGCTCCTCGAAGATGATGGAAGAAACTGAACACCTGCAAAACCACCGCAAAGACACCAAGACTGCTAACCTGCACAGCACAAAGACAATTGCACTTGTAGCTGCATTTCTCACCTGTCTCCTGCTAATGGTCGCACTCTGGATCATTGAAGAGAATGCACCTGCATACAGAACATTGTCACCCACCATGCAACCAACCACCAAGAAAGAACACTACCTGGTATCACTACCGCCACATCTCCAAGAACGACGCAAAGAATTCTGGAATAATTCTTTCGTGCAGATGTTGCACCAGCACAATCTTGCCACCAATGCTACCAACTGTTGGGTCTGTGGGCTGTTACCACATGCCACTGAACATTCCATCCCTTTCATCCCTTCGCCCTTTTCTATTCACGGATCTTGCCTTGCCTGGATGATGCTCCTACAAGAAAGTTACAAAGACAATGCCACTTCCGACGGAACAATCGCCCAGTTCTACGAGTTCTGGCAAAACAAAACAGGAACGACAGCCGCCCCCTTCTGCCCTCACACCTTCAATGCGACATTCCAGATTGATGTCCCCGCCAAAGAACGAGTGGAAATGCAAGTGTTCAATAATCCTAACAGAGCCACATTTTCCTACCTGAAGAAAAGAACTGCTGCAACACTGACTGTGGCCCTATCTGTGGTGAACGTCTCTGGCCTTGTATGCATTGAAGGCCGTGGGACTAAGAATGTGGGTCACAGCACCTGTAGCATTGTAAGGACTTTGAACACTGCCAACCCCCCAGCGCTTGTTGCATCACCCAATATGTACTTTGTTTGTGGAACCAAAGCCTACACCTGGCTCCCAGGAAACTGGGGGGCACGTGCTACATCGCCTTTGTTCTGCCACCAACCTACACAGCCCCTGCAGAGCATCATCGAGAAAAGCGTTCTAAAGACATTGATCAAACAGACTCTGCCTCATCACAGTTCCTCGACGCAGCCTGATAATTCACCTTCTGTCTATGAAGCAATCGAACATCTCCATAGACTATCTTCAGAAATTCATCAAGGATCAGAGACTTGGACAAATTGGAAGTTGGCTTTGGGGCATCTTGAAGGAGTGGGGTTGGAAAATATCAATGATTCTCTTGGTCCCAGTGTTGACAATATGTGGTTGTTGTTTGGGTATACACTGTATACCACCTTTGTGTTATGTTTGCATAACTACCTTGCACCCTAAGACTATGGACACTCAGCTAACAAAAATGAGAGTAATGTATGATCAAGAGATACAGGACATTATGGAGATCGAAATAGACTGACAAGCTGGCTAGTTATGTTCAAAGGGGCCACTGTTAAAAGCAAAATGACAATTATGAACATTACCTGCGCCATCTTGTCTGGTGGAATTCTATGTGCACATAAGTTACAGTCATTTTAATCTATCACAGCCATTTTGTACTCTGTTGGTCACCTTTGTTTCACCCTGCCCTTACTAGCATCCCTCTGACCGACCTGGTACTGTGCTGGGGGCTATAAACTCTATTGCCACAACAAACCTCAGCGCCACTTGCTGCCACAAACTCGTTTTTCCTCTCATCCCTGTTTTCAGACAAGCCTTTGGACGCTCTACCCTTCACTACACCTAGTTACACAAACAGGTTCCAAACACCAAAAAGACTTGCAAAATGTTTTATTGCACTGCAAACAGCAAGACTTGTTGTTACCAACAATGGGACCTGTTTTTATCAACAGAACGGACTCTTAGATCTGGCCGGTCTCACATGTTTTAGACCCTGAAGCAAGGTCCAGCTGCAAGATAAGATTGTCTGTTTGACCTGGGTGGGAAGAGAATTACTGTTGGGCTTGTGTGACAACCTGCCCGGGGCGGGGACCCCAAGCTTTTGTAACCATGTTGATCAAACAAATGCATTGTGTCAAACCTGTATAAAAGGAAGAGCCAAGGGAGTTGTCAGCAGAACACTTCCCTCAGACATCCCGGTGTCTCAGTTGACGTGATCTCCTCATGAGAAATAAACCTCTTTCTTGTCTTCCAGTTTCCAGCGCCTTGCCTCATTATTTTGATAGCGAACCCAAAGTGAATTAGAGGTGGAACCCTGCACCGGGCAGCATTGAGGGTCTTAGAAGACTCGCTGCCTTTCACATTACCACAGAGTTCTCAATGTAAAACCTTTCCTCTTACTTTTGTCTTATAGTTCAAAATCTAAACTCTGACTCTGAAGGCACTCAGGCAAAGCAGTCCAAGGCTCCCACAGAGGACTGTCAAAGAAAATAAGGCTTTTCACAGATAAAACAAAAGTTAAACCTATAGGCTTTCTAACGTCACTAGTCCCTCACATCTATTGCAACTTTCTGGGGCAGGAAGATAGGAGGTGAACCTTCCGATCTTTCCATTAAGGGATAGAAGACTGTCTGGTCCCCTGGGGCAGGCCTGCAGCGTAGCGCCAGGGTGATCAAGCACTGCATCCCATTCTGTTATTCAGTTTTTCCCCTGGTGGCATGGGGGGCGTTCTAACTCCCCTCCAGGATGGTTTGGTACAGGGTAATTGCCCCAATATGCCCACCCCGTGATAGGTAGGAATGGTGGTTAAACATCCTCTGGACTATCAGAGAAAAAGTGAGAAAATGAATGGGTGTGGTACTGATTCATCTAGGCATCGGTCCCCAATCCCAGATCACCAAAAAGACATCTGTCACCCGGGGTAGACAAGAATGAGGAAGATGGGGTATGTAACCCTTCTGTTAGCCCATGTCAGAACTACACCGCAAAGGAATACAAATATTCTCGCACTTGCCATGGGAGTGGCTACAGTATTTGGGCTAAAGGCCCCCATGATGCAGAAAGACTGTTTGGGCTATCGGGGGTAGGGGGTCAATGCACATGCAGGGGCCCCATCGATTTTTTTTATTTATTCCTATCTCAAGCGTCAACTAGGCTTGTAGTCTGCAGGCTGGGGATATTTCCCCCATCTGTCCCCACCCAGGGAAACAGAAAAACTGTGGTACTCCAAGGGTTCAGGGAGAAGCCGATATTGCTTTATGGTTGCTGATGGTCCCATTCAAAGGGGATTGGGCCTGGCAGTTCAGTCAGCACAAACCCTAGTGGAGCAGGGACATGGCTACTTTGCATATGACTGATTCCTGTCTGCATTAAGTAAGCTGAAAATGACGACTGAAATGTTGTCCTGGGTGACTGAAAGGTTGAAGAGGATTCAAACATTTCACTCCTCACAACATACTGCCTTGTTATCATAATTACTCTAATCCCAACACTTTCTCACTCTGTTCCTTAAGTAGGAAGTGTATCTTACCTGAGACAGGAATTTTGGGTCCTTCAACTCGGGCTTCTGGGACTGCAGCCCCACTTACACAGGATGGATTTTATGAAAAAGGATGAACAACCAGAATATTCCGGTCTTAATAAGAACTGACTGACCCAAAGACCTTATTCCTTGGTTGAGAGGGCAGGGTGTAAGGACCTTGTGAGCAGGACTGTGCTGTGAGTAGTGAAGATTACCATTAAGTAATACATGCATTACCTCTGCATACCTCTTCTTGGCCCAGTGCCTTTTGTATGAGGATAAAGAAACCTTTGTGGATACAGGGTAGCCTTAGTGTAAACAGGGGACACTTGGAGCAAGTCTACAGGACTCCAGCCTCAAATGACGACTATTCCCATTCATAGGACTAAAACCAGTAAACCTTGTTTCACAAGCCCCAAAAGTCACAAAATATTGTTGAACTTCGAAATGATCTACCTCTTTATAAACAATCAACAACTGCCCTTTTGAAGTCCATAAGACAATATTCCTTCGTCCAAAGCAGGCATCTGTAAAGAAATGTAAGCAAGATCACCTCCTGAGATATACTTTGGACTGAAATGCAGGATTCATACAAAGTCACAAGACATCCAGTGATAGTCACTGTAAAATAGGCCCACAACTCTTCTGTTCTCCTTTGATGAGGTAATGGCCAGCAAGGAAAGAGGTTTCATAGTTAAAAACATTACATCAATGGAAAATAGGTGCTTAAAAAAATTATGTAAAAGAGCATATTGCAAGGAGGGGAATGATTTCACTACAATACAGTAAAAGCAAAGATTACAAATAAGCCAAAAACTCCTTTGACGTCAGCACCCTGCACGGTTTCCTGAATGTCTCAATGGCTACCCACTTCTGCTGCAAAGTTGCCACTGAGAGACTAAGAGTAAAATCATCATGAATGAACTCCAACACCTCCTGAAAGGCAGATCAGTGAAGGAACTCCTTACGAGCACACTAACTCTGGAGTAATCGCCAATGCCACTCATACAATTTTACACGAGGGTACTTCTAGTCTACTGGATGAGTATGGCCAACTACCTATCCAACCCTTTGAACCAGGACCCAAACTTTTTAACCTCTAGACTGATAATCGGGGGATCACATGTACTGGTACCCTTGCTGACCACTGTTTTGTATTGTAGTGGTACCTATGCATCGTTTTCCATACACCTTTTGAGGCCTGAAGTGTTTTCTGGTTAGCCCAAATGGGTTATTCATATAGCACTTCATAACACCTGTTAGGACAAGAGCACAAATACGTATCGGGTTCCTGGGCACGGAAACAAACTTGCATAGGAAGGGTAATTATCTATAATGAGGCAACAACATACGTTTTCCAAGGTAAAAGCAGTTCATACCCAGCCAGCAAATGACAACCAAGATAATTTATGACTGCACTGCCTTGACCTTAGAAGTTGTGCTATCATGGTAAACTGGAGTAAAGCATACAACAGCCAAGCAATGGGGAGCACACTTTCTGTCCATAGGCTTCTGATAGTGGAAGCAGATATTTCAGTAACTGGCCATTGACAGAAATGACCTGGATTACCCAAATAGATGCATATGAAGTTAGACCATCTTGGTGCAGTTAGATATTCCCAGGTTTAAAAAAAAAACATACCTCATTTACTGGGTTGCCTGGTTATTGTCCACCCTCTTTCCCACCGCCCTGATGCTGAGAGATTCAGGAGAATGACCCCTGCCCAAGATCCCACCTGACCTGCCAAGTCCAATTACCTGGTCCATTCCCCAACCCCAAGTCATAGAGACTATGTTCTTATTTTGGAGATTGTGAAGTGAAGCATCTGCCCCGCAAAAGCACTCATAACATTTGCATTCCGGTTCAGTGACTGACTTTGACCCGTACTTATCCGCCTCCCCTGGACTTCCATGGTCCCTACATTGCCACTTGAACCAAGTTTACTGGCAGTGGTTGTAATCAATATCAGACAATAGTGATTCAGCAACTGCCTTCAGTTGAGCCTGGTCAGAGGATCTGATGTTGCTGGGGTCATGATTTTTAAGTCCTGTGAACTAGGATAGCACCAAGAGTGCAGATGAGAGAGCAAATAATGCAATGCGAGGATACCAGGAATTCATAAACGACGATGTGGTCCAAACCACTGACACGCTGTAGACCAGTGCTCTGAGATGTGGAAGCTCCTTATTGAGCTTCCCCCTCCTTTCCCCTGGCAGGAAGACCCTATCTGTCCTTAATCAAACCCCAATGGAAATATGGCACTGAAACTGAGACAAATGGGACTGAGGAACTGAGTTATTTGAGGCATTGCCAAACCTTTAATCCCTGCGCTAATCAACCCTAACAGCTGCATGCAGAAGGTAATCATCTACTCAAGGGCAGGATGCCCATCACCTCATACGCAGCCAAGTCAGCAAAAGAGCTGATGTTTTCATGCACAGCCTTTTGTGCTGACTTTAATCTGAACGGGAGTGTCAGCTGGGACTGGATGGCTTAAGACTGAAAACTGCAGAGGCATCGATTGCTGGAGGAAGATTGGACTGTGGAATTAAGTGATAATCAAATTTACTTTTGTCATGAAGTCTCTTCTACAACCAAGCAGATCAGCATTTTCATCTTAAACCAATGAACAAACTGATTCACCCTTCTGAAGTTGACAACAACTGGAAACGAATGCTTGACACCTTGGAGACTAGAGAGACAAGTGAGGAGACTCCCTGATCTTGTTTCCTCATAAAACGAGAATACTTGTTTTTATTTCCAGCAATTTAATGATGCATTCTTTCAGACCTAGAGGCTGTTCCTTTGCTTGTGACCATAGGGTCTTTATTAGATTGGAGTCTTAGGAGGGCAGAGAAGACAAGAGGTCAGACCTGCGACTCCTATAAACTACATCAATCACTAAGATGTCTGAAGCAGATGCCTGCCACTCTGCATAGAAAACCTGCAGATAATCTAGTTCAGGGCAGCGCAGACAGGTGTGATATTTTCTGGGATGAAGAGCAAGCAGACTAGAACTTGACACGTCAATTGAGTACTAGTTGTCCTCTTTTGATTTATTTTCTTTTGTTCTGTTATTTCTTTAGCCATGGACGAAATGAGAGTACTCTTGACAAGCTATGTGTTTTTGTGAGTAGAATGTAGAGAAGTGCTTCCCCTCTTTAAAGATTTTTTTAGACTTTCTCTGTGAGCTTTCTCTACCAGCTTTCAAGCTAAGTTCACAATATGCAAATACCACATACATGTAAGCAGACACACATCAGCCACTTCTGAAACTGTATTCTTAAAGTTGCAGAATTTTTACCAGGATCAAGGTGTCATTGCCTATGGTGGAGTTGTCTTCATGCTTCTATCAAGAACACCGCTAGCAATTCAGAGGCCTTACCTGTGTCAAAGGCATGATCTAACAGTCATTCCACTTGATAACCACCTGCTCCAAAAAGTTGGTAAATTACGCATCTTTCCCAACAGCCTGATACAGAGCCCTAAAATGGGAGACCTGGCTAACCGGAGTAGGAGCACAGTTCTTTTCACCAGTAACGTAGAAGGCAGAGTGACTGTGAGCATGTAATCCTGAGCCATTGTGTCCCACCGGAGGATAAAGTAATACTTATTCTGTGGATATATTTAATCTGCCTACCAGGCTCAAGGTCAAACAATCTATGTGGCCTGTCACTCAGATCATCATTATTGTTATTGATTAAGGGGCAAAACTTGGACCAAAACCAATTAGCTACACCTTATCCATGTCCTTTCATTTTAAAATGCATATCAAAGACGCACTAATAAGAAGGCATACTCAGTTGTTCCTTTTATTGAACTGGTTAAATCACAAGGCAGTGGATATGTTTTATGCTGAGGTTGGAGGTTATTCCATAGTTCCAAAAATTGCAGGTTAGCACAGGAAACAACACTTCACAAATGGAATTCCTTCACTCTTTAATGTGTGCAGATTCTCTTTACCTTCCTCTTTCGGGATTCGAATCCCCAAAGGTATGGGATGTGGAAAGCTTCATTGCAAGGGGTTCCTTCCCATACTTTTACCTGGTACTTGCCATGGCACGCGAAATGAATTACTCTAACCCGTTCCTCATTATAAAGGGAGATTAGGACACTTTCACGCCTCTTTAACTGTTTAAGGTGCAGAAGACAAAGAAGAAGCAGGAGAATCTGTTTCTGAATGTTTTCTCTGTATTTCCCCTCAGGGACGTACACAATAAACCACTAAGTTTACCGGATAAAAGGAATGCGTGCTCTTACCTGTAATCTCAGCATCCATAAATCTTTGGGTTTCTCAGGCTCACCTCTTTACCCTGAAACTGAAAGACTACAATGCACTTAATCGGAGCTGAGAACAGACGAACGTTATACCAGTTGCACCTTTATACTGAAGTGAATGCTTCTACATTGAAGCACATAACACGCTGCACCCTACCCCCTTCCACCACCATGGTAGGACTATGTCCAGAAGTGTATACAATTCCTTACTCCTGTGCAGGATAAGCATGTGAGAAACCCATCTGGTCTAAAAAAAATCCAGTCCTCCTTAGAGATAAAATACTTCTGCCTTTGTACAGGCCCATTCCACATACACTTCAACTCTTAATAGCATTTCCCTGGTGGACCTAATCCTTCCAACAATATTGCGCCATATATTGCATCAGGTTTTACAAATGACGCCCCCCCAAAAACAACCACATGCATGTAGGAAATCTGCCTTTTCTGTGTGATCAGCCAGGATTTTTTACTTTTGCTGGACCCTATATTTTTACTGGCCTTAGAAGTCTGTGTACATTACCCCAGCTAACTCGTATTACAGTGCCTGTGCTCCCTCATTTAAACATGGTTGAATTGGCATAATCCTAAATGGTATATTTAACTTGCCTATAAGGCCCTAGTCCCTACAAAGTGTACCCAGGGCCTGGAAGTTAAATGCCACTAGTGGACTACATCACCTATTGTGCCATCCACTATAGTGGTAGTGCAAACATGGCTGTAGGCCTTGCACTGTAGCCTGCCTGTAACTAGTACAAAACGTGCACTGAAGACGAAAAAATAGACCAATTTAACAGGTATTAAACCTCCCTTTGAAATATTAGTAAGTTAATCCTATGTGGGACTTATAGCCCACAAGGTAGGGTGCATGATATTTAATAGTGGAATATATAGAAAAATTATATTACCATGTCCCTATAGTGTTAAAGCTCTAAAAGCTATTTTCCCTGTAGCAAGCCTAGCTGTACTGAGCAGAAAACCTAAGTACACATTAAAATATGAATACTGTATCTCAGGAAAGGGACTAGGTAGAAAAAGAATGAATCCACTATTTTTAATAGCTATTAAAAATCCAATTCAATGGCGACGTTGAATTTTTAATAAATTTTAAGGAAACGTAACGTTTAGAAAATTACCCTTTACTTGCCTGAACTGCCACAAGGCTAATTAGCTTAAGCCTTTGCCAGCTCTCAGCCTATGCTCACTCTTCAATATGTGTGAAAATGGTGAGAAATACCTCCCAAGAACAAACAAGTTGATCCGACTTTTGTCTCTGGGTTTGTTGTGGGTACAGTGCTTGCCTCAACCTGGATTTTAGTTCTAGATGTGGTAGGACACTGTGATTACCATAGTACACTTCCCATATGCACCTTCAGAGACTAAGTTTAGTGCAGCCTAAGACTTTTCCCATCTTGAAAATGACCCGACAAATGGCAATTTGGGCCTGTTTGAAGTAAGACAAACTGGAACTAGTGAAAAAGTGGATAGTGTTATCCCCGGGAACTTTTACCACATTAGTTAGGGCGTGCCCAAAAGTCACCCCACGATCCAGCGAGTGCAAGGATTCAAGGTGGCACCCTCAGGAACCCACTTCAGAATACTTTATAGACCTACGGAAGATCAGAAGTGTACTAAATCTGTCTGTGACCGGAGAGGATCCCTTAAAGACTGGACCAAAACCCTCTTGTACCCAGGACAAAGAAGTGGACTCCAAGGGTCAGTCAAGTGTGTGGCTACATGGAGACAACAAGCTGCTGTTTTCTGGAAGTACCCAGCTGACCAGTGGTAACGGGACCCGGACTGGACCTTGCAGTTGGCCTCTGCCCGACACGCTTTGATTCTCCAAGTTCCTCCCCCCAGGTCCTGCCAGGGGGGTAAAGGGGGTGGTTTAGACATGCACTATTGTGGTGGATTGGGACTAAAGTCTGAAGGTAAAATTTTACCCTGGTTGGTGTATCCGACCCACATTCCATCATGGTCAGCTGCAAACTGGACCAAGGTTGTGGACTACAGCGACCATTGAATAACACTGGTGATTTGTGCTTTTCTGTGTTATTTCTACTGAAACCTTTAAAAAGTCATATTTCCGGTTACACTTATTAGATTTTTGTCACTATAGCATAATTTTGTTTACTAAATATTAATCTATATTTCTAATTTGGTTTGGAATTTTTATTGTTTTGCATTTTGAATATATTATTACTGTTTTGGTACTGCATAAATACTTTACACATTGCTTTAAGTTAAGCTTGTCTACTCTGTGCCGTAGCTACCAGGGGCTGAGCTTGGGTTAATTTAGTGACTTTGAGGGTCTACCATGACACAGGTTGTGATTATTATCTGATGTGGGTAGTTACCCACCCCAAATAGTAATCCAGTTTCTTAGTGTGCATCAGGGAAAGGACATTAACAAGAAAAATAAAGACCAAAGTCCAGTAACAGCCTTGCAACTCAAGCTCCTGTATCCAGACAGGAAATTTGAATTTATTGTCTCATGGTTAATATGAAAGATCTGGATTGGAAAGAAGATATAGGAGATGCACAGGTACCAATATGCAGCTTCCTACAAGGCTACTCGTAAATAATCCTGACATCGTTGCATAAAGGAATAAGCTGGAGAACATTAGTGGCAAGCCCTTCATTTACACTCTTTGATACAAAAGCAAACACCAAAATCTTTTAATTGTTTTTTGTGTAATTTTTACTCACTATACACGTTTGCATGCTTCGTTGGTGGTTTACCTGCAAAATATTGACTTTGACTTAACAGTCCTCCAAAAGCAAACAGCAAGAAAACACCACATTACATAAATCCCTGTTGCAGCAGCTTCACAAGATTCTGGAGCCACTAAGGTAGGAGAAATGTTCTTTATTTTATGTTAGATCCTAGGGTTACAACCACACCCGGATAGCTCTGTTTGGGCTCCATCCAATGTGATAAATTGCCAGGCTTGTCCCACCCCACCCCATTCCATACATCATCATATTATCACAGCACCCACACTCCGCATTCTATAGCATTCCCACTCTTCCATACACAAGACAAAATGTAAGCACGTCAACCCCTTTCCTTACACACAGAGCAATCAGGCATGATGTGCCTCTACAAGCTCCCTAAATTTGCGCATGTCTCACTGACTAGTAGCTTCCCTGGTTACCATACTCAACATAGAATAGAAACCATGACCCAAAAATCACTGTATAAAACATTCTCTCAAATTAATAACTGGAGTCTCAACTCACCACAATAGGATTCTCATGGGTAAAGGTATAATCTCAAAACCACCATCAAGCAGTTGTTTGTGGTTGTTAAATAACGGCCGTCTCAAATCTCTTGAGAAATGGATAATAAAACTATAAAATGACATACATTCCCAACACAGAGACTAGGTAAAATGTGGGTACTCAAGAGCTATGGTTTTTCCACATGAATTCGCATAGACGCCGCTTCCTAAACTTGAATGAACATCCAATCCATACGTAATCTTCACTCCCATATTCCTCAAAATCAGTGCTTTAAATGGAAATGCAGAAGTGCTGGTACTCTCTATCCAGAGCACTTATTCGCTCCTGAGAAGTGCAGGTTTTCTTTCATTACATGTACTGCAGCAGTGCTGAAAAGTGCAGGTACTCTCCCCTTGAAATTAAAGAACCGCAGATACTCAGTACAAGCCCATTAAAAGGTCTGCTCAAAATATATAAATGCTAATAGTTGTAATCGTTATCAAAATATGGCATTCCTCGTGTTTTAACTTAAATATGAAAAATAGCTCATTCAATCCTAAAACAAATCCAAATTACAGGGCATTTAGAGACACGACAAATCAACACAACTTATTATTTCCTACAAGCCTCGCCTCTTTCTGCGTCTATGAAAGGGGCGGTTCCCTAAAGCCGCCAACCGTTCTAGAAGGTCGTGACGTACTTCGTCCTCTCGTCCCGTCCACTGAAAAGGAGACCGCCTCGCGGATTCTACTGGAAGGCGCTCATGACGCACTTTGTGCTATGTGGCTGTACGAACGCTAGATGCCTTCTAAACCTGCCACTTAGTAGGTAAACGCGGCGTATTTTGCACCTCCTTCTGTTTACTGCGGAAACGGGGCGTTTTCCACCCCTGCACCCGATGTGACGCACTTTGTTTTTGATCTGGCCGAAGGGTGGGTGTGGCTTGTTGCTCGCCGCCTGTGACGCATTCCATCTGAAAGTAGGAGGGCGTGTTCCCGCGCTCCTCGCCCTTTTCCTCCAGCTGGTGTGACGCACTTTGTTATTCGAGCCAGCTGGGGCGCGGAGTGCGCCACACCAGCAGCAGGCGGGTCCCTGAAGCACCGCAGAGCACGACACATTCCGTGCGAGCGCTGCACGTCAAAGGCAAACCAACCGTCCCCACGGTCACCTCTCAAAGACGCAGGGGCCAAAAACGAGGGCGGCCGCCACCGTCGCTTTTTCCCGAAAAATCCAAGTTGTTATTCTCAACAATAACAAATGCCGATGCTGCCTCAAGACATTCAGGTTTACCAACTGCGGATTTAGACACCATGAAGCGTAGCTGCACACGTATTGCAAACTGTAGGTTTGCTTTTTACTGACCTGATATGTTATGTAACATTTTATAGAACTAGCCGGAAGGACTGTAACTAAACAAGTTATGTAAGATTAACAATGCGTGTGTGGTGCGTACACTGTTGCGTAACTTGTCAACTGTTTTTCTCGAACAAGACCGGTGTCAAATGGTTTCAATATACGTCGGATGAAATACTAAAAAAAGGACCGTGTAGATAAATAATGTAACTTATTCATGGGGCGCGCCCTTAGCTCGCAAAACTAGTTTCCGAGGGCCCTTTGTCACTAAATTCTTTACCTTTGTGTTTCACGTTCTATTTTTTTTTCCCTCACCAGTTTCAAGTTATATTGCTAAAATTCAAGGAGGAACTGAGTCGTGGAACTAGAATATTAGTCTTCTTTGGACGCTCATCGTTTTTTCCTCGACTCTAGCCCCCCTTAACATAATTTGGCATTTGGCTCACCATGACTTGAATAAAATGTAGGCAACTTTACTTTTTTTTTTTTTTTTTAATAGGTCCTAACTGTGGGTTTGTTTTGGCTGGTGGAAGCAAATTCATAACGAAACTTAGTGACCATTGGTGCCCTGGCAGAGGTACTCCAGCCGTCCTCCGTTGCATTTTTCCTTTGACATCAGGGTCCGTGTGCACCACACGCTCGTCCCTGAGTTTTTTTGCCTATCTGCTCTTCTCGAAAGTCCAGTGTGTCTGTGGCACGAGCTGTCATCTACAGGGGGTGTGATTAGCTGTGTTTACGTTTTTGTAGCTCGTTGGGCTTATCATGTTCCTTGAAACACGCCCCTTTTCAGCACACCCACCCCAGTACTCTCTTTTCTTTCATCTGTGCCTTGGTCCTGAAATTCCTTTACGGAAGTGGATTTACTCCTATGCGTTGGCTAGGCTAGGATTTAAGTGTGACTTAATGTTCCCATATTTAATGCTCTTTGGAGAGGTCTAATCAAACAGACTCTTTAGAAGCATTCTCATCCAGAAAAAGTCATAAGGTGGAGGCACTGTTGGCTTTGGAAGGAAAAATGGCAATCTCAAGTCTAGAGGTCTTCAAACTGGGGGGCCTTAATTGATTCTGGTGGGCCAAGAATGGAATGCTGATCAGTGTTTGTTTTAAGTGAAAAAAATGAGTGCAAGTAAGCCGCTGTGTAATGGGACATCACTAACCTATTTTGTCATTTATATTATGGCTGGGAATAGGTGTCAAATAGGAAGGGACTCCAAATACTCCTCCGACGTTCCCCCGCATTTTTCTGATAATCCCACAGTGGTTACTTTTACACTTTGGTAAGACCTGGTTACCAGAATAGTATGTTTGGCAATCATGTATTTATTGCATTTTTAAAAGGGATAACAGAACTTACGTGCAATGTTTAAATATGCTTAGACATTTTCAAGCATTGCCAAATTAACAGAAAGATTGTGTGTGGCAGGTGATGATTTTTTATTCAGATGGGGCGGGGGGGTTGCAGCATAAAAAAGTTTTAAGACGACTGCCCCAGAGATACAGAGAGGTCACTGAGCAGGTTCACACATTGGACAGGTAAATAGAGCATGGAAGCATCATTGGGTTAGACACTGTGGTCTTTGAGCTGTTCTGCTTCAATGAACTCTGCTTTAAGCCACGTCATCAAATCTGGTAGTGGCCCATTTCCATGCAAGATTGTGAAACTAAGGCCCTGATTGAGAGTGTGTTGGAATCCAGTTACTTTTTAATGCAGCAGATAAATAACAATACCTAAAGAGCACCTATTACAAGTTTCTTAGGAGTAACATTTGGATCTTGGTGCAAATGTGCATGTTGAGGTACCTACCATAGGTTTTTTTCCCCCTCTTAAATTCTGACAGCTTTGACCTACCAATATTTATTTAAAGAATGGAGATATATTTACTGTACCCGTAATTACGGGATGCAATAACTACCAGCCAACATGCAATTCCCACCCATTTGCAAACATGTGTTTAAGTGGAAGTCAGAAAAGACCAACACACAGGTAATCGGGGACCAAGGTGTTGGGTGCACATGCGTGGGAAACCCTTCTGGAGAGTCTGCAACTCCAAGACAGTAAAAAGAAACACTTTCATACTGGCAGGAGAAAGTGTTCACCCCCGTTTTGTTTCACAGAGTATTTCAATGCAATAACATCAAGATGCTCCTGTTGGGCTTTCTGCAGTCATCTTGGATCAGTCCCTCACCATCATAATACAAAGCAAGGAAACAACAATGTATGTGGCTCCTAACCACGTGGGTTCGTTAAGATTATGACCATTTGGTTGATTTGATGTCCATACTCTTACGCACCCACATCTGTTAGATGAAGTGCGAAGAAAAAGTGTACAATCTTATTTTGACAGAACCTTTGGACTTTTGCAGCAAATGTATTCTAGCTTCACTTTTAAATCCGCTTAAAAGTACAAATGTTGCAAATACGAAACGAGTAAGGATGTTCACCTATTTATTTCTAGTTATTACAAAATGATGGATTTTTAATTTTTAATTCATTACCCTAATATAGAAACGCACTTTGTGGCTTTTTCAAAATTGTCATAAGTAAATTCTCTCGAAAAAGGAAAGCGGCATCAATATAAATAAAACATATTCCGTTATCAGACAGAAGAACATGGAACAAATCCAGATTTATTTTCTCTAGAGCACGGCCCAAACAGTCCTCGGAGGAGCGTGGGCCACGATGCAAAGGGAGGATTTTTTGCTGCGACACATGCCGGAGATGCTGTTCACCTGCAGGGGCTGGTAAGCATCGCAGGCAGCAGCAAACCGCAGTTTCCAGCCCATCTTGGGGAGGCATCGTCTGTCCCAGCAACGTCACGAATCGCTGCCAACGCGTTGCTCTTTTAGAGGTAACGGTTCTCCATATTTTACCCAGAAATCGCTTTTACTTTAACAGCCTCTATTTTTTTCTCCATAGGCAGCCTAGAAAGCATTCATTTTTACTAAACGCACTCTCATAAAGCTTTGAAGGCAGTAAGAAATAGTGTGTCTGCGCCCACTATATACAGTGGCTGTAGGTAAGGTACACAATCCCAAAAGGACCATGTTAGCCTTTCAGCTTAAAGAGGTCGACACATGAGTAGCATGGGTTTGGGTGAATAATACTAAAATGGCACAGTGGGTAACTGTGATCTGTCTTGCCCTGCTGAACATCCAAAATGCAATTTCTTTTAAGGGGCGAGTAATTTAATAGTTATAACCCACTCAACTGCACTGAGTTTTCACCGCATTCCCTTCCCTCGCTCGGGACCAAGAGGATGCAAACCAAAACGTCCCATTTTCAACTGTGCATAACAAAGGGTGTGCAAACTGTTCCGTCAATGAAGAAAAATAGGCAACTCATGTTCTACTTGTGAACAGGAAACATTGGTAAAGTAGTTCAGTGGTGAATATGTGTAATTTGCAATACAAATTAGAATATTGACCGCATGCTCTCCATCCCTTCAAGGTCGATACCAGTAACATTCAGTGAGTAGTCATCTGTATTTTAACTTGGTGAGGCAAGTTTGCAGGGCTCGCTATATAGAAGATCAAAGTTTGTTTATTAAATGTTAAAACCGGGAGAGACCCGACTACTATCTCTGGGTATGGGCACTTAGTAGTTATGGTTAGCTTTGCTGTCACGATTATAGTTAATAAGGAGCCTTCAAATCTGAATAAGTAGTCTTCATCTGTCAGTGTTTTTTTCCCCTCTGGTGATCAGTCCTAAAACATCCTCTTCCCAAGAGGAAAATTCACGTTTTATTTCTCAAGCACAAGCTTCCATTTTGGCTATGTAGCTCCTGACACATTGTCCTGGAAATCCCATTGTTTTTCCACGGTCATTCATGATGCCGTAGGTAGGGATTTTTTTACGGTCCGGTGACCATAACAGATGAGCATATTTGTCCCAGGTTGATTTCCAATTAAAGAAGAGGGAGTGGTGATGTGTCTATAAAGTGGACCATTAGCAGTCCCTGCACCCAAACATTCTGAAATATACAGTGCCTCTGGCCCAGCTCTTCATCGGAGGAAAGGCAGCTCCGCCAACTCTACCCCCTCTCCAAACTAATCTATTATGTACCCCAGCTGCGCCAAGGTTTCAGCTATCTACCTCAACAAATACGTTTATTTTTCAAAGCGACATTGATCTCACCCGTGTGCTTAAATCAAACCCGTACATAAGAGTTAGAATATCACATGACCCAGAATGTAAGAATTTAGAAAACTCCAAAAAACAAGAATAGGCAAAATAAAGAGGCAAAAACTCGGGTTCTTTCTTGAGCTGTCATTGAAGTTTTTATTTGAGGTATTTTCAGTGTACAACATACAGAAAACACCACAAGTTACCTAAAACCTATGCTCCATCACTCCTCTACTTGCATAGGTAATCGACATATTCACCGTGGGCCTTGTTATCCGAGTTGCTTAGTAGGCGTATTTTTTTTTTTTTAGTAATGGCTGAATATGGATGTACATCCTTTCCTAACCACTACAAGAATTATGTGCCATTTTTTCGCAAATGCGTTTTTGTTTTGAATGGGGGGGGCGCGGCTGAAATTGGTATTCAAAATGTAAACATCTTTCTTTATCGAGCCACGTGGCTTTAAGACCCCCTTCTAAAAATAGACCATCTTGGCTCTGAGGGAAGTTATTTGCCTGGGATCAAACTCCCTGCGGCTAATCGTCTACACTGGTATTAGAAGCCAAATATGCTACATGCACCGTCCACGACTCGAGCACTATAACTGATGCCGAATCATTTACTGTGGTTCAAATCGGTTGTAAGGACCGAAAACGTCGTGCTGAACCTTTCTTAACACCCTATGTTATGTGCCCTTGCTATTTATTGAAAATACCCACCTTACTAAAGAAACGGAGGCGATATGAAAACGCGCACGCAGAGTCTAGTTGGGTTAACGAGCTGGCTGTGTTGCTGCGCAGTAGAAAACTCCGTCGTCTTTTAGTCCGCGCACAACGCCGATTATTACGCCCCCTCCCCGGTTATAAAAACGTCGTCAGTATACATATATATGCTCCTTGAGTTAAACCCTCCCCTTCCTGCTTCAGGGGGGTGGGGCTAGGATTTGAGGCTCCTGTCAGGCTGGAGGAGGAGGAAGAGCCGAGGATGTAAACAGTAGATCCTGAGCTCCCCCTCCCTGTGTTTACCTCAACTTTGAATTTCATCTGCGCAACATGAATTGGAATGCAGACATTGGGAAAGAGAAAAAAAACCTCAATCCAGTCAGCGGAGACTTGTGGCACGGAACCAAAATATTTCCTCCTAGCGACACTGAATATTTTAATTTGCATTATCCATCCCCCTTATACCGACTTTACATTTATGTAAATAACATTACTTTTAGAAACGTCAAATAGTGGCCAAAACAGAAAAAAAATCTCTAATAGATATCAACAGTAAAATGCAATCACAACACAGATCACGTTTTAACAGTCCATTAGTAAAAACTACCATTGTTACCAATGATTTAGTTAGAGTCGAATTCGCCTAGTCATTGAAAGAGCCCATGGACTAACGGGGTTATTACTGCAACACATTGGATGTGGTACCTCGACTAGCACGCAGGCTGTGATGCAGCTGTATTTTGTAGGGGACTACAGCGGCGGCGAAGCTACCCTCATTTTAAAACAGCTCCTCGTTGTATACAGTGATGGTGGGCTTACGTAACGTTCCTCCAAACACTGGGTGCAGAAAATAAGCAGGTGATGGGAATGGAATGCCTCGTGCAAAGATTCCTCTCCTCTTATTGGTATGGAGATGGGACATCTTTCACGTGTCAGAATTGACGACCCTGACACAACACAATTAACATGCAGTGGCTCAACGAACATGACGGACTGCAACCGCTTTCCTGAGTTTGTGTAATCCGCGTATTTAAGTAATATCTAATTTGAAGAATACCTTTTGAGGTATATTTAATTTATCTGAAAACTTTCTAAACCGCGAACTATATGCATATCCAAATAATCAACTTTACCAATAGTTGGAGCATGACCGGAACTGATTGTCCCGGTATTGTGCCTCTTAAAAGATATTACACACTGTAAAAAAATAAAGGTATACAGATTACAAAATACATACCACAGCCTTCCATTTAAGTCTCGTTTTTTTCTGTGACGTAGTTTTGCATCCACGAGTTTAAAAAAATGAAAAATGGACGAGGTTTAATTTGTTCTCATATAGTTCACGCCCATACTTAATAGATACATATGAGGAATGTTGTTTGCAGTGGGTTTTAAAATAGACGGTCTGCCGGCAGGTGCATTGCCTGTGGTCCTGATCTCTGTGATGTCTTCTGCTCACGGGATCTAGCTGGCTGCTGTGCTGCGAGAGGAGGCGTAAGAAGGTGGTGCTGTGGCTGCTGCTCTTCTCTGGCTGGCTGTGTGGGCTCCAGGCTGCAGGTTGCGTACTTTCTATTTCCCATCCTCTCTCTCCCCCTCCTTGTGTTTTGGTAGCCCAGGGCTCTCCCAGTGCTTCTCTCTCACCAATGCTGCCTCATTATTATATCATAGGCATCATGTGACAGAGCTAACGACATAGAAGAAGGACCTGGTATGCAGCATACGCAGATGAAGGGCGAGTGTGGGTGCATCGACTCGGTAAAAGCAGCATGCATTTACACTTTGGGAGGGGCCCCACTCGCTCTGAAGGGAGTAAGAACATGCCAGAAAAATAATGGAACAAGGAAATGCCTTTGCGGAAATGTAGTTGAATTGTGTTCACGGAGGACTGGATTTTAAGGCGTCATACTTGTCCTTCTTTTATATCTGTGCCATTTTAGTGATGTACAATCGATACGGCCATCTTTAAACGGCTAAATAATGACGGTGAAGGACTTCTGTTAAGGCCATGAACATTTTCCCATCAATTTATGATATCTCTAAATGGTGGTATGACTTTGACCTACAATAAACGTTTGCACTTTTCCGTAAAGTGGTTGTTAATGTCGAATTGTAATATGTTTAACAGCAAAGTAGCAATTTTTTAGAGACTTGTGCATGTTAAGAGTAGTTTGTGGGCTTCAACGTTTTTCTAAATAATTGAAAAAGTACTTATGCAAGTATATATTACTAGTTACGGTTTTATTTTTATTTAAAACTGAAAAAATACTCCCTTCCAAAATGGCCTTCATAATAACACGTTTTACTTGAGGGGGTTTTCATGGCAGGGTCAAGCAGAGCTCACGCGTTCTACTGCAGTATGAAGTGCTCGTGAATCACATGCTGTTTCTGGATCACACGCTGCAGTGGCCGTCTTTCCAAGGTGTCCATGCTTATTTTGAGCAGCGAATATTAATTAAAGGTGGGCATCAAAGTAAGAGAGAAGGGGAGGGAACCTAGACTGAAGGAAAAGACACAGCATTCTGTATCTGTGACCAGTAGTTTTGACATCACGCTCTAAATTTCTCTGTTAGAGCATTCAGCGAAGTGAAAAGTAGAAAGTGAGGCGATAAGCTGAGTCATCAGTGATGCAGAACATATGTTTTCCTTGAAGTAAAATGTTAGTCATAATGACCGTTTTTTTTTAAATACAGGAACATCAAGGTCCATTAGATTACGGAAGAGGAATTTAAAGTGAGTTTGACTAGAAACATTGTATTAGTCGAAGGGTAGCACAGTAACAGTAGCGTGCTTTTTCGAATGAGTGTTGAATAGCAGATTGCGAAGTGTTTTGGTGTCAAGGGCGAGTGACCAAAGTAATTCTCTTATTAATATGTCTGAAAAGGAGCAAGAGATATAATGCATGCACTTTACCTGAACATTGTTATGATGCCCTTCCCTACAGGATCTAGCCAGGAGTCTGGTTGATATACAGCTATCCATGGTACATGATCATAATGTTGGAGTCCATTCTGAACCAATTAGGAGTTACCCACAAGCCTCCACATGTGAGACACAGCCACTGTAAATGTGTTACAACCAAAAGAAGTCCAGAGATAGCCTTGAGGTAAGTTATAAGTAAGAGGTTTATTCAGCTTAGTTACAGGTCAGGTCTAGATGGTAAGTAGAAGATGTAATGATGAGCCCCACCAGGAGCAGCATCCTTGCTGCTCAGCCCACACTCTCCAACTGTCTCTCTCTCCACTCCACCAGACACTCAAACATTCCACTCCCTCATCATGCATTCTAACATTCCACATACACATCACATTCATACTGGCTGAGCAGCAGGGGAAGGATAACCAGGGAAAGGATGCATTATAAGAAATCAAGGTATAACACATCCCCCTTCCCTTGGGAAAACAATAAATAAAGATCATTACAACATTGCACAATAAAAGTACAGAACGAAAGAGAAATATGCTATGTGCAAATGGTGATAACAAATTAGAATTCATAACGATAGCAGAACAGCATGAAGGAGAAATAAATAATGTACAAATGATAGCTGCAAATATAAAAGAACTACGGATATGAGGATTACTCACTTTCCAACAGTACTGAATAAAAATAGAAATTACGTAGTGGTGGTATAGTGCAGGACTGGGAGAATGGAGGACACCGAATGGGTGTAATTCCCTCACCACTCACCCCCTTCTACACACCACAATACTAAATAAAATTAGAAACGATGCAATGGTAATATTGTGCAGGACTGGGAGAATGGAGGACACCAAAAGGGTGTAACACCCTCACCACTCATTCCCTTCTGCACACCACACATACCTGAGAAAAACAAAGTCAGGTAAAACAAATGTATAGGGTACACGACCCCTTGCACACTCCCAGGTAAAACAAATGTATAGGGTACACGGCCCTTCGCACATTCCCAGGTAAAACAAATGTATAGGGTACACGACCCCTCGCACATTCCCAGGTAAAACAAATGTATATGGTACACGACCCATCGCACATTCCCAGGTAAAACAAATGTATACGGTACACGACCCATCGCACACTCCCAGGTAAAACAAATGTATAGGGTACACTACCCGACAACGCACACCTAGGCAAAGCAAAGGGTACACGACCCTTCAACACAACAGAATTCCCCAAAGGCAAAGCCACCCACATTAAAAGAACAGACACCCCAGCAATACACAATCAAAATAGGCTAGAATGAATGATAGCCCCAGAAATTCAGCACAACATAGGCAAAACCACACCTAGTAAGAATATGATGTACAGGATAGCAAACTAAACACTGCACGAAAATGGCACGTGGCATAAGCAACAACACAACCAGCAAGAACGAGACTTATTTGGCAGCAAGATCAGCAAAATTGAAAGAGGCACATGACTACATAACAGCGAGCACGCATTACGCATTACACTTAGTATCACATTGAGAGATAGCAATTCGGGACAATAAATAAAAACTTCTATGCATATTATACCCCAGCATCACCAAAGATAAGACTATAGATGAGAAAAACATTAAACAGTTCCCAATGCTATAGTTCCATATTAACACTGGTGCAAATCTGGTGAGCGACATCTCATCCGACACATTGCAGAATTGGCCCAAAATGACCTCACTGGGACTTTAAGCTATAAACAACAATTGGTTCTGTCGGGTGGACAACAATTTCTTTGTAGTTTTTTATTTGGATGGTGATTGAAATCAAGATACCAATGACAGATGAACACACACAAAGAAAACAAGAGAGTGAATATTATTCTCAAAAGAGCCAAATTTTTACTATATGTTTTTCAATTATTCATACACGGAGTTAGAAATTACCACGACAAAACTGAATGTACAAAAGGCTGTCCGGTAATTCAATAGATAAAAACGGCGCATGTGAGCGTGATTATAGTGACATAGTGAGTGTGGTGACAAAGTGAAAAGATTTGTGTATTTAAACAGAAAGGTGACAAGATGCTGTACATATATTTACAATGAAGGCATAGCGAAAAAGATCCAATTTCAAATTCAAATACCCATAGCTTAATAATTAAATTATATTGTTTTTTGCTAGAAGGGCATTTTAAGACATGGATGGACAGAAAAGCCGTCGACGTTTCGACCCTGACAAACAGCATAAATGGACAGGATGGTATATGGGACAGCCCAATCTTCGATAATTATCGAAGATTGGGCTGTCCCATACACCATCCTGTCCTGATGAAGACCCGCTTCTGACTTTCTCCATTTATGCTGTTTGTCACCTGTTTGACACCTTTGTGTTTAAATACACAAATCTTTTCACTTTGTCACCACACTCACTATGTCACTATAATCACGCTCACATGCGCCGTTTTTATCTATTGAATTACCGGACACCCTTTTGTACATTCAGTTTTGTTGTGGTAATTTCTAACTCCGTGTATGAATAATTGAAAAACATATAGTAAAAATTTGGCTCTTTTTGAGAATAATATTCACTCTCTTGTTTTCTTTGTGTGTGTTCATCTGTCATTGGTATCTTGATTTCAATCACCTTCCAAATAAAAACTACAAAGAAATTGTTGTCCACCCGACAGAACCAATTGTTGTTTATAGCTTATATGCCCATGTTCTGAGGGATACTGGGTTACCCCATTGCTTTGCACACTCACTGGGACTTTGGCACCCACATACAGACGAGTAGCTCCTGACGGCCACAGCACTTCAGTCCTCCAATAGTATAGCGATCAGCGCAAAAGCAAGGCAGTACACTCATGTACCCAGATTGTTGCAGCGTAGAGTCTGGCGAAGCATGCAGTACGAGTCACAGAGGCAAACAAGTGACCAGCAGAACAAACAAGGATAGTTAGATGTAATAGTCCTTTCACCAAGGTAAAATGGCCACAACCCATGTTGCAATACAGCCCGAGGTTGGGAAGGATTCAAAATGGCCTCCATGTCGGCAGTTGTGCGTAAGTTTCAATGGGAGATTTAGCTTATTTGAGCCAGTGGGGGCGTACTAATGATGCGGCACGTAATAAAGTTGTAGCTCCTCCCACTATGAGCTCGCGCCTCCTCAGACGGATAGTCCCGAGACAACGGCTCGCGCAGCAAACAGATGGTTGCGTGCTCCACCAAAACACTGGACACAGCAAGGTCACGGGACAGCGCGTGCACAAAGAGCTCGATGATGCTTCACGTGACTCCAACGAGAACGGTAAGGAGCGCGCGCCTCGGCCCATTCAAATGCTGCGGGAAACAACGGCAAACGGCCCACACCTCCCCGATAACTCAAAAAGAGACACTCACCAATGCAAAACGGGTGTCCCAAACAGTTTCGGAAGCGAAAAAAAAATTAAATTTGTGGTGCCGCTGGATGCTGTCACTAGCTCTGCCAAAGCACTTCCCCAAGCACAGATTCACAAACTGCTCGCAGCAAAGAAAAGTCACACCGCCTCTGTAGTGCCTGTTAAAATACACCGCCAGCCTCTGTAGATGGAGCTTGCTCATATACACTGCCAGTCTCTGCAGATGAAGCTGTTTAAATACACTGCCAGTCTCTGTTGTTGACAAATTCACACACTGACAGTGGGTTGTTCAGTGGTTTGCCAGTCTTTGTGGTCTTAGTAGACAGGTGTCTGAAGGATTGCCAGTAATCAAAGCAAACTTTTTAGCGTTCAATTGATGTTCTCATCCAAAGATGTTATGAAAGGTCAAACACCCTAGGCAGGCTGTCCAGGTGGTAAAGGACACTGGTGGGGCTAGCGAGGGCGTTCTTTTCCTTCAGGTTTCAAGCTTCTTTACCTCAAGTTTTCTTAGTAGTTTCCAGCAGTATAGTTCAAGTATCTTCACCTCAGGTCTCTCAGTAGGTACATGTAATCTTTTACAACACGCAGGTTATTTTCTCCAAATCGTCGCCATTGTTACAACCAAAAGAAGTCCACAGATAGCCATGAGGTAAGTTATAAGTAAGAGGTTTATTCAGCTTAGTTACAGGTCAGTTCTAGATGGTAAGTAGAAGATGTAATGATGAGCCCCACCAGGAGCAGCATCCTTGCTGTTCAGCCCACACTCTCCAACTGTCTCGCTCTCCACTCCACCAGACACTCCAACATTCCACTCCCTTATCATGCATTCTAACATTCCACATACACATCACATTCATACTGGCTGAGCAGCAGGGAATGGATAACCAGGGAAAGGATGCATTATAAGAAATCAAGGTGTAACAAAATGCTTTATAGTCATCACTCTGGCAACATAGGAGTGGCCCCTAGGAGTGCACTGGTTACAGGAAGCCAGAGTAAAAACATTGTATGATCTAACAGGTGGGAGAGGAGAGCATGCAGTGGTTTCATGCATCCAGTATAAATGTCATATACTGCACATCCAAAAGTGACAGAGGACCAGTCCCATGTACTGGCTACTCAAATGCCCATCTTATCACAGGCTTTTGTTTAAACAATAAGTCCTTCTTCCATTTACACAGCAGGGCCTACAATTCTGGGTTTCAGCTGTGCCTGGCGATTGTAGGTACACCAATCGACATCAGAGAAGACTTGCTCAGCACATTGGATCAGGACCAAGCCTGCATGTGGAAGCATCTTGATTTTTGCTGCCTTAAATACAGCCATTCATGAAATACTCCTAGGCTGGCTTTCAACATACTATGCTGTCAAAAGAAATCCTCTACAAAAGTTTGCTATTGCTTGTTTGATAAGTTTCACAAAGTGAAACTAGTTTAATTTCTATCCCCTTGACGCCCACCACATGGGTAGTGTCACACTTGTAGGGTCCCAAGTGGGTAATCATAGTGGCAGATCTTCAATTACTACACAATAACCCTGTCCAATATTTTGGACAGGGTTGTCACATGTATGGCAAAAAACTTCCACATATAAATCGAACTACCCAAAGACGTTGCAGACTATCAGCTAATCATAGATTGCTTAACCTGTCCAAACCTATATGCATGACTGGTTGTGACTGAACACTTTCAATACCGAAATCCTATTGATGGGTACTGGCATCCCAGATTGACTTCCATTTTAAAGCCATCCTCTTAGGATTCCACACCATATACTTGAAAAAAAATTGCACAACTCTGGGACCCTCGTTCATTCAAGCTTTTCTGTTGAACAATGTCTTTGAATGTGCTTTCCTCATCTGCAGGTCCCTTGTGGATTCCTCCATTAGATGCTCTTGCCTCAAATGATCTCCCCTGTTCTGTCAGTGGTCATCTGTAATATGAACACCTGTATTGGAATCTATGGTGCCTCCTAGACAAGTTTGTGGTGAAGATGTAGAGTACAAAATCTCACTCTCTGCAACAGCCGTGGCCCATAGCGCACAAATACCACCTCTGCCACTTTGATGACAATCCAGAGGTTCATAACTAAACAGATCAAATTAAAATATTTGTCTCGTTCACAAGTACCTACAAGGATGTGTGCTTTCTTATATTTTGAACTGGACAGCACTCTCGTGGGTGACAATGCAGCTTACTTCAGCCACACAAAACAGGTTCTCTGTCCTTTCAGTAACATACAGGTATTTTGGGAATTCCTACCTAGTGCTCCTTTGCCTAAAAGCAGGCTTTCTAAGGTTTAGGAACACCATGAAAACGCATATGTTCCAGTAGGTCATTGGTTTGATTCACAATGGACTGCTGCAAAATCACTTGAAAATATGAAGCCTTTGAGGCAATACTTTAATCAGTTTTCCTGTAACCATTCCTTCTCACTGTTTAGTTCTGTAAAACAGCATGCTTGCTACGTTAACACTATACAGAAACAATAAATAAATAGCTAGTTTCAGGCCTACTGTTTTGTACGTTGGAACTTTGATTTGGCATATCAGGAACTTGCCAGATTTCTGCCTTTAAACCTGCAAAATGGTTTTAAAAAAAATGTACTTGCAAGAATTCTGTTTTCTTTCTTTTTTTTTTTTGATTGGTAGTTTTGAGCCTTGTTTTGTTTTGAAATGGAAGCAAACCTGGCAACCTTGCGTGGTTTGATGAAAATGGAGACGCGGTTTTGGTGTCAAGAATCACCCTTAGGTTTACCAGTAGATCTAATAAAAGCGACTTGGGGCCCCTCAAGCTCAGATCATTCTAGGGGAACTGGAAAAACATAACCCAGATATCCAGTGCCTAAAGGAGTACAAGAGACATAGGGGACAGGACTCGCAATTTTGCAGAGAGAGCCTCCTCACCAACACAGTCCCAGGTGGGTAGCAGTTCATGATTTTACTCCCTCAGAACTGAAGGTGCATTGTTTGTAAAAGGAGGAATATGAGAAGATGAGTGAATGCTTAAGTTGCAGTTGGCTCAGACAGCCCTTGAAATAAAAAAGGCCACTGGAAGTATACAAGGCGCTCATAGCGCATGAGAGTGAAATTAGACAGATTGACTTGGAGGCTCAACGAGCTTCTAGCACCAATGGTGACTGCAGCAACAATGATGCGGTGAATGAAACACCCTGTTCGAGGCATTCTCAATCCCAGTATTGAAAATATTTAGTACCTAAATATGATAATGGTTTTTGTTCATAGATGACTCTTCAGGTGGCTGAGGTAGAGAAGAAACATTGGCCAGTGGTGCTTATGGGAAGATTGCCTAATTTGGGTCGGAATGCAGTCCTTAGCTTAGATGAGACAGAATGCAGTCAGTACACTTATGTGAATGGAAAACTGATAAGCAAGTTTGGGTTGATTCCAGAGCTGTACTAGCAAACATTTAGAGACACTACAAAGGATTGTTAACTATCCTGGGTAGACTTTGTTGATTTCCTCATTACGGTCACTACAGTTATGGGTGGAAGGCAGGGACCGTACAACACATTCTTTTCAATTTGCTCACTAAGGAGCACATTTTGAAACTCTGTTTGCCAGGTTTGCATAAGCATCTAGAGTGCAGCAAGTACATTAACTCTAGAGAGCTTAGAATGGAGGCACAAGTGTGTCTGCACCAGTCTGTCTAAAAAGACAAAGGAGAGGGACCACAAGAGGGGTCGGTCAGGCTCCCATCAGAAAAGCAAAACTGATGGCCAAAAACTGTAGATCAGGTAGGAGAGACTCATCTCACTTCACTAAAGAGAGGGTGGGCACCTACAGTGGAGGAGCCCAATTAAAAGAGCTGGTTATCAGCCAAGACACAAGGGTGCAAACTTTTCATGTTCAGGAGGTCCCCCACTACTGGGCAGTCTGCAAGGGTAGCTAGTATTGCCATGGGGGGAGTGGGGTGGTAGTTGTCCAGAGTATGCCCTAGTGTTTCTTTGTTTGGATTGATCATTTTAGCTGTATATATGTATTTGGAAATAGGGATGAGAAGGCTAATTCCGAAAAGGGATATAATATAATCCATCTTGTTCTGCCGAAGATTGTGTAATGTTTATGCCAACTTTGCAAGAGGTAATCTCCGCAATTAATAAAAGTCCCAATTTAAAAGCTACATCTATAAGAAAATAATGAAATGTGAATAATTCATATGTATTAAATTGTGCAAGGCATGACATATAAACACACAAGGGACTATTCGTAGGTTATTATACACGAAAACACAATGAAATTACAATACGTGGATACAAACAATTATATACATGAACCACAATACAATCAAATCAACAAAAAAATTGTTTACATATAACACAATTGATTACATCAACGTCATCATCTTGCGAGATCGTCCTAGCTTAAACATAAGGACTTGGTCAATAAATTTCAAGTTTAGTTGGACTAAGACGTTTGATTTTCATACACGTCGACGTTTCGACCCCTAAAAGAAGTGTAAAATTGATAATCATCGCTACGGGGTCTTCATCAGGGCTAAGGACCAAATTGTGTGATGCCTGCATAAAAAGAATAAAGTCTATTTTAGGAGGTGATGTGGGAGAATTGGGTGTGTTGAATAAATCATTTTCAAAATGAGACGCAAGACCTAGTTAAAGCTCACTGTGTTCCTCAAAACACTAGTAAGGACAAGATTACATGGACATTTGCTAACAAAATATCTTCAAGCAAATATTATTCCAGTGGGACTCCAAGTCAAGAACGAGCCCGCTATATTTATTGATATTCCTAAGTTCCGTGAGAATTTCAGTTTCGTGGCTAACAACTGCTCCAGGCACTGGATGGTGCTTGGAGTTGAGACTGCCTTGGAGTATATCAAAGAGCTGTCAAAAGAAATTGAAGAACTTAGGAAAGAAATTTTAGGAGACAGTGCTCAGACCAATGCCAAAGAAGCTTTGGAGAGATTAGACAAGGCCCTTTCAGAATTCAATACGATTACACTGAAAACTTGCTAGAGACATTAGGTTATATGATAAGAAAGTAACCTATCCCTATATCACTGCTGAATATTATCAACAGGACAACCAGGGCCACTTTGTGAATAGAGGAAGGCGAGGAGGTCGCAAATACAAGACTTTTTCAGAATCTTCCTATTCCAGTGGTGGTGACCGTGATTACGAACATAACAATCCGAGCACAAGTAGACAAACAGCTCGGCAAGGTCAAGGATACCAAGCGAGTAATTTCCAGGATCCCACCTCTCTGATTTGACATCTGGGCCTTTTTTAGGGGACACCAGATGGCCAACCCACAGGGGGGGGAGGACCGCCACAGGGATGGTCAGAAGACAGGGGACAGAACAGAGGGTGGAACAGAGGCAGGGGCAGAGGCCGGAGAGCGGTCATATTTTATCTACAGACGCACGGGGAGATACAAACCAGGCGTCAAATGTACAGGTGGTAACAGAACCTGTTGTTACACTTGGAGCTGCCCTCCCTTCTATACAGACTACTGAATATAACAATACTGTTGTAGCTGAATTAAGTAACCCCATCATCAATCTTTCTAACCATCAATTGACATCAACAGAATTGTCCGTACTTTCCAAAGGGCTGAGTTATGTACCGACTGCTCCTGCCAATAGTTTTGACACTAAAATTGAACTGCATCGTTTTTCCAGAAAGGTACGCCTCCGTCATTATTTTCACAAAAATCCTAAACCATCATATGATCAGAGATGCCCGGCGACACCACTCCGGGCACCTTCAACTTTTGTTCCTCCGACACATCAGATGTCTAGTAAAATCTTGGCCTTTGAACAAGTTGTCCTCAGGGATGTGCTCCAGTTATTTGAGAACCCCAAATACATTAAGCACAATATCACAAAAGAAGAGAGGGTGAGCTTAACAGCATTGAGGCAGAATGATGAGGTTGTTATCAAGCCAGCTGATAAAGGCGGCTCGATTGTAGTTCAAAACAGAGAGGACTATGTGGCCGAGATTATGATGCAACTACAGGTTGTTGAGAATTACAAACAAATCCCAGGTGATCCGACTAACCATGTATCCAAACTCATACGCCAACTCACGAAACGAGGGTTGGAAGAAGGGTACTTGAGTGATTTGGAATTTGGATATCTGAATCAAAAAGAACCACGCATTCCCACGATATATACACTACTAAAGGTACACAAAAACAGGGACAAACCTCCTGGCAGGCCTATCGTGTCAGGTTGCGGTTCTATTCTTGAGCCTCTGTGTCGCTATGTAGACATTTTTTTTACAACCTTGGGTACCCATGACTAGATCTTACATACAGGACATTATGGAGGTGAATAGTTGGGTGGAAAACTTTCCATTTGACAGGAATAAACAACTGTTAGTCACCCTAGATGTGGCCTCGTTGTATACAAGTATCCCACAGAGAGAAGCACTAGAAATAGCGAGTAAAGTGCTAGAACGGAGGGAAAGACCACATACTGTCCCTACTGATTTTGTTATCGATCTTTTGGAAGTTGCTATGACCAAAAACTTCTTTGTGTTTCAAAAGAATTTTTACTATCAAACCAAGGGAGTAGCCATGGAGGCAGGGTTTGCCCCCGATATAGCGAATCTGTTTATGGACGACTATGAGGCTAAGCACATCTATGACGTCGATAACCCTTTCATAGTGAATATCACACTATGGAAGAGGTATATCGATGATGTGTTTATGGTATGGACTGGGAACTCTGACACTGTTGAGGACTTCTGTACTTGGCTTAATGAAAGATCTAGAGATATTAAATTCACCATAAAATACAGTTCAGAAGAGATAGATTTCCTGGATCTAACCATCAAAACTGATGAGAATATGCTATACACTACGCTATACAGAAAGCCCTTGGAGCGTAACACGCTGCTGGGCTATGCAAGTCATCACCCCCGGAACCTGAGAGACAATCTTCCCTATGGGCAGTTCCTCAGACTGCGGAGGAACTGTTTTAGTAGGGCTGATTTCTTTCGTGAATCAGATTCGCTTATTGCGAGACTCAGCGAATGCGGATATCCCCGCAGCCTCCTAAAAAAATCAAGAAAACGAGCGTGGTATTGTTATAGAGAGATACTACTAGAAGTCAATCAAAACAAAAACAAATCCAATGACAGAATTGTTTGTGTTTCTACTTTTAGCAATAGGAGTAACGATATAAAGAAAATCATTAACAAAAATTGGTCATTAATAACTGATGAAATTGGGACCACTGACCCACCTCTTTTTGCCTTTAAGAAGGGTCGAAATATTAACCCCTTCGCTGCTAGACCTTTCCCCCCCCTGTGCTAAGCCTTTTTTTTGGCTATTTGGGGTAGTGCGCGCTTAGGCCCCTGTAACTTTTTGACCACATAAGGTATCCACGCCAAATTTGCGTCCTTTTTTTCTAACATCATGGGGATTGTAAAGGTACCCAGGGTTTGTGGATTCCCCTGGAGGGGACCCAGAAATTAGCCAAAATACAGCAACATTTTGTTTTTTTGGGGGAAAATGTGAAAAAAGAGCTACAGATGAAAGCGTCTTGTTTTTTCCTGCAAATGGCATCAAAAAGGGGTTGTGGTGCTGAAATCACCATCTTCCCAGCTTTCAGGGACAAGCAGACTTTTGTCAGAAAACCAACTTTTTTTACACAGTTTTGGCATTTTTCTGGGACATAGCCTATTTTTGCTATTTTTTTGTGCTTTCAACCTCCTTCCAGTTAATGGTAGAAATAGGTATGAAACCAATAATGGATCCTGGAAAGCCATACATTTCTGAAAAGTAGACAAAATTCTGAATTCAGCAAGGGGTCATTTGTGTAGATCCTTAAAGTTTTCCTTATAGAAACTAACAGTTAAATGAAGGAAAAATTGAAAATTAGTTGAAAAAAACAGCCATTTGTGTCAACGTTTTCACCTGTAACTTCTTCTAATTATGACAGCTATTTGAAAGCAATATACCGTTATATCCGCTGGACCTTTCTGGTTGTGGGGATATATAGGACTTGAAGGTTCACCAAGAACCCGACGAACCCAGAGCCAATAACTGAGCAGCATCTTGCAATGGTTTTTTATTATGTACCGGGTATATAGCAATTATTTTGGGAAAATGTATACATGGAAAAATTGTTATGAAAGACACCTATGTATTTCTGAAATGGGAACAAAATGTAGATTTTAGAAACAGTAGATATTTGCACATTTCCGAAATTGGGAGTACCCATACTAGCATGAGAATTATAGGTCATTTTTCAAAATGACTTATTTTTTACACATTGTCTTTCATTTGGAAGGCAGAAATGCATCGAAAGTCAATAGGTAATAACAGTTGCTCTACAATTCTGTGTTACCCTAAGTCTCCCGATAAAAATGGTACCTCACTTGTGTGGGTAGGCCTTGTGCCCACAACAGGAAATGGCTCAAAATGCAATGTGGACGTACTACATTTTCACAATGAAAAATTACCCTTTTTTTGCAAAGTGCCTAGCTGTAGTTTTTGAACCCTAGCTCTGCGGGCACTTAGGAAACCTAGCAAACCTATACATTTTTGAAAACTAGACACCCAGGGAATTCAGGATGGGGTGACTTGACTGGCTCTCACCAGGTTCTGTTACCCAGAATCCCTTGCAAACCTAAAAATTGGTAAAAAAACACATTTTCCTCACTTTTCTGTGGTGGAAAGTTCTGGAATCTGCATGGATCCACAAAATTCCACCCACCCCGCGTTCCCCAAGGTCTTCCGAAAAAATGGTACCTCACTTGTGTGGGTAGGCCTAGTGCCCGCGACAGGAAGCAGCGCAAAACGCAACGTGGACGCACCACATTTTCACAGTGAAAAATGACCCTTTTTTTTGCAATGTGCCTAGCTGTAGTTTTTGAACCCTAGCTGTGCCGGCACCTAGGGAAACCTTGCAAACCTATACATTTTTGGAAACTAGACACCCAGGGGAATCCAGGATGGGGTGACTTGACTGCCTCCCACCAGGTTCTGTTACCCAGAATTCCTCGCAAACCTAAAAAATTGTAAAAAAAAAACACATTTTCCCCACATTTCTGTGGTGGAAAGTTCTGTAATCTGCGTGGATCCACACATTTTCACCCACCCCGCGTTCCCCAAAGTCTTACGAGATAACTGGTACCTCACTTGTGTAGGTCGGCCTAGTGTCTGCGACAGGAAACGGCGCAAAACGCAACGTGGTCACACCTCAATTTCGCAGTGAAAAATTACCCTTTTTGGGCAAAGTGCCTAGCTGTAGTTTTTGCACCCTAGCTCTGCCGGCACCTAGGGAAACCTAGCAAACCTATATATTTTTGAAAACTAGACACCCAGGGGAATCCAGAATGGGGTAACTTGACTGCCTCCCCCCAGGTTCTGTTACCCAGAATCCCTTTCAAACCTAAAAAATTGTCAAAAAAACCACATTTCCCCCACATTTCTGTGGTGGAAAATTCTGGAATCTGCGTGGATCCACAAATTTCCGCCCACCCCGCGTTCCCCAAAGTCTTACGAGAAAAATGGTACCTCACTTGTGTGGGTCGGCCTAGTGCCTGCGACAGGAAACGGCGCAAAACACAACTTGGTCACACCTCAATTTCGCAGTGAAAAATGACCCTTTTTGGCAAAGTGCCTAGCTGTAGTTTTTGAACCCTACCTCTGCCGGCACCTAGGGAAACCTAGCAAACCTATACATTTTTGAAAACTAGACACCCAGGGGAACCCAGGATGGGGTGACTTGACTGCCTCCCACCAGGTTCTGTTACCCAGAATCCCTTGCAAACCTAAAAAATTGTCCAAAAACACATTTTCCCCACATTTCTGTGGTGGAAAGTTCTGGAATCTGCGTGGATCCACAAATTTCTGCCCACCCCGCATTCCCCAAAGTCTTACGAGAAAAATGGTACCTCACTTGTGTGGGTCGGCCTAGTGCCCGCGACAGGAAACGGCGCAAAACACAACTTGGTCACACCTCAATTTCGCAGTGAAAAATGACCCTTTTTTTGGCAAAGTGCCTAGCTGTAGTTTTTGAACCCTACCTCTGCCGGCACCTAGGGAAACCTAGCAAACCTATACATTTTTGAAAACTAGACACCCAGGGGAACCCAGGATGGGGTGACTTGACTGCCTCCCACCAGGTTCTGTTACCCAGAATCCCTTGCAAGCATGGTACCTCACTTGTGTGGGTCGGCCTAGTGCCCGCGACAGGAAATGGCGCAAAACGCAACGTGGTCACACCTCAATTTCGCAGTGAAAAATGACCCTTTTTTGGCAAAGTGCCTAGCTGTAGTTTGTGAACCCTAGCTCTGCCGGCACCTAGGGAAACCTACCAAACACACACATTTCTGAAAAGTAGACACCCGGGGGCTTCCAGGGAGTTATGGCTTGCGTGGATCCCCCAACGTTTCCTTACCCAGAATCCCCTGCAAACCTCAATTTTAGCTGAAAAAAATCACTTTTTTCACACATTTTTGTGTGGGACAGTGTGGCATCACTGGCCTCACACAAATTTCCTACCACCCAGCGTTCCCCCAGGTCTCCCGATAAAAATGGTGCCTCACTTGTGTGGAAGGCCCAAGTACCCGCGACAGGCAAGGGCCCAAAACGTAGTGAGGCGACATCAAAATTGCCTATCTCAAAACCACCTAGTTTTGCAAGGGAGTCACCTGGGCTTTTGGCCCCGTGCTCGGCGGCCATCTAGGAAACCTACCAAACCCACACATTTCTGAAAAGTAGACACCCGGAGGCTTCCAGGAGGTATGACTTGCATGGATCCCCCAACGTTTCCTTACCCAGAATCCCCTGCAAACCTCAATTTTAGCTGAAAAAAATCACTTTTTTCACACATTTTTGTGTGGGAAAGTGTGGCATCACTGGCCTCACACAAATTTCCTACCACCCAGCGTTCCCCCAGGTCTCCCGATAAAAATGGTGCCTCACTTGTGTGGGATGCCCAAGTACCCGCGACAGGCAAGGGCCCAAAACGTAGTGAGGCGACATCAAAATTGCCTATCTCAAAACCACCTGGTTTTGCAAGGGGGGTCACCTGGGTTTTTGGCCCTGTGCTCGGCGGCCATCTAGGGAAACCTACCAAACCCACACATTTCTGAAAAGTAGACACCCAGGGGCTTCAGGGAGGTATGGCTTGCGTGGATCCCCCAACGTTTCCTTACCCAGAATCCCCTGCAAACCTCAATTTTAGCTGAAAAAATCACTTTTTCACACATTTTTGTGTGGGAAAGTGTGGCATCACTGGCCTCACACAAATTTCCTACCACCCAGCGTTCCCCAGGTCTCCCGATAAAAATGGTGCCTCCCACTTGTGTGGGATGCCCAAGTACCCGCGACAGCAAGGGCCCAAAACGTAGTTGAGCGACATCAAAATTGCCTATCTCAAAACCACCTGGTTTGCAAGGAGGGATCACCTGGGTTTTCGACCTCGTGCTCGGCGGCCATCTAGAAACCTACCAAAC